>JAZKJV010003121.1:0-730106 GCA_037367405.1 Ottelia alismoides
TAGTTCCTGGACTGAATGACAAACCCAAAAGCCGCAAGAGTGGACCTGCAAAAATGCCAAGGTCACGCGCACTGCGCACGTGACCTGGCGAGGACTAACTTGCAATATGATAAAGTTTTGGGAGTTTAAACACAAAATTTCCACAATTTTTACACTGCCAAGGAAAGTTTATAGACTGAACGGAAATAGCAAGACCTTCGAGCGTCCCTCTGCAAAATTCCCCGTCCCCTCACGCGCACGGGCACGTGAGATGACGTGGCGAGGGACCTAAGCGTAAATGCGTGAAAGTTAAGGGTCTCAAAAGTAAAAATGACAAAAAGATTAACTCTGCAGATGAAAGTTTGAGTTTTTATTATAAAATACAAAAACCAGTTGGGTTTAATGCGCAAAATACCCAACTCAGGCGCGAGCGGACGGCGGATTTGACTTTGCTTCGACACGTGTCGCGCCCTGATCTCACGATGACGGTTCGCGCCCACGGCCGCGATTAGATCTGGCGTGATGATCCAACGGTTGGAGCGGCGTTGATCCTACGGTAGCTGCTCAGTCTGGAGCGGGCTCACGATCCGACGGTACAGGGTCCCTCTTCAAGAACAGAGACGAACAGGTGGGGGCCCGAGCTTCGATCGTCAAATGGGTACTCCTCCGGCCTCCTCCTTCGCCTCAGAAGCACTCCAGTGATTCCTGGAAGGTTCCCCGAGCTCGCGGCAGGGCCAAAATGGGCGGAGAAGCCCCGGTGCGCCGCCGCAAGCTTGAGGCAGAAATGCGGCTCCAGGTAGCTCGATACCTTCAAAACTCGACTCCAGCTGGAGTCTCTCTGGCGCTGAGACCTGCAAAAAGGATGGATGATGTAATCGGGGGCAAAAGCCTCGATCACGTGGCGTGAGAAGTGATGATGCGCGTAGATGGTTGGCGCGGGGAATAACGGCGGCCGGAGATAGCTCCGGCGATGATCGATTGGGCGAATCGATGCACGAAAGGGACGGAAAAACGGGGGAAAACTAAGCGGGGAATGCGATGAACTAAATGATGAGTGAAAACTAAGGGATAGAACGGCCTCAAGCCCAGGTTGAGAGAGGGAAGGGGGGTACCTCGACGGCGGTCGCCGGAGGTTGGAGGGGCGCCCCGACCTTGCCCAGATCGTCTCCGAGGACGCAAGCGAGGCGCTGTCACCACCAGCTCGCCGAAGACTCAGATGAAAGGGGGTTTCGGTCAAAAATGGGGTCCGAGTTTTCAAATCGGGTCAAGGGCCGGTTTTAAGGAGTCGACGAACAAGGCCTCTTGATCGAGGAAGAACAGACGAATCGCACGCTCTCGGCTCGAGATAATCACTAGGAGTGATAGCTGGATCATGGGGGAGCAACATTGCAGAAGGGTGCGTGCCCAAACGGTGAAAGATTCGCCCGTGAAAAATCCAAGAACAAGGGCGCTCGCGACAGCCCATCAGACAAAGACCTGGGGTCAAGGAGTTGACCCCCGGTCAACGGATGGTGTGGCCTGATTGGGCCACGTCATCCACAAAAAGACAAAAATTAAATAAGTGTATTGTAAATTAAATTAAAAATAGTAAATGATTTAAATAATTTTAGGTTATTTAATAAAAAAATGTTTATTATTTTATGTAATATTTTATTCCGATTTTTAATTATTTTTAGGAGTTATATTTTGACGAGTTGCATTTATAACCCTATATAGGTATAATACCTATGTATTTTAGTATTTTTATTTTTATTTTGCGTATTTTATTTTTAGTAACTTCATTTCTTATTTTCTAAAATTATAAGATACTTGTAGGGACACAAATATGTTTTTATTTTATTTTTCTGATTTTATTTTGTATATTTAATAAATTATAAACAGGTATGTTTAGGTATGTACAAAGGTATTGTATCTATGTTTTGTGTATATAAGTATTTTTATTTTGATTTCTATTTTCATTTTTATTCTGATTTTAATATTCACAATCATTATAAGTAATATTTACAACATTATAAAAATATAAAATTATAGAAATAATGAATAAATAATAAATTGAATATTTTAATCTGTACAATGTACAATGTGGGTCCAAAACTCAACTTTCAAACCGTAGCTCCACCAAATGCGAAACCACCGCCATTAAATAGCTTATTTTCTTCTATATACAATTAAAGGTGAGTATGCTGCATTTGGAGTTTTTATTTGTGAGATACGGGTCTAGGAAGTTGGCATTCTGGATTTTTATTCAGACCATAACTTTTTTATCTGTGTATTATTTTTCTGTAAAATCAATTTTTTTATTTTTCTTTATAAAATTATCTACAACTTTCATGTACAAAGTTTCTTTATTTGATGTATAAAAAGTGGAACCAAAAATAGGTCCCAAAATGAATAAGAAATGAATAGAATGTATAGGTATTTGGACTGTGTTTTTGACCTTATCTCCCCCTACTTTATTCCTCGTCGACCTATTCATCGAGATGCCTAGGTCTCGGGGTTTCGGGTCATAAAATATTTACAATATTTTATTCTTTTTCTTTTCTTTATTTATTCTATAATTTTGCCTTTAATTACAGCATTTTACACACTAATATGATGCACATGCATGGATGCTAAGATGATGATTTTAATGTTATTTACAGGCATTTGCTAGGGTTTTTAGTGCCAAAATGATAGAATAAAGATGATGAAATGTGGATTCATCAGTCAACGAGGAATAAAAAGGAGTGCAAAACAGTAGAAAGGCTCAAATTGAGCGGGGGTCAAAGAGGAGTGACACAACAAAATTTGCGCAAAGGCGCGGGACTTGATCTTTGAACCTTAATCTAGATCCATACAAACACAATACAAAATTGGGTTCACCAACTCACGCCATGTAAAGCCGTAAAGGTTCGGCTACTTATTATCTTTTCAGTTTTAGAGTTGTTGTTTCATGCATATCTTATAACAAGTCCTTAGTACGCTACCCTATAGGAGAGAGTACTGCCGGAAGGGTATCCCGTACTTGTCCTCCTCCTGTGTAACCTGTAGTCTGTACTTTTTGAAGTCTTTGTAACCCTTCCTGGATCCCTACTCAGCCAAAGAAATAGAGAGAGGAAGCCGATAGGCGAAACCACTACTTCGGTCCTCGCTCGCAACGGAATCACCCGTAAGCGTACAAGAACCTACTCGGACACAGGACGATGAGACAGACACCCCCGTGAAGGCGTGGCCTATGCTCGATACTTCGGACAGGATCGATGCTCTACACAACAGAGAGTCATCATTGGTGACCAAGCCCTACTCGCCTACGTACGATACAAGCGCCATTACTTCGGAAATCCAGGCGATACACAAGGCAGTTGCAGACTGGGTTTTTGGCTCTAATCCTTAGGGGGTCGCACTCGCTCAAGGGAGTAGGGTTTTGGTCCCCCTCCAAGGTACCTGAAAACAATGAGGGCTTTATGAAACCGGTACAATGATAGTCCATTACGGATTTTAATTAAGGTCAAAGTTTATTTAGCAGTCCCCTGGTTTTAATTTTTTGGGTTTTCACTTATTTTTTTGAGTCTGTTTCATACCAGCGCCTAACGTTTTGTAGATTTTCATTTAAGTCCTAGGTGCTCAAAATTAGAGGGAGATAGCGGAAAAGCCGTGCAAGTGGTTCTATGATGGAAATCTCACCATTGAACCGAATGCTGCATGCTGAGTTAGAAGACTTACAGTGCATCCCAGCTCTCTCCATGTGGTATGCAAAACAAAATTTTTAAACCTATCTACATGACGGTGTGCATTCGACAAAATCGCCCTAAACATTAGCTGCTATTAACGTGAAGAACCACAAGCTGGTCACTTATCTTTAACCTAAGGGTCCGATCTTGGATTACCCCTCCTCTTCTCGACACACTCGAGTTCAGGAGTAGCGCTTGATGGTGTTCGCTCACGGCACATGGGTTAAGAGATAAATGACCGAGCTGTTTTAAGTTTGACTAGATCCATACGAAGTAGACTATAGGAACATGCATTCTTATTAATGTTTGGACCTAGCTACCGAGTCAAGAAACCTATATCTAGGGGCTCCAAGCACACAAAACAAAGTAAAATAAAGGCGGAAAGCACAAAACAACGGAAAACAAAGAAAAGAAGGCGGTAGAAATCACAGAAAATAGCGATGAGGCCCCCAGGTGAACAGACACCCAGGCACTGGACCTCATTGTGAAGAGTAGAGTCCTGTTAATTATTACATGCCAAAATTGTCTCTCTCTCACCATAAATTACAAAAATAATCCTAAGTGTTCTGAACCTATCTAATCCCCATCTCCTTGCTTCTTTGATGCCCTCTCCAAGTGGTCATGAGGTGAAGACCACCCTCCTCCAAGCTCGGCTGCCTTGGCCTCCTAGGAAGCCATCCTCGCGTGGCGGGCCCTCGCATCAAAGTCACAAAAAGGTTGCATTAGTATAGCTCAACCAATCAAAATAGAGCAGATATAAAATAATCACAATAAATGAATCAATCAATAGAGCATGGTGATTAATGACAATAAGAATATCTACTCACAAAATCAATGATGAATCAAGAATGTACACAAGAATGACAAAATAAATTAGGCTATTCTCATTGCTCCCCGGCAACGGTGCCATCTGATAACGAGTGTTTTCCACGAGGGTCACCATGAATAATGTAAATAAGTTGTCGCCGAGGCGACCGCTCGCAGAATACCCAAGTTATACTGCAATTAACCCACAAAGAAAGAATGTATCAATCAAGCTCAAAAAGAAATGTGAATTAATCTTTTATTACTCTACCATAAAATGTATAGGGAACAAGCATGTAGAGGTCGAACCACAGAGAGCAATACAAAAATGCATAAGCCTATATGTACCACAGAGTCATCCATGTGTGAAGCCTTTTTTTGTGGGTTTTTGAATTTTATATATTTTTTTATTATTTTTTTAATTTTTTTAATTTTTTTAATTTTGTATTTTGGTTTTGATTTTTTGCTTTTTATATTTTATATTTTATATTTTTCTATTTTCTTTTTCAATATGGGAAAATAAGGACAATGTAATAAAAGACAAGATAAAGGATTTATTAAAATATGCAAAAATAACCAAAAAGTCAGAAATAAATTGTTTTTGATATTTTTAGGATTTTTTACTATTTTTGTGATTTTTGGGTATTTTTCAAACTGTTTTTTGTATTTTTAAATACTGAAATAAAGCAAAACAGTGGGAAAGCTACTGGATGGAGATAAAATTAGGAATTAAAAATAGCAAACAGCCTCAAAATTCTTCCACACTATTTTTCAAATGTCTAATAAAATATAGCAGAAATAGGAACTGAGTTCATATTTTTTCTGATTTGTCTTTGATTTTATATTTTTTTGAAGTTTTTGTGTATTTTTGTATTTTTAAGGTTTTCCTTTTGAGTTTTTTATGGATTTTTGGACTGACACTGAAATAGGTCAAAATACACCATAACTAATTTTTTTTGGAATTTTTGAGGCCTTTTCATATTTTTTGGTATTTTATAAGCTAGACAGTAAATAAAATGCATGTTTTTTATTTTTAATAAATGCAAAGATGTAATAAAATTAAAAACTAAAATTATGGTGTGCAACAACAACCAAACAGGAGCTTAAGCCTATTTTTGCATAAGTTTTCGAAGAAATATGAAGCACAAAATAAATAGACAAAGCATTCCAAAAATAAATGGCCTGGCAGGGGTGTTTTTGCAAATAAAATAATTGGCAGGGGCATACATGCAAAAATCACAATAAAAGTGAACGTTAACTTTTATTTTTAGGACCATTTTACAAATACAAAAACACGGTGGGTTTAAGTGGAATTTTCAAGCGCCTCACGTGGTTGCAGCACGTGAGGCGCGAATGGACTAAAACGCGAATATAAAAACATCAGGGGGCCTTCAGCAAATTATACAACTTATTTACAACTTAACCTTTTATTTTTGGTATTACACTATAAATACAAAAAGCGGGGGGGGGGGGGGGGGAGGGTTAGGTATGAAATTTACCCCTAAAGGTGCGTCATCCTGCGGCGCTGGATGCGCCACTTATCCACGTGTCGGCCATTGGACGGTGGATGCCGGTTCGTCGATGAAGGGCTTGGATTAGAAGCTCCTGGCTGATCTGACGGTGGATGTGTGTCTTCATCGAACGATCGTCGTTCAATCTGGGCCTCGCCTCCCGATCCAATGGTGCTGGAGGTGACTGGAAGAACGGGGAAGAAGCTCGCCTCCGGCAAGCTTTGATCGAGCAGCTCGGGCTCCTCCGGGCACCTCCCGCGCATCTGGAGTACTCTGGACGTAGCTGGGAAGCTTCCGCGTCGACTGATGGGTCTCTCATGGCTCCTGGAGGTCCGAGTCGTTCGGACGAGGTCGATGAAGAAGAGGACCCCCAGGAACCTCTTTCTGGATCGATTCGAGCCCAGATGGGCTCTATCCTTCGTGGTGCCTGCATAGGAAGAACCGGGGGCGAGAGAGCTACCTCCTCGACCCGGGGTTTTGAAGCTAGGCAGCAAGATGGAGTGAGGCAGAGGGGCTCCGGCGAACGGCGGAGGTGGAGCCCCGATTCGCCAAGACCGGTGGTCCTGGGTTGGTCAAAGGTGATGGAACGAAGGAGAAAGCGATGGGGATCAAGATGGGTGCTCGTAACGGTCGGAAACAGTCGGGTATACGGTGAAGCTCCGTCGAACTTCGAATTTGGATTTTTACGCTAAGGGAATTAACTAAAACCTAATCTAATAACTGGAATGGAAAGCTAGCATTAAAAACTAACTAAAAAGCATAAAAAGGGACAGCTCTTGTACCTAGGGGCCTCCAGGGAGCAGGGCGGACGCCGGAGCTCCGCCGCGATAAAATCTTCCTCCCTCCGGCCGATTCGAGACGCCAGCACACCCCCCCTGTCACGAGGAATGTCCTAAGACTGGAATCAAGACTTAAGGTTGGATTAAAAGTGGCCAAATTCGAGGAAGGAGGCGGAGCTACTTATTTATAGACAGTGGCAAGGGGCCTTATTGACCGGCGATTATTGCATGATCCAAAGAGTATCAGATTGATCCAAAGAATCGGCGGGCTTTAGGGATGATTAGAGAGCAATTCTTGCGAAGGAAGCATCTTCGATTGATGGATGGTGCACCCAGGAAAAATGGGAGAAGACGGGCGAAGAGACAGGCTGCGTCACATCGGGCGGCTGGGGGATCAGTTGACCGAGCGGTCAACTGTTGACGGGCTGTGATTGGTCCAAGTCATCCGCTAGAAGATAAAACAGGGAATTTGAGTTGAAATTGATTTATTTGTAATAGTAAATGATTTTATTAGATTTTTCTTAAAACTTAAAAAATGTGTATTTTTTCATGTAGTATTTATCTGTGATTTTTATTGAATTTTTCGAAGTGTTTTATTATAGTTTTAATTTAATAATGTGTATATGTATGTATTTACATGTATTTTTGTGTATTTATTTTTAATTTGTTTATTTTATTTTATTATTTTATTGGCTTATTTTATAATTTTATAATTTATTTTTGTGAGTAGAAAGGTGTTTTTATTTAATTTTTAGGAGTTTGTTTACATTTTTAAATAAATAGGTATATGCATATGTAAGTATACTTATAGGTATATATTATATACATTTTATTTATTTAATGAATTTTACTTGTTTTTATTTTGAATTTGTATTTTTAATGAGATATATATAATATATACATTATTATAAAAATATGGATGAATAAAGAATAAAAGAATTCGATTCCCTTTTATTTATATACATATAGGTAGCATAGGTCTTTTGTCTATGTATTACATAGACTTATTTTATTTTACCAATTATTTTTGGTTTTACTCTAATGTCAATATGTGCATGAATTATATACATTATCTACAAAATTCTAAAAATATAAACTTGTAGAAATAATGGGTATTGAATAAACGGAATATTTTAATCAGGTATTATGTACAAGGAGGGCCAAAAACCTAACTTCCACAGATGGACTCCAAAAATTATAAAATCAAATTTATAAAATAGTTCTTGGAATGCTATATACAATTAAAAGTGAGTTTGGGTGATTTGGAGTTTTTATTTGCAAGATATGGGTCTGTGAGGTTGAGATTTTGGCTTTTTGTTTTGCATATAAAATGTACACTGAGTATGATTTTTACACAAACTCAATTTTGTATTTCTATTTACATTATTATCTACAACTTTCATGAACAAAGTTTCTTTATTTGATGAATTATGTACAAAATAGGTGTCAAAAATGCCTAAATAAATGCATGAATAAATGAGGTATTTATTGTATTATTGGCCCTTATCTCCCCCTACTTTATTCCTTGTCGACCAATTCCATACCGGCCTTGGTCTCGGGGTTTGGGTCATAAAATATTTGCAATATTTTATTCCTTTTTCTTTTCTTCCCTTTATTCTATAATTTTGGCATTAAATACCTTATTTAATGTGTAATGAATACAAAGAATCATGAATGCTATTATATCCAATTTGATGCTATTTACATGCATTTGCTGGGGTTTTTGAGGCCAAAATGATAGAATAAAGGTGATGAAATGGAGATTCATCACTTCTCTTGCACCCCTTCACTCCAACTCCTAGCCTCCTTTTGACCTGGAGCTCCTCCCTTTGACTCGCCTAGCACCTCTTTGGCTACCTTTTGTATACCAGATGCTACTGCCTCCCACATCTCATTTGCACTTCCGCTACCATCCCAAGATAAGTCTTCTAAAACTTTCTCCTCGAAGCTCGATTGCTTTAGTGAAAGATTCCATCATCTAGTTCTAGTGATCTCAGGAATCCTCCTTTTCTTTACCAGCCCTTTTATTTGCACATGCAAGACTAACAAGCGATGTTGGGTTGTCAAGCACTCTCCAGGGATTATTTTGCAGTCTTTACAGCAAAACCGATCTCTTCTCCTCAATGCAAAGTAATCTATATGTGTTCTAGTTGGCCTCTCTTATAAGTAATTAAATGCTCCTCCCTATTTTTGAAGATAGTGTTTTCTATGAAAAGATCATATGCCATTACAAAATCTAGAATGACTTTTCCCTCTTCATTTCTATTCCTAAAATCATGTCCTCCATGAACACTAGTATAACCTGAAGCATCTTTTCCCACATGTCCATTAAGATCTCCACCTATAGAAATCATCTCTCTTTCTGAGATTCTTTGTAAAATCTTATCCAGATCCTCCCTAAAAGATTTTTTAGTTCATTCATCGAATCTTTGCACCTCAACCACATAATCCTTCAAATCCTTATGAACAACCATTCCAACATCATTTCTTCCAGAAAGAGAAAAATGGACAAGTGCCCTCTCTGAGAAGAAAATAGAAAACATAATATCTGAAAAAAATGGAATACACAATCTGTCTATATAACCCACATAATCCTTCAAATCCTTATGAACAACCACTCCAACATCATTTCTTCCCCTATCTTTACTCAAATACAAAAGTTTAAAAAGCTTGTCTTCTCGATCTCCCTTACTTTCTCTCCAACCTATTTAGTCTCTTGAAGACAAAGTATATGAATCTCATTTTTTCCATCGTATCCATTATCTCCATCAATTTTTAAGTTGAAGTGCTAATATTCCAACTACCAATCCACACCTTCCTTTGCAATCTCTTTTGAACTAACTTCTTCACTCGCATGCATCCATTATGTGAGAATCCTTGCAAATTTCGGACTGCATCTGGGCGATGATGTAGCAGGCTTCGATTGCAGTAAAAACAACAAAAATATTCTTCTCCTTTGGAAATCTGCGCATTAAGTGTTCTTAATTGAACTTGATAGACATTTGTTTTTTTGAGTCAATCGTGTGCCTTGTTGTGGTTAAAAATACAGTGAACTGCACATTCATCTTGATTGATTGATTTATCTGCTTGGTTTGTTTTCAAGTATGCATTAAAACTCTTCAATGAACTCTTTTTTTAAAGATGAATCAACTTGAACATTTTCAAAAAATATGTAGGGATTTTTACACTTGTGCCCCTTCAAGACTTTGTAGTTACGATTATGCACATATCTTCTTTGCAATAACACTTACTGCTCTTCCATTGGTGTAATATAAGGGTACCAGTGTAATAATATAAGAGCGATGTGAATTTTGTTATAATACTGGTTCACGAGTGTTATTGCAAGAAGGCAAGGGATAACTGCAAGTATAGAATCTAAGAGGAGGGGTACAAGTTAAAAATTCATAAATTATACAATTAGAGAGAGGGGAAAATTGGTAGATTGCATGGAATGTGAATATAAATCTAGAAAGCAAAAATATCCTATATATAATAGGCTGCCTCCGTCCCATTTTTGTCACCTTTTTTGTTTTTTTAAGAATATTTCCATGTATATTCATCCCTATATCCCTCCTACATGTCATTCGAATTTCGTCAGAAACAGAGACTCAGTTGCCCTCAATCTAGAACATGTACAATTACAACAGTTCTAAGACCGTTAAAATGACTTGTTCTAAATAGAGGGCATAAAGGTTTCTGAATCTTATGAAATTCGAATAACATGTAGGTTGACGAACCGTTCTTGGAGAAACCTGGCCCTAATAATTTATTTGGTCAAGCATGATAGGGCCCTTCAACAACTATCTAAAATGTCCAAACTCAAGTTATCAAGTACTAGTTGCCCACTCTTATAACGAACTCTCACACTTTCGTAAGGTTTCGATGTGGAAATATTTTTGGGTTGGGGTGTTACACCACATCGAATGAGAGGCTGCTGAGAGCTTACTCTCAAGCGAGGGTCTCCCGAAGGGCGAGTCTTGACGCCTATTTGTGAAATTGAATGTCCATATCCTTAAAATTTTTAAATTGTATAATCCTTTTCTCATAAAAAAATGGATATGAAAGTTTAAATCTATTTTACATCATGCTTAAGTATGGGTCTTAAGAACGCCTTTAGCCTGGAATCTACGGAGTGTAGGTATTCACTTCTTATCTTAGTAGAGATTTTCCTACTTTCCAGCTAGCTTTCTTTATGGGTCTTCTACTACTGAATTTTGACGAATCATCAAAGTCTTAGAGATTTGCTTATTAAGAACCAATTCTATCTTCAGAGATTTCTCGAGATATCTTCATACGAAGTTTAGTTATAATGTTTATGACGTACACTAGCTTGGGTGGGCAGCTTGGTAAATACACATTTACTAGAATTAGCTTATCGACCCCTCTCCCTCGAATGGTACACTAATACTAAAAATCCCCCATGTAATAGTAGATGTACCCATAGTAGTGATATATTTCGACTCGTACATTTGCTCGTATAATCTCATTAAAGAGGGATACATTTTCATTGTTATTATGCCAACTGTTAAAAGAAGGTGTAATTCCTAGGATCAAATATTGGTAACAATCCATAATGAATAAGTCAAGTTGGCCACCGGTGGCAAAATCTTGCAAAGTCGACTCTTCTACTCTCATACCCCAAGGATAGTTTGGTTACTGGGTTGGGGTTGGTTGGGGTAACCCATCGTGAATGGTAGCAGTTTGGATGGTTATGAGAATTATAATATGACATGTGATGTGATGTGATGTCACATTGATTTGTAATGAAATTCCAACCCAAGATTGCAGAGGGGTTTATTAGGTTGCCCCGAGCTAACCCGGGATACACCACGAACCAAACGAACTCCAAGTTTGCCTAGATTGTGGTCCTTTACCTCATATATTTTGAGGCTTTATCATACATACTATGGCTAAAAGTGAGACTTTCTTTCTCATCATAGTTGCAGGGACAAATCTCTAGCTGATTAAAGGGTCAAAGTCCTTTTGAGGATTTTTCAGAGATCGGATGCAATTGCTAATTCATGATATGACATGTACAGAATGAAAACTTCATTCTCGATTCTAAAAGAACTTTTATGAAGCATTTCATTTGCTTATCTTTCATGAAAGTTTCATTTTGCCGGATGTATCCCAGCACAACATTCACTATTCATTAATGGCTCATAATCAGATGTTGGTAAAGAAATATTTAGTACTTGAAAATTTTAAACAAACTTTCTAGCTACTTAAAAATATTATTTAATAAATGAAAATAGGAATCATTTTATTGGTAATTTTTAATCATTATAATTACTAGGAATCATCTCCGTATCTCATATGGAATTTATTATTATAGGAATTCGTTCTGTAACCAGTGATGTACCTCAATGGAGCTATTTTACAATTAGTGTCAAATGGATTTATCGGTGTTATACTTTTTTTATTGAGTGATGAATCCATGATTCATCGGTTTTATTCTTTCTTTGACGTAAAATCTATAGTAAAATACATGTAAATAATAACTATTTCTCACTTTTTAATAAACTAACATCGTTTGTTAATACTATAGATTTAACACTTGTTTACATAAAAATAAAAGAATAAATAATGAAAAGAAAAGAAGGATGTATATATGTGCCATAGATGCAAACCGACTCTAAACATCGAGACTAGGTCAAACATGGATATGGTCAGCAAAGGATAAAGTAGGGAAAATAAGGTAAATAACTTATAAAATCAAGAAAAATCAAGATAATTATTGTATACGTGTATCATATTCTTTTTGTAAATATCTTGTACTATTTTGTTTATCAAAAAAATAATTTCAAACAAAAATACGTTCTTATTCAAAACTATATATATAAATGTATACTAAAATAATAAAAATATTTTCAAAAATAGATCATGCACAGATAACCTAGTATAATAAACGAAAAATGTAACATTAATAATTAAAGATCAATATCTACTCGGTATAAACTCGAATATCTCCAAACTCACTTTCATTGTAGTGAAATAAAATTATCATCAAAATGAGGATAATTTCATTAAAATCAGAGTTAAAATGTGAAAGTCGTCCTTTATAGTACTATCATATATGTACAATTGCATATTAGTTATATATTTTTCATTATTTGTATTTGTACATATTTATATTTTTAATTTGGATTCAAGATGCAAAAATTAGGTTTTAAGCCATCATTGTGCTATATATTGTATATTATATTCAATATATTTACTCGTTATATTTTTCAACTCCTTGTGTTTTTATAAAATTCTAATGATATTTGAAACACATACCCATAATTAAAATGAAATAAAACTATTAAAATAAAATTAGAATAAATCTATTACTTTAATATATAAGAATAATGTATATAATTAATCAACTATATGAATAAACTCATAAAAAACAATAAAAATATCTAAATATGTAATTAAATAAATTTAAAATATATAAAATATTTGTATATAACAATAATATATATATATATCACAAATTAAAAACAAATAGTCAAAATACATGTATAAATACCTATGGATATACATGTAAAATGTAACATCTAATAAATAGCCTTGTAAAAATAAAAAATAGGCATTATATAATACATTAAATTACAAATATTTTTTATGTTGTAATAAAATTTATCTAATTCATTTATTATTTTATATTGATTTTACAAATATTTTTAGCATTGGAATTTTCTGGTTGGTCCACGTAGACCAAGCAGAGAGCTGGAAATGTTGACCAGGTGGGCCAACTGTACAACCCACAACCCCCCCCCCTCCCGTGTTAGAGTTGTACCTACACTTTCTTGCCAATCTTCACGCCATCTCCATCTTCCTCCTTCTTCGAGATCACCAACAATCTCTAGCCCAAACATCCTTATCCATTGCCCACTACCGAATCTTTACCTACCCCCATCATGTTGTATGCCATCTCCCTTCCAAAAGTCATCGGACCTTTGTCTATAAATAACCTACTCCAACTTCATTTTGAGTTTTGATCTCTCTTCAGCCTTCCTAAACCCCATTGGACAGCTCCGTCGAGTCCTTGGTTACGTCAGGAAGACCTCCGCCCCTTTGAGGCATGGATAAGGACCTATAGAGGAAGATCTAGGTTCGTCGACGTTCATCTCCATCGACCTCCTCTACTCCAAGCTTTCGTAGCTCATCAAGATTCTAAGTACATCCTCGTAGCTTGCATTTTTCTTCCTTAGCATACAGTATACTTTAATTTCACCCTTTGACCCTGCATTTAGAGTAATTTTGAAAAAAAACAAAATCACTAGATCTTCAACTCCGACACCAAACCCGCATTGTATTAACCCTGTTCCAACTCCATTCTGCTACCATTTCTTTCCCCTTTTCCTCTTCACAAAAGCCCTATCATTTACCCTCGATTCTGCTCGAATCGAGGAGATTCAAAGCACGGTCCTTCACCTTCATCGAAGCATCACTTCCCCTCCATCTCGCAATGCTTTCAACTTCATCCTACGATCGAGGGAGTAGCTCTCGAGTGTAGGAGTATTTTTGTGCAGGAATCTGGTCTTACGGACCCATCTGGAGTCAGGTCGAGCACACATCATTGCATACATTAGACTTCCTACCGCTTGTGCATATGGTACATCTAAAGGTTTCTGCCCCTTTTCGGGACACTGACTCTTACTGAGTCTCTTTCCCATCACAAGTGGTGTTGGAGTTGGAGTGTTGTTTTGCATTCCAAATCTCCTTAATACAGTATGCAAATATCTTTCCTGACTAAGATTCAATGTCCTTAAGTCCATGTCTCTTGTTATTTGAATTCCAAGAACATAGGATGCTTCACCCATGTCTTTCATCTCAAATTCATAGCATAATTTCTGTTTGATTTCATTGAGCGTTTGTATGTCATTACTTGCAAGCAGAATGTCATCTACATACAATGACATGATTGCAAACCTGCTCCCACTCTTCATGACATACACAGAGTTATCTAATTTATTTGAAACAAATCCAAATTGAATAACTTTCTCGTGAAATTTGAGATACCATTGCCGTGAAGACTGCTTTAAGCCATATAATGACTTTCTTAATTTGTAAACCTTTTTCTCCTGACCTTCAACCCGAGAACCATCAGGTTGTCGTATATAAATCTCCTCCTTTAATTCTCCATAAAGGAAGGTTGTCTTCACATCCATTTGGAATAATTCAAAATCTATATAAGCGACTATGACTAAGATCATCCGAATGGATGCAAACTTAGCCACTGGAGAGTAAGTTTCCTGGAAATCTATTCCAGCTTGCTGAGTACAACCCTTGGCAACTAATCTGGCTTTATATTTGTCAACAGTACCGTCAACTCGGTACTTTTTCATGAATACCCACTTACATCCTATGGATTGCCTACCTTTTGGCGAATCACATAATTCCCAAACACCGTTTCGCTCGATTGAGGCCAACTCATCTCTTACGGCGGTTGACCATGATTCCGACTCAGATGAAGCCATAGCTTCATCAAAGGATATGAGATTTGTACAATCTGCAACATCCTCATCTACGGTGTAGCACGACACCTCGCATCCATAGAAATGGTAATCTTCCATCCATACGGGCCGTGTTCTGGGTCTCTTGTTGCCGATTATACTCGTGGGTTATCTGGGTCCACCCACTTATTCTAAAGGATCATCATGTTCCATAGGTTCATTCTCTACATTTGGATGATTGATATCATTCTTAAGTTCTTTTCTAATGCTCAGGTCGTCTTCATTGTCCTGTAGGACAATCAAAGGATCTGATTCCTCTACTTCATGCTCTTTTTCTTGATGAATTTCAAGAAAAGTCACAATACGACTTTCGATTAGATCTTTAGTTTCATGAAAGAACCTATATCCTTTAGAATGTTCACTATATCCAAGAAACTTGCACTTTAATGTCCTTAAGTCTACCTTGTCTCTAAGCTGAATCGGTACCAGAACATGTGCTAGACATACCCATTTCCGAAGATGGCCCAACTCGGGCTTTCTACCATTCCATATTTCATGTGGCGTTGATTTAACAAACTTGGTGGGAATTCTGTTCTGTATATAGTTCGCACTCAACACTACCTCTCCCCAGAATTTCTTAGAGAGTCCTGAGTGTGAAAGCATACACCTTACTGCATTCATCAAAGTTCGATTCTTTTTTTCTGCTACACCATTCTGTTGTGGTGTATAAGGCATTGTAGTCTGCTTACAAATGCCTGTCTGAATACAGTAATCCTCAAACTCCTTTAAGGTATATTCTCCAGCTCTATCTGTCCTAAGAGTCTTGATTGGTTTTCCCAATCTTGTCTCCACTTCTGTCTTATATCTCTTAAATGTTTCAAGTGCTTCCGACTTTCTTCTTAATAGATAGACATAGGAGAACTTCGAGTAGTCATCAATGAATGTTATAAAGTATTCTTTATTTCTATGTGTGCTGACGCTCAATGGTCCACATATGTCTGAATGAATCAAACCTAGTAGTTCTGTTGACCGAATTCTGATTAAGAAGGGTCTTCTCGTCATTTTACCGGTCAGACAGTGTTTGCAGGGCAATGTCCTTGCACCTGTGATCTTAGGAAACAGATTTTCCTTAATCATTTGATCCATCTTAGAATTTTCGGGATGACCCAATCTCATGTGCCACAAGTCGTAATCAGACAAATAACACAAGGAATAATCAGAAGCGATATTCATTGATTCATTAGAATTTATTACAGGAAGACAGAATAGGTCATGCTCGGGTACAAATTTTCCTATCGCATAGACCTTCTTGTTCTTGCCAATAGAAATACGCCTATTATAAAACCTAACTTTGAAGTCTTTCTTGAGCAGCACTGGGATAGAGATCGGGTTCCGGCGTATCCCTGGGGTATACAGTACATCATTCAGCACCATAATGTTATCCCCCAGGTCAAGTCTGTATGTCCCAACACCTTCCACATCCAGGTAGGTGTTGTTCCCCATAAAGATCCTCTGTTCACCTTTGCTCAGCTCCTTGAAGTCCACCAGGCACTCCTTTGTCTTGACGATGTGTCTGTTTGCTCCAGACTCGATCCACCATCCATCACTGTCCGTGATGACGGAGTAGCGTTCCACAACAGCCATGAATTCCATTTTCTTCTTGCCTTTATTTTCAGGCATTTTAGAAATTCCTGGCTTCTTCTTGTTGGGGCAATTGACCTTAAAATGACCATATTTACCACAACCGTAGCAAAAGCCGCGTAGGTATTTCTGACTCTTTCCCTTGAAATTCGCCTTGGAGGGGCCCAACCTTTTCTTCATGTGCACGGCATTTGCTTCTTCTTCTTCCTCGACCTCAAAGATCTCAGTTTTCGATCTTTGTTTAGAGAGGTCCTACTCAATTGCCAACTGTGCAGGCAAGTCCGTCACAGACTTAATGTTGCCATTCATCCGCAGAGATGTGGCAACCATGTCGAATGACGATGGGAGACTTCCTAATATGGTTGCGATCTGCATCCTCTCTGAAATCGCGCAATCAACAGCCGTCAGATCTTTAGCCATCACGATCATCTTGTTCACGTGCTCAAGGACGCTTTCAGATTCCTTCATTCTACACGAGCTGTACTTGTGTAGAAGAAGCTGGATGCTCACTTCCGACTTGGAGTGATATTTGTCCTCAACTGCGGTCAAGGGTTCGTAAGCTGATTCGCAGGTCTCAAAGATCTGGATCAGGTTCAGATCCATGTGGGTCAGCATAAAGTTCCTAGCCCTATTATTCGGTTTCTCCCACTGTTCGCAGGACGTAATTTTCTCCATAGTTGGATTCTCATATAAGGTTAGGCCAGGTTTATCTATGATGGAGTGTATACTATCGTGCAATAGGCCATAGTAGATCTTTCTACTCCACAACTCATAATTAGTACCATTGAAGTACTCTATTTTCCTTACCTTAGTGGCAATAGTCTTGCTTGTCATTTTGAATCTCTAACTTTGTTAGGGTTTCGGGTCTGGTGAGAAACGGCAGCCGCCTCGAAGAGAACGAGAGGGCGGCAACGATTTCGGCGATGGAGCTCCTCCTTCCGACGGCCGTTGAAGCGGTCAGCAGCGTTGTGAGGGGTGAGATCCGGGCTTTGATACATGTGTAGAATATCGTCGAGGTATGCTTCCAATCTCTTGGTTGCGAGAGAGAACGAAAACAGGGAGAAAGGGATGGAGAGATGGGTAATAGGAGAGGGCTCCTTATGGCGAGGTTGTTCTCAGATGATGTGCTCCTCCCGATGGAGGTAGATCTATATATAGGGGTGTGTTCGTCCCCTCGCTAAGTCCGTCCCCCCCCCACGCCCGGCGGTTACGTTCTTCCCGAAAATCCGACCACGCCGCAACCACCGGAGGCGGTTGTTTGACCACGCCGGTCCCGGAGGCGAGCCTTCTATATGATCAACGTTCCACTTCCAGTAAGCTCTATCCTCCGCCTTTGCATGAGCTTTACAGTCACCCTTTCCTTTTCTATTTTGGACCGAGGCTCTACACCTCGAGTGATTCTGCGTCATTGCAGGAGCGAGGACCTTAGCACGGCAACAATGATCATCGGGTACGAGTAGATCAGATCTAACATTTAGCCCTCACCGAGCATCATTGATCAACAACGTTAGCAGCTCATCCGAACGAGATCTATCGAGCATCCGATTGCGTCAAGGAACAGGAGGGGCAGCATCTGGAGCATCGTAGATCTGGGAGTAAACGAGCCATCACTTGGAGTCTCGAAAGCTCCTGGAGGAAAATAAGCACCTGGAGACGAAGCCTTCGGCATCGGCATCTGGAGGACGATCGATTCGAAACCAATAGATGAGAGCATCTTCATCGTCGCACCTGCAGGAGATAGGCAATTGATTCACAAAAACCATCGCGCAGTTCCAACCGATGTTCAATCGAGCGGCACTGATTCACACGTCACCGGAGATTTGATCTGCCGCATGAGATCAAGTTGATGATGATAACATTCAAGGCTCCAGAATAAGCATATGTCGTTGATCCTATGAAGTTATCCGTAGCGAAGCCGTTCGATCCGGATTAATTTTAGCCGTTTGATCGCGTGTCATCAAACGCACGAGACTATCCCACATGCAAACACCTGGACCGTCAGATTCATAACGGTCGCTTGATCAAGATCGTCCACCGCTTAAGTGTCCTCACGCGCAGCTCGACCGATATTTTGTGGTATATTTGCATGGTTTTTCCCTAGTATTTAAGATATTTACTTCTGGATCTGAGCTTTCTAGACGCACGTGAATGACTCACGTGATGCCTGATCTATTTGTGACGTACCCTCGCTTTTATTGTGATTCGCAGACAAGTACAGCTGCACCTCTGAAAAACACGTGATTCATGGTCTTTCTGCATTGCTTGCCCTGCCAATTTTGGATATTTCTTCCGCGCTCTATTAATTTACAGAAACTAATATTTAGCCCTCTTACTGCATATTAAATAATTCCCTTATTAAGTACATTTTTTCATTTATTTATAACAAAAACACCTAAAAGTTCCTAATACATTTCTGTGGGTAAGGCATACCGATCATTGAAGAGACCAATGATCTTTGACCCTAGGGGTTGCGTGGCGGATTGCAGAAGAATATGGAGGTGGAAAATCCCTGCGCAAGTTAAGATCTTCATGTGGTTATTCACAAGGTGGAGATTGTTGATAGAAGACGAGTTTTCAAGGTTCGTTCAGGATGCAGATCCAACATGGTGTGGAGCATCTCTTTCTTCAGGCGTGGGAGCTTCGAAAAGGCATGCAAGCTCCTTGGATGTCCCACAATGTCAATTGATGGTGTCCTCAAGATACTAGGAATCCATTGGAGCGGATTGGCATGGTACTGAGAAGGAGCAAACCACTTCACGACAATGATTTGGGTTATTTGATTAGCAAGAAATGGTGAAAATGGCATGCAAAGGTGCTTGTTGAGAGTAGGAGTATGTAGTTTTATATCACCCCACCCCCACTCCCCCTAAAAAACTTGTAGACTCTTTGGAGATTAAATGAAGAAGTTTTGGACCATAAACCTATACGGTGCGGGCTCTTTTCCTTTTAAAAAATTCCTAATACAACACTCTATACTATATTAAATTAATTTCCACAATTATTTTGAATTATTATTTTTAATAAAGTAAAAACAGTACTAAAAAAATGTTCTCATATTTAAACATTCCCAAAATACAAATATACTTTGCAAAATTCCAAAAAATATATTCGATATATATACCTCCTATTTTCATATATACAAAAACCATATAAAATTTAAAAAGGAAACTATAAAAACGTCACTATTTTTCAAAACTTTAAAAATTCATAAGTAATTCAAGGAAAATAAAAAAACTATACAACAACTTGTTTTAAAAGGTGTTTCAATTCTCTATAGTAACAATAAAATCAGAAAGTTTTCTCACTATTTAGTGTTTCAAAAATCAAAATACTGTTATGTTTTAATAAAAACCTTATTTTCAACTTAAAAACATTTTTAATCGATTATATTGAAAATCCTATGAAATTCATTAAAAATGGATAAAAATTATAATACAAAAAATTCTTTTTGACTTTATTTCTATATTTCAAAAATATTAAAAATACCATGATCCCTTATTCACATATATTTATACACAAATCCTTTTTCAAGCATAAAAAATCTATAAAAATATAAAAAAAGTAAAATAATGAAATATGAAAATATAAAATCTATAAAAAAACCACAAAAGCCTATACCTATATTGCTATAACAAAATCTGCTTAAAAGTATAAAACTTCTTTAAAACAGAATACAAATTTCATAAAATAAATAAAAAACATTAAAATCCATACACCATTAATAATCAATTAATTGTACTTGTGTTTCTCTCGAAAAAATAGCTTATCTCATTGAGTTCAATACTCTGGTGCTTAATCACCATACACTTAAGTTTAACAGTCTAAATAATAAAAAATCAATTAAAATTTTCTGGTTGAATCACTTTGGTCACCTCAGGGATGCTGATCTACTCTTAAAGCAATACAGTGATGGTTTGGCGATTCATCACGGGGAACATGTGATGATGACACACTACAAACAAACATGTAATTAGAGATGCTATTTTGCGATGGTTCCCTTAAATCATCACGAATGTATTGATTTTGGTAATGGTTTATAGACATGTCCCAAAAAACAAGTGGTAGCGACAATTACTACGTGGACTTGAATAATTGTCACAAGTGATTGTTGTATTTGTGATTGTCATTTAGAACCATTTTCAAATATGGTTAAATTTTTATTTTATGACAAGAATTGGTGGTAGTCATTGTTATTGTCACAAAAACAAAGCCTTTTCCCCCTTCCTACATCTCTAGAGCCGTGATATTTTTTCCCTCATGCCTTAATATATGTTTCCATCATGCTCTCTTCCGACTCCTCATTCTTAGTTTCTTTTCCCTCACGCTAATCTCCTTAATTTTTCCCTACACGCTCATCCCACTCCTTGCATCCTCTGTTTTCTCCGATTAATAATATCTATGCTCCTCCATGGTACACCACTCCATGTTCCTTCCTCCCACTTTGCAATCTTAATCAACTTGATAACTTCATCGTAGGGCTCCCCCCATTGACTTGGAGAACTCGAGGCTGAAAACCCACCCATTTCATGGCTTTGGAAGACTCAAAGTATGCTTACAAACAAGACCCGACATTGACTCAGAGCAATATCGTCATCGAATTTTCTTTCAGTTAAGTTTTCTATCCTTCTTCTTTTTCTTCTTTTCAATTTCAGCACGTTAGGGTTTAAGAGAGGAGGCATCGTGGGTTTAACGTTTAGTTCTTGGAAAGTGGATTTGATAAGGGTTGATGTAAGGGCTCGATAAGGGCCATCACGACAAGGTAATATGGCCATTGCTGTAAGGGATCGGTAAGGCACTTTCTTTGATTCAAGATTTTGGGACTTGATAATTGGATTCTTTCATGTTGACATTTTTTATTTCCGTTTCATTGTGTACGTTTTCATTGGAAGATTTTCTTTCTTTTGAAATTGTAATTTTTCCAATTTAGCTTTTGAATCCCTCCTCAACAACTTGATTTCATTTCTAAAAAGTTTCTAGCCTTTTGTATCAACATATTGTGTGGATTTGGGTGTAGTTGGTGTTACAACTTGTATGGAAAATGTAAGAACTTGACATTAAGATTAATACGATATCCATCATCTATTCTTTATATGACATCTTGAATCTCATCCTTTGCACAAGAAATGAATTCTTGTATACATTCTTTTATTGATTGTAGACAATTTTGTATCAGAACTATAATTTTTTTTACTTTTTAGTTGCCTCAAAAGTAAACAACAATTTGGACATAGGAGAGTTATTGAGGATAAGGATAGCTTATCCTTTTTTTCATTAGAATATATGAGAGGACATATGAAAGTATTCTCAACTTACATTGGTGATGTTATGAGTATGAATTGTACAAAAAGGTAGTGTCAGAAGGATTAAGGGTGTATTTCAATTTATATTGCAGTTGGTTTTTTTAATGGATTGACAATCTTGTGTTAGTATCTTGGTTGTCTGATTGGCATGTCTTTGGCTGAAAGTTTTATTAGGATTAGAGTCATATATATTAGGATTGAGAATCCTACTGCGATTGGACTCCTAATCCTAATACTAATCGAGTTATATTCTATTTATAGTTCTATTGGGAATAAGACTATGGGGGTTGTATTTGAGCTATATAAAAAGGGGGTGGAGGCATTGCCTCAACATCACCACAAGAACAATGTAACCTCTAGAGAGAAAGGGGGAAAGGGAGAGAAGAGAGGAAGAGAGCGAGGAAACTGAGAGAGTTGTACTCGTTCTTCTTTTAGTGGTATTTCTTCTTTGATAGTCACAAGAGCTGACCGACCACTGTTATACCTAGTTGTTATTTTCTTCATTTGCTTCTGTGATGGTGATCGATTGCGCATTCACATCCATAGCTACATCTACTTCCGTATCCAGGGATCTGGTATCCGAGAGGAGACAATACTGGTGGGTCATGTTCCCGTCAACTAGTATCGGAGTAGAGTTGGTATCTCTTCCGTGCCCAACAAGTGGTATCAGAGTCAGGTTCAATGTTGTTGAAGGGACACGATGCGACGGATGAGAGCGAAGGTTGACGTCGACGAGACGATGTGACATAGCAGGTGATCAATCCATAGAAGCCGTGATATGGTGGTCTCTTGGAATCGACCAGATGCGTCGAAGAATTCTTCTAGCGACGGTTGGCAAGAGATCGTGTAAGGTGGTACGTCAAGGGTACCCAATGACGGGTGCGTGCGTCACTGATGAATCCATGATTCATCGCCTTTATTCTTTCATTTTAGCTAAAATCCTTAGTAAAATACATGTAAATAATCACTAATTTCCATTAATTAACATTTTAACCACAAATCTTAATATTATATATCTAACACTTATTTTTACCAAAGTAAAAGAATAAAGAGAAAAAGAAAAAAAAGAAAAGAAGGATGTATATATAATATACAGGCTGATGCTAAACCCCGAGACCAGGTCAATATTGACCGAGTCGATAAAAGAAATAAGTAGAGGAGATAAGGATCTTAACTTATAAAATTACTCAGAAAATCAAGATCAAATATATAAATTACCCAATTTTCACCATGTAAATACTTCGCCTATTTTATTTATCACCAAAACCATCTCAAATTAAAATACTCCTTTTGCAAAAATTGTTCATAAAAATATATATTATTTTATAAAAATATCAGAAAAATATTTTGATAATAAAAATAATTAACCGCAATGAACCAGAAAAGCCGCAAAACGACTTCCAAGGTTCGTAACTATTTATAGAAAACTCCAAAAAGACCAAACTCACTTCTAAAATCCGTTTTGTACATAACACTATTTTATAAAAATATCAGAAAAATAATCGGATAAAACCAGTGAGTTTCAGCCTTTTGGACCCGTTGTCTTTGTGTACTATATGCAGAAACTTCCTGGGTTTTCCATAAAATAACCGTAAACCCGACTAACTTAATTATTTTTCCTAAAATCTTCTAAAATTGTATATAAAAATATAAAAATAAAATTAACTTAAAATACCAATTAAATCTGAAGGCCTGAAACCGCTATTTTTTTCATTCAGGAATCATAACTTGGCCGTATGAACTCCGAATTGAGCAAATTCGGACCTCAAAATTATATTTTTCAATAGACTACAAAATGACACTAATTTCGCTAAAATCAAAGTTAATGCGAAAAACACGGTTTTCGGGTCCGTATTGGTATATTGTACAATAAACCGTAATTTATATTATTATTTTATTAAATTTATTTCATTTATTTTCCGAATTTATTTATTTAATGATTTATTTACTTAAATTATTTATTTATCTTATTATTAGTTATTTATTAATTTAACTAATTGATTAATTTTAGTAATTTTATTTTCCCCTCTCTCATTTTTTACCAAATGAAGCCCTTCTTCCCCGAAGGATCTTCTTCCCCACAAGCGCCTCATTCCGCCAACCTCCCATGCCGTTAATCAACTTCTCCAACGGCCAACCATTGCCCAACCGCCTCCGATACCGGTCACCGCCACGGTGATCCGATCCCCATATCCCTATTTATAGGTCCGCAACCCCTCCGAGCTCAGAATCCGCCATGTTGCGTCCTCCATTTCAGGAGCTCTGAGGTCGAGAGAGTGGGTGACAACCACCCCTTGAGCGTCGTTGAGCCAGGTGCGGCGAGATCGACTCCGCCAGTGTCGTAGCTCTACTCTGCCACACGTGGCCCAGCCTCCGCGAGTATCGCCGTCGCGTCTCGAGGCGAGGAACAGGAGCATATGCTCCATTCCACAAGCGACGTCCTTCAACCTTCAACCGCATCCTGCATTTCCAGGTTAGTTTATCTTCTATATCTCTTCTTCTCTATATTCGTCCATCCTCTTCTCATCTATTTCTCATTTCCCATTATTCTTCATCGTCTCCATCTTCGTAGCCTCTCTGTTTTCCTTTCCACCCCGCATACCTATCATCTCCGATCACGTCCAATGATCGGAGACATGGAGTTCGATCTTCCGCATTGATAGATCTTCCTTTCACTTCTTTCTTCTTTGGACCGAGGTCAAACACCTCGAGTTAGTGTTGTGTAAATGCAGGTATATGCCGTTGAGATCAAGCATCAGAAGTAGTTCCATCAGGTTCGAGTTAGTACCATTGGAGCACAACATCATCGGGGATCACCATCATCTGGAGTTGATCGACGATGAGCAAGGAATTAGCTTGCATATCACATATCTCATCACCGTCATTGGCAACCAATTGAAGCATCCAT
Source organism: Ottelia alismoides (assembly GCA_037367405.1). Classification (NCBI taxonomy): domain Eukaryota; kingdom Viridiplantae; phylum Streptophyta; class Magnoliopsida; order Alismatales; family Hydrocharitaceae; genus Ottelia; species Ottelia alismoides. Next base: position 25,077 of record JAZKJV010003121.1, read on the forward strand.
CACCTGAGGAATTCCTCATCGCTGATCGAAAGTTTCACATCCGTTCATCACATGTTGAGAGACTCCATTGCTGGAAACACCAGGAGATTCGAAGCCATCATTTGAAGACCTGTAGCGCATTTGAACACCTTCGATCGTCAATTACCTCTACCTTCAGACACCTCGACCCGAAGAACTACCTAGAACCTTCATGCGTGAATCCCATCGAAAAAGATTACATCGAGGATTTTGGCCTTGAGCTCATGTGCTTTAGCTGTAGAGAACAACTTCTAGAGGCAGAGATTAGATCAGCCTTCACTGATGCGATCCACAACGCAATGAGCTACGTCAAACCACCATGCTGATCGATATTCAAATGTCACCACGTCTTCAGAAGAACATCAATTTCACCTGCACAAGAGTACCGACCGAACTCGCATCTATACCTGAAGACGATAAAACATCCTCGTAGTTGATCGGAGTGCAGAGGCTTTAGATCAGAACATCTCGCAACAGATTGGAGTGTGACCTGAAATATCATTGTCGCCGCCTACAGACTTTGAAAAGGGGAAGATCGGATCTCCTGTCCAGGTAAAATCGAAAACGCCCGTTCCGAGCCCAGATCGAACGCGTGATGTCAAGCCACGCGTCACCGCTGCATTAAGGACGCCACCCACTGCTCAAGCGCAATCATGCGTGACACGTGTGCATGAGCAGGGATTTTTTTCTGGCGATTTTGCATAAACACCCCTCGGTTTTCTATTATAACAAACAGTCCAGTCTGTGATGGAATGATGCGGACAACACGTGCTTCTTTGAGATTTTTGCAACGACAATCTCAAATTCTTGCATATTACACGTGCTCAAGAATTTCCTGAAAATTACACAAACACCCTTAATAGTATACATATACTTATACATACTCTCTACATCTTATACAAAAATATAAATATAACTAAAATACCTATTCCTTTGCTATATATATAAAAAAATCAAAAGTTAAAAAGATTTTCTATTTTTTAATAAATCATAAAACCACTAAAAAATATAATAAACTTTTCAAAATCAGGAAAAAAAATTAAAATACCTTTAAAAATCCTATAAAAAATACTTTTAGTATTTTACCATATTTTGCATAAGAAAATAAAAAAATAAAAAAATCAAATAAAAATCAAATAAAAATTCAGAAAAAATCCTAAAAACAAAATAAAAATTAAGAGACCCATATAACTGTCGTTGTCTATAGTTTCCCCCTAGTTTAAACAATTTGCCTCCCTGAGTTCGACACTCCCGTACTTAACCACTATACACTTGAGTTTAGGACTATAAATAAAAAATAAAAGAAGATTAATCAAAATTTAATCTTTTCTGTTAGAACTCACCTGGTCGATACAATGACCGCAACTTTTCTCTGTTTCCTCCTTTGCAGGAATATGAAAGAATCAGACCATGGATTCTTGAGTTTTTCAGATGGCGTCGTTACCAGGGAGGCAACATTAGGGAAACCGTAGATTTAGGTTTAGATTTTTTTTTCTTTGCGCCATTTTACTTCTCTAACCGCACGGTTTTTTGTTTCTGAGTAGTGCAACACAGATTGAGTAGCACGAGATAGAACCGCAAAGCTGCGGATTGTTTTAATTTCTTATAAAAATATAAAAAAATCAATCAAGGGCACTTGCACATTTCTTTGTTTTTGTAGAAAGGGGCCTCGTAAAGGCATCCCGACTTGTACCTCTTTCTATCTTCTTATCATGGTCTGTTGTAACAGGGTTGTACTCCTGGGGGAGCAGGGCACCCATCACGGCTTTTTTGCATCGCGATTTTACCGATGGTTTTCCCGTGACTTTTCGAGATAGGTGCTTGTTAGGATTCTTGCGGTTTTCCCTTTCTCTACATAACCATAGCTTAGATGTATGCTTAGGATACGACACTTAGGTGATTGTATCTAGGGACAATCCGAAAAAGATAAAAATACATTAGACATCTTTCTCTGAAAATATCCAAAAAAAGTGAAAATCGAAAATTAAAACAGGGACTGCTAATTCTATATGACTCTAAAATAAACGTAACGACTCCACTTGTATTGGGAGAGCAATCCTCGAAACTGCATCGCAGGTACTACCTCCAGATCAGTGAGTGAGGGACGACAAATAAGGTAGAGTTAGAGTCTGGGCTTCTATCAAAATACTACTTAGTTCATGTCCTTAATCACCTTATCATCAGTGGGTACACTCGGGTAATCGGAAATGGTCTGAGTTTACTTAGCAGAATGGGAGGTTTAGAGGACACTACATAAGGCTCCATCCTCAAGTAACATAGGTAGCCAGAAACAGTCCATACTTACTTCCATACTGGCTGAGACTAGGTGATTTCTGGTGAGAAATCGGGACAGTACGACGTGGAAGTTTCAGGCGCATATCTGATCTCGCTAATCTGTGATAATATTGTTTGCGAACCAACCGTAAAATTGAAAAGATAAACGACCGAAATCTTATGGTCATCACTGAGTTTGCATTGGTGAACTCAGAGTTTGTTTTGTTTTTGATTGCGGTGTGAGTCTAATCTTTCCAGATAGGATCAACTATAATCATCAAGATGATGGGAAGGCGATCGCTCCGGTCGACTCTAACCGATCCACTCTCTCGCGAGCCTACTCGTCATGCAGATCGGTTCAGGATGTCTCTTTTCCCAAACCAAAATCCACTCGAGTTGTTCCTTCTAGGCGTGACTCTAACCCTAGAAGGTCGTCGTCGATTTCTTCTCCTACTCATTCTCATCCATCATGACCTCAAGTTATCGATAATCATCATCAGTTACACATTGATTTGGCAAAGCCTAATTTAGATTCCTTTTCCTTTCCAGACGACATGACTGGTAAAGGACCGCAAACAACTTCTGTCATCATCGACCAGGCTGCTATTAATAGCGGACTACTTGCTGCCCTTGAGACAATGTTGAATCAGATCAGGGAGCAAGATAGACTCATTAATGATGTCCGAACCGAGCTGACTCAGCTCCACACGCAACGAGACCAGCCTGCAACTGAGCACCCCAAAGCCGATCATCCAGGACCTGAGGATCATGAGCAACAAGAGAGACCTCCAGTTAATCCGAACCATACAATGCAACAACTCTACAACCCTGGAGCGACTACAACTCACCGGTAGATTCGTATCCCTGTCATCCACATGAATTTTGAGTTCCGTCCTCAGAAGATCCAACTGCTGCTCAAGTTTCACAGGCTTTCTACTTAGGAGCCACACCTGCACCTTCAGGAGTTCGAGTTGATCTGCAACATGGTGCATGATGCACACGAGAATTTCCATTATCCCTTGTTGATCGAGCAGCCTACTGGCTGAAACACTTAGGGAGATATGTTTCGACGTGGGAGGAGCTGAGAACCGCATATCTAAACAAGTATTACCCTCTCGGTTGAACGAATGCTGCTATAGCCATGATTAGCAATTTTACCATGATAGGGAACGAGCAGTTCTACGAGGCATGTGACTGATTTTGAGAGCTCATCGATCGGTGTCCCCACCACGAGCTTTCCAAGCCGACTCTCGTACAGAGTTTGTTCAGTGGGTTGACACCATAGTTACAGGGACTGGTGAACGTCGCTTGTGGTGGATCGTATTTTTCGATGCACGAGAATCTAGTCTGGGCCATTTACGAGAAAATGACAGAGAACTACACTATGATGTCTCAGACTCGGGTCTACCACCAGACGAAGCCACCAAATTATCATCAGCATTCCCGAGTGGCACAGATAGAAGGGAATCCACCTTCTACAATTTCGATTCCGATCGAATCCTCATCAGCTGATATGTGGATCATTGGTTAGAAGCTGGATTGAATGGAGTTAATCAAGAAAAAGTGCCAGAACTTAGACAAGCTCGATAATATTGACCAGCTTGAAAGATGCCTGGGTGATCTGAAGAGATAGATTATGTGCCTTCAAGAGATATAATCTGATTCCAACCGGTCTTCGAGATCATAGGCTGACTCAGGTAACCGAGACCGAAGTATACTTCCGAGGCCTCCAGTTCAGCACATATACCATGTGCATTCTGAGCTTTCTCATCATCCCTCGGCATACCCGCAACTCCAGTAGATGCCATTATCCGATACTCATATGGTGGTGTATCAGAGCGATCAACCTTTGGCATCCATGCCTCCAGCATACTCTGAGATGCCTGAGCCATTGACTGAGGTCAATGGGATCTGGTATGATCAATCGCAACAACTAGAGATCCATCGTGATCACCTTGGTTTCCGTTGGTCAACAGGAGGTACCTCTTCCCAACAACAACTGCAGGCACAATGGGGCAGAACAGAGAGTAGCAACAACATTACGGTCCTCGTCAGTATCAGCAACGGCAGAGCACTTACCAACCTCAGCATTTGCAGCAGTATCCTCCACAGCACCAGTTAGCTCCGCAGCAGCCTCAATATCACTGAGGCGACTCATCCGGGTCTCATGGGCCTTTCCATGATAATCCAGCCTTAGAATATTTTGCTAACCTTATCACTGACTAGCAGGTCACTTTTAGGCGAGAAAGGGATGAGTTTAAAACTCATGTCACTGATCTTGTCAAAGGAAAGTCCGTCTTGCCCACCCAGATAGAGCCCAACCCAAATAATCTGAAGCGGAAGTCAAAGCATGTAGATTTGATAGAACCCACCCTCCAATCACATGTATTCTCCGATGATGATATTTACTGTGATGATGTTGATTTCATCTCTCTTAGGAACGGTAGGATTCCAGTAGGCGGAGACTCTAATAGGCTCGATGAAGATACCCCAGGTAACACAAGCGAGCCTGTAGATGACATCGATGACGGTGCTAAAGCCGCAACCTTTGACAATGGAGATGGTGGTGTTGAAGCCACCAACTCCGAAGAGAAGCCAGAGCTGAACACCGACATAGATGCTTTACCATTTTTCATTTCTAGTGATGATGAAAGAAAAACACAAAACAATGTACAAAAGAGAAGAACTCAAAAAAGAAATAAAAAGATAATTGATCGATACATCTCTCTTTCTGGTACTACACAGAAAGCAAGTGCCCGTCTTGCAAAAACATCTCCTTCTGCTTCTTCTGATCCTCTGATTGTATAGACTAACCCATAGGATGTACAGATTCCTTTTCCAAAGCACTCTGTTTAGGAAAAGAAGCTAAACAAGAAAACTCTAAAAAAATCCAAATGAATGATACGATGAAAGAGATGCTCAATAAGTTTACGATCCAACTCACTCTTTCGGAAGCCTTGGCATACACACCTCTTCTTCAGAAAGGCTTAAAAGAACGACCACATAAAGAAGAGGCAGCGTAATCACTGTTATGAGATCCATGTGTTGACCAAGGAAACCTGCCATGCTATTCAGAACCATCTTCCAGCCAAGAGATCAGATTCGGGAGCACCGTATGTCAGATGCAAGATCCTTAATCATACTTTCGATCGAACTCTATTAGATAGCAGATCTTTGATTAATCTCCTTCCTTCTTCCTTACTCGACAAGTTTGAGTTTGGGCCTCTTTGACCAAGTCGAACGATCTTGCAGTTTGTTGATAGATCAGTCAAGAGGCCTAAGGGTTTAATCGAAAACATTATTGTCACCATTCAGGGTTTGAAATTTCCCGTGGACTTCATCGTGTTGGACATGGCGATCCTTGAATGCGTGACCTATATCCCGATCATACTAGGACGACCTTTTCTGACGACATCAAAGACCGTTTCCGACTATGGTATCAGGAAGGTGTACTTTTGCGTCTAGGGTGAAAGTATACATATAGAGACGATCCAAGACCATAATTCCAAATCAGCTGAATCAGAGCAAGTATCTGATGACGAGCCTGACAGTCATCAGGATTGTGACTTTGTACAAACCGATGACGAGGCCGTCTGGGCCAAACCAGGTACCCAATCTTTCATCTCACCTCCAGTTGAAGCCGAGATTCAGATAGTCGAGGATGGGAGATTAGAGAGCGCAGTCCTAGAGTTGAGTAGCGAGAATCTTAACAGAGACGATTCTAATACCTTCTCAGATCATTCAGACATTGTACATCCCTCTGAGTCAGAAGTGAATACTCATAGCTGCCAGTCACCCATATATCATTCAGATTGGCAGTGCTTCGCTAGATTCTTATCACTTCAGACTCCATCGTCATAGCCTACAACCATCCTGGAGACTGAATCAAATCAGAATATCCAACCATCTCCAGATCTTTCTAAATTAGAGCAGACAGATCTCACTCATATCAATCTAGCAGCCTATACCCAGGCTCTAATCAAACCCGCCCTCCCTGTTCCTTCTCCCCGTGAGCTTAAACCATTGCCTCAGAGTATGAAATACCAATTCCTTGCGGGTGAATCCAAAATATTCCCGATCATCATCTCTTCCAATCTGATCGAAGATCAAGAATTCTGTCTGATGGCAATTCTTGAGAACAACTGCAAGGCGATCGGGTAGTCAGTATCTGATCTCCATGGGATTAGTCCGGCTCTGTGCTCCCACCACATCTTTCTCGAGGATGACACCAAGCCATCTCGTGAGTTTCAGCGTAGGCTGAACCCGAATCTTCGAGAGGTGGTTATGAATGAAATATCCAATGGTGGAGCGTTGATTTTATCTATCCCATCTCCGACTCGAAATGGGTTAGTGCTTTGCATCTGGTACCCAAGAAGACGGGTATCACTACAGTGATTAATGAGGATGGAGAGGAGATCGCTACCGGAGTACCGACTTCTTGGCGCGTCTGCGTGGACTACAGACGTTTGAATTAGGCGACCAAGAAGGATCACTTCCTGCTACCGTTCATCGATCAGATCATCGAACGGTTAGCTGGGAAGAGCCATTATTGCTTTCTCGATGGGTACTCGGGATATAATCAAGGACATTACTCCAGAAGATCAGGAAAAGACGAAATTCACCTGTCCGTTCGGAACGTATGCTTTCAAACGGATGCCCTTTGGATTATGTAATGCTCCGGCTACATTCTAGATGTGCATGCTTTCGATATTCACGGACATGGTGGGAGATATCTTGGAGGTCTTCATGGATGATTTCTCGGTCTACGGCGGTGATTTTGATTCCTACCTTTCTAGCCTAGACCGCGTGCTTCAGAGGTGTACGGAGGTTAACCTCGTGCTTTCTTGGGAGAATAGTCATTTCATGATGACTCAGGAGACGATTCTTGGTCACATCATCTCCAACTGGGGCATGGAGGTGGACTCGGCCAATGTAGATATCATAAAGAAACTCAATCCACCGTCCAATCTGAAACAACTACGGTCTTTCCTCGGGCATGTCGGTTTCTACTGATGTTTCATACAAGACTTCAGCAAGATTGCCCAACCGTTATCTGATCTTATCGCGAAAGACACCGAGTTTATCGTCGATGATAAGTATCTTTCAGCTTTTAAGACTCTAAAGAACATGGTTGTAGAGTCTCCTGTCCTTCAGCCATCCGATTGGTCTCTTCCATTCGAGATCATGACAGACGCCTCCGATTTTGCTGTTGGGGCTGTGTTGGGACAGAGGAGAAATGGCCTGCCATACACCATATACTACACTAGCAAGACTTTGGATTTCGCTCAACGGAATTACACGGTTATAGAGAAAGAAATGCTAGATGTAGTATTTACCTTAGACAAATTTAGTTCCCACATCATAGGATCCAAAGTCATTATTTTCACTGATCACTCCCCCATTCGGTATTTAATGGACAAGAATGATTGAAAGCCGCATTTGACCAGATGGATCCTTCTACTCTAGGAATTCGATATCGTAATCAAAGATAAGCCTAGAGTCAAGAATGTGGTGGCGGATCACCTCTCCGGACTAGAAATACCTGAGACTGTTGAGTTCGATGCACCAATCACCGAGACCTTCCCCGACGAGGAAATTCTTGTTGTCGCCTCGTTGTCATGGTATGCCGACATTGTGAACTTTCTTATTGCTAAGAAAGACCAACAAGGTTGGTCCAGACAGAGCCTTGAGACTTTCCTCGTGAAAGTCAAGTCTTACCATTAGGAGGATCCGATCCTTTATCATGAAGGAGCGGATTCCGTCTGGCGTTGGTGTATTCCTCAGGAGGAATACCGGAGTATCCTCATGTATTGTTATCGATTATAAGCTGGAGGACACCATTGAGGGAAGCAGACAGCACAAAAGATGCTCCAATCTGACCATTGGTGGCCTACGCTCGTTGCGGATGCCCACACATTCGTAAAGAGATGTACTGACTGTCAAAAGATGGGCACTTGCATACATAGAGATATGATGTCGATGCGGCTGATTCACTTCTGTGAGGTTTTCGACACATGGGATATCAACTTTACGGGACCATTTCCTAAAAGTTAGGGATTCGAGTATATCCTTTTAGTTGTGGATTATGTGAGTCGTTATAGAGGCTATTCCTGGCCGAGCTGCTGATGCGAACACGGTTTGCAAGTTCCTGAGAAAGCATATCATTACGCGGTTCGGGGTTCCTCGTGTTCTGATCTCAAACGGGGGTAGTCACTTCATCAACGACAAGGTAAGAGCACTTGCTAACGAGTTCGGTATAGATCATCGAGTTGCTACTCTATATCATCCTCAGACGAATGGTCTAGCCGAGGTTTCGAATATGGAGATCAAGATGATTTTGGAGAAGGTTGTTCGCCCAGACCGAAAGGATTGGTCACAACTTTTGGACTCGGTTCTTTGGGCTTATAGAACATCTTTTAAGACTCCATTGGGCACATCTCCCTTTCGTCTCGTTTATGGCAAGCCATGCCACTTACCTGTGGAAATCAAGCACAAATCTTTGTGGGCAGTGAAAGAAGTGATCTTTGGTCTGGATGATTCGGGAGATCAGAGGTAGACTGAACTGGCAGTCCTGGAAGAGCTGAGAGATCAAGCCTTCACGAGTAGCCTTCATTACAAAGAGCGGGTGAAAGAGTGGCATAATTCCCACATCAGCCACAAGCAGTTTGAGCCGAATCAGAAAGTATGGTTAGTTGATGCGAGACTGAAATTGTTTCCAGAGAAATTACAAAGTAAGTGTAAAGGCCCTTATCTTGTGTGAATGGTGCATGACAACAGTAGCATCGATAAATCTGAGTTGTCATCTGATTCCACCTTTCGAGTCAACGACAATCAGCTGTTGAAACCCTTTCTTGATCATGAACCGCAGACTGCTGAAGTTGCCCCCATCTATTTTTGTATGAGATGTGCTCTTCACTCTTCACACTATGCATCTCATACTCAATTTTGACGATCTACTTTGTATATATATGTTTCATTCTTTCCTACTTCCATTTGTCTTACACCCTTAGGTTCATCTAGAATTTCGCTATACTTAGGATGTACTTTATCCTAAGTATAGGGGGTGTAGACACTTTGTTGTTGTTCGTATCATCATGTTCGATTACCCCTGTTGTTGCTAATACTTAGGGTGTGCTTTACCCTAAGTATGGGGGGGGGGGGTAATCTCGCTCTTTTTCCCTTTTGATTGTCGTCGGTTTTTGTCTCGTTTGTTCCCTCCCTTGTCCCTTATCTTTTGATTTTTGTCTCTATACTTAGGGATATTTTACCCTAAGTATAGGGGAGACAAGCCTAGCCGTTGAGTGTATACATTCTCTTGACCTCGATTATCTTCGATTTTTGAGTCTGCTATCCTTAGGATTACTTGATCCTAAGTATAGAGGAGATGATCGACTTCTATTCATTTATTTGTTATTCTTTGAGTCATTGTAGTATAGGATTCTTTTCACCGATCTATACTTAGCCCGAGTTATGTCTTCCTTTGCCGCTTCTTTAGTCATTATGAGCACATAGTTCATGCTAAGTATAGAGGGGTGTCGTATATATATGCTATATATACTTTAGAAGCCATAACTCGTACTTTATCGTATTTTTAATAATAAGGCTTCTTAAAAGTATGGTGTATATTTTGGGTTTCTAAAAGCCGTAAGAAAGATGTAAAAATATCTTATAAAAAATGGTTAAAAAATTGTATATAAAAATGTTGTAAAATTCTTTGATAAAATCCTTAAAAGTTGAAAATAAAAATCGTGTAAAATCTTGTATAAAAGCCATAAAATCTTGCATAGAAAAGTTGTATAAAATCCTTTATAAAAGGTACATAATTCTTGTAAATTTTGTATAAAATAGAATTAAGCCACTAACTTTTACAAAAATACCCCTAAAAATTGAAAATTTTCAAAATTTAATAAAAATTTGCAAAAGCCTTTAAAAACCATTTAAAACACTTAAGACGAAAAACTAACCTCATATAAAAATTATTGCATTCATTCTCCTTTTCCAGATTAAGTTTGATTCTTGAACTGAATGGATCTAAGTCCGAGAGATGGAGCTTGGTTTAGGCCTTAATCCACTTAATTCTAAAGGGACTTTATTAGGAACGGGAATTGAGACTCTTCAGGTCTTGTAGACTTAATTCTTTGGGTTCCATAAGACCATGCTCGGAACTGAACTTGAAAATACCTAAGTAGGACACCTGGTGTCATCTGTTGAACTATTCTCCATTTGAACCAATTTTGAACTCAAGCACTCTTCATTTAGCTCGATTTGCATGGGGCTGTGAATGGCAATCCATTTCAGTGGTACGTTTCCATCCTTGTCTAGCAGTGATGAGGTCTTAAGATGAGAGAGATTGGGATTGAAATAAAGCTTCGGATCAGGGAAGGATCTGTTGGCACAATTTATTCCAAAACCTCAAAACATGAGCGAAAAAAAGATTCTATATCCGCATAAAAGACCTATGCACTGCAACAATTAATTATCAATTAAAAGACCTATTCTTTCATTTTGGCTAAAATCCTTGATAAAATACATGTAAGTAATCACTAATTTCTATTAATTAACATTCTTACCACAAATCTTAATATTATATATTTAACTCTTATTTTTACCGAAATAAAAGAATAAAGAGAAAAAAGAAAATAAAAAGAAAAGAAGGATGTATATGTAATATACAGACTGATCCAAGACACCAAGACAAAGGTCAATATTAATCGGTTCGACAAACGAAATAAGTAGGGGGAGATAATGATCTTAACTTATAAAATTATTAAGAAAATTAAGACCAAAAATATAAATTATCCATTTTTCACCATGTAAATACTTCACCTATTTTATTTATCATCAGAACCATCTCAAATAAAAAATACTCCTTTTGTAAAAATTGTTCATAAAAATATATAATATTTTATAAAAATATTAGAAAAATATTTCAGTAATAAAAATAATTAACCGCAATGAACCATAAAACTCGCAAAAGCCAACTTCAAAGGTTCATAACTATTTATAGAAAATTCCAAAAGGAGAAAACTCACTTTTAAAATACGTTTTATACATAATACTATTTTATAAAAATATCAGAAAAATAATCGGATAAGACCGGTGAGTTTTGGCTTTTTGGACCCGTTGTCTATGTAGACTATATGTAGAAACTTCCAGAGTTTTTCATTAAATAACTATAAACCCGATTAACTTAATTATTTTTCTCAAAATCTTCTAAAATTATATATAAAAATATAACAATAAAATTAATTTCAAATACTAATAAAATTCGAAGGTCCGAAGCTGCTATTTTTTTTGTCCGAACCTCACAACTCGGTCGTATGAACTCTGAATTGAGCAAACTCGTTCCCCAAAATTATATTTTTCAATTATCTACAAAATGACACTAGTTTCGCTAAAATCAGAGTTAATGCGAAAAACATGGTTTTTGGGTCCGTATTGGTATATTATACAATAAACTGTAATTTATATTATTATTTTACTAAATTTATTTCATATATTTTCCTAATTTATTTATTTTATTAATTTATTTAATTAAATTATTTTTTATGTTTATTATTAGTTATTTATTAATTAAATTAATTGATTAATTTTATTAATTTTATTTTCCCCTCTCTCTCATACTTTACCAAATCAAACCCTTCTTCCCCGACAGATCTTCTTCCCTACAAGCACCTCCTTTCACCAACCTCCCATGCCGTTAATCAAACCGCCTTCGATTCCGATCACCGCCATGGTTACCCGATCCCCGCATCCCTATTTATTGGTCCGCAACCCCTTCGAGCTCAGAATCCGCCATTTTGCATCCTCCATTTCCAGATCTCCGAGGTCGAGAGAGTGGGTGACAGCCACCCCTTGAGCGTCGTTGAGCCATGTGCGACGAGATCGACTCCACCGGTGTCGTAGCTCTGTTGCGCCGCACGTGGCCCAGCCTCCGCGAGTGTCGCCATCGCGTCTCGAGGCAAGAAACAAGAGCATCTGCTCCATTCCATAGGCGACGTCCTTCAACCTTTAACCGCATCCTGCATTTGCAGGTTAGTTTATCTTCTATCTCTCTTCTTGTATAATTTCTTCCATCCTCTTCTCATCTATTTTTCATTTCCTGTTATTCTTCATTGTCTCCATCTTCGTAACCTCTCTGTTTTCCTTTCTACCCCGCATACCTATCATCTCCGATCACATCCAATGATCAGAGACCTGGAGCTCGATCTTCCGCATTGATACCTCTTCCATCCACTTCTCTCTACTTTGGATTGAGGTCAAACACCTCGAGTCAGTTGTGTAAATGCAGGTATATGTCGTTGAGATCAAGCATCAGAAGCAGCTCCATCAGGTTCGAGTTAGCACCATTGGAGCACAACATCATCGAGGATCACCGTCATCTGGAGTTGATCGACATCATCGGGGATCACCGTCATTTGGAGTTGATCGACAATGAGCAAGGAATTAGCTTGCAGATCACATATCTCATCACCATCATTGGCAACCAATTGAAGCATCCATCTGAGGAATTCCTCATCGCATGATCGAAAGTTTCACATCAGTTCAGCACATGTTGAGAGACTCCATCGCTGGAAACTCCAGGATATTCGAGGCCATCATTTGAAGACCCGTAGCAGATTTGAACACCTTCGATCGTCAACTACCTCCACCTTCAGACACCTCGACCCGAAGCACTACCTAGAACCTTCATGCTTGAAGCCCATCGAAGAATATTATGATGAGGATTTTGGCCTCAAGATCACATGCTTTATATGCAGAGAACAACTTCTAGAGGCGAAGATGATATCAGCCTTCACTGATGCGATCTACATCGCGATGAGCTACGTCAAACCACCAAGCTGATCGAGATTCAAAGGTCATCACATCTTCAGAAGAACATCCATTGCATCTGCACAAAAGTACCGACTGAACTCGCATCTATACCTGAAGATGATAACACGTCATCATAGTTGATCGGAGTGCGGAGGCTTTAGATCAGAACTCCTCGCAACGATTGGAGTGTGACCTGAAATATCATTGTCGCCGCCTACGGACATCAAAAAGGGGAAGATCGGATCTCCTGTCCAGATAAAATCGGAAAAGTCCATTCTGAGCCCAGATCGAACGCGCGATGTCAAGCCACGCGTCGCTGCCGCATTAAGGACGCCGCCCACCGCTCTCACGCAATAATAATGCGCGATGCGCGTGCGTGAGCAGAGATCTTTTTTTGGCAGTTTTGCATAAACACCCCTCGATTTTCTATTATAACAAACCAGTCCATTTTGGGATGGAATCACGCGGACAACACATGCTTCTTTGAGATTTTTGCGATGATTCTCTCAAATTTCCGCATATTACACACATGCTCAAGAATTTCCAGAAAATTACACAAACACCCCTAATAGTATACATCTACTTATACATACTCTCTACATCTTAAACAAAAATATATATAACTAAAATACATATTCCTTTTCTATATATAAAAAATTCAAAAATTAAAATGATTTTCTATTTTTTAATAAATCATAAAACCATTAGAGAAACATAACAAATTTTTAAAAATCAGAAAAATATTAAAACACATTTAAAAATCCTATAAAAATTACTTTTAGTATTTTACCATATTTTGCATAAGAAAACAAAAAAATAAAAAAATCAAATAAAAATCAAATAAAAACTCGGCAAAATTTCCTAAAAACAAAATAAAAAATAGGAGACCCATATAACCGTCGTTGTCTATAGTTTACCCCTAGTTTAAATAGTTTGCCTCCCTGAGTTCGACACTCTCGTTCTTAACCACTATACACTTAAGTTTAGGAGTATAAATAAAAATAAAAGAAGATTAATAAAAATTTAGTCTTTTCTGGTAAAACACACCTGGTCGATACAACAACCACAACTTTTCTCTGTTTCCTCCTTTGCTGGATCTGAAGGAATTAGACTAGGAATTTTCGAGTTTTTCAGTCACCCGGAGGCGGTGAGTTCCTACTAACAAGATTTACATATGACAAGGATGTCGAACAAGGTGTATAAGCTTGAGGGGAGGGTAATGATAGATGTTGGAGCTTCGGTTATTCCAAGGACGAGCAATATGATGAGAGAGCGAGATGTTATCGGCATCTCTTCTACAGAAGCGCGAGAAATAGAGAAGCAAGTGCGATTCGCTTTACCAGAGGATGTCGTCACAATCTCCAGTCACGAGAGATTTGTGGTGTCGCATCATGAGGCACGATACTGAGTAGTGCCCGAGAGGAGACACATCGAGGGCATCCAGTGATGGGTGCATCACCCAGAGTCGGTGAGTGATGAATCCCTGATTATAACTCTTTATTCTTTTATTTTAGCTATTTATATTAACAAAGCGACATGTAAATACCTGTAAATACACTAACTTAGCATTCTGCTTGCATTTGTTAATATTGCATAATTAGCATGTATTTATGCAAAAATAAAAGAATAAAGGAAAAGAAAAAGTAAAGAGGTATTTATAATAAATACAGAGTGATCCGAATCCCAAGAGAAGGCCAAGCCTTGATCTGATCGCCAAACAAAATAAGTAGAGAGAGGTAGGGTCTACTTTGTGTTGTACATATCACCTATATTTATTTTTAACAAAATAAAATAAAATTATTATTTTTACCAATTTGAATATATTTCTAATAATAATATAGAAATAAAATAAAAATCAGAAAAATAAAATAAAAATAAAAATAAAATCTCTCCTAAATTATACAAAACACATGTATTCTCTCCTCAATTGTACAAAAACATGTATGTACATTGCATTCATTATTTATTCTATACATGTAAATAACTCATAAAAATAAAATATAAATTATTTGTACTCCTAAAAATATGTTGAAAATAAATAAAATGCAAAATTGGGGTATTTGCATAAAAATAACAAATTAAAAATTCATGTACATAATACATATGTATAAAAATATCTGTATATTATTATATATTGTATATACACTATTTTATTTTTCATAAAACTAATTAAAAATCATAGAAAAATAGTTTGAAAAATAATAAATATTTTTATTTTGTATACTTTTTAATTTGAAATCTTTTACTATTTTTATTGAATTTATTATTATTTTGTAAATCTTAATTTTTTGATTGGTCCAGACGGTCCGTTGACCCCCAATCAACTCCTCCTCCTTCCCGGGTCAGACCCGGATATTGTTCACCGGAGCTCCTTCTCGAATTTATACAGCCCAACTCCGAGTTCCTTTTGTCTTGAAATTTGGACCCAATAATCCTCGTACACCCGACATTCTCATGGGTTCTATAGCCGATCCGGATCACTCTAGGGTTCTGTGCTTTTGGCTGATCTTTCTGGACCCTCGAGCAACCTATAAATCATCTTCTCCATCCTCCTGGCGTCACAGCTCTTGCCTCGTGCTTCCTCCACTCTTAAAAACCTTCAGCTGAGTGACATTGGTCGGAGGGTGTCTTTGGATTGAAGTTTGGTAGCTTGTAGTCACAGCTTAGCTACGTGGCCGGAACTCTCCACTGCATTCAGCCTCCCTGCCCCCCCGCAACATGTTGAGGCCACGACCTCGACCACCATCTTCGCATGAAGCAGAGAAACACTTCCAAACCCTTCAAGTACCTATCAATTTGCCTCCATTTACCAGTTCCATCTAATCTTTCCATTTCAATGTCGTCACCATCCCCTTGCTCTGTCCAACTGGGCGGAGCTCCGCCGCACCTTCTCATCCGTTCAGATCGACTCTACACTTCACCCTCCATTAGCCTCGACCCCCAAGTAGAGATTAAGCTCGGATCTCCTCCCTCCACCTACACTAGAGATCCAAATCCCACTCCCCCACGCTTTCCTTATCTCCCTTCGCAATAGAGTCGACCGATGCTACGCCCCGAGTCTCCTCTACCTTCTACAGGATCTGGTTCACATGAAGGAGGTCCCTAGAGCTCCCAACTGCTCAAGAGGAGCAACCCCAGGTGGAATTTCACTGTCACGGTCATCTAGACGTTGCCGCTTCCAACGGAGCTCTCCATCAGACGTAGAGCGCCTTCACGAAGTTATTGGACCCCTCCGATCCTTCATCGGAGCGTCGAGTTCCTCCTGACACTCAGGTGAAACTTGCCAGGCTCCTATTCTTACTGACACCTTCTTCACTGTCGGATGGGGGCCCTCCTGCCAGTTTGCATCACAACTGCCCGGTAAAAAGGCCATTGTGGCCATTAGATCAGCGATGACAAATCAGATCCAATCGTACGTCCGCGATAGCCTCTACATCGTTAGATGTACCAACTGTAGTGATCAGAGCCGTATGATCACGACCCCTCCCACGCGTGCCACATGTCCCAGCTGGGGTATATTTTATTTTTATCCTCAGATTTTCGTGCTTTGTTAGTTAGTCTAGTAAATATAGTAGTAGTACAAACATTTTGATGTAAGGACCTCGTAGTTTTATATATTTGCATTTTAGTCCTCTTTGGGTGAACTCATGTGTCATCCCATGTGATTTTCAGGGTTATTTGCATGCATTGTCCCGAATATTTATATGTTATGTTTTAAATGAAAACTTTCTGATATTTACAAATCTACCCCTAGGCGTGGTTTATTGTGCATGTGCGTTTATTCTCTAGGACTTTTGTATCTTTGGCCCCGAGTTTCAAATGCTTGTTATTATTTGGCATGTGAACTTTATTTTAATTACAATGAGACCCTGTAATTTGTGTGTCTATTAGTTAATTAACAAATCCTAAATTAAGTTTAAAAAATTATATAATAATTACCGTTAGCTCCTGCTAACATGTAATATTTATTGTGATTTTTGGGATTAATTTTATGTTATATTTTATTTTCTAATAATAAAAAATCACTAAAAAGTTTACTATCTGTTTTATAAAATACATATAACTTCAAAAAATCACTTGAAAAATTCCATAAAAATTCTCGTATGTGTTTTTTGTATGCTTTACCTTCTGTAGCATTTTTGCTTGAAAACCCCTCATACCTAAAATTGCAAAAGACTCAAAAACTTTTAAAATATCATAAAAATTTTAGAAAAATCAAAACATGCCATTTCAGTTCTTGATTGCAGCTCTTTTTATCTATTTTCTCATAAAATTTCTCCTCAGGATATTAGGACACTTTAAGTATTTTTAATCTGTAATGTTGTCCTGGTTGTGCAGTATTTGCATTTTTGCACTTATTTGATTTTTATAAAATCACAAAAACATTAAAAAAATCACAAAAAATTATCAAAAATACTATAATATTTAAAAAACAAAAAATTTTTAAGCATTAATTTTTTAGCATTTCTGGCCTTAAATAAAAATTCAACAAGCTTGATTGTATGCATTATTTCCTTGTTTGCTTATTCTTATTTATCTATTAAAAATCCTATAAAAATTTTGTAAAATTGAAAATCAATAAAAATATGCATTTTAGCTTCTGAATCTTGACTACTTTGTAAGATTTCTCATACTCCTTAAGTTCAACCCTGGATGCTATATCAAATTAAAATAAATAGCGGAGACCGATTACATTGCTTTGATTGATTTATCTTTTGGTCGTGTGGTTCTCTATTTTTCTTGATTGAGCATTGTCCTTGTGATCCGGGTCGCAATGATCCTTTGATTACTTGATTCCTTAACCAGTGTCGCTCAGCCACTCATCAGAATGGCATCATTATCGAGGTACATGGCTTAGTTGTCGCAGCCTTTTTGTATATTTTTATCTCTATTTGTTATAACTGCTTTATGACCTATTTCCATTTCACTTTTCAGCAGACCTCTCATTTATTGTTGCAATAATTGTTGGACACTTGGACTCTCTCTTTGGACACTTGTCCTATCGGGTTCTGCTTCACCGAGCATTGGTGTGCTCGGGAGACCTCACCAAGTTTTTCACGATTTTGGTTTTATCGTATTTTTTCTATTTGATTCCTACAGATTTTGGCCCCTAGACTTTGGATTTTTATTGACTGTGATGTAAATAATGAAGGCCCAATCCCTAATAGATTTCTTGCATCTATAGATTGTAATTGGACCTTATTGATAATTCATAATAAAAAGTTAGTTTAATCGATCTGAGACCATGTGCCGTGAGGAACCACATACAACTCTAGCAGGACCCGTTGTGGCGGGCACCAAGTGGTTCCTAAGATTGGACTCTGGACTCGATTTGATTAGGTAACTACCGTTGTTCATGATCATTAGAAATTGCTCGTCTAAGGCTGATTTCTTCCTACATCATATCGCTAGTTTTATTTCTGTCTTCAAATTTATGTGCGGATCACCCTACATGTAGAGTGCTGGTGATAGGTACACATCTCTTACTTCGCATGTGTTTGATCGCACTGTTGGACATGTGAGCCCACGGCGAGCCATTATGCAATAAATGTTATTGCGAATATCATTACCTGATCTGAAATGAAGAATAGATAATTTGCATAATAGGTCCCTCTGTACAATTAGGGTTATGTACCATGGCCATCTTGATGATCATACAGTTGTTGATTCAATAATTGAATCATAGAGGCTGGTGCTTGGATGAATATCTAAAGGGTTAGATTGAGGACTCATCAAGCACCGTCAAATGATTGTTAAGAGATGATCTCCAGCCTGAGTAGGAGATGGCAATCCTTTCTCACATGGGCTAATATCTGACCGACCTCTTGATACAGGTCCTCTGCATAAGAATAGAGATTCGTAGGTGTCAGATTAGTTAGGTCAATGGGTTGACTTAACGAGATCGAGATAACCAAAGTCCTATGTTGAATGTTGTCACAGCATAGGCACGCATCCTCTGACCGGAGACAGATGTATTGCTATATGTCTGAGTATGTACATTTGGCAGACCAATAGGTTGATGGCCTAACCAAGGTCTATATACCGGCGCGCTGGTGTGCATAAAAGGGCATATGAGTATTACGATCTCTCAAAGGGATCATACAGGTTCACTACTGAACCGGAAGACATGAGCTCACTCTTGAGATATTGGGAAGAATCGAATTCCGTGCACGGTCATCTCGTTTTGGAAGCTTGACTGAATTTGTAGGTTTGATATATACTTTTGGAAAGTATATGATCAAGACCTAGGTATGATATATGCTTTTGGAAAGTATATGATCGATACCAAATCCCAATGATCAAATGAGAAACTTAGTGATCAAACCCTGAAGAAGACAGTGTAAAATTGATCTTGATCTTCGGGTTGACCATGGGTCTTCCAGTATGCAGGATGTACATGTATTGGGAATACCTGAGGGTGATGTGATCATAAACGATTGTATATCCATGACGCTTCCATTCCGAGGGAGTGATGAAACAGGTCTGGATTTTAGTGACTCCTTTCAGTAGAGAAGCAATCTGATCTTAGTCCAAGTGTTGGACATTGGTCTGAATGAGATTCAGATGCAATGAGAAGATTAGACTTGCGGTCTTGATTTAATCAAGCATATGTGGGAGGTTCGTAAGATATGGATTTGAGATAACATCTCAATGTCCAAGTCACTATACATGGAATAATACAATCGCCATGTCCTTATCTCCAAGTATCTGCGGAGAAAGCACATTATTCTTGAAGGAGTTCAATTGATGAATTCCATATCCAAACAAGAAAAACTTGATGATTAAATGAGATTTATTATCAAGCTTAATATGAATATGATTCATATTGTGAGAGATTATCCAAGATAATTAAATGAGATTTCATTATCAAGGATTAGAGAATGTGGATAATACTATCCATGATATATGTGTATTATAAATATGATTTATAATACATATATTGAAGAGAGAGAATCTATGTAAATAGCATTTGTTAATTAATAGTGTGGATTGGATTCACATTAATTAATTAATTGGAAATGTAATTTACAAAATTAGTTTGGGTTGTGAATATGATTCACATAATGTTCAATGGCATGATTGAAATATTCACAAATTAATTTGTAATTAATTTCATGAATAATTTTGTGATAATTGTTATTGCAAAATTAATTAAGAAATAATAAGATAAAATAAAAAGGAGACACAGTAACCACCTAAATAAGAGGTGGCGCCACCTATGACTCATTCATAGGTGACGCCCCCTATGATTTAGGGAGGTTAGTTGACTCCCTTTTTGTTGTCACATTATCTCTTAATTAGTTAAATTAAATTATGTTGATAATGTTACAACATATTTTAATTTAAATTAATGTTGTTGGTTTTAACCAACAACAATCATAGCCATTGATTTTACATGGACCAAGCCTGGCCATTGGATCCATGTGTCCCATGGATTGAGATCCATTGGATCCTAAACTAATATAAAAGGAGGGCTAGGGTAGCCTTCCAAGGAACAACATAATCAAGAGTTGTAAATGGTTGCAACTCTCTCTCTCTCTCATATTCTCGCCCTCTCTCTTTCTCTCCTCCAAAAGATAGCCATCCATCTTGTGTTGAGAAAGGAGAGACTCTCGGTTTCTTCTTCGACGACTCAAGGATCTCCTTCTTCTCTGGAGTTTCTTACTCTAAAGGAAGACAACGGATTTTGTTTGACGAAATCGAGGGAGCCATGCTTGGATCTTCATCGAGGATTGCGGGGAGGAACGCGGCTCATCATCGTGCCCGCAAGTGCGTTCTTCGTGGATCGGACTTAAGACAGGAGGATCTCTACTTTGGGATCTCGCGATCACAACCACGCTTCAAGAGGTATTTCTTATACTTGATGGTTTGATGAAACAATCCGAGAAATGTTCTCGTGATCATGTGGTTTCATCTTTAGTTTTAAAATTTTAATTTCCGCTGCATCTAGCGACTAGTGCGACTAGTTGCTCCGATTGCATACGATGCGATCAACACACTTCCGTGATGCACTTAAGTATACTCAATATCCTTCAAGTGGTATCAGAGCCATAGGTCGAATAAGGTTTTGGATATGATTCATAGACCTTAGACGATTTGGTTCTTGAAAGGGTTGCGAAATGTTTACTGCATTTCAATTTTCGCACCTCTGTCTAATTGAATTTTTCTGTAATGTTTAAATGCTTAAACACGAAATTTTCAATTGGATATTGTTCCCCATTAAACAAGGAAACCATAGGACTTGAGTTTACTAAATTTGGACTTCATTTGCTCAAGATATGGCTTTTTGAATATGACTATATTCACTGTTGCGGGAACTGCGGATTTGAACGTGATTAATGAGATAATTACGGTTTTAATCCGCCTTGAAATGCGTGAATTATCACTTGGGTTCTTTAATAAATCAAATAGGCAATCTTTGGAAACTGAGTTTGCATTTTTTTTGGATTTAAATTGATCAAGATAAGTTAATTTTAGTGATTGGGGGTCACTGCTGGAAATTAACAATTTTGATCTTGAACCTTGTGATATGTCATTCAATTATCATGATGAAAATTAATTGTTAATTTTCTAGAATAATTAGTGATAAATATTTGTGAAATATTTAAAGAGATAATTATTTCATTGAATGACACTTGCCTAAACCACAATGATGAGATATTAGATCTTGATCATGGTTCATCAACAAACATTGATTTCATGAAAAACCATCGTTTATACTACAATAGTTGTAGGACAACATTTACATGGAAAACCCTCTTGCTTGAATAGGATTGGAGATTTGTCTAGCAAATCTCCTTATAATATAATCAAAAATGTTTTGATGTATATTATATGATATAATTTCGGTTGAAAAACCAATGAGCATCTCAAAGTACATGATGATCTATCTGGTATTATCCTTTCCCGAGGCGAATGTGGTGCCTAGTCGGAGAGCATTGGGGTCGCGGGTTACAACGTATGTGGTCCGTCCCACTCTTGTCGGTACTAGCCATGACAGCGGGTAGGGATTGTATAATGCCGGAGAAAGTCAATGTGTATTTTTCTAATTATTAAAATTTGAATAATAGTATTTTGAGATAATACCTACTATTCAAGTAAAAGACATGTTTGTTGATTGATGATTGGATTAATGATTAATTTAATATGATTAAATTAATTATATCCAATAAACACTCTATTTTGAATAGATGTGTATTTGTTGGAAATGCGAGCCCACGACGAGCCATTATGCAATAAATGTTATTGCACATATCATTCCCTGATCTGAAATGAAGAATGAATAATTTGTATAATAGGTCCCTTAGTACAATTAGGGTTATGTACCATGGCCATCTTAATAATCATACAGTTGTTGATTCAACTATTGAATCATAGAGGCTGGTGCTTGGATGAATATCAAAAGAGTTAGATTGAGGACTCATCAAGCACCGTCAAATGATTGTTAAGAGATGATCTCCAGCCTGAGTAGGAGATGGCAATCCTTATCTCTGAAGGCTGATATCTGACCGACCTCTTGATGCAGGTCCTCTGCATAGGAATAGAGATTCGGAGGTGTCAGATTAGTTAGGTCAAAGAGTTGACTTAACGAGATCGAGATAACCAAAGTCCTATATCATATGCTGTCATGATATAGGCACGCATCCTCTGACCGGAGACAGATGTGTTGCTATATGTCCAAGTATGTACATTTGGCAGACCAATAGGTTGATGACCTAATCAAGTTCTATACACCGGCGCGCTGGTGTGCATATAAGGGCATATGAGTAATACGATCTCTCAAAGGGATCATACAGGTTCAGTCACTGAACCGGAAGACATGAGCTCACTCATGAGATATTGGGAAGAATCAAATTCCATGCGCATGGTCGTCTCGCTTTGGAAGCTTGACTGAATTTGTAGGTTTGATATATACTTTTAGTATATGATCAAGACCTAGGTATGATGTACACTTTTGGAAAGTGTATGATCGATACCAACTCCCAATGATCGAATGAGAAACTTACTGATAAAACCATGAAGTAGACAGTATAAAGTTGATCCGATACTTCGGGTTTAGTCTAAGTCTTCCAGTATGCAGGATGTACAGGTATTGGGAATACCTGAGGGTGATTTGATCATAAACGATTGTATAACCATGACGCTTCCATTCCTAGGGAGTGATGAAACGGGTATGGATTTTAGTGACTCCTCTCAGTAGAGAAGTGATCTGATCTTGGTCCAAGTGTTGGACATTGATCTGAATGTGATTCAGATACAATGAGAAGATTAGATTTACGGTCTTGATTTAATCAAGCATCTATGGGAGGCCCGCGATCTGGATTTGAGATATGATCTCAATATCCATGTCACTATACGTGGAACAATACAATCGCCCTGTCCTTATCTCCAAGTATCTGAGGAGAAATAGCATTGTTCTTAAATGGTTTAAGAACAATTCCATAAGATCTAAGCAAAGAGAATTTGATAATTAAAAGTGTTTTAATTATCATGATGTATGAGAAATTATCCAATATGATTAAATGTGATTTAATTAGTTTGGATAAGAATAATGTGGATAGAGATATCCAAATTATTTATAATATATTATAAATGTGATTTATAATGTATTAGAGAGAGCTAATTATAATTTATATATGTTGATTAATTATGATGTGTATTGGATACACATTGTGTAATTAATTAACAATATGAATTACATGATGTTTTGGGTTGTGAATATGATTCACAATTTTTCCATGGCAAGATTGCAATTTTCTCAAAGATAATTGTGAATTATTTTTTGAGAAATAAAACCCAAATTATTTTGTTGCAAATAAATAAAGAGAGATTACATGGAGATTGCAATCTCCATGCAATCCAAGGTGGACGGCACACCACTCCTAATTGGAGTGGGTGTGCGCCTACATGGAAGGCACATGGAGATGAAATCTCCATGTGTCTTCTCTCCTTATTTGTTGGGTTAATTTAGGAGCAAATTATATTTGATTTTATCAAATATATTTTGACCTAAATTTGTTGCTTTTGACAACAACAATCTCAGCCATTGGATGAACATAAATCAATCTCATCCATTGATTTTATGTGTCCCATGGATTGAGATCCATGGATCCCAAAACCCTATAAATAGAGAGGCATACTTGGCACTCTCTTTAGACATGCTATTGTAGCACAAACTCTCTCTCTCTTTCTCATATACACGACAGCCCTTCTCTCCCTCTCTTCTTGGTGGCCGTCCACCTTGGTGGAGAGAAACGTCGACGCCCGCGCCATCGTGCTGCCGCTTCGACTCTCTGCGGTTCTTTGTCTTCTTGGAGTGCTTCACTCACGAAGGAGACGTTTGATCTCGTGCGACGAGATCAGGAGCAACCGCGCTTGGATCAACTTGGATTGCGAGGACACCGCGACTCATCTCCGCGCTCGCAAGCCGTTACTCCGACGATCGGACTTGAGACAGGAGGTCTCTTTTCGTAGAGACTCGATCAACCACGCTTCAAGAGGTATTGCATTATACTTGATGTGGTTATAGATGAAACGATTTGAGAATGGTTATCGGATCATGTGGTTTCATCGGTTTAAAAATTTTTAAAATTCCGCTGCTCCGAACAACTAGTACGACTAGTCGTTCTTCGTCGTATTCGATACGACGATCACGCTTCCGTGATGCGCTTGAGGATTTCTCCATATCCTTCAAGTGGTATCAGAGCCTTAGGTCGACGGTTTCGAATATGATTCGAAAAACCGAGGACGACTTGGGTTCGTTTAGGTCGCGAAAGTTTTCATCGCATTTGATTTCGCAGATCTGTTTAGTAAATAAATTCGGCACTGTTTAAATTGTTTAAACACGAATTTAATACTTGGATTTTGTTCCCCATTAAATAAGTAAACCATAGGATCTGAGTTTACGTAAATCGGATTTCGTATGCTCTAGATATGGTTGTTTTAATGAACATGTATACACTGTTGCGGGAACTCTAGATCTGAACGTGATTAAAATGTTAATTACTGTTTAGACTTGCCTCGAAATGCGTGTACCATCACTTGGGTTCTGTCCTAAATCAAATTAGCAATCTATGAAAATTGATTTTGTCTAATTTGGATTTAATATGATTGAGATATGCTAATTTTAGTAAGAAGGGGTCACTGCTGAAATTACAGTCCTAATCAAAAACCAAGTGATTGTCAATTAGTGAAATTAATTGTTAATTTCGTGAAATAATCATGAAAAATATTTGTGAAATATTTGAAGATGATTATTTACATAATTGACTTGGCCTCATCCAATTAATTGATTAGATTTGATCTAAACCTTAATTGGAAACACATTCATCAAACTTAATGTTTGATTGGTGATTGTTATTTAATCATTTAGTGAAATTAAATTGTTTAATTTCCTAGAATAATTGTGCATAAATATTTGTGAAATATTTGATGATAATTATTCCCTTAAATGGCATTGCCTTAACCAATAATTGATTAAGATGTGATCTAAATCATAATTGGAAACCACAATCTTTCAAACTTGATGCTTGAATAGGATTTGGGAATTTGTCTAGCAAATTTCCTTATAATCAAAAATATTTTGATTATTACTATATGGTACAATTTCGGTTGAAGAACCGATGATCATCTCAAGTACAAATTAATCAATTTGGCATTATCCTTTCCCGAGGCGGATATGGTGCCTAGTCGGAGAGCATTGGGGTTGCGGGTTGCAACGTATGTGGTCCGTCCCACTCTCGTCGGTACTGGCCATGACAGCGGGTAGGGCCGGGATAATGTCCGAGGGATTAAGATGTATTTTTCTAATTATTAAAATTCGAATTAATACGTATTTTGAGATATTACCATATATGTATTCAAGTAAAATAATCAAGTTTGATTGATTGAATTGGATCGATAATTAATTTAATATGATTAAATTGATTGTGTCCAATTGAAATACTCTAATATGATTAGAGCTAATAATTCCCTTGGAAGAATTAATTATGTGAATGTGATTCACGATAATTAATTAAAATTTGAATATGATATGGAGGATCACATAAGTGACATCCATGGTCTCCCGTCAAGGCGAAGGGTTCCGTCGCCAGGGATTGTAGGTAGGAGACGCCTGTCCGAAGTGACAGCTCCTGTATGCAAGCGCATCTGGATCGGGCTCTTTGCTTCTCGAAAGAGTAAGGCCGTATACGTAGTGACCCCAATATCGGATCCTCATATTATTGGGGCGATATTGGATTGCGTATAGCGAGTACTATTCCTGTTGACGGTTGGTTCAATTAACGACGGGTCAACATCGCCTTAGGGGTGGTGGGCTCGGGTGTTAAAGACCGAATTGGGAAATGCAAGTTGGACTTGCAAAGCGGAATGTGTTCCCGCTTCTTTTTATCGGAGTTGCAGATTCTCATATTATTGGGATGTAACAAAGATAAGGAAGGAGATCCCAGATCTTGTTGAGATATAATGGTAAGTATATCTCTTACATTGAAAGTGATTAAGGGAATGAACTTTCAATGTTGACATGGCAAGACAACTTTGATATAAAAATTCCTAAATCAAAGTAAAATATAAATTTATATATATTTATGCAAATTTCTTATTTCAGATAATCCTTCATTAAAACCCACTCAATGATATACTCAATAATAACCAGTAAAATATCATGGATTGGACCCATGATCCAGATATTGTACTTGCAATTGGACACATAATGTATGTGGTTGCAATGTGCAAGTTTCCTCATAATATTGAGGAATGACAATTAAATAGATGATAGGACTACAACCCTAGGGTTTGTATGTCTCTATAGTCTTGGTATCATCAAATGTACTTTGGAAGTGACATGTTGATGATGATCATAATTGTCATATAATCCTTATAAAATCTAAGAAGATATTATGGCATACATATGTGCTCTTGACATTTATCATGAATGACATGGTTCACTGCATCATGCAGAATGGTGGCTCTGTAAAGAGATGATGTATTCAAATTGTTTGAGTACCTACCTGAACCTTTGTTTTTAAGAGTTTAAATGGATGTAGATGATGAGTGTCATCATTCTACTGTTTATACTCTAGTTATCCATGAAGCTTCATAATATTCATATTGTATGAATTTAATGAAGCATGTATAAATGTTGAACAACTCTTACTTTGAATTCTTTTGAATTTAAAATAAGAGATCCTCTGTCTTGAGCAATGATTGCTTATAGATAAAGGGAGCGCAGTGGAAGCATGGGTTGGACCCAAGAAAGAAGGAAAGTCAAAGAGTTGACTGAACTTCTACGACTTCCATATGACATCCAAAGAGTTGGATGAATGCCAATACTGCTATAAGTTGATGTGTTGATAGTATGACTATCAAGTCTGTCTAGAATCCTTAGAAAAGGACTCGGATGGATCATCAGAATAATCTACATAAATCATTGATATTGACTTACTTATTGAATAAGATAAAGTCAAATAATTGTATCTCAATCTTCTGATGACATTTGCAATGGATTGCATATGTTTTAGAAGACTGGAAAATTTGATCTTAAAGGTTTATAGTTGTCCACAAGAATATTGATGCAATTGTTGCAACAATCTCTGTTGGATTAATAGGCTTGTTAATTTCAGTGGGAGAGCCCTTAGTCGTAGAGAATGTCTCTATGACCTAGATATAAGAATACACTCATTGTTTGCTTCTAAATGTTGGAAATAAACATGAATTCTGAGATAGAACTATCATAAAAAGTTATGATGAAGATATTTCAGATAGTAATCTAAAATCTAGTGGACTCCACATAAATTAGAAAAATTAATGAATGGTTCATTAACATTTCTAAATACTGAAATTAAAACCTTTATAAGATCAATAGGAGGATGAAGATTGTTTGACAATGATCTAGCATCGAGCCTTGGACATTTGTCTATCGATTTGATCAATAGACTAGTAAGAGATGAAACTTTAGAATGTCTAAAATTTCAAAACTTACATACTTATGAATATTGTATTCAAAGTAAGATGCCCAATACACCCTTCTTTGGGAATGGTGTAAGATGCCAAGGTATTCAGGATCTCATACATATTGATGTATGCGGATCATCTATATCATAGTAAACATTGTGGATATGTGATATCTATTGATGATTATGTATGATATGAGATTTCTTCTCTTCATCTAAGAAACCTTTGAAATGTTCAAATATTTCATTAATTTTGGTTTAGAACCAAAGTTTGAAGGAAGATAAAATGAATTTGATCTAATCTAGGTAGCAAGTACCTACTAGATAAATTCGAAGAATACCTTATGGAGATATGAATATCATTTCTATCTCAATCCTCCTAACACACCTTAACTCAAAAGAGTTATAGGTAGATACAATTGGATCATGTGTGACATGATCTTATCAATGTTGAATTTTAGCATAATTATCCCTTAGTTTCCAGGTATATATGTGTAGTAGAGACTACAATGTATATCCTTAATAAGGTTCCATGTATGTTGGAATCTAGCACTTGAGAGTGTTGCTTCATTAGGAAAATAAAGGATGGTATTGGATACCTACTTTATGACCTTGAGATTCTTAAAATATCTCATCTCCGAGAATGTGATTCTTAGAGGTTGAGACTCTTGAGAATCAAGATGAAAATGAAGTGTAGGAACTCATTTATAATGAGACTCCTGAAATTGGAAACTAAAAGGACAATTAAAGATGAAACATTAATACCTCTTCAAATGAGTTTGAGGATGGATTCCATGTGTTAGAGAAATCTGACAATGATCGAAGTTCATGTGATGAAGTTTCTGAAGATCATAGCATGGATAGATGGATAGCAATAAAAGTCTAATGTAGACTTCATATACAAGTGTTGTATATGGACCCTCGAGGATCCACCTATATGGGTAAGACCTGTAAAGGTGTAAATGGATCTTCAAGAGACAGGGAACCTGATGAGAAGGTAGAGATCTTCAAAGCACGGTTCGTAGCCATAAGCTACACACTGGAAGAGAAGACATTGCTTGCAATGAGACTTGCTCTTCGGTGACCATGCTTAAAACCGTCAGAATATTGCTAACCTTAGCTACATAACTTGACTATTGCATCTTCAAGATGTAAGTCAATATTGCATTCCTCTACGAATGCCTCTTTGAGGATATTCCTATGAAGTAGCCCCAGGGCTTCATGGTTAAGGAAAGCAAGGTGTGCAAGCTAAGGAATCCATCTATGGACTCAGATAAGCTTCTTAAAGTTGGATCATAAGATTTGATGAAATTATAAATGATTTCAGATAGAATCTTGATGAACCATATGAAGCCTAGTGGGAGTGGTTTTGTGTTCATCATGCTAAATGTAGATGATATCCTAATCATTTGAAAATGATATAAGGATAATAATTAGTGTTTTATAATCTGGTTGTTCCATAACTTGAAATATGATTTCAAAGATGCCTCTCAGATCTTAGTTCTGAAGTAGTTCAGAAGCAAAGAGAAGAGGATAATGGGACTGTCACATTTATAGTACATCTTGGACATATTCCATTTTATGGAAAATTCCAGTAATGGCTTCCATCCCTTAAGATATGGTACTGACCTATCTAAAGGGATAGCACCTCAAAGAGTTGAGGAAGTGAATGCTAGAACTACTTGCCTTTGGGCATCAGTTCTGAGAAGTCGGGTGTATGCTAGATGTGTACAAAAGCCAGATGGCTGCCATGCAGTGGGAGTAGTAAACTGTTACTAATCCTACTATGAAAATAAAACACTTGGTTGCAGTAACAACAAAATCTTCATAGATGACAAGATTTTTGAGATAGTAATCTCAGAGTCTTATCTTCAAAAACTTAAGACTTTATAGATAGAGATCTAAAAGGTCTTAACTGTGGATACCTTAAGAGATAGTGATCTCCAGGAATAAGGATATTCTGATAAGGATTATGGAAATACTGGTTATGATAATTGTTAAGCTGTAGTGTCAAAGACACTGTAACTAACTAGATTGAGTATTGGTTGCATAAGATGCAACATTCGCATTGGATGCGAGCACTGTTACTGGGGATATGCATGTACCGTAAAAGGACTTGGCGTAGTCTCGCGGGAACAGAGTGACTGATCAGCTTACCTAGCTATTTTCCAAATAGTCTATGATTGTCACATGAGTGCGGGTTTAAATGATTAGCCCATTAATGGCTCTTTGGGCTAGTGGGAGATTGTTGGAAATGCGAGCCCACGGCGAGCCATTATTCAATAAATGTTATTGCACATATCATTCCCTGATCTGAAATGAAGAATGAATAATTTGTATAATAGGTCCCTTAGTACAATTAGGGTTATGTACCATGGCCATCTTAATAATCATACAACTGTTGATTCAACTATTGAATCATAGAGGTTGGTGCTTGGATGAATATCAAAAGAGTTAGATTGAGGACTCATCAAGCACCGTCAAATGATTGTTAAGAGATGATCTCCAGCCTGAGTAGGAGATGGCAATCCTTATCTCTGAAGGCTGATATCTGACCGACCTCTTGATGCAGGTCCTCTGCATAGGAATAGAGATTCGGAGGTGTCAGATTAGTTAGGTCAAAGAGTTGACTTAACGAGATCGAGATAACCAAAGTCCTATATCATATGCTGTCATGATATAGGCACGCATCCTCTGACCGGAGACAGATGTGTTGCTATATGTCCAAGTATGTACATTTGGCAGACCAATAGGTTGATGACCTAATCAAGGTCTATACACCGGCGCGCTGGTGTGCATATAAGGGCATATGAGTAATACGATCTCTCAAAGGGATCATACAGGTTCAGTCACTGAACCGGAAGACATGAGCTCACTCATGAGATATTGGGAAGAATCAAATTCCATGCGCATGGTCGTCTCGCTTTGGAAGCTTGACTGAATTTGTAGGTTTGATATATACTTTTAGTATATGATCAAGACCTAGGTATGATGTACACTTTTGGAAAGTGTATGATCGATACCAACTCCCAATGATCGAATGAGAAACTTACTGATAAAACCATGAAGTAGACAGTATAAAGTTGATCCGATACTTCGGGTTTAGTCTAAGTCTTCCAGTATGCAGGATGTACAGGTATTGGGAATACCTGAGGGTGATTTGATCATAAACGATTGTATAACCATGACGCTTCCATTCCTAGGGAGTGATGAAACGGGTATGGATTTTAGTGACTCCTCTCAGTAGAGAAGTGATCTGATCTTGGTCCAAGTGTTGGACATTGATCTGAATGTGATTCAGATACAATGAGAAGATTAGATTTACGGTCTTGATTTAATCAAGCATCTATGGGAGGCCCGCGATCTGGATTTGAGATATGATCTCAATATCCATGTCACTATACGTGGAACAATACAATCGCCCTGTCCTTATCTCCAAGTATCTGAGGAGAAATAGCATTGTTCTTAAATGGTTTAAGAACAATTCCATAAGATCTAAGCAAAGAGAATTTGATAATTAAAAGTGTTTTAATTATCATGATGTATGAGAAATTATCCAATATGATTAAATGTGATTTAATTAGTTTGGATAAGAATAATGTGGATAGAGATATCCAAATTATTTATAATATATTATAAATGTGATTTATAATGTATTAGAGAGAGCTAATTATAATTTATATATGTTGATTAATTATGATGTGTATTGGATACACATTGTGTAATTAATTAACAATATGAATTACATGATGTTTTGGGTTGTGAATATGATTCACAATTTTTCCATGGCAAGATTGCAATTTTCTCAAAGATAATTGTGAATTATTTTTTGAGAAATAAAACCCAAATTATTTTGTTGCAAATAAATAAAGAGAGATTACATGGAGATTGCAATCTCCATGCAATCCAAGGTGGACGGCACACCACTCCTAATTGGAGTGGGTGTGCGCCTACATGGAAGGCACATGGAGATGAAATCTCCATGTGTCTTCTCTCCTTATTTGTTGGGTTAATTTAGGAGCAAATTATATTTGATTTTATCAAATATATTTTGACCTAAATTTGTTGCTTTTGACAACAACAATCTCAGCCATTGGATGAACATAAATCAATCTCATCCATTGATTTTATGTGTCCCATGGATTGAGATCCATGGATCCCAAAACCCTATAAATAGAGAGGCATACTTGGCACTCTCTTTAGACATGCTATTGTAGCACAAACTCTCTCTCTCTTTCTCATATACACGACAGCCCTTCTCTCCCTCTCTTCTTGGTGGCCGTCCACCTTGGTGGAGAGAAACGTCGACGCCCGCGCCATCGTGCTGCCGCTTCGACTCTCTGCGGTTCTTTGTCTTCTTGGAGTGCTTCACTCACGAAGGAGACGTTTGATCTCGTACGACGAGATCAGGAGCAACCGCTCTTGGATCAACTTGGATTGCGAGGACACCGTGACTCATCTCCGCGCTCGCAAGCCGTTACTCCGACGATCGGACTTGAGACAGGAGGTCTCTTTTCGTAGAGACTCGATCAACCACGCTTCAATAGGTATTGCATTATACTTGATGTGGTTATAGATGAAACGATTTGAGAATGGTTCTCGGATCATGTGGTTTCATCGGTTTAAAAATTTTTAAAATTCCGCTGCTCCGAACAACTAGTACGACTAGTCGTTCTTCGTCGTATTCGATACGACGATCACGCTTCCGTGATGCGCTTGAGGATTTCTCCATATCCTTCAGTATTTCCCTTGGAAGAATTAATTATGTGAATATGATTCACGATAATTAATTACAATTTGAATATGAGGTGGAGGATCACATAAGTGACATCCATGGTCTCCCGTCAAGGCAAAGGATTTCGTCGCCAGTTGTTGTATATAGGAGACGTCTGTCCGAAGTGACAGATCCTATATATGATTTAATTGGATCGGGTTCTTTGCTTCTCGAAAGAGTAAGGCCGTATACGTAGTGACCCCAATATCGGGTCCTCATATTATTGGGGCGATATTGGATTGTGTATAGTGAGTATTAAGTCTGTTGACGGTTGGTTTAATTAATGACGGGTCAACATTGCCTTAGGGGTGGTGGGCCCGGGTGTTAAAGACCGAATTGGGAAATGCAAGTTGGACTTGCAAGGCGGAATGTGTTCCCGCTTCTTTTTATCCGAGTTGTAGGTTCTCATATTATTGGGATGCAACGAAGATAGGAAAGGAGATCCCAGATCTTGCTAGAGATATAATGGTAAGAATATCTCTTACATTGAAAGTGATTAAGGGAATGAACTTTCAGTGTTGACAAGGCAAGACAACTTTGATATAAAAATTCCTAAATCAAAGTAAAACATGTATATATAATATATACACCCTTATGCAAATTTCTTATTTCAGATAATCCTTCATTAAATCCACTCAATGTTATACTCAATGATAACCAGTAAAAATATCTTGGATTGGACTCATGATCCAGATATTGTACTTGCAATTGGACACATAATGTATGTGGTTGCAATGTGCAAATTTCCTCAACGTAATGAGGAAGGACAATTAAATAAGACATCACCTTAGGGTTTGTATGTCTCTATAGTCTTGATCTTTCATCGAGTGTACTTTGGAAGTGACATGTCGATGGTGATCGTAATTGTCGAATAATCCTTATAAAATAAAAGAAGATATTTTGGAATACGTATGTACTCTAGACATTTAATCGTGAATGACATGGATCTCTGTATTATGCAGAATTGTGGCTCGAAAGAGATGATGTATTCAAAATGTTTGAATACCTACCTGAACCTAAGTCTAAGAGTTAAGATGTATGTAGATATGATGAGTGTCATCATTCTACTATCTATACTCTAGTCATTCGTGAAGCTTCATATTAATCATTTTGAATGAATTTAATGAAGCATGTATAAATGTTGAAATGCTCTTGTATTGAAATCCTTAGAATTCAACATAAGAGATTCTTTGTCTTGAACAATGGTTGTTTTTAGATGAAGAGAGCGCAGTAGAAGCATGGGTCAGACCCGAGTAAGAAGGAAAGTCAAAGAATTGACCTACTTCTGTGACTTCCATATGACATCCAAAGAGTTGGATGAATGCCAATACTGCAATAAGTTGATGTGTTGATAGTATGACTATCAAATCTGTCTAAAATCCTTAGTGAAGGACTCAGATAGAGCATCAAAATAATATACATATAATCATTGACTTTGACTTTCTTATTTCTTAAGATTAAGTCTGACAATTGTATCCCAATCTTCTAGTGACATTTGCAAATTGGTTGCACATATGTATATTAGAAGATTAGAAAATTGATCTTAAGGTTTAATAGTCATCTACGTGGATATTGATGTAAGTGTTGCAGCAATCTCTGTTGGATAGATAGACTTCATATTCTCAGTGGGAGAGCCATTAGTCTTAGAGAATGTCTCTATGACCTAGATATTAGAATACAATCATTGTTTGTTTCTAAATGTTGGAAATAAACATGAATTCTGAGATAGAACTATCATAAAGGTTATGATGGAAATATTTCAGATAGTAATCTAACATCTAGTGGACTCCACAAAATTAGAAAATTAATGAATGGTTCATTAAGATTTCTAATACTGAAAATTAAACCTTGATAGATCAATAGGAGGATGAAGATCATTTGACAATGATCTGGCATCAAGTCTTGGACATATGTCTGCTGATGAGATCAATAGACTAGTAAGATATGAAACTTTAGAATGTCTAAAATTTCAAATCTTACATACTTGTGAATATTGTATTCAAAGTAAAATGTCCAATACACCCTTCTCATAGGAAGCTGCAAGATGTCAAGGTATTCGGGATCTCATACATATTGATGTATGTGGATCATCTATATCATAGTGAACATTATGGATATATGATATCTAGTGATGATCATGTATGATATGAGATGTCTTCTCTTCGCCTAAGAAACCTTTGAAATGTTCAAAGATTTCACTTGGTTCAGAACCAAAGTTTGAAGAAAGATGTAATGAATTTGATCTAACCAAGGTAGCAAGTACCTATTAGATGAATTCAAAGAATACCTTATGGAGATATGAATATCATTTCTATCTCACTCCTCCTCATATACCTGAACTCAATAGAGTTGTGGGGAGATACAATTGGATCATGTGTGACATGATTTGATCAATGACAAATTTTAGCATAATTATCTCTTAGTTTCCTGGTATATATGTATAGTAGAGACTACACTATATATCCTTAATAAAATTCCATGCAAATAAGCTGAAATTAAGCACTAGAGAGTGCTACTTCATTAGGAAAATAAAGGATGGTATTGGATACCTACTTTATGACCTTGAGATTCTTAAAAGATCTCATCTCTGAGATATGAATCTCTTGAGGATCAAGATGAAAATGAAGTATAGGAACTCATTTGATCTTGAGAAGATAATGAGGCTCTTGAAATTGGAAACTAAAAGGGATAATTAAAGATGAAACATTAATACCTCTTCAAATGAGTTTGAAGATGTATTCCATGTGTCGATTAAGTCTGACAATGATCGGAGTTCATGTGATGAAGCTCCTAAGGATCATGACATGGAAAGATGGATATTAGCAATAAAGTCTGAAGTAGACTTCATATACAAAGTGTTGTATATGGACCCTCGAGGATCCACCTATAAGGGTTAGACCCGTTAAGGTTTAAATGGATCTTCAAGAAAAGAGGGAACCTGATAAGAAGGTAGAGACCTTCAAAGCTCGGTTCGTAGCCATAAGCTACACACCGTAAGAAAAGACATTGCTTGCAATGGGACTTGCTCTTCGATAATCGTGCTTAAACTCATCAGAATATTGCTAACCTAAGCTACACAACTTGACTGTTGCATCTTCAAGATGTAATTAAGGATTGCATTCCTCTAAAGAATACCTCTCTGAGGATATTCACATGAAGTAGCCCCAGGGGTTCATGATTTTGGAAAGTAAGGTGTGAAAGCTAAAGAAATCTATCTGCGGACTCAAATAAGCTTCTTGTTGTTGGAACATAAGATTTGATGAAATTATAAGTGTTATGATTTCAAATAGAATCTTGATGAACCATGTGAAGCTTAGTGGGAGTGCCATTGTGTTCATCGTGCTAAATGTAGATAATATCCTAATCATTTGGAATGATATAAGGATGATAATAAGTGTTTCATAGACTGGCTATTCCATACCTTGAGATATGATCTCAAGAATACCTCTTAGATCTTAGTTCTGAAATTGTTAAGAAGCAAAGAATAGAGGGTATTGGGACTGCCACATTTGTAGTATACCTTGGACATATTACATTCTTGGAAATTTTAAGAAAGGCTTCATTCCCTTGAGATTTGGTACTGACCTATCTAAAGGGATAGCACCTCAAAGAGTTGAGGAAGTGAATGCTAGAACTGCTTGCACTTGTGCATCAGTTACGAGAAGCTAAGTGTATGCTAGATGTGTACAAAAGCCAGATATCTGCCATGCAGTGGGAGTAGTAAAGTGTTGCTAATCCTACTATGGAGAGAGAAAACACTTGATTGCAGTAATAACAAAAACTTCATAAATGACAAGATTTTTGAGATGGTGATCTCAAAAGTCATATCTTCAAAAGCTTAGGACTTTATAGATAGAGATCTAAAAAGTCTTAACTGTGGATACCTTGAGAGATAGTGATCTCCTGGAAAAAGGTATTCTGATAAGGATTATGGAAATACTGGTTATTGAGCAATAGTGTCAAGGACACTATAACTGCTTTGACTAGATTGAGTATTGGTTGCATTAGATGCAACAATCGCATTGGATGCGAGCACTTTTACCTAGGAATATGCAAGTGCCGTAAAAGGACTTGGAATAGTCTTTTGGGAACAGAGTGACTGATCAGCTTACCTAGCTATTTTCTAAATAGCCTATAATTGTCACATGAGTGTGGGTTTAAATGATTAGCCCATTAATGGCTCTTTGGGCTAGTGGGAGATTGTTGGACATGTGAGCCCACGACGAGCCATTATGCAATAAAAGTTATTGTGAATATCATTCCCTGATCTGAAATGAAGAATAAATAATTTTCATAATAGGTCCCTCTATACAATTAGGGTTATGTACCATGGCCATCTTGATGATCATACAACTGTTGATTCAATAATTGAATCATAGAGGTTGGTGCTTGGATGAATATCTAAAGGGTTAAATTGAGGACTCATCAAGCACCGTCAAATGATTGTTAAGAGATGATCTCCAGCCTGAGTAGGAGATGGCAATCCTTTCTCACATAGTCTAATATCTGACCGACCTCTTGATGCAGGTCCTCTGCATAGGAATAGAGATTCGGAGGTGTCAGATTAGTTAGGTCAATGGGTTGACTTAACGAGATCAGGATAACCAAAGTCCTATGTTGAATGCTGTCATAGCATAGGCACGCATCCTCTGACCGGATACAGATGTATTGCTATATGTCTGAGTTTGTACATTTGGTAGAACGATAGGTTGATGGCCTAACCAAGGTCTATATACCGGCACGCTGGTGTGCATATAAGGGCATATGAGTAATACGATCTCTCAAAGGGATCATACAGGTTCACTACTGAACCGGAAGACATGAGCTTACTCATGAGATATTGGATAGAATCGAATTCCGTGCACGGTCATCTCGCTTTGGAAGCTTGACTGAATTTGTAGGTTTGATATATACTTTTGGAAAGTATATGATCAAGACCTAGGTATGATATATGCTTTTGGAAAGTATATGATCGATACCAAATCCCAATGATCAAATGAGAAACTTAGTGATCAAACCCTGAAGAAGACAGTGTAAAATTGATCTTGATCTTCAGGTTGACCATGGGTCTTCCAGTATGTAGGATGTACAGGTATTGGGAATACCTGAGGGTGATGTGATCATAAATGATTGTATATACATGACGCTTCCATTCCGAGGGAGTGATGAAATAGGTCTGGATTTTAGTGACTCCTTTCAGTAGAGAAGCAATCTAATCTTAGTCCAAGTGTTGGACATTGGTCTGAATGAGATTCAGATGTAATGAGAAGATTAGACTTGCGGTCTTGATTTAATCAAGCATCTGTGGGAGGTTCGTCAGATCTGGATTTGAGATAAGATCTCAATGTCCAAGTCACTATACATGGAATAATACAATCGCCCTGTCCTTATCTCCAAGTATCTGCGGAGAAAGCACATTATTCTTGAAGGAGTTCAAGAATAATTCATTTGATGAATTCCATATCCAAGCAAGAAGAACTTGATGATTAAATGAGATTTAATTATCGAGCTTAATATGAATATGATTCATATTGTGAGAATTATTATCCAAGATAATAAATGAGATTTAATTATCAAGGATTAGAGAATGTGGATAATACTATCCATGATATATGTGTATTATAAATATGATTTATAATACATATATTGAAGAGAGAGAATCTATGTAAATAGCATTTGTTAATTAATAGTGTGGATTGGATTCACATTAATTAATTAATTGGAAATGTAATTTACAAAATTAGTTTGGGTTGTGAATATGATTCACATAATGCTCAATGGCATGATTGAAATATTCGCAAATTAATTTGGAATTAATTTGGTGAATAATTTTGTGATAATTTTTATTGCAAAATTAATTAAGAAATAATGAGATAAAATAAAAAGGAGACAAATTAACCACCTAAATAAGAGGTGGCGCCACCTATGACTCATTCATAGGTGACGCCCCCTATGATTTAGGGAGGTTAGTTGACTCCCTTTTTATTGTCACATTATCTCTTAATTAGTTAAATTAAATTATGTTGATAATGTTGCAACATATTTTAATTTAAATTAGGGATTTTATCACTTGTGCCCCTCCGAGATGTTGCAATATCAGTTATGCCCCTATCTTTTTCGTAATATCAGTTGTGCCCCTCAAAAGTTTCTCCGTTATCAGTTGTGCCCTTCCGTCAGGTTGACCGTCAATGAATTGACTTAACCATGGTTTTTTCAAACCTTGGTGCATTTAAGAGGGGTATTATTGTCCAGGGACCTCTTCTTCCTCCTCCAACCTCCTCCTCCTCCCTCTCCGGCCTGAGCTCCGCCCCGAGCTCCCCTCCCCTCCCCGACGCCGCCCCGAGCTCCCCTCCCCTCCCTGGCGACACCCCGCAGCCCCTACCTTCCCCGGCGCCGCACCTCCTCCCCCCGCACCTCCTTCCAGCCCGCCGCCCCCTCCCCTCCCCGGCGCCGCCCCCTCCCCTCACCCATCAGTAGAAGGAGCCAAGACATCAGTAGAAGGAACGTGTCGTCTCTCGTTCGAACTCATCAACCCAGTTTCCATACGGAGAAGACATCAGAGAGTCGATAGTAATCGATAAGAAGGGGGCGGCTTTACCTTATCGATGAAATCCACATGTTAAATCTCCACAGAGGTGATCTGATCCAGCAAAGGCAAGAAGGAAGGCTTGAGAGAGGTGGTTTTGTCCAACCAGATCCCGTTGGCGAACTTGATCGTGGGCCCTCCCTCTGCCCATTCGTCGGCGAGCAGCGGCGCTATGACCTCGGAGATGAGGCCCTGCGCCTCCCCGACGCTGCTCGCCCCGAGAAAGGAGAGCAGCTCCTTCTCCGACGTCTCCGACCCTGCCGCAAGGAGGCTGAGGACGACGTGAATGGAAAGAGGGGAGAGAACCACGTTGGTCGTGGCTCTGCTAGTGCCCGCGATTCGGGAGGAGAGGGAGAGCACCACGTATGTCGGGGAGGGGAGGGGGCGGCGCCGGGGAGGGGAGGGGGCGGCGGGCTGGAAGGAGGTGCGGGGGGGAGGAGGTGCGGCGCCGGGGAGGGTAGGGGCTGCGGGGAGCTCGGGGCGGAGAGGGAGGAGGAGGAGGTCGGAGGAGGAGGAAGAAGATGGGAAGAGGAGGAAGAAGAAGAGGTTGGGGAAGAGGAGGAAGAAATGACCATATAACCTTTTAAAAAAAAATAATTCCGCTTATGTCCTCAAAGTTAACGTCCGTTTGCACTGTAGATGGACGGTCACTAAACCCGAGGGGCACAAGTGATAAAATAGCAAGTTTTGAGGGGCACAACTGATATTACGAAAAAGATAGGGGCATAACTGATATTGCAACATCTCGGAGGGGCACAAGTGATAAAATCCCTTTAAATTAATGTTGTTGGTTTTAACCAACAACAATCATAGCCATTGATTTTACATGGACCAAGCCTGGCCATTGGATCCATGTGTCCCATGGATTGAGATCCATTGGATCCTAAACTAATATAAAAGGAGGGATAGGGTAGCCTTCCAAGGAACAACATAATCAAGAGTTGTAAATGGTTGCAACTCTATCTCTCTCTCTCTCTCTCATATTCTCGCCCTCTCTCTTTCTCTCCTCCAAAAGATGGTCGTCCATCTTGTGTTGAGAAAGGTGAGACTCTCGGTTTCTTCTTCGACGACTCAAGGATCTCCTTCTTCTCTAGAGTTTCTTACTCTAAAGGAAGACGACGGATTTCGTTTGACGAAATCGGGGGAGCCATGCTTGGATCTTCATCGAGGATTGCGGGGAGGAACGCGACTCATCATCGTGCCCGCAAGTGCGTTCTTCGTGGATCGGACTTAAGACAGGAGGATCTCTACTTTGGGATCTCGCGATCACAACCACGCTTTAAGAGGTATTCCTTATACTTAGTGGTTTGATGAAACGATCCGAGAAGTGTTCTCGTGATCATGTGGTTTAATCTTTAGTTTTAAAATTTCAATTTCCGCTGCATCTAGCGACTAGTGCGACTAGTTGCTTCGATTGCATACAATGCGATCAACACGCTTCCGTGATGCACTTAAGGATACTCAATATCCTTCACGCACATCGGCTTTTTCGACTTCCTCCCCCCATTTTGGACTTAAAATAACTCCAGGAAATTGAGATTTTGTTAGGTGTTGTTTGTCTTTGAAAAATATCAAAAAAAAGTGAAAGCAATAAAATTTGGGACTGCTAATGCAAACTCGACCCTAAAATACACCTCACTTAAAAACTTTTGTTTTGGGGGAGAGTCACCCCCTCATTGGTTGGATTGCTTGAGCGAGATAGTGACCCGCACACTAGACGAGGGCAGTACCTGAACTTCCATTTGGCTAATGGTCTTGGGGTTAGTGATTCTCTAGTGAGGATGCCTCCGGGTGCTGGTAAACGGTCTGCGATATCCTTAGCAGATTGAATTGATCGGGTAGCCGGTAAACGATTCACAGTTCATGCTGGCTGAGAAAGATCTAACTTTGGGTTTGGGCCAGTCTCCTGGGAGCATCAGTTTCCTAACATATCGCTTAATCGCTCTGCTATATCACCTAAAATAAAATTGAAAAGATTAATAACTAAACCTTTACAGTCATCAGCTCTCGTGTTGACTAGCTGAATTGGGGGTTTGATTTCTTATATTGTTTACATATATATATATATATATATATATATATATATATATATATATATATATATCCCATCCGCACTCATCCCCACATCACGATGATGGATTGGAAGTCCCTTAGGATGCCTTTGGTAGCATCCCTCTCGAGCACTTTGCCTCATTCATCTAGGGAGGTTCCGGGGAGCTTAGACCCTCTCTCCGAATCTGAGTTTGATTCCGCCCTATTCCCCCTCGACCACCCTTCTTCCAGTCTTGAGGTTCCTGAGCAGAGATCATCACAACTGTTTGTATTTGACAGCACCTGAGTTCGGGTCTTTTGCCTTTGCAGAGACCCACAAGATGGCCAACAGTAAAGGACGCACTGATGAGCATCCCTAGGGTTACACTTATATTCTTGATCAGGGTGCCATCAACAACACACTTCTAGCCTCCCTGGATATGTTGCAGAGATAGATAAGAGATCATGGAGAGTTCATGGCAGTGGTGCGTTGGGAGTTAGCACATATGCGAGCCGATAGAGGAGAGCCTCAGCCACAGAGACCAACCGGTGGAGATATACCCGTAGCTGAAGGAGGAGCAGGAGGACAACCAGAAGAACCGCAAAAGCCAGCCCGACCTACCATGACGATAAGGCAGTTGCACAACCCTGGTGCAACCCTCACTCACCGCTGGATCCAGCTTCCGAAGATTCTGGGTGACTTCGAGATCGGCCCCTAGACTATTCAACTTCTGCCCAAGTTCCATGGGCTAATAATCGAGGAACCGCATCTACATTTATAGGAATTTGAGTTGATCTGCAGCACTGTCCACGACAGATTCGTGGATGAGCACGCCATCGAGATGATGGCATTTCCTTTGTCCTTGATCAACA
This sequence comes from Ottelia alismoides, assembly GCA_037367405.1. Lineage (NCBI taxonomy): Eukaryota > Viridiplantae > Streptophyta > Magnoliopsida > Alismatales > Hydrocharitaceae > Ottelia > Ottelia alismoides. Next base: position 67,399 of record JAZKJV010003121.1, read on the forward strand.
GAGCAGCCTACTGGCTGAAGCATTTGGGAAGATACATTACTACTTGGGAACAGCTCCGGACCGAGTACTTAAACAAGTACTATCCACTCGGTTGGACCAATGTAGCGAGAGATCAGATCAAAAATTTCACCAATCCCAAACGAGCAGTTCCATGAGGTGTGGGATCGATTTCGTGAGCTCATCAATCGGTGTCCACATCGTGACATATCCAAGCCTAATCTATTTCAGAGTTTCTTTTGTGGGATGACATCGGAGATGTAGGGGCTTGTCAGTGATTCTTGTGAGTGTTCCTACTTCGCCAAAAATGAGGACCATGTATGGGCCATCTATGAGGAGATGGACAAAAACTACACTGTGATGTCCCAGACTCGAGTCTACACACAAGAAAGCACAAGAAAGCCCCTTCCACAGGCCGTATCCTATCAGAGGATAGCACGAGGTTATGCGTGTCCATCCACTTCGTCAGCAACAACACAAGTAGAGTTGTCAGTAGTTAACATGGGTATCATTAGTGAGAAGTTGGACCACATAGAGATTATAGATAAGAAGCAGTGCTAGGGCATGACGTAGATCAACCAGTTGGCACAGACTCTCAGTGACTTGAATACCCATATCATGTATCTCCAGAAGGTACAGACGACTTATCAACCCTGTCTCAGGTCACAGGCTGATTTCTGCAATAGCTCTTCCCAGCACTCTACCGAGTACCGCCAGGTTAACCACATCTAGATAGAATCGGTTCAATCATTGCAGCATCACTACTCTCAGCCACCACAGTCTCATGACACTTAGATGGTAGTGTATCAGTAGAATCAGCTCCCAGCAATTATTCCCCCTTCCCCGTACGAGCAGAAGCTATTGATGGAAATCAATGGGATTTGGTATGACCAACAACAACCCAGGATCCATCTAGATCATCCTGAATTTAGGTGGTCTATCGGAGGCACCTCATCCTAGCAGCAGCTTCCCGCTCTAGGTGGACAGAGCAGCTCGCAACAGCAGCATCCCTAGTACTCCAACCAGGTACAGTATTACCAGTCGGGTCCTTGTCCCTACCAAAAGGGACAATAGTGGAGGCAGCTACCTCAGGAGTTCACTTATCCGCCCCCTCACCAGTTCCCCCAGCATCTTAATTTTCAGCAAGGCAACCCATCCAATTCTCATGGACCCATCTATGAGAACCTAGCCCTTGATGACCTAGCTGACCTCCTCTCAAACCAGCAGGCATCTTTCAGGCGAGAGATGGATGAGTAATGAAAGGAGATGAATACATAATAAAAGGGCAAGGCTTCCATACCCTCTCAGATTGAGCCCAATATGAACAACCTAAAGAGGAAATCTGAGCAGGTACAGTTCACAGCGACCACCATTCCTAATGATTCATTGGGTGAAATTTCTTAATACATATTCGATGATGATTTTGTAACACTTAGGAGCGATAGGATGCCAGCCGGTGGTGCCTCATCTGAGTGACGACCCCGTGATGATCCAAGAGCGTCGGACGAGGAGGATATCGGTGCTGATACCGCTAATGAGGATGATGACGGTGGTACTGACGCTACCAAGGATGATGATCCAATCAACAGTACTGAGGTTGTCGCTTCTCCAGATGCAGTTGGTGTTACTGAGGCCACCATTCGACTTTATGATGAGCCGGAGCACGGTACTGATACCGTGAGGACATATGCCATGGGTGGTGCTGATGCCATCATTTTTATTCCAGTTGTATTTTCCTCTGTTGTATCTCAGGACAATATCAAAAGACCAAAAAAATTAATAAAGGAAATGTTTCTTCATCAACTCTAAGTCCATATGTATTCCATGACGATCCTTGTATGGGCTCCATTCCCTCACAGCATCAGGAACCTATTCCTAGCCCTCTATCTGAGGAGGGCCCAGCCATCCCCTTCCCTCAAGAACTCCGCTTGGAGAAGGGGAATAAAATAGAAATCCAAAAAAAGATAGAAACTAGAGTTCAACCAACATATGATAGACATATTTCATATACAGCTGACTCTACAGAGGCAATTGAGCACATTCTTCTCTTCCAGGAGAAGTTGAGAGAGAAGACTACCATCCGTAGGAAGAGAAGGAACCACAATGCAGAGATCCATGTGCTCATTTGTGCCACCTGCTTCACTATCCAGAACTGTTTGCCAGCTAAGAGAGCAGATGCATGAGCTCCCTATGTCAGATGCCACATTCATGAGCAGTGGTTAAATCGGACTCTATTAGACAGCGGTTCTTCCATCAGCCTCGTTCCGGCAGCCTTACTCGACCGATTCAAGTTTGGCCCTCTCTGACAGAGCAGGACAATACTTCAGTTTGCTAATAAATATGTCAAGAGGTCGAAGGAGTTGTTGAAGGTCATGGTCATCACAATTCAAGACTTGAAATTCCCCGTGGACTTCGTTGTACTGAACATGAAGATCCCTCAATCTGTGACAGATACCCCCATCATAATAGGACGTCCATTTCTTAGCTACAGCCAAGGCGGTGTCCGATCATGATAGTGGGAAGGTGTACTTTTGCATCGAGGGAGAGAGTATACAAATAGAGACGATTGACGAGATCAGAGCGTGAGATTCAACTTGCTCAAAGAAGTTCAGTGATGTAGAGTAGATGACAGAGGCAGAGCGAGATGTCCATCAGGAGTGCGACTTTTTGATCACTGATGATGAAGCTGCTTGGTCTGACCCCATTTCACGAGCTCTTCTCTCACTTTCAGACACTACAGAGTTACACTTCGGGTAGATGAGAGTTTGGAGAGCGCATTCCTGGTCGAGGACACATTTGAGGTTGGCGACCGCATTCAAGATAGTAAAGAAGAATATATCTCTTGTGATTTTGATTCAAATCCCACGAGTTGATACATATATTGGGAAGATTTTGATGATTATTTTCCTTGTCTTATATCCACAGAGCCGACAGCTAGGGTGGAGACTGAGCCAACACTGACTAAACACACACCAGTAGGGCCCGCTTCACAAGAGTTTCATGCACAGCGAGAGTTCTCACATTCAAATCCGGTTGCCTTCACGCAAACAATCTAGAAGCCAAATTTGCCTTATTCCAGTTGTCCAGAATTGAAGCCTTTTCCACAGTCGCTAAAGTATAGATTCCTTGCGGGTGACTCAGAGATGTACCTAGTCATTATCTCAGCAGATTTGACTGGAGAGCAAGAATCTCGTTTGATAGAGCTTCATGAAATAAACCGTAAGGCGATAGGATGGAGTGTATATGATCTATAGGGGATAAGTTCAGCCCTGTGCTCTCACCATATCTATCTCGAAGAGGATGCTAAGCCATCACGTGAGTTCCAATGACGATTGAACCCGAAACTTTGAGAAGTAGTCATGAAAGAAATATCTAAATGGTGGAGCACCGATTTTATCTACCCCATCTCTGACTCCAAGTAGGTTAGTCCATTATATGTGGTGTCTAAGAAGACATGCATCACTATAGTTTTGAGTGAGTATAGAGAGGAGATCGCTACCTGGGTACCCACTTCTTGGAGAGTCCGTGTGGACTACAGATGATTGAATCATGCCACCATGAAGGATCATTTCCCAGTACCTCTTATTGATCAGATTATAGAGATGCTAGCCGGGAAGAGTTACTACTGCTTTCTTGATGGGTACTCCAGCTATAATCAGGTGGCCATAACGCCAGAAGACCAGGAGAAAACGACATTCACCTATTCGTTTGGGACTTATGCTTTCAGACGGATTCCCTTTGGTCTATGTAATGCTCCGTCTACATTCCAGAGGTGCATGTTGTCCATTTTCTCTGACATGGTGGGTGATTGCTTGGAGGTCTTTGTGGATGATTTCTCGATCTACAGCGACAGGTTTGATGCTTGTCTTGACTGCCTAGTTCATGTGCTTCAGCGCTGCATCGAGGTCCATCTTGTTCTATCTTGGGAGAAGAGTCATTCATGGTGACTCAGGGGACGGTACTTGGTCATATCATCTCCAACATGGGCATGGAGGTGGATCTGGAAAAGGTGGATATCATCAGGAAAGTCTATCCACTGTCCAACTTGTGGCAGTTGCAGTCTTTTCTAGGACATGTCGGTTTCTACCGACGTTTTATTCAGGACATTAGTGGGATTTCCTGACCTCTTACTGATCTGCTGACGAAAGACATGAGTTCATTGTAGATGATAAATGTCTTGCATCATTCGAGACTCTCAAGAATCTAGTTGTTGAGGCTCCTGTCCTTCAGCCACCTGATTGGTCTCTCCCATTCGAGATCATGGTGGATGCCTCTAATTTTGCCGTAGGGGTCGTGCTAGGACAGAGGAGGTATGAGGTACCATATGCCATTCGTTATGCTAGCCGTACATTGGGTACCGCTAAGAGGATCTACATTGTCACAGAGAAAGACATGCTAGCCATAGTATTTGCCTTGGATAAGTTCAAATCATATATTCTTGGATCCAAAGTGCTTATTTTTACTGATCATACCACCATCAGGTACTTCATGGAAAAGAAGGATGCCAAAGCAAGATTGATCAGATGGATCCTTCTACTCTAGAAGTTTGATATTGAGATTAAGGATAAACCTGGGGTCACGAATGTGGTGGCAGATCATCTCTCCCAATTGGAACATCGTGAGGAATCTGAGCAGATTGAGCCTATTATAGAGACCTTCCCAGATGAGGTGATCCTTACTTTTGCCTCACTCCTATGGTACTCGACATTGTGAACTATCTTGTCACCAAGAAAATTCCACATGGTTGGCCCAAACAGCAACTTGAGACCTTCCTCGCGAAGGAGAAGTCATATCATTGGAAGGATCCCATCCTTTATTATGAAGGATGGGATAGCATCTGGCGTCGGTGCATTCCTCAGGAGGAGCATCACAACGTCATCACTTACTGCCACAAGCTTGAGGCATGAGGACATCATTCTGGAAGGAGAACAACACAGAAAGTGCTCCAATCTGACCAATGGTGGCCTACACAAGGATTCTGATGATCTCATAAAGAGGCGTACTGACTGTTAGAGGATGGGAACTTGTGGACAATGTGATCTGATGCTGATGCAGCCCATTCTCTTCTTGTGAGGTTTTTGATGTATGGGGAATTGATTTCATGGGTTCATTCCCTAAGAGTCAGGGATTTGAGTACATTTTGTTGGTTGTTGATTATGTGAGTTGTTGGGTTGAGGCCATTACCGTCCGAAACCGCAGATGCTATGATTAGTTGCAGATTTTTGAGGAAAAATATTATTTCATGGTTCGGAGTACCTAGAGTTCTGATATCTGATGGGGGGTCTCATTTTATCAACTACAAGGTAACGGCCCTTGCCAATGAGATCAACATTGACCATCGAGTAGCTACTCCATATCATCCTCGTACTAATGGTCTTGCTGAAGTATTGAATAGGGAGATCAAGATGATATTGCAGAAGATAGTCCACCCAGATTGAAAGGACTGGTCATAGCTTTTGGACTCAATCTTGTAGGCATGTCATACTTCCTTCAAGATTCCTTTGGGTACGTCTCCCTTTCGTCTCATTTATGGCAAGCCATGCTATTTACCTGTGGAGATTAAGTGTAAGTCACTTTGGGCTGTCACTGAGATATTATTGGATCCAGAGAGTATAGGAGATTAAAGGAAGGCAGAATCGGCAGCCCTGGAGGAGCTTAGAGATACAACCTTTTTGAGTAGCCTACAGTATAAGGAGCGAGTGAAGATATGGCATGATTCTCATATCAGCCATAAGCACTTTGAGCCAAACCAGGGAGTATGGTTATTCGATGCTAGGTTGAGATTATTTACAGGGAAGTTACAGAGCAAGTGGAAGGGACCATACCTGGTCTGAAAGGTGCATGACAATGTGATGAATCTCTATTTCATCATCTTTATCCTATCATTTTGACCTTAAAAACCTTAATAAATGCATGTAAATACCCTTAATTTAGGCATTTTATCATTCATGCATTATTGTGTAAATAGTGTATAAATTATGATTTGTAAAGCCAAAATTATAGAATAAAGAAAATAAAAGAAAAAGAATAAAACATTGAAAATATTTTATAACCCTAAACCCCAAGATCTAGGCATCTCGATGACTAGATCGACAAGGAATAAAGTAGGGGGAGATAAGGGCCAAAAACCAATAAAAATTCCTTTTATTTAATTCCGTTTTATTCATTTTTGGGTCCTATTTTTAATCCCACTTTTTATACTTCAAATAAAAAACTTTGTACATGAAAGTTATATATAATTAAATATAGAAAAATATAAAATTGACTTCATACAAAAATAATATATGGATAAAAAGATATGGTCTAACTAAGAATCCAAAACTCCAACTTCCCATACCCATATCTCTCAAATAAAAACTCAAAATATTTCAAAATCACTTTAATTATATATACCTTTAATAAGCTATTTAATGAAGATGATTTCAAATTTTTTTGAGTTACGGTTTGAGAGTTATGTTTTGGACCCCTATTGTATATTCATACCGATTAAAATATTCATTTTATTTATTATTCTATATTTTTGTAATTTTATATTTTTATAATTTTGAAATATTATTTTTAATATATGTGTATATTAACATAGGAATAAAAAACTAAATAAATCACTAAAATAAAATACGTATAGGAACACACAGGTAAAATGCATGTAACTATACATGTATAAATGATACTTCTATTTATTTAATTGTATAGTTCATTTCAGGAAAATAAAATAAAAAAATATTTAAGTGTATAAAATCAAGTTATAAATATATAAAATAATAAACTTAAAAGAAATAAACCAAATATAAAAAAACATAGATGAATAAAGCTATATATAACCCTCAAAAAGTAACTTGTGATTTTAAAGTTCTTAAAATAAATAAAAATCATAATAAAATAACTTAAAAAATAATAAATATTTCTTATTTTATAAAAAAATTAATAAAATAGTTTATTATTTTCTATTGAATTTACAAATATTTTGTGCAGGATTTTTTCTAGTTGGTCCACGTGGACCAACTAGATCATCCCGTTCGTTGACCTCGGTCAACTCTTTGATCGAGGTCTGTTCCATGTCAGACCTTGTTTTTGTCTGATTTCACGGATTTTTCAAGGCATTTCCTTGCATCATTTCACGATACATACTTCTCAACTTTTTCTCCTTGATGATCCATCTTACACACACAAGGATTGTACCAAAGATTTTGTCGTTGAATCGTGAGATACACCTCGTTATTTGCGTGGCCTTGACCTCCCTGTACATATTCCTCCTTGATCTTCCTCCTCCAGTTTGAACACTCTTTTGATCCGTTTTGCCCCTCGTGCATCGGACCAGTTGTGGTGACAGCACCACCTCCAGTTTCATCATCTTTATTCTATCATTTTGGCACCAAAAACCCTAGTAAATGCCTGTAAATAACCTCTATTTCATCATCTTAGCATTCATGCATGTGCATCTAAACAGTATATAAATTACTGTAATTAAGGCCAAAATTATAGAATAAATAAAAGAAAAGAAAAAGAATAAAATATTGTAGATATTTTATGACCCGAAACCCCGAGACCTAGGCATCTTGATGAATAGGTCGACAAGGAATAAAGTAGGGGGAGATAAGGGTCAAATACCTATATTTTGTTATTCATTCTTTACTCATTTTGGGACCTATTTTTGGTTCCACTTTTTATAAATCAAATAAAGAAACTTTGTACATGAAAGTTGTAGATAAATTAATAAAGAAAAATACAGAATTTATTTCACTCAAAAATAATGTACAGATAAAAAGTTATGGTCTGAATAAAAGTCCAGAATCCCAACTTCCCAGACCCATATCTCACAAACGACAACTCCAAATGTAGCAAATTCACCTTTAATTGTATATAGAATAAAATAATCTATCGAATGGTGGTGGTTTTGCATTTGGCGGAGCTATGGTTTGAAAGTTGAGTTTTGGACCCTCCTTATATAGTTGTACTGATTAAAATATTCAATTTATTATTTATTTATTATTTTTGTATTTTTATATTTTTATAATGTTGTAAATATTACTTATAATAATTATGTACATTAAAAGTGGAAGAAAAACCTACAGAAAACTCAAAATAAAAATAAACAAACATAGGCCATACATGTATCATACCTATATTTATACCTATACTTTTTGTACTTATATTTTATTTAATGTACAGAATTCATCAGAAAAATAAAATAAAAATATATTTGTATACATAAAAGTATCTTATGATTTTAGAAAATAATAAATAAAAATAATAAAATTAAAATACACAAAATAAAAATCAAATACTAAAATACATAGGTAATATACCTATATAAGGCTAAAAAGTGAACTTATAAAAACATATCTCATAAAATTAATTAAAAATCATAATAAAATACTACATAAAATAACGAAGATTTTTTTATTTTATAACCATTAATTAATTCGGCCTTATTCTAATTTTTAATTGAATTTACAAAATAATAATCAGAGATTTTTCCTGGTTGGTCCACGTGGACCAATCAGGTTTCAGCCCCAGTTGACTTCGGTCAACTGGTCGTTCCTAGACCTATAGCCTTTGTCAGACCCACGTTTGACCCTTCCTTCTCCATTTTTTTTCGAGGCCGAGTCTTGCGTTATTTCATGATAGATCCTTCTGACCTTTTGCTCCTCGGACATCGGGCATGCCCGCCCTGATGCTACCTTGGTCGAAGGAGCACTGCACCAATCGCTCTGTCTCATTTTTCCTCCGCTGACCGTCAACCCCTTATAACCCAGCAGCCACTTCGATTTGATTTTTGAACCGCAAATTCCCAGATTTCTTCCCCCATTGTCGTGCTAGAGACGCCTGGAGATGACAGCTCCGAACTCCGGGTTTCAAGGCGGCGAATTGCACCAGATCTGAGCGTGTTCCACACCTCCGGCGAGCTCTGCCGTCGAGGTATATTCTCCCTCTGGCCCCCGGGCCATTGAGGCCATTATTTGTTTATTTTAATCCCCATCATGTCGTTGTTAGCCTTAGGATCATTCCGAGCCTTTTTCCTCATCAAATCGTCCATCTGATCGCTTCATCGATCACCTCGCTGGAGCGCAACTCCGGCGAGTACATATCTCGCCCTCCACTCCATTCCGAGAACCACTGGAGGTCGAGGCATTTTGCCCCCGACCTCCGTAACTTCTTTGTGCAGGTACCTGGATATACTAACGCGTCTGGAGCGTTTTTGGGACTTCGCTGGAGCACCTGGAGCTTCGCATCTTCCTCCTCGTCGTGGAAGAGCTTCGCCGCTCTTCGCGCCATTCCGTTGCTTCCATACAACAGAGGAGACCCGCAGAAACTTCCTGGGCCCGTTTTGAAGCTCGTCCACCGCCGGAGCGAGTCGCTATCGCCGGAAGAAGGTCGCCACGGCGGTCCTTCTTCCCTATTCCTCCAGTGCGCCTCGTTGCCGTCCGATCAAGAGGGAACCCCAGGTCTAACGTGGATCGTCCGATCGCCAGCACCCGCCACCGTCGGATCTCATCTGAGATCTGATCTCAGACGTCCACGGGCGAACTGTCATCGTGCCCTGAGAAGATGCCACGTGGATAACTGGCGTGTCCCATGCCGCTGGATCGCGCCGAACTCCCAACCGTTGGATGTCCGCCACACGTCATCAGCCTCGCCATCGCCGTCGGATCATCTTAGCGAGGGTATTTTGCAGTCAACCCCCCGCTAGTTTTGTAATTTCTATTCAGTCCTGAAACTTTATTGCGTAGTTTAAATATTTTTTGTAAAATTTGCAGAAAGACCCTCATCTTTATTTTATTTGCATTTGGATCCTCTGCCACGTCACCTCACGTGAGTTGTACACGTGAGGTGAGGGCATTTTGCATAGAGGCCCTCGGTCTTTGTTCGATTTCGTTTCAATACCAAGATTTGGATACTAAGTGTTATATTTTTGGGAATTTTGCAAGATAACCCCTGGGCTTTTGAAAATCACACTTTGGTCCCTGCCAGGCGCGTGCGAGTCACGCGCCCTGGGGGTAATTTACACCGATACCCCTGCGGGTTTTGTAATTGATGTTTGGTCCTGAAAATCAAATATTTAGTTCAAACTTTTGTGGAAACTTGCATGCATGCCCCTGGATGTTTTGGAAATTGCATATATACCCCTGCCAAGCCTGTTAATTGTTTGGACGCTTGTGTTAATTATTTAAATTGTCATTTAGCCTCCAAAAAAATCCCACAAAAATAGGCTTAAGCTCATGTTAACTTGTGCTTCCTCGCCATCAATTTAGTTTTTGATTTTATTTTACTTTTATAATTATTAAAAATCAAAAACATGCTTTTTATTCACTGTCTAGCTTAGAAAATACCAAAAAAATATTAAAATACCTCGAAAAATTTTAAAAACATTCCCTAGTGTGTATTTTAATCTATTTGAGTGTCAGTCCAATAATCATTAAAAATCTCAAAAGAAAAACACTAAAAATTCAAAAATACGTAAAAACTTCAAAAAAATATATAAAATAAAAGAAAACTCAGAAAAATACAAACTCAGTTCCTGTTTGCTCTAGATTTCATTCTCTTTATTTGAAAATTAGTGTGAAAAATTTTGGTTGTCGTTTGCTAATTTTAATTCCTATTTTACTCACAGCTAGCACATATTTCACTGTTTTCCCTTATTTCAGTATTTAAAAATACCAAAAACACCTTGAAAAATACCCAAAAATCACAAAAACAGTAAAAAAACTTAAAAATATCAAAAACATTTTATTTCTGAATTTTTGGTTATTTTTGCACATTTTTATAAATACTTTATCTTGTCTTTCATTACATTGTCCTTATTTTCCAATATTGAAAAAGAAAAAATACATAAAATATAAAATTATAAAAATCAAAATCAAAATACAAAATTAAAAATTCAAAATTAAATAAAAAAAATTAAAAATTAAAAACGCACAAAAATTTCTTTGCTTGCTTGCTTAGTGTAGACACTTCACATTCACTCACTTGTGCACATTTATTTGAACTACCATGTTTGCTCCCTGTGTTCGAACTCTCTGCATACTTGTCCCTATACATCATTTGTGCAGAGTTAAAAATAAATTTTAACTCCACATTTATTTCTAATCATTGATCTTTAGTGTGGGTTAATTGTTGATTAAATACACTTTATTGTGGGTCCCCGCAGCGACCTCGGTTGTCTCAGCTTTGTGTGAGACATAATTCTTAGGCCCACGATAATTTGTGTTTATCAAATGGCGCCGTTGCCGGGGAGCAACAACGAGTAGTTCTTATTTTTGTTTGCTTGTGATTGCTTGTCTACCATTGCTAGTTTTTATCTCTCTTACACTTTTGATAGATATTGATTGAGCTGACCATTCTTCTTTTGTCTTCTTGCGAGGGACCACGGAGCAAGGCGGGTCGCCTAGGTGACCCGAAGCAACCTTGGGAAGCAGAGCCGGCTTTTCTTTAGCCAAGCCGGCAGGAGAGAGCAGGAAGAGTGAGAGAGAGTGGTAGATTAGTTGCATTTTATTTTGTGAGAGAGTGACTTATTAAATTGTAATAATACAGGTACTTGGACTCTTGGACACTACGGGCCTAATTTCCGGGTGTTTGTTCACCCGGGGGCTCACCGCGGTTTTTGTCGAGTTTTTACCGCTGTCATTTGCTGGTTTTGATTTCATTTTTCATTTCTTTTATGGATTGAGCCCTTAGTTTTAGGCCTGCTTGATCGATTAAATTAGGTCCAAACACACTAATAACCTTTGCATGTACCTATAGTTCGTACTTGGACTTAGTTTAATTAAACAGTTAGCTCCCTTTCTTAGATTCGCCGCACCGCGAGCCCTCCCCATCAAGCGCTACTCCTGAACTCGATGTGTCGAGAAGAGGAGGGGAGGGTCTAGACCGGACTCTTAGGATCGACGATCGGTGGTTGACTTGTGGTTCTTCACGCTAGCAGTTGCCTATCTTAGGACGATTTCCGCATTGCGTATCGACATATATACTAGGTTTATAAATTTCTGCTTTGCATCCCGCATGGAGAGAGCTGGGATTCGCTGTAAGTCTTCTTACTTTGCATCCATCATTTAGGCACAAAGGTGAGATTTCCATCTTTGTGTCGACTTGCACGGCTTTTCTGACTCTATTCTCCCTCTGTTTTTGGACAAAGTAGGATCAAGAAAATATAAAAATCGTTAGGCGCTTGTTTGAATCTACTTAAAAGAAGCGATAACACCAAAAAAAATAAAAAAAGGGACTGCTAAGAAAACCTTGACCAAAAATAAAATTGGTAATTGGATTCATTGATTGGGGAGAGTAACACCCTCGCTTGTTTTCAGGTTGCATGGGAAGGTCTCCTTCCAAGTGAGGTGAGCGCTTCGTAAGGATTAGAGCCAAAATCCCAGCCTGTGGCTGCCTTGTGTATCGCCTGGATTTCTGAAGTATTGGCGCTTCTATCGTACGTGGACGAGTAGGGCTTGGTCAACATTGGTGACTCTCTATTGTGTAGAGCATCGACCTTGTCCGAAGTATCAAGCCAAGGCCACGCCTTAACGGGGGTGTCTGTCTCATCGTCTTGCGTCTGAGTAAGTTCTTGCACGCTCACGGGTGATTCCGTTGCGAGCGAGTTCCGAAGTATCGGTTTCGCCTATTGGCTTCCACTCTTATTCTTTGGCTGAGTAGGGATCCAGGAAGGGTTACAAGGACCTCAAAAAGCACAAGCTACAGGTTACACAGGAGTAGGACAAGTACGGGATAATCTTCCGGCAGTACTCTCTCTCCTTTAGGCGTAGCGCTCTAAGGACTCGTGAAAAGATTAATTCCTGAATTCAAGCTAAAACCGACAAGATAAAAGCCGAACCTTCACGGCTTCATGTGTTGAGTTGGTGAATTCACCTCTGTCTTGTGTTTGATTGCTAGTTTTATCTAAGGTCAAGATCAAAAACACAGCACAATTGTGCGCAATTTTGCTTCTCATTTCTTCCTTCTTCTTCTGCATCCTTTCTGCTCTTCTCAATAATCAAGATGATGGGACGGAGATCTCTTAGGCCGACCTTGTCGGCACCGCTACCCAGCACTCCTCCTTATTCATCTAGTACTACCTCGAAGAGTCCGCTCTCCGAGCCTGAGTTTACATCCACCATGTTCCCCCTCGACCACCCTTCCCATTCTCCTTCCCTCAGTCCAATAGTTTCAGAATTCAGTGCATCACAGAGTTCAGATCATTCGATAGCACCTGAGATGGCCTCTTTTGCTTTTTCAGAGAATCCAGTGATGGCAGATAGAGGCGAGCACCCAGATGACCATGATCACCCTCCGTTCATAATTGATTAGGTGGCCATCAACAATTCCTTGTTAGCGTCCCTGGAGAACATGCAGAGACAGATCCGTAACCAGGGTACCTTCATGGGTGATCTGATGAGAGAGATAGCTCAGATGCGAGAAAACCGACCTGGGGGCGGTGGCGGTGGAGGAGGAGGAGGACCTGATGCAGGAGGAGGAGATCCAGACGCTGAGAGACCACCTCAGACTATCATGAGGGAATTGCACAACCCAGTTGCATCCCTTACTCACCGCTGGATCAGACTCCCACCGATCCATGGAGATTTCGAGCTTCGGCCCCACACAATTCAGCTTCTACCCAAATTTCATGGGTTGCCGACCGAAGAGCCACACCTCCACCTCCAAGAATTCGAGATGATATGCAGCACCATACATGACAGGCTGCTGACTGAGGACACTATCAAGATGATCGCCTTTCCATTCTCATTGGTTGACAGAGCCGCATATTGGCTCAAACACTTGGGACGATTCATCGACACTTGGGCAGATCTCCGGACCGTATATTTGAAGAAGTACTATCCTCTCGGTCGGACCAACGCAGCTAGAGCCATGATCAGCAATTTCGTCATGATCCCAAATGAACAATTCCATGAAGCCTGGGATCGATTCAGAGAGCTCATCGACCGGTGTCCACATCATGATATATCCAAGCCCAATCTGGTTCAAAGTTTCTTCTGTGGGCTGACACCGGAGCTGCAGGGGCTTGTCAATGCCTCCTGTGGTGGATCATATTTCTCCAAGGGTGAAGACGACGTCTGGGCCATCTATGAAGGCATGGCAGAAAATTCAACTGTGATGACCCAAGCCAGAGTCTACACACAACAAAAACCACCTCAGAGAGGAGGATCATTCCAGAGGATCTCCCGCATCGATGTCGGTCCCAATACATCGTCGGTAGCCACAGCCCAAGCCGAATCAGCCGCAGCCGACATGGGCATTATCAGTGAGAAGTTGGACCGCATAGAGATCCTCGAGAAGAAGCAGAATCAAGGTCTTGTACAGATGGAACTTCTCACCAAAACTATGAGTGACCTAAAAACTCAAATTCTATGCATTCAGGAGGCACAAGCTCAGTCCCAACAGCCTCCCAGGTCACGGGACGACTCCAACAGTAGCATTTCCAACCAACCCTCTACCTCATACCGCCAGATGAATCATATCCAGGCAGAGCCGGTTCCACTGCTACAGTACTACCCAGCGCAGCCGCCATCTTCGGACATGCAAATGGTGGTCTATCAGCCGGAGCAGCCACTAGCAGTTCTTCCTCCATCCTCCTTTGAGCAGGACCCATTGATGGAAGTCAATGGGATATGGTACGACCGGTACCCTCAGCCCGGGATTCGTCGTGATCATCCCGGATTCCGTTGGGGCAACGGTGGCTCCTCCTCCCAGCAGCACAATCCTGCCCAAGGACAGCAGAACAGCCAGCCACACCAGCAGCAACAGCTCCAGTATAGCCATCAGCAACAGTATCAGAGTGGTCCTCGTCCCTCCTATCAGGGACAGCAGTGGAGGCAGCGACAGCAGCCTCAACAATCTTATGCCCAGCCGACCCATAATTATCCGTACCATCAGCAGCAGCAGCCCCATTTCCAGCAGGGACAACCATCCGGTTCTCAGGGTCCTGCTTTTGAGAACCCAGCTCTCGATGATCTTGCCCGCTTGCTCTCCGAACAGCGAGCATCCTTCAGGCAAGAAATGGATGAATTCCGGCAGGAGATGAGGGAGATCATCAAAGGGAAGGCCGCCATACCCGCTCAGATTGAACCTAACCCGAACAATCTGAAAAGAAAGTCTGAGCAGGTAGAGTTTACAGAGGATACCTCTCCTAGTGACTATTTGAGCGATATGTCGTATTCTTTCTATGATGCTGATTTTGTGACTTCTAGGAGCGGTACGATTCTCGCCGGCGGCGCCTCTTCTGAGCGACAACAACCAGCTGAATCAGGAGCGCCAGAGGAGCGGAGTAGCGGTGCTAATGCCGCTAATGATGATGTTAAAGACGGTAGTCCTGATGCCACCAATGATGGAGTTCCAGACGACGGTACTGAAGACGTCGTGATACCAGATGCAGACGGTGGTGCTGAAGCCACCATTTTGGATGCTGAGCTAGAGCGCGGTGCTGATGCCGCAGAGACAGGTGCCGGTGGTGGTGTTGAGGCCACCACTTCTACTTTTGTTGAGTCTCCCTCTGTGATGTTACCACCTTTTGTATCTATGGACTGTGGTAACAACAAAAAGAACAAAAATATGAATAAAGGAAAGGTTTCTGTTCACATTGCAGATCCATATGTGTTGCATGATGATGATTGTGTGGATCCTTCTTCCTCACAGGCACAGGGATCTATTCCTAGCCCTCCATCTGTGGAGGCCCCTACCATCCCCTTCCCTGAGGCACTCCGCCGAGCGAAGGGGAATAAACGAGAAAATCCCAAAAAAGAGCAACAGGTAGAGTTCGCCAATCAGATGATAGACAGATTCCATATTCAGCTGACTCTACAAGAAGCACTTGAGCACATCCCCCTCTTTAAGAAGAACCTGAAAGAGAAGACTACCATCCGCAGGAAGAGGAGGAACCACAGAGATCAGATCCATGTGCTCACTCGTTCCACTTGCTGTACCATCCAGAACAAGCTGCCAGCCAAGAGACCAGACGCAGAAGCTCCCTATGTCCGATGCGAGATTCAAGAGCAACAATTTGATCGCACTCTATTAGACAGCGGCTCTTCAATTAACCTTCTTCCGGCAGCCTTACTCGACCGATTCAAGTTTGGTCCTCTTCTTAGGAGCAGGACAGTCCTTCAGTTTGCTGATAGGTCGACTAAGAGACCGAAGGGGTTATTGAAAGACGTGGTCTTTACCATTCAGGGCCTGAAATTCCCTGTGGACTTCGTTGTGTTGGACATGGAGATCCCTGAGTCGGTAATTGATGCCTCCATCATTCTCGGACGTCCATTCTTGGTCACAGCCAAGGCGGTTACCGATCATGATAGCGGGAAGGTATGCTTTCGCGTAGAGGGTGAAACCATACAAATAGAGACGATCGAAGAAACCAGAGCCAGAGAGTTAGAGTGCTCGGAGCAGTCCAGTGAAGCAGCGCAGATGACAGAGGAAGAGCTAGACATCCACCAGGTTTGTGATTTTAAGATGACTGATGATGAATCCAACTGGATAGATCCTGTAGCACCGACTCTCGCCTTGCCTACAGATTCACTATATCTCAAGCTCATGGCAGTCGAGAGCCGGGAGAGCACATCCCTGGATGAGGATATATCTGAAGCTGACAATGCGGTGATGAGTGGTGCCGATGATTTTCATTCGTGCTCATCTTCTTTTAATCCCTCGGATTCAGACATTGACTGGGATGATTTTGATGAATATTTACCTTGTCTGATTCCTGCTGAGCCAATAGCCATGACAGAGTGCGAGCCCGTACAGTTCGTTGATGATTCAGCCGGCCGCCCTTCGTCAGAGATTCATGCACAGCGAGAGTTCTCCCATGCAGACCTAGTCGCCTTCACGCAGACATATCAGAAGCCAGATCTGCCACCTCCCAGTTGTCCAGAACAGAAACCTCTGCCGCAGTCGATGAAGTACAGATTCCTTGATGGTGAGCCAGACATGTACCCAGTCATTATCTCAACAGATTTGACTGGAGAACAAGAATCTCGTCTGATGGAGGTTCTTGAAAGAAACCGCAAGGCAATAGGATGGAGTATAGCTGATCTCCAGGGGATTAGTCCGGCTCTGTGCTCCCACCACATTTATCTTGAGGAGGGCGCTAGGTCGTCGCGTGAGTTCCAGCGACGGCTGAACCCGAATCTTCGAGACGTAGTCATGAAAGAAATTTCAAAGTGGTGGAGCGCCGATTTTATCTACCCCATCTCCGACTCTAAATGGGTTAGTCCGTTACATGTGGTGCCTAAGAAGACGAGAATCACTACAGTGGTGAACGAGTCTGGAGAGGAGATCGCTACCAGAGTGCCCACTTCTTGGAGGGTCTGTGTGGACTACAGACGATTGAATGAGGCCACCAAGAAGGATCACTTCCCGCTGCCCTTCATTGATCAGATTATCGAGCGGCTAGCTGGGAAGAGTCATTACTGCTTTCTTGACGGGTACTCTGGATACAATCAAGTGGCCATTGCGCCCGAAGACCAGGAGAAAACGACATTCACCTGTCCGTTTGGGACTTATGCTTTCAGACGGATGCCCTTTGGTCTATGTAACGCTCCGGCGACATTCCAAAGGTGCATGTTGTCCATATTCTCGGACATGGTGGGTGATTGTTTAGAGGTCTTCATGGATGACTTCTCGGTCTATGGCGACGGGTTCGATTCTTGTCTTGACTGCCTATACCGTGTGCTTCAGCGCTGCATAGAGGTCAATCTTGTGTTATCTTGGGAGAAGAGTCACTTTATGATGACTCAAGGGACGGTCCTTGGTCATATCGTCTCCAATAGGGGCATGGAGGTCGATCCAGCCAAGGTGGATATCATCAGAAAACTCAATTCACCGTCCAACCTGCGTCAGTTGCGGTCTTTTCTGGGGCATGTCGGTTTCTATCGACGGTTCATTCAGGACTTCAGTCGTATTGCCCGACCGCTCACTGACTTGCTGACAAAAGACACCGAGTTTATTGTCAATGATAAGTGTCTTGCATCTTTTGAGACTCTCAAGAATATGGTTGTTTCAGCTCCTGTCCTTCAGCCACCCGATTGGTCTCTCCCATTCGAGATCATGACGGATGCTTCAGATTTTACCATTGGGGTTGTGCTTGGACAGAGGAGGGATGGATTACCTTTTGCTATTCACTACGCCAGTCGTACTTTGGATGCCGCTCAGCGGAATTATACTGTGACTGAGAAAGAGATGCTGGTCATAGTCTTCGCTCTTGATAAGTATCGATCGTATATTCTCGGATCTAGAGTGACTATCTACACTGATCACACCTCAATCCGGTACCTAATGTCTAAGAAGGATGCCAAAGCACGTCTCACCAGATGGATCCTTCTACTCCAGGAATTTGATATTGAGATTAAGGACAAGCCTGGAGTCAAGAATGTGGTGGCGGATCATCTCTCCAGATTGGAGAATCTTGAGGAATCTGAGCCCAGTGCACCTATTACAGAAACATTTCCAGACGAGGCGATCTTGGCGGTCACCTCACTCCCATGGTATGCTGACTTTGTAAACTATCTTGTTGCCAAGACAGTCCCTCAGGGTTGGCCCAGGCAGAAACTTGAGACCTTCCTAGCTAAGGCCAAGTTTTACCATTGGGAGGATCCCGTCCTTTATCATGAAGGAGGGGATAGTATCTGGAGGAGGTGCATTCTTCAAGAAGAGCAGCAGAGCATCCTCACATATTGCCACAAGCTTGAGGCAGGAGGACATCATTCTGGAAAAAGGACAGCACGGAAGGTGCTTCAATCCGGCCTATGGTGGCCTACTCTCTTCAAGGATTCTGATGAGTTCGTGAAGAGATGTACTGACTGTCAGAAAATGGGAACCTGCGGACAGAGAGACATGATGACCATGCAACCTATTCACTTCTGTGAGGTTTTTGATGCATGGGGGATTGATTTCATGGGCCCATTCCCTAAGAGTCAGGGATTCAAGCATATTTTGCTCGCTGTGGATTATGTCAGTCGATGGGTTGAAGCCATCCCCGCCCGAGCTGCAGATGCTAAAACCGTGTGCAAAGTCTTGAGGAAAAATATCATTTCACGGTTCGGGGTACCTAGAGTCTTGATTTCAGACGGGGGGTCTCATTTCATCAATGACAAGGTTAGGGCCCTTGCAGACGAGTTCGGCATTGACCATCGGGTTGCCACTCCATATCACCCTCAGACTAATGGTCTTGCCGAAGTCTCGAACCGGGAGATAAAAACAATCTTGCAGAAAGTAGTCCGCCCAGACCGAAAGGATTGGTCACAACTTTTGGACTCGGTCTTGTGGGTTTATCGGACTTCTTTCAAGAATCCATTGGGGACATCTCCCTTTCGTCTCGTCTATGGCAAGCCGTGCCATCTGCCAGTGGAGATCAAGCACAAATCTTTTTGGGCAGTCACTGAGTTACTGTTAGATCCCGAGAGTATAGGAGAACAGAGAAGAGCAGAATTGGCAGCCCTGGAAGAACTGAGAGACACAGCCTTTTCCAACAGCCTACAGTACAAGGAGAAAGTGAAGACATGGCACGATTCGCATATCAGCCATAAGCAGTTTGAGCCAGAACAGATAGTATGGTTGTTTGATTCCAGGCTGAAATTATTCCCAGGGAAGTTGCAGAGCAAGTGGAAAGGTCCTTATGTGGTCAGGAAGGTACATGACAATGGTAGCATCGACATATCCGAACCGTCAGCTTCCTCTACCTTCCGAGTCAATGGTCAACGCCTGAAGCTATACCTAGACCATGATCCGCCGACCATTGACGTTGCCCCATTCTTCTGGTATGAGATGTGTCCTTTGACTCATATCATCTGCATCTCATACATGGTGATCACTTCTATCTTCCGCTGTACAGAGCATCTGTCCATATCACTCTTTCATATATTGATTTATTTTCTTCTTTTCTTCTTTTCTTCTTTTCCTTTTCTGTTTTCTTTATCTATCAAAAAGGTGCCGCCCTTGTAGTCAGTTTTCCATACTTAGGACGTACTTTGTCCTAAGTATAGGGGGGTGTGCACCCCGAGTTGATTCTATTCTTTTCGATCCTCTCCATTGTCTCCTCTTCGTGTCTATACTTAGGGATATCTTACCCTAAGTATAGGGGGAGACAATCTGAGTACGATCTGTTCATTCCCACCCTTGACCCTCCCTGCTTTGTATACAGTCTGCTATACTTAGGATTATTTGATCCTAAGTATAGGGGGCATGGTCAACTTCTCATTTGTTCATTCATTCCTTTATTTATTCCTTTATTCTTTAGACTTGCCTATACTTAGTACGAGTTATGTCTTCTCTTTTCTCTCCGATCTATGAGGACATAGCTCAAGCTAAGTATAGGGGGATTGTATATACTGCGTATATACTTTAGCCATAACTCGTACTTTCGTATTTTCTTAATAATATGGCTACTAAAAATTCTTTAAAATTCACTAAAAATCTTTAATAAAAAGATGTTTTGTCCTCAAATTCTTTTTGTATATATTGATTAATAAATCAGGTGAAAATGTTTTTTACAAAATGTTTGAAAATCTTTGTGAACATCTATTGAAAACTATTTTGAAAATATTTTGTTGCATGTTTTCAACCTATGTAAAAATGGGTGATTTGTAAAATTTATTTTCTTTGTGTGAAATAAAATGTTTGAAAAATGATTTGCAAATGGCTTGAAAAATGGTTGCAAAAATATTTTGAAAAATCTATCTATACTGTTTCGAAAGCCTTTGCAAAATGATTTTCAAATGTGTGTACATGTTTGTAAAATGTTTGTAAAAATTATTTTGGACTATAGTTTTCAAAAATTGTGTGAAAAAGCTTGTGTCAAATAAGTTTGAGGAATATTTACATCACACCAAAATCCACTATATATATAAAACTGACCACTTACCCTTGTAAATTCTTAAAATCCACTTCTTGTATATATAAGAAGCATGCCCGTGTACATATTTTTCACCTAGCTTTTCAGCCAAAAACTTTTTGTTTTCAAAAATCCCAAAAACATTTGAAAAATCTTTTTGAAAAATACAAAAAAAGCATGCATCATCTTTTCAAAAATCCATAAAAAGTTCAAAAAAATCTTGAAAATTGCATCACAAAAATATTTTCTACATTGCCTAGCATTCGCATTTTTCGGATTGAGTTTGATAGTTGAACAAGCCTAAGCAAAATCCGGAGATCGGAGCTTGATTGGATCTTAAAATCTACCTAATAACAGGAACCTTATAGGAACTGGGTTTGAGGTACTTCAGGTCTAGTTGACTTAATTCTTTAAGGCTCACGGGACTTGGTTCAATGGATTCTTGACTGCCTAAGTAGAGTATTTCGGAGCATACGCACGACTCTTGTTGATAATGACCTGACTTGGATACATGCACCTTTCACATAGCTCTCCACGGATGAGGTGGTGAGGAGGCAGTTTCCTTGGGCTTGGGGTAGCATATGAGGGTAGTACTTCTAGGAGGAACCTCTCTTCTTCTTCTAGTGAAGGAAGTGCGCCTCAACTTGGTCTAGTGGTGATGAAGGCTAAAGACATAAGCCGTGGTTGCAATAAAGCTTCAAAAGAGGGATAGCCTACTGGCTCAAGAGGAAAATTTCTTGTATATATGTTGCACCATGTAGATATGTTGTACAGATGCACCAAAAAATGCAAAAAGAACTCCAAAAAAGTGGTGGGTCGGATTGAAAATTTAATAACCCCACCGGAGTGTATATAGTCCAATAAAGCAAAAGCTTATGGTATCTATGTTACATCTCATGAAGCTTGCAGCGGGAGACTTAGCTACATTGGTTGAGCTCCCAAAATTCTATACCTCTTATTCCCCCTCTTCTTGAGCCGGTTGCACTTGAACTTAGAAGGAAATACCCCGCTTCTCGAGGAAAGAGTTGCTAGACCGAGGCATTAGAGTTACCAGGGTAGGGGAGGTTGTTTCTTTGTTACTTCTGAGGTGGGGAGCTACATATCACTTACACTGTACGAGTCTGACTCATAGTCATAAGAGTTTGCGTATGAGTTGAAGTATTTCTGACCTGGCTATTAAGGAGACTTGGACAGAGTTTTGGGATTCTCAAGGACTATTGGATTTCAACTTTGGTTCTCATTAAGGTTCCGCCCGCACTAAAATTCCAAAGGTCCAACTTAAGCTCCAAACTTTGATTTTGTGAAGACAAGTTTGATAATCAAATAAAATCCAAGTTCTTCTTTTTCTTTTCTTTCTTTTTCTTTTGCACTTATTGCATAAGTGTTTGCTAGGGACTAGCAAAGGTAAAGTATAGGGGGATGATGAATCCACATTTCATCATCTTTATTCTATCATTTTGGTACCAAAAACCCTAGTAAATGCCTGTAAATAACCTCTATTTCATCATCTTAGCATTCATGCATGTGCATCTAAACAGTGTATAAATTACTGTAATTAAGGCCAAAATTATAAAATAAATAAAAGAAAAGAAAAAGAATAAAATATTGTAGATATTTTATGACCCGAAACCCCGAGACCTAGGCATCTTGATGAATAGGTCGACAAGGAATAAAGTAGGGGGAGATAAGGGTCAAATACCTATATTTTGCTATTCATTCTTTATTCATTTTGGGACCTATTTTTGGTTCCACTTTTTATACATCAAATAAAGAAACTTTGTACATGAAAGTTGTAGATAAATTAATAAAGAAAAATACAGAATTTATTTCACTCAAAAATAATGTACAGATAAAAAGTTATCGTCTGAATAAAAGTCCAGAATCCCAACTTCCCAGACCCGTATCTCACAAATGACAACTCCAAATGTAGCAAATTCACCTTTAATTGTATATAGAATAAAATAATCTATCCAATGGTAGTGGTTTCGCATTTGGTGGAGCTACGGTTTGAAAGTTGAGTTTTGGACCCTCCTTGTATAGCTGTACTGATTAAAATATTCAATTTATTATTTATTTATTATTTTGTATTTTTTATATTTTTATAATGTTGTGAATATTACTTATAATAATTATGTACATTAAAAGTGGAAGAAAAACCTACAGAAAACTCAAAATAAAAATAAACAATCATAGGCCATACAGGTATCATACCTATATTTATACCTATACTTTTTGTACTTATATTTTATTTAATGTACAGAATTCATCAGAAAAATAAAATAAAAATATATTTGTATACATAAAAGTATCTTATGATTTTATAAAATAATAAAGAAAAATAATAAAACTAAAATACACAAAATAAAAATCAAATACTAAAATACATAGGTAATATTCCTATATAAGGCTAAAAAGTGAACTTATAGAAATATATCTCATAAAATTAAATAAAAATCATAATAAAATACTACATAAAATAACGAAGATTTTTTATTTTATAACCATTAATTAATTCGGCCTTATTCTTTTTTAAATTGAATTTACAAAATAATAATCAGAGATTTTTCGTGGTTGGTCCACGTGGACCAACCAGGTTTCAGCCCCAGTTGACTTCGGTCAACTGGTCGTTCCTAGATCTATAGCCTTTGTCAGACCCACGTTTGACCCTTCCTTCTCCATTTTTTTTCGAGGCCGAGTCTTGCGTTATTTCATGATAGACCCTCCTGACCTTTTGCTCCTCGGACATCGGGCATGCCCGCCCTGATGCTACCTTGGTCGACGGAGCACTGCACCAATCGCTCTGTCTCGTTTTTCCTCCGCTGACCGTCAACCCCTTATAACCCAGCAGCCACTTCGATTTGATTTTTGAACCGCAAATTCCCAGATTTCTTCCCCCTTTGTCGTGCTCGAGACGACTGGAGGTGACAGCTCCGAGCTCCGGGTTTCAAGGCGGCGAATTGCACCAGATCTGAGCGTGTTCCACACCTCCGACGAGCTCCGCCGTCGAGGTATATGCTCCCTCTGGCCCCCAGGCCATTGAGGTCGTTCTTTGTTTATTTTAATCCCCATCATGTCGTTGTTAGCCTTAGGATCATTCCGAGCCTTTTTCCTCATCAAATCGTCCATCTGATCGCTTCATCGATCACCTCGCCGGAGCGCAACTCCGGCGAGTACATATCTCGCCCTCCACTCCATTCCGAGAACCACTGGAGGTCGAGGCATTTTGCCCCCGACCTCCGTAACTTCTTTGTGCAGGTACCTGGATATACTAACGCGTCTGGAGCATTTTTGGGACTTTGCCGGAGCACCTGGAGCTTCGCATATTCCTCCTCGCCGTGGAAGAGCTTCGCCGCTCTTCGCGCCATTCCGTTGCTTCCAGACAACAGAGGAGATCTGCAGAAACTTCCTAGGCCCGTTTTGAAGCTCGTCCACCGCCGGAGCGAGTTGCTACCGCCGGAAGAAGGTCGCCACGACGGTCCTTCTTCCCTGTTCCTCCAGCGCGCCTCGTTGACGTCCGATCAAGAGGGAACCCCAGGTCTAACGTGGATCGTCCGATCGCCAGCACCCGCCACCGTCGGATCTCATCTGAGATCTGATCTCAGATGTCCACGGGCGAACCGTCATCGCGCCCGGAGAAGATGCCACGTGGATAAGTGGCGTGTCCCACGCCGCTGGATCGCGTCGAACTCCCAACCGTTGGATGTCCGCCACGCGTCATCCGCCTCGCCACCGCCGTCGGATCATCTTAGCGAGGGTATTTTGCAGTCAACCCCCCTCTAGTTTTGTAATTTCTATTCAGTCATGAAACTTTATTGCGTAGTTTAAATATTTTTTTGTAAAATTTGCAGAAAGACCCTCATCTTTATTTTATTTGCATTTGGGTCCTCTGCCACGTCACCTCACGTGAGCTGTACACGTGAGGTGAGGGCATTTTGCATAGAGGCCCTCGGTCCTTGTTCGATTTCATTTCAGTACCAAGATTTGGATACTAAGTGTTATATTTTTGGGAATTTTGCAAGATAACCCCTGGGATTTTGAAAATCACACTTTGGTCCCTGCCAGGCGCGTGCGAGTCACGCGTCCTGGGGGGGTAATTTACACCGATACCCCTGCGGGCTTTGTAATTGATGTTTGGTCCTGAAAATCGAATATTTAGTTCAAACTTCTGTGGAAACTTGCATGTATGCCCCTGTATGTTTTGGAAATTGCATATATACCCCTGCCATGCCTGTTAATTGTTTGGACGCTTGTGTTAATTATTTAAATTGTCATTTAGCCTCCATAAAAATCCCACAAAAATAGGCTTAAGCTCCTGTTAACTTGTGCTTCCTCGCCATCAATTTAGTTTTTGATTTTATTTTATTTTTATAATTAATAAAAATCAAAAACATGCTTTTTATTCACTGTCTAGATTAGAAAATACCAAAAAAAATAATAAAATACCACGAAAAAATCTAAAAAAAATTCCCTAGTGTATATTTTAATCTATTTGAGTGTCAGTCCAAAAATCACTAAAAATCTCAAAAGAAAAACAATAAAAATTCAAAAATATATAAAAACTTCAAAAAATATATATAAAATCAAGAAAACTCAGAAAAATACAAACTCAGTTCCTGTTTGCTCTAGATTTCATTCTCTTTATTTGAAAATTAGTGTGAAAAACTTTGGTTGTTGTTTGCTAATTTTAATTCCTATTTTACTCACAACCAGAACATATTTCACTGTTTTCCCTTATTTCAGTATTTAAAAATACCAAAAACACCTTGAAAATACCCAAAAATCACAAAAATAGTAAAAAATCTTAAAAATATCAAAAAAAATTTATTTCTGAATTTTTGGTTATTTTTGCACATTTTTATAAATACTTTATCTTGTCTTTCATTACATTGTCCTTATTTTCCAATATTGAAAAAGAAAAAATACATAAAATATAAAATTATAAAAATCAAAAAAATTAAAAATCAAAATACAAAATTAAAAATTCAAAATTAAATAAAAAAATTAAAAATTAAAAACCCACAAAAATTTCTTTGCTTGCTTGCTTAGTGTAGACACTTCACATTCACTCACTTGTGCACATTTATTTGAACTACCCTGTTTGCTCCCTGTGTTCGAACTCTCTGCATACTTGTCCCTATACATCATTTGTGCAGAGTTAAAAATAAATTTTAACTCCACATTTATTTCTAATCATTGATCTTTAGTGTGGGTTAATTGTCGATTAAATACACTTTATTGTGGGTCACCGCAGCGACCTCGGTTGTCTCAGCTTTGTGTGAGACATACTTCTTAGGCCCACGATAATTTGTGTTTATCAATCACCTCCGCCGTGAGGTCTATCTCCTCGATCATTGGAGAGTAAAGGTCCATTTTTTATTTTTCTTCTTGCATGTTTAGCATTATTGTAGATGTAGGAATCATTTCACGCCTTTAACTCCCCTATTCGTCATTTCTCCACCTTCATTTGAATGAACCTTCTTTTCACACTATCCGCCATCCATTCCACCCCACAAGCCCTGGGAACCGTTCTTTTGTGTTCTTGAACTGACCCTGCAGGGCCCAAATGCCAAAAGACTCCTCTTGGAGTCGATTTTGCAGCAGAAAGAGCTACCTGGAGCAGCCCTCATTCTTCCACGTTGCGGCGGCCCTCCAGTACCCTCCATACAATTTTGCGGTTGCCGATCGATCAAGTGTCACTCTAGGAAGCTTTCCAGCCATTTTGAACCGTCAACGACCGCCAGAGAGGCGTGATTTGGCTGGTGGAACTGTGCCTCGGCAGATTTCTTTCTGGTTCCTCCTCTTGCCTTCTCCGTCCTTGTATGAAGGCATGTTCTTCCTGAGCTTCAGCCACCGTTGGATCTCTGCTGCCTAGCACCATTGATCTCCAGCCAATGATCTAATACGTGTCGTCGATCCCCGAAAGGGTATCGGGCTCTCCTGTGCTGCCACATGGCAAGTGATTACCTCCCCGTCGTTGGATGCCCGCCTTAGCTAGGGTATTTTGCATCTTTGCTCTAGTTATTTTTGTATTTACATATTAATACTGAATCTTTCTTCTGATGTTGTATTTTATTTTGGAATTTAGCAAAAAAGGCCCTCGAACTTTATTGTAATTGCTTTTTGGTCCCAGCCACGTCACCTCACGTGACGCTTCACGTGAGGTGGCGATTTTGCGACTAGGCCCCTAGGGTTTTTCTTATTGCACTTCGACCCAGAAACAATTTATTCACATTGTAATATTTTTGATAAAGTTGCAAATAGACCCTCGACGTTTTCATAATTACATTTCGACCCCCAAGAGTGGCTCACGTGTAGATACACGTGAGTTTGCACATTTTGCGTGACGAGCCCTTGAAGCTTTGTATATTTCTCATTGGTCCATAACTTTGATTTCCAGTTATAATATTTTTTTGGAAGTTGCACTTTGGTCCCTAGATTTCTGGCTATTTGCATTTATACCCTTGCTAGTAGTGTAGTTTCTCTTTTTGTCTCTATTTATTTCATACATCTACATAACTCGAAAAAATCCCAAAAAAAGAATTAAGCTCCTATTGCATTGCTCTTTCATGCCATATTTTTAATCTGCAATTTAGAATCTATTTATTATTTGTAAAAAAATCAAAAAATATCATTTTTGTCCCTATTTGCAAAAGAAAATACACAAAAACTATAAAATATTTTTGAAAAATTCCAAAAAATATATTTCTTATCTATTGACTTATTTTACAAGTTCAGACCAAAAATCACTAAAAAATATAAAAGAAAACTCTAAAATTTAAAAACCCTAAAAACACTTATAAAAATAAACAAAATCCTTACAAATCCTAAAAAAATATTTTCTATTTTTGAATTTTCTTCTTATTATTATTATATTAAAATTAATAATATAATTATTTTATATCACCAATGTCGCCTGGACCGCAACCTCCTCTAGATCTGTTCGCTCCTCTGCTTGAAGGAGCTCGCCACTGCTGGCCACCTAACGCGTCGTGCTTCTTGGATCCCTTCCACCGACCGTAATTCCATCGCCACCCTTGCCCTGTTGCAGGACTATTTCTTGGAGTCCATCTCCTCCACCCCTGTGCATGCTCCATCATGGTGGTACCTCTGCCCAACTCCAGCACAACCGCCACAGTATCGCCACCACCGTGCCTACGCTACCTCACCGTTGATCTGAAGAAGGGGCGGTGACGACTACCCCCTTCTTTTGCCTCTGGAAATGGAAACGAAGAGAAAGCTACCAGGAACCCTAGGGGAGGGTCCTTTAAAATAAAAGAAAAATGTTGGGCAAATTGCATAAAACCCCTAGAGGTTTCAGAAAGTGCAAATCAAACCCCACTCCAGATCTGGTCACGTGTGTGGCACGCTTTTCTTAGGTAATTTGTGATATCTATCCTGTAATTATTATTTCATGTAAGATGCTGGAGCAAGGTACATGAAAGTTTCTTTATTTCATGTAATATGTTGGATCATATTTCATGTAAGATGCTGGAGCAAGGTACATATTTTCTATCTCTGCATGTATCATTGGATTTCATCGCGCATTGGATTTTTCGACTTCCTCCCCCTATTTTTGGACTAAAATTAATCAAGGAGAAAATTAGAAAGCTCGTTAGATGTTATTTTAAAAAAAATCCAAAAAAGTGAAAATAAAAAAATAAAAAATTGGGACTGCTGATTGAACTTGACTCTTAAAATTAATCGTAACTGATTCACCATTGTTTTGGGAGAGCAACCTCCTCCCTTTTTACGCTTTTAATTGCTCATGCACACATTAAGGAGTAGTGCCCAAATCCCATTGAGCCTCCTAAGTGTTTGTACAACTTTTTTTTATCACTAAACTATAAAATTAAAAAGATAAAGACCGAACTCTCACGGTTAGATTTGTGTTGAACTGGTAAACTGAGGGTTTACTTTGTGTTTGGATGTCTTTAGTGTGAGTTAGTTGCGTTCATCTTCTCTGGAACATTAGCAGTCACCTTCTGTCTACTTCATTATATTTCTCCTATCTCTATCTCCCTCCTTTCATCATCCTTCTTTCCTCTCATCTTGATGGGATACACTCCATTTCAGTCATATTTTGCGGTTTCTTCATTTCATTCCCATCATTGCCGCCCACTCTGTTGGGAGGTCGGAACTACAAACGACATCCCATCTTCTCCCACCCCATTCCCATCTTCTTATTCGGAGCATGTTGTGTGATGACGTGGAATTTCGATATGGTTAAGATGGGAAAAATATGCAATGGGTTATTTTTCTCAGCCAATCGATTCTATCAATGTTAAAAAATGTTTCAACCACTTAACGAAAGATAAATCAAGCAATAAAATGTAAGCGGTTTCTCTATTCTATTTACCTGGTATAGCGACCAGGGTCGAATACAAGGAGCACGATTTAAAAACTATGTAATCAAAATTCCAAGATAATTTTTTAATAGTTCTTGAATTTTTAGTTTTTTTTATTTTCAAATAAAGCACAAGGAAGAAAACACGCACACCACACTCTTTTTGAATTTTTAAGAATATCTAAAAATGCTCAAAAAAATTATGGAAAACATGTTTTTGTGTTTTACAGGTTTTAAAATGGTTTTGGTATTTTTTTCAATTTTTTCTGATGTTTTTGTGATTTTATAAAAATCTAACAGTGGAAATAAAGGGAAACAATGCACAACCAAGAGTATTTTGCAACATAAAAATAGTTTAAGTCCCAAAACTCATGGAACTTATTTTTAAGATAGTGTACAACTAAATATCTACAAAGAGAGACTGAAATTATAATTTTTGAATTTTTCTAGAATTCTCTACAACTTTTATAAGATTTTGCATTTTGCACATTTTTTTTGGATTTTATAAATGGGTACAACAACAACAAAGCCTTTTCCCACAATTAAGTAGGGTCGGCTACATGGTTTCTTCGCCTCCATTCAAATCTATCTTGGGTCAATCCTGGGCTTATATCCACAAAACTAAGATCCCTCTGTATGGTCTCTTTCCAACACTTCTTGGGTCATCCCCGTCCTCTCTTAGCCGGCTCAACATCCCAGTAATTTTTATAAATGGGTAGACATTAAAAGGTAATGCACAATTTTTAATAAAAAATTTCAATATTTTTATAAATGGGTAATGCACAAAAATTGGAAAGACAATAAAGTGCAATAAAATACACCTACAGTATTTTTTGGGAATTTTTAAGCAAGTTCTCAATTTTTTAGGATTTTCTTAATTTTGGGAAGACAAAAAGATGTTGTTTTTGAATTTTTCAAACAAATATCAACAAAATGTAATGAAACTTTTATACAATGAAAAACACTACAACGTGAACACACAATTTTTTTTGATAATTTTTAGAACAATTAAAATATTTATTTTGATGAAAAGAGCATGCAAAATTAAAGTCCTGAATATGTGGACTAAAATGTAAATTATTGAGTTTTTGTACTAAATATAAAAACAATAAATGTTTTGGGTGAAAGATGAAATTTAACCAAATATGGTGCGTGCACTACACGTATCTTTTGGAGCTCGGGGGTCTTCTTGTAATTCTGAAAGTCACCGAGGGTCCCCTCATAATTTTTCCAAATAAAATATTCGCTAGGACTTTCTGCAATTTTAGACACTCTTGAGGGGCTTTATATAATTAGTCCGAATAAATAATAACCCTAGGGATTTTCTCTTGGTGCTTTGTATCTTCTCAAAGGATGGGGTGTGTCGCTGCCTAAGGGGGGAGAGGTCGGCGCTGCCACCCACGAATTTGGAAGAGTTGATGGCCGTTCCCGCTGGTTGAGCGATGGGTGGCTGTCACAGAGGAGCGGTGGGCGGCTACCATGCGGTCGACGACGAAGAGGCAGCGGCTGAGCCACAGACCTGCTACAGACTTTTTGTTTTTGTTTTTTATATTTTTTATTTTTCTTTAAACAAGAATGAAAGAAAAAGTTTTTTTAACAAAAACTGTAAGCAGAAATGTATATTTTTTTATTATTTTTTTATTATTTTTTATACATTTTTTAAGACGAACATGCAAGACAAATGTTAGAGAAAATAAAAAATGCCCCCCGCCTGAATTCAAATCAAGATAAAAAAGCTATAACATTATCGGGGCGAATACCGCCGAAAGGGGAATGTCTAAAGGACTGCTAATCTGTCAGAATATCAATAATGCAAGACAGAGTTCAAACAATTATATATCTATTTTATTTTATTTATTTATAAACAAAATGGGATGTGTGAGCAGTTGCAGATCTTGGCGCGGTGAGAGATAGATCCGAATCTCCGACCACTGTGTGTGGTCGTTGGTGCGTGGTTGCGTGAAATAGAACATGAAACAGAGAGATTGCGAGATGAAATGAAAAAGTGGTGTTGGATTGGAATCGAGTTGTGGTGGAATTGTTTTTGGGTTTTTAGGATCTAAAGATTAATAAAATCAAAGCAAAAATCAGATCTAAGATTTATCTACGAGAAATGACGAAAAAGAAAAAAGGATCTCACTTCGGGATCGGATATACCGTGATGGCCTCGACGAGGGTCGACGCGCTGTCACGGGACGGTTCGGAGGATGGGCAGCCTTCTTTGACAAGATCTCTCTCGGAGATCGGGCTCCTCTCCTCCAAAGATTGATCAAGAAAGAATGAGGGAGGAAGGAGCCAATAAAAAGAGAAGAAAAATAAAAAGGAAGGTATATACACTTAAGGAAGGTGTTTAGTGGTGGAATTAATAAAATAATTAAATATATTTATTAATTACAAAATTCGGAATTAAATTAATTAAATAAAATAATTAATTTATAGAAATTAATTAGCCACTTAATAGTGGCTATTAAAGGTATGGAATCATATCTTATATACATGGTAGGTTTTTAAATCAAATAATAATTAAATAATTAAATATAAATAAAATCTTTCGGAATTAATTCAATTTAATTAGTTAATTTTAGATATTTAATTTTTTGGTGATTTTTATATAAGAAAATTAGTTGTATACAAATATTATGTACATATAATATAATATACACATGTTCAAATAAGGAAATAATTTTTAAATTAGTTTTTAAAAAATTTTAATTATATTTTTATTTTTAATGAAAATAATATTTCCAATTATGTACATTATGTATAAAAGCTCAATATGAATAAATCTACTAATATGTAAGTGGTAAAACTGCACAAAATAACCCATAAAATTGACTTTTCAACCGTAACTTCAAAAACTATGAATTCAAAGCCATTTGAAAGATAATTTAATTTAGAGTATAATGGAAGTGATGTTGGTTCAATTTGAGTTCGTATGGAGCCAGAATTGGTATTGCAATTATCATTTTGCGGCTTTTTCTGAGGGTGATTATTTGTAATATGTACATGATTTTGCTTTGCAATTATTTTTATTATTTACAACACATTTTTATTTACAACTTTTGTTTGCAAAAATAATTAATTTGAGGTTAATTTATGTACAAATAAAATAGTGTGAGTTTTGTATAAATATACGGGGAAAATTTCACAAAATATTTTTGGATTTTTGAATTAAAGACCCTATCTCCCCCTACTTTATTCCTGGTCGATCACGTCAAGTCTTGACCTTCTCTCGAGGTTCGGGTCAGTCTGTATTTACTTCATAAACATATCCTTTATTTTCTTTTCTTTTTCTTTTCTTCTTTATTCTTTTATTTAAGTACAAAAAGTGTTTAAAATACATATTTAACAAATGCATGCAAAATGGTAAAATTATGTAATTAGTGGGTATTTACATGTGTTTAACTATGAAGTGAAGTTAAAATAAAAGAATAAAGGCGATGAATTGTGTATTCATCATTCCCCTATTCTTTACCTTTGCTAATCCCTTAACAAACACTTATTTAAAAAATGAGCGAAAACAAAACTAAAGAAAAGAAAAAGGAAAGAAGTTAGAACAATGTTGACTTTTAAACTTGTCTTCATAAAATTGTAGTGTGGAGCTCTGTTGGACCTTAGGATTATTAGTGTGTCAGAACCTTAATGGGAAATGGATTTAAAACCTAACAGTCTCTAAGTTCTACAAGACTCCTATTCAGGTCTCCTCAACAGTCAGATCAGAACAAGTCTACATACACAAATTCTTATGACTATGAATTCTTACTTGTATGGTGTAAGAGAAATATAGCTTCTCATCTCAAAAATAGCAAAGGAACATCCTCTCTCAACAAGGTAACTCCTATCCTCCAGTCTAGCAACTCTTTCCTTGAGGAGCGGGGATATTCTCTTCTAAGTTCAAGTACAACCAGCTCAAGAAGAGGGGACGAAGAAGAGAATGGACGGTAACCAGTGTAGCTACCCGTCCTTGGATGCATGACCAGTGTAGCCATGTCACCCGCTGCAATCTCACAAACATTTGACTTTGAAGCTTTTATTTTTTTTCCACTTGTATATACACTCCGGCAGGCATTTTACTTTTCAATCAGGCTTGTCCACTTTTGGAGATTCTGCATTTTTTTTAAAATATATACAAGGTGCATCATGTACATAAGGAGTTTTTCCTCTTGAGCCTGTAGACTATTCCTCTTTTGAAGCATTATTGCAACCACGCAACATCATGTCTTTAGACCTCAACATCGCCAAATCAGGTTGAGATGCACTTCCCTCCCTAGAGGAGGATGAGAGGTTCTGCCTAGATGTACTACCCTCGTATGCTACCCCAAGCCAAAAGATTCTTCCCCATCACTACCTCTTCCATGAAGAGCAACGTGTAGAGTGCTTATCCAAGGTAAGCCACACTTTGAAAGAATCATGCGTATGTTGTTAAATATTCTACTTAGACTTATCAAGATGACATGTGAACATAGTCTTATGGACTCAAAGAATTAAGTCACTAGAACCTGAAAAGTCTTAACTCCAATTCTTATAATGTTCTTATGAAATTAAGTGGATTAAGGTCCAACTAAGCTCCATTCTTCAAATTTATTCCAGACTTAGTTTAAATGTGAAGACTATCCTAAAAAATGCACGTGCCAATGTAAGAAAATATGTACAATGCAAAGAAAAGAAAGCAAAATCTTTTTGTGAAATAATTTCAAAATTTTGAAATTTTTATGGATTTTTGAAAAATAATGCACATGCAAAAAGTTTTTTCCTTTTTATGAAAATAGTTAATAATATATACAAGTATATAAAATTTTTTTAATGAGGGTTAGGGATGATATACATATATTTACACAGGAGTGAGTCAATTATTTACAAGAATCTGGTGAAAAGGATTTACAACTTGAGTAATTTATACAGGAATATACCTACAGTTGGATTTTTTATTTTTAATAATTTTTTATTCATTTTTTATTTTTGCAATGCATATATTCCTCAAATTTATTTGAAAATAATTTTACAAATAATTTTGAAAACTATAGTCCAAAATAAATTTTCACACAATTTTACAATCATTTAAAAACAATTTTGCAAACATTTTTTTCAAACAATATATATATATTTTCAAAATATTTTTTCAACCATTTTTCAAAACATTTGCAAATAGTTTTACAAAATCATTTTTATTTCACACAAAGACTTTTTTTACATGCCAAAATATTTTTACAAAGGTTGAAAATATTTTTCAAACATTTTTTAAATAGTTTTCAAAAGATTTTTCATATAGATTTTCAAGCTATTTTATTAATATTTTCAAAATACTTTAACATGATTTATTTATCAGTATATACAAAAATAATTTTGAGGAAAATTCTGCATCTTTTTATTAGTTTTTTACAAGTATTCACACAGTATTTTAGCCATATTGAAATACGAAAGTAAGAGTTATGGCTAAAGTATATATACAATATATACGACACCCCATGTACTTATCTCAAACTATGTCCTCATAGTGATCAAAGAGCTGCAAAGAAGACATAACTCGTGCTAAGTAAAGAAAAGTGAGAAGAATACTATAATATAACGATGAATAAAAGAATATAAGCAATAGAAGTCGGTGATACCCCTGTACTTAGGATCGAGTAATCCTAAGTATAGAAGACTATGCACAAGGGGAAAACCAAGGATTAGAATATACAGAGTCTACCTCCCCTATAGTTAGGGTAAAATATCCCTAAGTATAGGCAACAAAATAGAGATAAAAAGAATCAGGTAGATACTCACAAGTTTAACACCCCCCATACTTAGGGTAAAGTACACCCTAAGTATAGCATAATCATGAGATGGAGATGGGGTGTTAGACAAAAGAATGTGCGATATGGACATCTGGATCTATACCACTGCAAGAGTAAGTGATAATCAGGCATAAGATGCAAATGATGTGAGTCAAAAACCATATATCATGCAAAATGAATAGGGGCAACATCGACGATCAGCGGATCATGATCTAGATATGGCTTCAGGCACTGACCATTAACTCGGAAGGTGGATTCAGATGACATCTCAGATATATCAATGCTGCCATTGTCATGCACCTTCCAGACGAAGTAGGTCCCTTACACTTGCTATGCAACTTCCCTGGAAATAGTTTTAGCTTGGCATCGAATAACCATACTTTCTGGTTCGGCTCAAACTGCTTATGGTTGATGTGAGAATCATGCCATATCTTCACTTGCTCCTTGACGAACCGCAAAATCGGCCCTTTAATAGAGTGTTTTTAGCACTCGGGATCATCATCGTAGCCGGGCCGATTTTGGTTCATCAAAGAGACCATCTCATTGATATATGTCACGTAAGAATGCGATGGTCATTAATTTTTATTTTACTTGGCAAGAAACCAAGGTCGAACTCAGGGACACGCACTTCTCTCGTATTAATCGGATTTCTATTTATTTAACTAAGTGTTGAATTAAAGGCATATAGGTCAAATGTATGTAAAGACACAACGATGCATTAAAGTCAAACATGCATTTTTTTATCAATTTTTAACTATGCAGATAAATGCTAGGAAATGAAATGCAAATATTATGCCCGAAATGATCATTCCTAAAGCCATAAAATGTACGAGTTGAACAGAATCAGGTAATGAAGCAATTTTCATTTATATAGCAAGCATGCATGAGAAACAAGGAAATCAGGACACTTAGTTGGCCAATATAGAGCAGTACAGATCGAAGTGTCAAAGTGAGAATCTAAGCATGCCAGAATAAAGATGATAAAAAGAGCTTCGAAATGAAACTGAAATCACCTCCATCGGATATACGAGGCTCAAGATATGCAAGATCAAAGGAAAGGGCATAAATGAAAGAAAACATAAAAAGATATCTACAAACCAGTCCCTGGGAAGGACTAAAATGCAATAAAAAATAAGTGTGAGGCCTTCCCTGTAAATAAACCATACGCGCGGTGGCATATTTGCAATTATTGAAACCCGCAAGGGTATGAGTGCAAATAGCCCCAGGCGCGCAGGTACTGCACGTGCTCAGGACCTGTTTGCAATTTTGACGAACTCCGTGGGCGACTCTGCAAATAACCCAGGAAGCACGTGCCACGCACGCGCTATCTAGGCTCGGAGGGCGGCTCGGGCTTGGCAAAGGCTCGCTGCTGCTTCGGGTTGGTTCGGGATACACGAGCCCCCGGGCTTGGTGACGATGAGGCTCGGCGTGGGATTAGGGACCGCCACGTGGTATCAGGACCTGGATGTAATTTCCAGAAGGTGCGAGGGCGCCGATGCAAAAAGCCCACACCGACGTGCGTGAGGCACGTGAGCTCAGGCTCGGGCGGGGGCGAGGGTCGGCGCTGCTTCGGGTGGCCGCAGCAGGTGGCTCGGGCCACGTGGTGGCTCGAGGTTGACTCGGGCGAGGCTCGGTCCCACCGAGCCTCCGCGCTCCGGGATGGCAACGTGGCTCCTCCAGGGCCGTTGGATCTCCGTCGTGGGGCGAGAACCAACGGTAGCTGCTTCTCCTCCATTCTTGATGGCTGGCGGTGCGATTGGAGCTCCGGCGTGAGGCCTGGAGCTCCGTCGTGCCTCGCTGCGCTCGGTGAAGCTCGGGGAAGATAGTTGATGCTCTGGCGATGAAGGTCCAATGTCGGAGGACCTGCCGGAGTGGCTAAACTACGCTGTCGACGCCTGATCACCGGAGGCGGAGCTCTAGAACTCAGCTCCGCTCACGGTCCGGCCGTTGGTAATGGTTGACCTGCAAGGGGGTTAGGGTGTGCGTGCGTGCGAGATGAGGCGGACGGAGGGCGTTTGAGGAGCGAAGAAAGCGAAGCCCTTAGTGGGTCCTCCTCCGCCTCCGGCGGAGGAGGAAGCCTGGGATGACGGAGGTTGTGGCAGGGGAAGGGAGTGATCAGAGATGTGCGCGGGAAGGTGGATCGATGGTGGAGCTAAAGGAGTGGATAGTGGAGCGAGGTAGTGTTTGGAGAGGCTGAGAAAATTATGCAAAATAAGAAGAATATTCAGAGAGGATCAGAGGGCTTACCTAGCCGGAGATGGAGGTCATGGCCTGGGCTGGGCATCGGAGAAGAAGCCCGGGTCGTCGCACATACTGGCCGGCCGTGCCAGCGAGCTCGGGCGGGGCTTAGAGCCACCGCAGCGCCGCCTGAAGGTCGGCGGGTCTCATCGGGGAAGGAAGTCGTCGTCGCTCGATCCGAGCTCCTCCCCCTGTCACAGGGAGGAGCTGGAGGGCTGGGCCACCGCCCCTTGGTTGATGGACCAGGGTGAAGTGGGGCGGAGGCGTGGTATTTAAAGGTGGTGATAGCAGAGTTGATGAGTGGAGTCGCGGGTTTCAAGGGTGCGCATGGGCCGACTGGAAATGGATCGAGTTTAGTGGAGATATGCGCGAGAACCATGGAGGAAGGGGGAGCGTAGTGGAACGGTTAGGGAGAGGAGAGGTGGTGAGTTGAGGCGGCTAAAAATAGAAGGGTGGAGGAGGTCTGCGAGGCGCGGAGCTCGGGCGGAGCTTACGGGAGGAGGAAGACGAGGTCTGGACGTTGGATCGTCAGATCCAACGGTCCTGATGTGGGCGCGTAGGGACGGTTTGGATCAGATTGGCGGTGTATTGATCGAAGCGTCAAGAGTGTGCCAGGTGTCGTGGTGAGGCTTGCACGCTAGCGGACGGTAGTGATGTGAAGAAGGCGCGTGATCGAAGGGCTGGTGATGGTCGCGGAGCTAGCGGCTCAGATGGAGCAGCCCCGATATGATCGTGGGGTGGACAAGGCTGCTACGTGGCAGGCTCTGATCAGAGCGCTCACAGACGGATCAGATTGGGGAAGGGGAAAGATCAAACGGCTGAGGAAAATAGCAGGCGTGGACGTGCTCTGGCCGTTGGATAAAGACGGCGATCCGACGGCTGGAAGAGGAGGCGGGAGAGACAAGAGAGGCGGGCCACGTGGCTCACCCAGATTGGGCCACGTGCCCAATCAGATTATTCAGATGGAATTTTTAATTTTTGAAGGCTATAATGGCCGAATTTGAGAAAACTCAAAACATGAAAGTTGTAGATCTTGACGAGATCTACAAGTTTCCTGTTGACCAAAACTGGAAATGACATCAAACAAAGACCCGAAATATTTTTGAGGGTATTTTTAAGTCTAAAAATACCACGGATTTTTATTTTGCCATTTTTTGTGGTTTTTAATTTATTAAGGACTCTGATAATTACAGGACTTTATCAGGAGTTTATTGACAAAATTTTAAGCAAGGGGGTTAATTATGAAAAATAAAGATGATGAAATTGGGTTTCATCAACCCCCTATACTTAAACCATGCTCGTCCTCGAGCATCAGAAAGAATGACTAAGTTGGATTAACCCCCTTGTGCATGTGAATACAGAATCCAAACTACTCAAGTCGGCTCAATTTTAGAGGTCCAAAATTCTCGAGTTCAACCCAGCCTTAATCAAGAGGTACCCAATTCCTCTAATTCTCTAGACTCTCTCTGATGTACATATGACATTTTAGTGTTGACTGCGATTCTGAGAGTAGAGTCAATTCGTTACCCAAAGTCTTGGTCTGAGAAAATCTCCTAAGGACCCAATCCTCAGCACTAGGGAATAAATCAGATCTTGCATTCAGTCCACCGTCTCTTTAGTTGTCAGACTTAGAAAATATAGATGGCAGGCCATAAATGGAGGGCATGGGATTGTGTCAATTCTTCTCTCCCTCTCATTGGAACAAGGATTCTCTCAGGTGCCTTTTACGCAACGCATTTTTTTGGTGTTGATCAATGCGTCCGTCAAGAGAAGTTGGAGCCGTCTGCACTTGTTTTCCTGGGAGTACACCGGGGCGTGTCTCTTTTGAGTACCTATCGTACCTTCGACACCCAGACTTGTAGCATTTACGATGCAGAGCCCTTTTTTGGTGCAAGCCCGACTCCTGGTCCTAATAACGGTGGTCCAAGCGGACACTTTGAAAAGTTTGGGAGCGCTCGCCTTGGTGGAAGCTCTTTGATATTTGACTTTGTATGGAATGAGAGCTTTTCTTTGTCATTTCATTGCTTTGTAGTATTTTTGGCTAGCTCCACTGCTTTTACCAAGAGTTGGCGCACACTGATCAACAATTTTTTTAATTATATCACACCCAGGCACTTAGGAAAATATTAAGAGATTAGTACAAGAACCAAGTTCTTATACTGGCTAATTTGCTGACACTCAGGTTTCCTGAAGCCTTCAAAATTTTTATCCCATCCTCGAGCATCATTATATCAAATCCATACTCGAATCTCTCATCCCAATTCCTTAAGTGAAAAATCAACTCATCTCAATCAAAACCGCAGTCGTGCATGTGATGTGCTGATCATATTCTCTTTGTCTGAGATTAAGCATGGAATATAGCATGCAAATCTAGAAACCTAGGGGAATGTGGATGATTAAGTCTATGACCCTGATGGCTAAGGCTGGTTAACCACAAATCTCAAAGACCTCAAAAATCAAGCTTCCTTGAACATTTCAGATCCTGGGTGAAAGTGTAAGTGTAGAGGTTTAATCCAACTCCTTCATTTAAAAACATTTTTTTTACTTCAAGAGATATGAAGACAGCCTAATCTCAAGTAAATAGTTGCATCTGCATTCAGCCAGTATGGATGTAAGTACAGGCCAGAGCCCGTTGCTTAAGGACGGAGCCTTACGCGATGTCCTTTAAACCATCCACTCTGCTAAGGGCGAACCCTCACTGAACACGGCTATTTAATAGGGCTTAGTAGTCACTAATGGCTCCTAAAGGATTTTTGGATTTTTCTCATTTTTTTGTGGATTTAATTTAAAGTTTAAAACACAGGTTAGACTCAACTTTCCTTGATAAAAGATTTTCAAAACCATGTCATACGAATAAAAGATTTTCGAAACATTTTCGAAAAAGATTTTCCAAAATAAGGGAAACTCATTTTTTTAAATCATTTTTGAAAATATTTTTATCAAAATAGTGTAACATAGTATAGAAAAAGCCGTGAAATCATTTGAGTTCTCTTAGTCCAAAGAATTTTACTTTAGCCAAAAAGTTTTAAATTTTTCAAATTTTTTCAGTTTATAGCTAAAGTAAATATACAGTATATACGGTATACCCCCCTATCCTTAAACTTTGCTATGTCCTCATAGCACTAAATGATACGAGTCCATAGGTCCATTTAAGTACAGAGAAATATACGGGAGCTAAGAGGAGCTCCCCCTATACTTAGGTTAGAAATAACCTAAGTATAAAGGCAAGAAAAGATGAGTAGAGAAATCACAGGGGCTTGGGTCCCCCCTATACTTAGGCTGAGATTAGCCTAAGTATAAAGATGGAAATTGATGTTGGAAGAGACCCAAGGTGAACTAAGAAGAAGGATGGATTTATAAATGAGCGGAGGAGGGACTAAGGTTTTGGGCTGTGTGTTGCAACAAGCATGGCTCAATCAAGCAAGCAAACCCTTAGTTTCACCAACTCACACATGAAACCAACCAAGGTTGGTTTATTATCTTGTTGGTTTTATTGGTGATAAAACATTAGATTTTTATGCAAAGAAAAGATTTGAAGTGAAAATCATTGCGTAAGTGAGGGTATCGCTCTCCCAAAACCAAATTTTACTCCATTCTTGGTTGACTTGCAATTAACAGTTCCAATTTTACTTTAGGTTATCACTGAATTATGATTAGCCCAAAAATCAAGAAATCATCGTCTACCGCTCATTCCCTTTTTCCGTTAACCTAGGTGATCAAGCTAGGAGAAAGAAAGCCGAGAAAAACATGTATTCGATAAAAACCGCGATCTAAGCTAAGGAGAAATCATGCAGTGATTTGATAATAAATCCGTGAAAAACTGGGGCCGTTGTGAAAACCTAATCCAACATGTATGCAAGTCGAAAAGCCGCACCTAATCATGCATCTATTAGCGGTGATTGATTTCCATTAATTGTAGCTAAGTGATGCGAGACTAAGTGCGTCTAAGTTTAAAGTGTGTCCTAACCTACGAGCAAGCACGTAAAAGAAGAAAAGTGAAAACTGCTCAAAGAGCCGCGTGCCTGGTCCTAAGTCGACACTCAAGTGGGATGATCCCCACACAATCATGATCGTTCGATT
The DNA here is from genome assembly GCA_037367405.1 of Ottelia alismoides. Classification (NCBI taxonomy): domain Eukaryota; kingdom Viridiplantae; phylum Streptophyta; class Magnoliopsida; order Alismatales; family Hydrocharitaceae; genus Ottelia; species Ottelia alismoides. The sequence continues at coordinate 108,662 of JAZKJV010003121.1, forward strand.
ACAACCGCGAGTCTTCAATCGAAGACCGCTGTAAACGACAAATTATTACATGGAAATAAAAAATGCAAGACATTTTTTTTCTTTCTTCTCGACGTACTCCAAGTGTACTTCTGCGGCTCTTCTTAGCGAGAAGCATCCTGCTCCTCACCTCCTTGAATCATCAAGGGCCCTGTACAAAAGCAATAGTTAGAGATCGATAGAGAAGAGAATTTTACAATGCAAAATGAATTGACAAATTGACCTATAAAATGAACACTAAATTAAATAAACAAAAATCCAGAAAAATACAAAAAAAGAGTTGTATCCCCGGCAACGGCGCCATTTGACGAACCGCAAAATCGGCCCTTTAATAGAGTGTTTTTAGCACTCGGGATCATCATCGTAGCTAGGCCGATTTTGGTTCATCAAAGAGACCATCTCATTGATATATGTCACGTAAGAATGCGATGGTCATTAATTTTTATTTTACTTGGCATGAAACCAAGGTCGAACTCAGGGACACGCGCTTCTCTCGTATTAATCGGATTTCTATTTATTTAACTAAGTGTTGAATTAAAGGCATATAGGTCAAATGTATGTAAAGACACAACGATGCATTAAAGTCAAACATGCATTTTTTATCAATTTTTAACTATGCAGATAAATGCTAGGAAATGCAATGCAAATATTATGCCCGAAATGATCATTCCTAAAGCCATAAAATGTACGAGTTGAACAGAATCAGATAATGAAGCAATTTTCATTTAGATAGCAAGCATGCATGAGAAACAAGGAAATCAGGACACTTAGTTGGCCAATATAGAGCAGTACAGATCGAAGTGTCAAAGTGAGAATCTAAGCATGCCAGAATAAAGATGATAAAAAGAGCTTCGAAATGAAACTGAAATCACCTCCATCGGATATACGAGGCTCAAGATATGCAAGATCAAAGGCAAGGGCATAAATGAAAGAAAACATAAAAAGATATCTACAAACCAGTCCCTGGGAAGGACTAAAATGCAATAAAAAATAAGTGTGAGGCCTTCCCTGTAAATAAACCATACGCGTGGGGGCATATTTGCAATTATTGAAACCCGCAAGGGTATGAGTGCAAATAGCCCCAGGCGCGCAGGTGCTGCACGTGCTCAGGACCTGTTTGCAATTTTGACGAACTCCGTGGGCGACTCTGCAAATAACCCAGGAAGCACATGCCACGCACGCGCTATCTAGGCTCGGAGGGCGGCTCGGGCTTGGCAGAGGCTCGCTGCTGCTTCGGGTTGGCTCGGGATACACGAGCCTCCAGGCTTGGTGACGATGAGGCTCGACGTGGGATTAGGGACCGCCACGTGGTATTAGGACCTGGATGTAATTTCCAGAAGGTGCGAGGGCGCCGATGCAAAAAGCCCACACCCACGTGTGTGAGGCACGTGAGCTCAGGCTCGGGCGGGGGCGAGGGTCGGTGCTGCTTCGGGTGGCCGCAGCAGGTGGCTCGGGCCACGTGGTGGCTCGAGGTTGACTCGGGCGAGGCTCGGTCCCACCGAGCCTCCACGCTCCGGGACGGCGACGTGGCTCCTCCAGGGCCGTTGGATCTCTGTCGTGGGGCAAGAACCAACGGTAGCTGCTTCTCCTCCATCCTTGATGGCTGGCGGCACGATTGGAGCTCCGGCGTGAGGCCTGGAGCTCCGTCGCGCCTCGCTGCGCTCGGTGAAGCTCGGGGAAGATAGCTGATGCTCTGGCGATGAAGGTCCGATGTCGGAGGACCTGCCGGAGTGGTTGAACTACGCTGTCGATGCCTGATCACCAGAGGCGGAGCTCTAGAACTCAGCTCCGCCCACGGTCCTGCCGTTGGTGATGGTTGACCTGCAAGGGGGTTAGGGTGTGCGTGCGAGATGAGGCGGACGGAGGGCGTTTGAGGAGCGAAGAAGGCGAAGCCCTTAGTGGGTCCTCCTCCGCCTCCGGCGGAGGAGGAAGCCTGGGATGACGGAGGTTGTGGCTGGGGAAAGGAGTGATCGGAGATGTGCGCGGGGAAGTTGGATCGATGGTGGAGCTAAAGGAGTGGACAGTGGAGTGAGGTAGTGTTCGGAGAGGCTGAGAAAATTATGCAAAATAAGAAGAATATTCAGAGAGGATCAGAGGGCTTACCTGGCCGGAGATGGAGGTCATGGCCTGGGCTGGGCATCGGAGAAGAAGCCCGGGTCGTCGCACATACTGGTCGGTCGTGCCAGCGAGCTCGGGCGGGGCTTAGAGCCACCGCAGCGCTGCCTGAAGGTCGGCGGGTCTCATCGGGGAAGGAAGTCGTCGTCGCTCGATCCGAGCTCCTCCCCCTGTCACAGGGAGGAGCTGGAGGGCTGGGCCACCGCCCCTTGGTTGATGGACCAGGGTGAAGTGGGGCGGAGGCGTGGTATTTAAAGGTGGTGATAGCGGAGTTGATGAGTGGAGTCGTGGGTTTCAAGGGTGCGCATGGGCCGACTGGAAATGGATCGAGTTTAGTGGAGATATGCGCGAGAATCATGGAGGAATGGGGAGCGTAGTGGAACGGTTAGGGAGAGGAGAGGTGGTGAGTTGAGGCAGCTAAAAATAGAAGGGTGGAGGAGGTCTGCGAGGCGCGGAGCTCGGGCGGAGCTTGCGGGAGGAGGAAGACGAGGTCTGGACCGTTGGATCGTCAGATCCAACGGTCCTGATGTGGGCGCGTAGGGACGGTTTGGATCAGATCGGCGGTGTATTGATCGAAGCGTCAGGAGTGTGCCAGGTGTCGTGGTGAGGCTTGCGTGCTAGCGGACGGTAGTGATGTGAAGAAGGCGCATGATCGAAGGGCTGGTGATGGTCGCGGAGCTAGCGGCTCAGATGGAGCAGCCCCGATATGATCGTGGTGTGGACAAGGCTGCTACGTGGCAGGCTCTGATCAGAGCGCTCACAGATGGATCAGATTGGGGAAGGGGAAAGATCAAACGGCTGAGGAAAATAGCAGGCGTGGACGTGCTCTGGCCGTTGGATAAAGACGGCGATCCGACGGCTGGAAGAGGAGGCGGAAGAGACAAGAGAGGCGGGCCACGTGGCTCACCCAGATTGGGCCACGTGCCCAATCAGATTATCCAGATGGAATTTTTAATTTTTGAAGGCTATAATGGCCGAATTTGAGAAAACTCAAAACATGAAAATTGTAGATCTTGACGAGATCTACAAGTTTCCTGTTGACCAGAACTGGAAATGACATCAAACAAAGACCCGGAATATTTTTGAGGGTATTTTTAAGTCTAAAAATACCACGGATTTTTATTTTGCCATTTTTTGTGGTTTTTAATTTATTAAGGACTCTGATAATTACAGGACTTTATCAGGAGTTTATTGACAAAATTTTAAGCAAGGGGGTTAATTATGAAAAATAAAGATGATGAAATTGGGTTTCATCACTCCTTATATTGTAGGCTACTTGAAAAGGTTGTATCTTTAAGTTCCTTCAGGGCTGCCAATTTTACCTTTCTCTGATCTCCCACACTCTCTGGATCCAAGAATATCTCAGTAACAACCCATAATGATGTATGCTTCAGCTCAACGGGTAAGTGACATGGCTTTCCATAAACGAGTCGGAATGGAGATGTACCCAATGGAATCTTGAAGGATGTTAGATATGCCAACAAGATCGAGTCCAAAAGCTGTAACTAATCCTTTCAGTCTGGACGGACTACCTTCTGCAATATAGTCTTAATCTCCCTGTTAGAAACCTCAGCAAGACCATTCGTCTATGGATGATAAGGAGTGGTAACTCTGTGATCTATGCTGAACTCGTTAGCAAGGGTCGTTACCTTATGGTTGATAAAATGAGTCCCCCATCCGATATCAAAACCCTAGGTACTCCTAACCATGAAATGATATTTTTCCTCAAGAATTTACAAACGGTATTATCATCTGTGGTTCAGGTGGGGATGGCCTCAACCCAACGACTCACATGATCTACAACAAGCAAGATATACTCAAATCTCTGACTCTTAGGAAATGGGCCCATGAAATTGATGCCCCATGCATCAAAGACCTCACAAAAGTGAATGGGCTGCATCGGCATCATATCTCTCTATGAACAAGTGCCCATTTTCTAAGAGTCAGTACATCTCTTCACGAATTCATTTGAATCCTTGAAGAGGGTAGGCCACCAAAGGCCAGATTGAAGCACCTTTGTGTTGTCTGTCTCCCAGAATGTTGTCCTCCTGCCTCAAGCTTGTGGCAATAGGCGAAGATGCTATGCTGCTCTTCTTGAGGAATACACCGTCTCCAGATGCTATCACCTCCTTCATGATAAAGAGTGGAATTTTCCTAATGGTACGACTTGGTATTTGCAATAAAGGCCTCAAGTCACTGTCTGGGCCAATCTTGTGGGACTTTCTTTGTGACAAGATAATTCACAATATCAGCATACCATGGAAGCGAGGTGATTGTAAGGATTACCTAATCTGGGAATGTCTATGTAATAGGTGTCATCTAATCCGAATCCTCAAGGTTCTCTAGACGGGAGAGGTGATTCGCCACCACATTTTTGACTCAGGTTTATCCTTAATCTCTATATCAAACTCCTTGAGTAGAAGGATCCATATGGTCAATCTGGCTTTGGCATACTTCTTTGCCATTAAGTATCAGATGGTTGTGCGATCAATATAGATAGTCTCTTTATATCCTAGAATGTATGATCTAAACTTATCCAAGGCAAAGACTACAGCTAGCATCTCCTTTTCTGTGACTGTGTAACTCTATTAAGCGGTATTCATTATTCGGCTAGCGTAGTGAATGACATATGGTAAGCCATCCCTCCTCTGTCCTAGCACGTACCCTACGGTAAAATCGGAGGCATCTGTCATGATCTCGAATGAGAGAGATCAATCAGGCAATTGAAGGATAGGAGCCTCAACAACTAGATTCTTGAGAGTCTCAAATTGTGCAAGACACCTATCATCGATAAGGAACTCTGTGTCTTTTATCAACAAATCAATAAGCAGTCGGGCAATCCAGCTGAAGTCTTGTATGAACCATCGATAGAAACTGACATGCCCTAGAAAGGATCGCAACTGTTGTAAATTGGACGGTGGATTGAGTTTCTTGATGATATCCACCTTGGCTGGGTCAACCTCCATGCCCTTGTTAGAGATGATGTGGCCAAAGACCATCCACTGAGTCACCATGAAGCTACTCTTCTCCCAAGACAATACTAAGTTGACCTCAATGCAGCGCTGAAGTACTCGGTCTAGGTAATCAAGACATGCATCGAAACTGTCACCATAGACCAAGAAGTAATCCATGAAGATCTCTAAAAATTCACCAACCTTGTCCGAGAAAATTGAGAGAACGCACCTTTGGAATATAGACGGGGCATTACATGATCCAAAGGGCATCCGTCTAAAAGCATACGTCCCAAACGGACAAGTGAAAGTTGTTTTCTCTTGGTCTTCGGACACTATGGCCACCTGGTGGTATCCCGAATACCCATCCAGAAAGCAATAGTAACTCTTTCCAGCTAATCTCTCAATTATATAATCTATGAATGGTAGCAGGAAGTGGTCCTTCTTGATGGCTTGATTCTATCATCTGTAGTCCACACAGATCCTCCAAGAAGTGGGTACTCGGGTAGCTATCTCCTCTCCAGACTCGCTCACAACTGTGGTGATACCTATCTTCTTGGGTACCACATGCAATGGACTAATCCACTTGGAGTCGAAGATGGGGTAGATAAAATCAACGCTCCACCACTTAGATATTTCGTTCATGACTACCTCTCGAAGATTCGGGTTCAGCTATCATTGGAACTCACGCAAGGGCTTGACGTCTTCTTTGAGATAAATGTGGTGGAAGCACATGGCCGGACTTATCCCTTGGAGATCAGCTACACTCCATCATATTTCCTTGTGGTTTCTTTCAAGAACCTCTATCAAACATGATTCTTGCTCTTCAGTTAAATCTACTGAGATAATGACTGGAAATATATCTGGCTCACCCACAGGAAATCTATACTTTATGCTTTGCGGTAAGGTCTTCAATTATGGGTAAGTGGGAGTTGTTAAATCTAGCTTCTAGAATGTATGAGTGAATGCTATCAAATCTGTGTGTGAGAACTCTCGTTGCAATGGTAAATCAGACGAAGATGGCTCTACTGGTATATTTGTCAACTGACCTGGCTCACTCTCCGTCCTAGTCGTCGGCTCTGTAGGCACCAGGCATGGTAAATATTCATCGAAGTTCTACCAGTCAACATCGGTGTCTGTGTCTGAGAGATCTGAATCTGATGAGTATGAGACAAAATTAATTTCGCTATCCTGACCATGATAAATAGACTCTACTGTATTCTATGCCATGAGTGTGCCCTCCGAACTCTCATCTACCATGATATGTGAATCTACACTGTCTGAAGATGTGAAGAGAGCTCGTGATGTGGGATCTTCCCAAATTTCTTCATCATGTGTAATCACAAAGTCATACATTGGTGGATGTCTAGATCTACCTCTGTCATCTACTTGGAATCTGTCATCTGATCTGAGCACTCTGAATCTCTAGCTCTGGTCTCCTCGATCGTCTCTATTTGTACACTTTCACCCTTAACATGAAAGTATACCTTCCCACTGTCATGGTCGGACACCACCTTGGCTGTGGCCAAGAATGGTCATCCTAAGATGATGGGGATATATGTCACGGATTCAGGGACCTCCATGTCCAATACAACAAAGTACGCGGGGAATTTTAGGCCCTAAATTATGACGACAACGTCCTTAAGTAATCCCTTTGGCCTCTTAATAGATCTATCAACAAACTAAAGGATCGTCCTGCTTTGTCTAAGAGGGCCAAACTTGAATCAATCGAGTAAGGTAGCCTGGAGGAGGTTAATCAAAGAACCACTATCTAATAGGGTATGATCGAACTGCTGCTCATGAATGTGACATCTGACATATGGAGCTCCCGCATCATGTCTCTTGGCTGGCAGTTGATTCTGAGTAGCGAAACATGTGGCACGAGTCAGCACATGGATCTCTACAGTACGATTCATCTTCTTCCTGTGTATAGTGGTCTTCTCTCTCAAGTGCTTCTAGAAGAGAGGGATGTGCTCTAGTGCCTCATGTAAATTCAGCTGGATATGAAATCTGTCAATCATCTGTTGGTTGAACTCTAATTGCTGTGATTTTTTTGGATTTTCTGTTTTCTTCCCTTGCCCCGAGTTGAGTGCTAGAGGGAAGGGGATAGTTGGACCCTCCTTAGGTAGAGGGTCAGGAAGGGGTTCCTGCTGCAGTGAAGGAATGGAGCCCATAAAGGATCATCATGCAACACATATGGACTCGGAGTAGATGAATAAACCTTTCCTTTATTTATTTTTTTTGTTATTTTTGATATTGTCCTGAGGTATAAAGACATGAGGAAACACAACTGGACTAGAAATGGTGGCATCAACACCACCCACAACATCTGCCTTTGCAACATCAACACCACACTCTTGGCTCAGCATCACATCGAATGGTGGCATCAACACCACCAACTGCAACTAGAGAAATGCCGGCCTCAGTACCGTCGACTGGATCATTTTCCTTGGTGGCGTCAACACCACCGTCATCAACATCATCAGCAACATCAGCACCACTATCCTCCTTGTCTGACACTCTTGAATCATCATGGGGTTGTCACTTAGACGAGGCATCGCCGGCTGGCATCCTACCACTCCTAAGTGTCATAAAATCAGCATCAAATATGTAGGAAGAAATATCACCCAATGAATCACTGGGAGTGGTAATCTCTATGAGCGGGTATGGCAGCTTTGTCCTTGATTATTTCCCTCATCTCTTGCCTGAACTCGTCCATCTCCTACCTGAAGGATGTTGTTGGTCTAAGAGTAGGTGGGCTAAGTCATCAAGGGATGGGTTCTCATAGGCTGGTCCATGAGAACTAGACGGGTTGCCTTGCTGGAAATGAGGCTGGCTCTGCTGATACTGATGAGGGGGAACCTGAGAATACCACTAAGGTTGTTGTTGGCTTCACTGTTGTCCCTGATGGTGGGGACGAGGACCCGACTGATAATACTGTTATGGCTGGGAGTACTGAGGCTGCTGCTGCTGGCTACTCTGTCCACCTGGAGCTGGAGGCTGCTGTTGGGATGAGGTGCCTCCATTGGACCACATGAAGCCAGGATGATCTCGGTTTATCCCGGGCTGCTGCTGGTCATATTAAATCCTGTTGATTTCCATCAATGGCTCCTGCTCGTAAAGGGGCTGGGGAAGAACTGTCAGTGGCTGATCCGGGTGATATACTACCATCCGAGTGTCCTGAGATGGTGGTGGCTGAGAGTAGTGTTGTTGCAACTGTTGAACCGGCTTTGTTGAATATGGTGATCCTGGCAGTATAGGGCAGAAGGCTGGGTAGAGCTACTGCTGCTAGGATCAACTCGTGACCTGGGACGAGGCTGAGAAGCCATCTGTGCTTTCTGGAGACACAAGATGTGGGTCTTCAGATCACTAAGAGTCTGTGCCAATTGATCTATCTGTGTCATGCCCTGGTACTGCTTATTTCTATAATCTGTATGAGGTCCAACTTCTCGTTGATAATACCCATGTCATCGGCTGAAGATTCTGTTTGTGTTGCTGTTGCTGTTGACGAAGAAATGGGTGGACCGCATCAACCCCTGTTATCCTATGATAGGACACGACCTGGGGTGGGGGCTTCCCCTGAGCGTAGAGCCTGGTCTGGGACATCACTGTATAGTTTTCAGCTAACTCTTCATAGATAGCCCAGACCCGGTCTTCATCTTTGGCGAAATAGGAGCCCCCACAAGAAGTGTTGACAAGCCCCTGTAGCTCCAGTGCTAGCCCACAAAAGAAACTCTAGACAAGATTGGGCATCGATATATGATGATGTGGACATGGATCAATGAGCTCACGGAATCGATCCCATGCCTCATGAATTGCTCGTTTGGGATCATGGAGAAGTTGTTAATCAAAGCTCATGTTGTGTTCGTTCAACTGAGTGGATAGTATTTACTCAAGTACTCGGTCCGGAGGTGCTCCCATGAAGTAACGTATCTCCCCAAATGTTTCAGCTAGTAGGCTGCTCTATCAACCAGGGAGAAAAGAAATGCCATCATCATGATGGTGACCTCATCCACGAATCAGTCGTGGACAATACTGTAGATCATCTCAAACTCCTACAGTTAAAGATGCGGCTCCTCAGTGGTTAGCCCATGGAACTTGGACAAAAGCTGAATGGTCTAGGGTGGAAGCTTGATGTCACCCAGAATATCTGGAAGTTGGATCCAATGGTGTGTGAGGGTTGCGCCAGGGTTGTGCAACTCCCTCATCGGCCTGCCTGGTCTGGGTAGATCCTGTGGGTCTTCTGGATGTCCTCTTGCTCCTCCTCCACCAACGGGTACCTCTCCACCGACTGGTCTCGACTGAGGCTCTCCTCTACCGGCTCGCATCTATGCTAATTCCTGACGGATCGGTCGTTTATCTTGTCATCTTTAGTTTAGGTGATAAATCATTCTTACAGAGCAATTAAGTGAGCTGTTAGAAACTCGATGCTTTCAAGAGACTGGCCCAATCCCAATGCTAGATCATTCCCAACCAGTACAAGTTGCGGACCATTTACTGGCTACCTGATCAACTCGCTCTGTTAAAGACATCGCAATCCGCTTTATCAGTTGTCGGAGAGATCCTCACTGGAGAACGACTGACCTTAAGACCAGTAGTCTAACAGATGTTCATGTGTGGCTCTATCCTAGTGTGCAAGTCACTCTCTCGCTCAAGCAAACCAAATAATGAGGTGGTGACTCTCCCCAAAACAAATATTTTTTGATGAGGTGGGTTTTAGGGTCAAGATTGCATTAGTAGTCCCAGATTTTATTGCTTTCTCTTTTTTAGATTTTTTTTTCAAAAATAGACAACGCCTAACGAATTTTTCGATTTTCTTTGATTATTTTGAATCCAAAACAAGGGGAGGAAGTCGAAAAAGTTGATGCGTGATCAAACACAATGATGCATGAAGGATAGAAATGCGTACCTTGCTCCAACACTATACATGCAATATGATCTGTACATAAATTAAATACAGAAAGTAAACTAACTATATGATGCACAAGGAAATTGACCTTAGTCGAGCAGCTTTTATTGATCGTGAAGAACAATAGCTAGCTAATCGAATCGAGATCGGAGTCCGATCTTAGGAGTCACTCGGTGCCGGCCATAATAGGTCCTGCTAGCGTTGTATGTGACTCCTCATGACGCATGGTCTCAAAAGTCAATTAAACTAACTTTTTCAATTTATTTTTAGTAAGGTCCAATATGTTCTAAAGGAACAGATAAGCAATTAGGTGTTGGGGCTCAGCTAATTACATCACAATCAATAAAATTTCCTATTTCTAGGGGCCAAAATCGTGAGAATCAAATAGAGAGTTATGAAATCAAGAAAACACGGAAAACAATGGTGAGGTCCCCCAAGTGCACCGACACTTGGCGAAACAGACCACGAATAGTTTCCAAGTCCACATGAGTTCACAGTCTAAATTATTACAACACAAGTAACTGTTGGACATGCGAGCCCACGGCGAGCCATTATGTAATAAATGTTATTGCACATATCATTCCCTGATCTAAAATGAAGAATAAATAACTTTCATAATAGGTCCCTTAGTACAATTAGGATTATGTACCATGGCCATCTTAATAATCATACAACTGTTGATTCAATAATTGTTAGATAGAGGACTCATCAAGCACCGTCAAATGATTATTAAGAGATGATCTCCAGCCTGAGTAGGAGATGGCAATCCTTTCTCACATAGGCTGATATCTGACCGACCTCTTGATGCAGGTCCTCTGTATGGGAATAGTGATTAGGAGGTGTCATATTAGTTAGGTCAAAGGGTTGACTTAACGAGATCGAGATAACCTAAGTCTTATGTTGAATGTTGTCACAACATAGGCACACATCCTCTGACCAGAGACAGATGTGTTACTATATGTTTGATTCTGTATATTTGAAAGACCAATAGGTTGATGACCTAACCAAGGTCTATACACCGGCGCGCTGGTAAGGGCATATGAATAATACGATCTCTCAAAGGGATCATACGGGTTCACTTATGAACCGGAAGACATGAGATCACTCATGAGGTATTGAGATCTATCAAATTCGATGCATGGTAGTCGTGCTTTGGAAGCATGACAAGAATTTGAAGGTATGATATATGCTTTGGGAAAGCATATGATCGATATCGATTCCCAATGGCCAAGATTGAGAAACTAGGTGATCAAACCCTGAAGAAGACAATGTCAAATTGATCTACATCTTCAGGTTAATCATAGGTCTTCCACTATGCAGGATGTACAGGTATTGGGAATACCTGAGGGTGATGTGATCATAAACGATTGTATAACCATGACGCTTCCATTCTGAGGGAGTGATGAAACATGTTTCGATTTTAGTGGCTCCTCTCAGTAGAGAAGCAATCTGATCTTGGTCCAAATGTTGGACATTGGTCTGAATGAGATTCAGATGGAATGAGAAGATTAGATTTGCGGTATTGATTTAATCAAGCATCTGTGGGAGGTCCGTGACATCTGGATTTGAGGTAAGATCCTAACATCCAAGTCACTTTACATGGAACAATACAATCGCCATGTCCTTATCTCCAAATATCTACGGCGAAAGCACATTATTCTTGAAGGAGTTCAAGAATAATTTATTTGATGAATTATGTATCCAAGCAACAAGATGTTGATAATTAAATGAGATTTAATTATCAAGAATAATATGAATATGATTCATATTGTGAGAATGATTATCCAAGATAATTAAATGGGATTTAATTATCAAGGAAATGCAGATTGTGGGTAGTGTTATCCATAATATCTGAGTATATATTATAAATATGATTTATAATATATTAGAGTGAGAGCGCCTTTGTAAATAGCATTTGTTAATTGTTAATGTGAATTGGATTCACATTAAGCAATTAATTGGAAATGTAATTTACAATTTAGTTTGGGTTGTGAATATGATTCACATATTTTCAATGGCATGATTGAAATATTCATTAATTACTTGGGAATTAATTTAGTAGATAATTTTGCAATAAATATACACTAATTAATTTGGAATTAATTTAGTGGATAATGTTGCAAGTAGATAAGAGATATAATCCACCTAATTACATGAGGTGGTGTCACCCATGACTTGGTCATGGGTGACGCCCCATGTGATTTAAGTGGATAATTATCTTTTTAATTATCATCTCATTATCTTATGATTATTGATTTATTTATTGAATTAAATTATGTTGATGATAATGCAACATATATTTAATTTAATATAAATTGATATGTTATTGTTTTTAAACAACAATGATCATGGCCATTGATTAATACACATATCAATCTAACCATTGATTTTGTTTATGCCATGGATTGTGATCCATGGACTCCCAAACTAGTATATAAAGAGGGCAACCCTAGCCCTTTTGAGACACAATATTCTACACGCCTACTGTCTCTATCTCTCATTTCTCATTCTCGCCATCTCTCTCTTTCTCTAAGGTTGCCGTCCACCTTGTATTTTGAGGGAAATAACAATCGCCTCTACGCCCTTGTGCTTCGATTGCTCGTGGATATCCATCTTCTTTGGAGCTTCTTTCTCTAGAAGGAGACGTCGGATTTCGTTGGACGAAATCAGGAGATTCAAGGCTTGGATCTTCATCGAGGATTGTGGGAAGCACGCGTCTCATCGTTGCGCCCGCAAGTGCCATCTTCGTAGATCGGACTTGAGTCAGGAGGATCTCTTGATTTAGAGATCTAGTGATCGCAACCATGCTTCAAGAGGTATTTCTGATACTTCGTGGTTTGATGAAACGATCCAAGAAATGTTCTTGTGATCATGTAGTTTCATCATGATTTAAAATTTTTAAATTCCACTGCACCTAGCGACTAGTGCGAATAGTCGCCCCGATCGCATGAGATGCGATCGTTACGCTGTCGTGATGCGCTTAAGGATTCCTCGTATCCTTCAGTAATTGTTATCTACAATAAAATAAATGTCTTCTTCTCGTCCATGCTCTTACTCCTGTGCGGGTCCTCCAAAAAGAAACTCCAAGTCGTCCTCCAAGCACTTCCTCATACAAAAATCCAATAAGAGATGGTCAGAAAACAATTATAATATAGAGAGACAACTAGAACAAAACTGAAAAAAGACTATAAAGCCGTGCTCCCTAGCAATGGTGCCATTCTAATTACGTGGAATTTCGATACGGTTAAGATGGGAAAAATATGCAATGGGTCATTGTTCTCAACCAATTGATTCGGTCAACGAGAAAAAATATTTCAACCACTTAATGAAAAATAAATCAAGCAATAAAATGTAAGCGGTTTCGCTATTCTATTTAACTGGTATAGCGACCAAGGTCGAATACAAGGAGCACGATTTAAAAACTATGTAGTCAAATTTCCAAGATAATTTTTAGTGGTTTTTAATTTTTAATTTTTTTATTTTCAAATAAAGCACAAGGAAGAAACGCACACACTACACTCTTTTTGAATTTTTAAGAATATCCAAAAATGCTAAGAAAATTATGGAAAAAATGATTTTGTATTTCAGAGGTTTTAAAATGTTTTTGGTAATTTTTTCAAATGTTTCTGATTTTTTTGTGATTTTATAAAAATCAAATAGTGGAAATCAAGGGAAACAGGGCACAGGAGTATTTTGAAACTTAAAAATACTGTGAGACCTCAAAACTCCTGCAACTTATTTTTAAAATAGAGTACAACCAAATATCTATAAATAGGGATTAGAATCACAATTTTGGATTTTTCTAGAATTTTCTACAATTTTTATAAGATTTTTAATTTTTTTTCATAATTTTTTGGTTTTTTTTAAATCGGTAATGCACAAAAATTGGATAGAAGTTAAAGGGCAGTAAAATACACCTACATTTTTTGGGGGGAATTTTTAAGCAAGTTTTCAAATTTTTATGATTTTCTTAATTTCAAGCAGACAAAAAGATGTTGTTTTTAAATTTATAAAATATAAAATATCAACAAAATACATTGAGAATTTTATACAATGAAAAATACTACGACAGATCATATACAATTTTTTTAGAATTTTTAGAACAATAAAAATATTTATTTTTATGAAAAGAGCATGCAAAATTATAATCTAGAATACATGGACTAAAATGCAAATTATTTAGAGTGTTTGCACTAAATATAAAAACAATAAACGTTTTGGGTGAAAGGTTAAATTTACCCAAAGATGGTGCGTGCACAGCACGTCTTCTGGAGCTCGGGGTCCTCTTGAATTCTGAAAGTCACCAGGGGCACCCTTGTAATTTTTCCAAATAAAATATTTGCTAGGAATTTTCTGCATTTTTAGAAACTCTTGAGGGGCTTTATGGAATTAGCCCGAATAAAAAAATAACCCTAGGGCTTTTCTCTTGGTGCTTCGTATCTTGTAAAGGATGGGAGTGTCGCTGCCCAAGGGGGGAGAGGCCGGAGCTGCCGCCTGTGGATCTGGAGGAGTTGGCGGTGGCCGCCGCTGGGCGAGCGGCTGCCACGGAGGAGGGGCGCGGCAGCTCAGGTCGCGGGGCTCCGGTAATTTCGAAGGGCACTGAGGGGGGCTGCCTCGGGACGCGGAGACCAGCGTCGCTTTGGCCAGGAGCTCGTAGTCTTTGGGAGTGCCCCACGAACGGTCGCTTGGGCTGGAGGAGCCGCGCTGTGGCACTACGCGGAGGAGACAGAGAGGCGCACCGCTCTGATAGGGGCGGCGCCTTTACACGGAGGCGGAGGGTGCCACACGCTGGAGGTTGATGGCTGAGCGGGGCCGGTGTGAGGCAGGCGCCGCCGCACGAAGGTGGCCTAGGCGGTGGCCGGCGATCTGATGGGAGGGTCGGGGAGCGCAGCCTGGCGGCAGGGGCTGGTGCGTAGTGGTCGTGGATGACGAAGAGGCCTGAGCCACTGACCTGCTACAGACTTTTTGTTTTTGTTTTTTTTTTATATTTTTTATTTTTTTATAAACAAGAACAAAAGAAAAAGTTTTTTTTAACAAAAACTGTAAGTAGAAAGGTAAAATATTTTTTATTATTTTTTAAAATAAATTTTTGTATATTTTTTAAGATAAACCTCCAAAACAAATGTTAGAGAAATAAAAAATAATTACATGTTTTATTTTATTTTATTTATTTATAAACAAAATGGGATGTATGAGTAGTTGCAGATCTTGGCGCGGTGTGAGATAGATCCGGATCTTTGACCACCGTCTGTGGTCGGACGTGCATGGTTGTGTGAGATAGAATGTGAAACGGAGTGATCGCGAGATGAGATAAAAAATCAGTGTCGGATCAGAATCGAGTTGTGGTGGCTTTTTTGTATTTTTAGAATCTAAAGATTAATAAAATCGAAGCAAAAATTAGATCTAACATTTATCTAAGAGAAATGACGAGAAAGAAAAATAGATC
The DNA here is from genome assembly GCA_037367405.1 of Ottelia alismoides. Taxonomy (NCBI): domain Eukaryota; kingdom Viridiplantae; phylum Streptophyta; class Magnoliopsida; order Alismatales; family Hydrocharitaceae; genus Ottelia; species Ottelia alismoides. The sequence continues at coordinate 124,101 of JAZKJV010003121.1, forward strand.
TCACCTTGGGATCAGATATGTCGTGATGGCCTCGACGAGGGCCGATGCGCTGTCACCAGACGGCTCGGAGGTTGGGTACCCTTCTTCGACAAGATCGCTCTCGAAGATCGGGTTCCTCTCCAGTAAAGATTGATCAAGAATGATTGAGGGAGGAATGAGCCAATAAAAAGAGAAGAAAAATAAAAAGGAAGGTATATACACTTAAGGAAGGTGTTTAGTAGTAGAATTAATAAAATAATTAAACAAATAAATTTATATATTAATTACAAAATAAAAATTAAATAAAATAATTAATTAGCCACCTTAATGGTTGGTATTAAAGGTATGGAATCATATCTTATATATAAGGTAGTTTTTTATATGAAATAATGAATTAAATAATTAAATCTAAATACAAAATTTGTAATTAAATTAAATTAATTAATGTTAGATATTTATTTTTTTGTGATTTTTATAAATGAAAATTAGTTGTATACAAATATTATGTACATATAATATAATATACACATGTTCAAATAAGGAAATAATTTTTAAATATTTTTTAATAATTTTTAGTTATTACATTTATATTTAGTGAAAAATAATATTTACAATTATGTATATTATGTATAAAAGCTCAATATGAATAAATATACAAATATGTAAGTGGTAAAACTACACAAAACACCCCAGAAAATCGACTTTTCAATCCTAACTTCAAAAATTATGAAAGTCATTTGAAAGATAATTTAATTTAGAGTATAATGGAAGTAAGTTTGGTTCAATTTGAGTTTGTATGGAGCCGGAATTGGTATTTCAATTATCAGTTTGCGGCTTTTTCTGAGTGTAATTATTTGTAATATGTACATTATTTTGCTTTGCAATTATTTTTATTATTTACAACATATTTTTGTTTACATCTTTTATTTACAAAACTAATTAATTTTAGGTTAATTTATGTATAAATAAAATAGTGTGAGTTTTGTACAAATATACAGGAAAAAATTTACAAAATATTTTTGGATTTTTGAATTTAAGATCATATCTCCCCCTACTTTATTCCTGGTCGATCAAGTCAAGTCTTGACCTTCTCTCGAGGTTCGAGTCAGTATGTATTCACTTCATAAACACATCCTTTATTTTTCTTTTATTTTTCTTTTCTTCTTTATTCTTTTATTTAAGTACAAAAAGTGTTTAAATGCATATTTAACAAATGCATGCAAAATGGTAAAATTACGGAATTAATGGGTATTTATGTTTAACTACATAAATGAAGCTAAAATAAAAGAATAAAGGTGATGAATTGTGGATTTATCATTGTGCTTGATGCCCATAGAGATGACATTGACCAGATACGAGACCCGGTTGATTTCCGTTGCTGAGATGAGAGTGCATTCCGTAGGAGATCATATGGAGCAGTTGCGAGTTTTAGACGACTTCTATCTTCAGATGATGGATGAGTACCCAGATTAAGAAGTGCATTCCGCTTCTACATTGAGTCCCTTCATTCTGGATTTAGAGTTCGTTAATCTACTGCTGGAGTTTTCAGGAGGAGTGCATGAAGAGCCATATATTCATATATCGAAGTCTGAGGATTGTTGTGGATCACAAGAATACCTGGATATCACTTCTGAGGAGCTGATGCTGATGACCTTCCCATTCTCACTTCAGACTAGAGCTTTGAGATGGGACCGAGAGTTGGGGAGGAAGATTTCTACATGGGCCGACCTTCGGATTTTATTTTTTACAGAGATTTTATCCCCATCGTAGAGCAGAGTTGATGCGGTCTTATATTCGAGATTTTTTTGTAGACCCTCAGGAGTCATTGAGAGATTCGTGGCTGAGGTTACTTGATCTTTTGAGACGATTTCCGGATCATGGATTTTCGGTGACTGACCTTGTCCAGATCACCATGAGGGAAGCATATTGCATATGTCATTACCTCGTGTGGTGATTCACGCCACAGTCCCGACATGGATTTATTTGAGACCATCTTGGGAACACTTTCAGACATTCCATATTCACGAGATGATTTATTCGGAACAACACACAAGGGAGATATGACACCGGTTAAGTGTATGACACGTCATACGATTCATACAACACAAACCAGTCAGAGGATGTGGATACTATTACATTTCATATGATGGACATGTTGACCACCACTGTGAGTTCCCATAGTTGTACATTGGTCGAGTTCCCATTGGTTTTACAACCAGATTTTGAGCCGATCCCACACTTTCACATCGATGATTCTTGGATTCTAGATCTGATGGTATCCCAAGAAATAGAGGATGATCCCACATTTTAGCCATCCTTTGAGTCATTTCAGTGTCCATGTCCAGCAGAGACAATGACCTTTCTTCAGAAGATCCTATCACATTCATACACATTTGGATCCATCTCAGAATAGAGAGCTTGATGAGGGACACCATTTTAATTTGACAGACCTAGATAGTCCCGTCTTTGAGCCATATGTCCTCCCATTTGATAAGGTTGATATATTTTTGGAGGACTTGATATTCGGAAGCATATATCCCCAGTTCGATTCTGATTCTACAATCCTCACCAATGATTTTGCATTACTTGCTAAAAGTTATCTGAGAGAGGACACCACATACACTGTATACTCGGTTTTACTTTCTGAGAGTATATCTGATTTGTTGGATCATGAGACCGAGTCTTGTAATGCTTATGATCTTGCCGAGTCTGAGTTTTCTCTCCTGGACGACCCGTGCAAGGACGAGCTGATCTTTGAGGTATTCGATGATTTCACTGATTTCTCTACATTACATGCATCGAGTATCAACCTTTTTAGTGAGTCTCCTGATCTTGATCTTCCTTATCTATTCGAGACGATGATTGACGTGGAGAATTCCCTGACAGATTCTTCCTTCTCTACGTTCAGTCTTCGACTCTGCCCTTTCACTTTATTCAGACCACGAGCCAATGATTTCCTTTGATACCGGATTCTAATTTCATCTTCCCATATCTTTACCTGGTAGCAGACACCCGCCTAATTGTTTACTTGGGTGTCATAGTTTACACTATTGACCTCATTGTTGTTCTCCCACTGAGACTGTGACGAAGTATGGTATTCACCTCACAGATACCATCCTAAACCTCGATATTGTGTTATCTGATGAATACCCATTCATCACTCTTTATTCTTTTATTTTAGCTACAAAACCCATGCAAAATACATGTATATTACTGTAAATATCAATAATTGTCAAATAGCATGCATTGTGTAAATATGCATTTTTAGCATGTTTTTGTGCATAAATAAAAGAATAGAGAAATAAAAGAAAAAGAGGGAGATATTTAGAATAAATATTGAGCAACCTAATCCCAAGGGAGGTCTCAGCATGGGCCTGACCGCATAAAAACCCAAGTAGAGAGAGATAGGGAAGCTCATGTACATATACCTGTAAATAAATAAATATTTTCCTCTAAATAAAACAAAAATATATTTGTATAAATATGTATATATTTGTAAATATAGAATTAAAACAAAAATGAGAAAATTAAAAAGAAATAAAAAATCCTTCATCCTTGTACATAGACCATGTGTATATAAACCACATATGTATTTATTTCACCTTGTAAATAAATCAATAAAATTCGATAAAAATATGTATATATTCCCTTATCCAATAATGTATATAAAATAAATAAAAATCACAAAAATAAAATAAAAATAAAAATAAATAAAAATCAAAATCAAAAGCCACATTGTATATATACCATACATGTATATAAATAAAGGTATTTATTTAACCCTTGTAAATAATTAATAAAAACAAAATAAAAATACCATATTATTCCAAATTTTATATTATAAATAAATAAAATATAAAATTGGAATAATTTGTATAAAAATAAATAATTAAAAATCAAAAATAAAAAATACATATGTATATACATGTATATAATAATAATATTTTGTAAATATCTAAATTATATTTCAAAAAAATAAATAAAAATCACAAAAAAATAGTTTAAAAATAAATAACCATTTTTCATGTTTTAACTTTTTCAAAATTTGGCCATTCACTATTTATTATTCAATTTCCAAATCTTTAATGCGTGGTCGCACCTGATTGGTCCACGGGGGATGTTGACCCCCGGTCAACTCCCCCCCTTGGACCACCAGCCCGCGAATCTTGTCGCCCGACCCGATTTCCCTGATTTTTTGCCACTCGATCCGATCGCCAATCCCCTTAACCCCGGGTCCAAATCCTTCCTGATGCATCCATGATCCACGTCCTCGGTGGGTTTTCGAGGTTGGAGCTCCGATAAGCTCGCTCGACCATCCTCTAGCCGGACCCCTAGCCATATTTAACCTCGCCTCCGGCAGCCATTTCACGCAGCTTTGGATCTCCCCCTCGACGCTTGTGACCTCCTCCACCTCGCCTGAGTGACAGCGGAGCGAGTGGGAGTAGCAGTGAGGCTCGGGACGCTGGGAACCATTGATCCGGCTGCTCTTCGTCGCCGTGCACCGCCGTGAGCGCGCTCAGCCTCGGGACTCGACGATCCCTCGAGGCAATGACCCTCGAAGCTTCAGGAGCTCCATCACAGTCGGATGTCTTCACCAGGTAGGTAGTTTAGCCAGTAGCTTAGCATAGATTGTAGTTTTTAGATTTCGGTTCCTATAGCTCCGCCACCTTCGCCAGCCACCTCTGACCGGCCATCTGCCATCCCAACAACGCCATCACCTTCGCCAGACCTCTCCCCACCTTCTTCACCCATCCACCCCCCTGTCTCGCCACGGAGCAGGTCCTTCGCCTTCCTCCACCGCCGCTTCGCCAGAGAGCGCCATCCCACGTCACTAGACCACCCATTTCCCCTCTCACCGGGTCGAGGCACTTTGCCCTCCACCCAGGAGTTCGACTGCGTGTTTTGCATGTTGAAAAAGGCCCATCTAAGGGCCTTGAGGTTCAGGCACAGCAGCTCCAGGCCCCCCTCGTCGCTGGACATCTCCGATGCCTCCAGCCTCATCGGAGGCCTCCATTGGTTGCGGACCACCGAGGCGATTCTTCTCCGCATCTCAGCAGCTCCAGAGAAGGTCCACCGCGTGAGTTCTGGGCCGGCGGAGTTCGCCAGCCACCTGTTCTTCCAGGATCCTTCTCAGCCGTCCATTCAGCCCTCCATCTCCAGATTTGCTCAGAGCCGTCCATTTGAGGAGCTATGCCACCGTCCGATCCATTGGGGGTTTGATCAGGACCGCACGATCAGATGAAGAGGCTCCCTTGAGCCAGCACCGTTCGATCTCCACGTGCCCTCTTCCGAGCCGTCGATCCAACGAGGGTTAGCCACCGTGTACTTTAGCCGTTGGATTCTCCACGTGGCAATACCTCACCCGTTCGATCCGATCCGAGTCCCTTCGTTGAGGCGCCAGGTTTCACAGCCGTTAGATCAGATACATGGCATCACTACAACCATCGGATAGTAATTGGGTAATTGTTCTTAGGCCCCTCTGTTTATTGCTTTTATTAGTTAGTCCTGTAAATATTTTATCTAGTTCTTTCTTTTTATTTTGGTTATTTTGCACATTGGACCCTCTTGTTCTGGATATTTGTGTTATCATCCCTGTTTATATTGGCCACGTGCTTCGACACATGATTTAGTGGACTTTTTGCATTTTATACCCTGTATTCCTTGCGTGTTGATGATTGGTATTTTATAAACAAGAATTGCATTTCAGTCCTTCCAGACCTGGTCTACGTGCGCGGCGCGTTCTCTATTGGACTTTTTGCACTTAAGGACCTGGGGTTTTCTGTTGTGTTATCTTTCCAGCCCTAGGACTTATTTTTATTAACAATTACGTCCTTGTGCACCGTTTGCTTGTTTTGGATTTTAATAAAATAGCAAAATTAATCCAAATTGAGTGAAAATTGGATACGTGGCTTCTGCCACTGTGTAAAATTTTCACTAATTTTTGGGTACATTTCTGAGCATTTTTATTATTTTTAAAAATTCAAAAACCCTTAATTTTTTGTCTGTTCAGATTTAAATTTCACAAAAAATATAAAAACCACTTTAAAAATTACAAAAAAAATCAAATTTTTTGTGTTTTTGTTTGTTTGATTTTCTGACCACTTTTGGTTATTTTTAGGCTTATAAAAACCATAAATATTGAAAAACCCCTTAAAACTCATAAAAATTATAAAAAAAATCAGAAAAAAATCCAAAAAAAATAATCCCTTTTCCTGAATTTTCCTTATTGTTTCTATTTTTCATAAAAAATACCTCCAGGCTTTGAAAAGACCATTTGGTATTTTTAAGTGGTCTTTGAAGCTTGGCTTGACAGTAGCATTGTTTTTCTTCCTTCTTTGATTTTTAGAAAACCCCATAAAAATCATAAAATTCTCATAAAATTCACCAAAAACAGTAAAAAGTATAAAAAAACATAAAAATATTTTTGTTAGAATTTTTGGACCTTTTTAGAGTAATTAAATAAATTGTTGATTGTGCTTGTAGTTGTCTTTCTCTTATTTTTCTCATTATATAAAATCCCAAAAAAATATAAAAAATTAAAAACCACCAAAAAAATACTTTTTATATTTGTTGACTACTTCTTAGGCCACAAGGACAACTCGTGCTCCCTGAGTTTGACCTGGGTGCTATACCAAGCTAATCTCATAGCCAGGTCCACTATTTGTGTTTATTGATTTTTATCTCTGTTTGGTGGTCTATCCTTCATTTTTCTTGTTGATCTGATTGATTTCCGAGAGTCGGGTCGCAACAACCCTAACTCTATTTCTTTTACCTGAGTCTTGGTGATTCTTCGGCTCATCATTATCCTAGTCTTTGAGCTCAGCTAGGGGCGTAAACGCTAGCGCTTGTTGAGAGGCACCTCAACATTGTTCACAACTGTATAGATCCAATTATCCATATCACACATTCTTTTGTCTAAACATCCCATTTCCATCTCATGATTATGTTATACTTAGGGTGTACTTTACCCTAGGTATAGGGGGTGTCAGATTTTTTATTATTCTTTTAATTCTTTTTACCTCTGTTTCGCTGCCTATACTTAGGGATATTTTACCCTAAGTATAGGAGAGGTAGTATTTGTACATCCTACTCCTCAGTTTTCCCCTTGTGTACAATCTTCTCTACTTAGGATTACTTGATCCTAGGTATAGGGGGATCACCGACTTCTATTGATCTTATTCTTTTATTCGTCATTATAGTATATTATTCTTTTCACTCGTCTATACTTAGCATGATTTATGTCTTCCTTTGTGCTCTTTGATCACTATGACGACATAGTTCGAGCTAAGTATAGGGGGGTGTCGTATATATTGTATATATACTTTGGCCATAACTCGTACTTTCGTATTTTTAATATAGCTAAAATACAATATAAATCCTTGTAGAAAACTATAAAACCAATTAATAAAGGAGAAATTTCCTCAAAATTCTTTTTGTATATACTGATTAATAAGCTAGGTTAAAATATTCTAAAAAATATTTTGTTTGAAAATCTATTTGAAAAAACTTTTGAAAACTATTTGAAAAATGTTTGAAAAATATTTCCAACCATTGTAAAAATAGTTTATCTTGTAAAAATTTTTCTTTGTGTGAAATAAAATTATTTTGTAAAACTATTTGCAAATGTTTTGAAAATGGTTGAAAAATTATTTTGAAAATCTATATATACTATTTGAAAAATGTTAGCAAAATTGTTTTCAAATGTTTGTAAAATTGTTTGAAAAATTAATTTGGACTATAGTCTTCAAAACTATTTGTAAAACTATTTTCAACAAAAGTTTAAGGAATATATGCATCACAAAAAATTCCAACTGTATGTATATACCTATATAAATCACTCAAGTTGTAAATCCTTTTGTTTGATTCTTGTAAATAATTGACTCACTTTTGTGTAAATATGTGTATCTCATCCCTAACCCTTATTAAAAAATTGTATATACTTGTATATATTACTAACTATTTGTGAAAAAAACTCTTTTTACATGTGCATCATTTTTTCTCAAAAATCTATAAAAAGTTCAAAATTAGAAAACTATTTCACAAAAAGATTTTGCTTTCTTTTCTCTCCATTGTACATATTTCTTGCATTTGCATGTGCGTTTTTCATGATATTATTTACATTTAAACTAAATCTGGAATAAAATTGAAGAATGGAGTTTAGTTGGACCTTAATCCACTTAATTTCAGAGGAACCTTATAAGAACCGGAGTTAAGACTTTTCAGGTTCTAGTGACTTAATTCTTTACGTCCATAAGACTATGTTCATATGTCATCTTGATAAGTCTAAGTAGAATATTTAACAACACACACATGACTTTCAGACTGTGGCTTACCTTGGACAAGCACTCTACGCATAACACTTCATGGAGGAGGTAGTGAGGGGACATAATCTTTTGGCTTGAGGTAGCATACGAGGGTCGTACATATTGACGGAACCTCTCATCCTCCTCCAGGGAGGGAAGTGCATCTCAATCTAGTTTGGCGATGTTGAGGTCTAAAGACAGGATGCTGTGGGGTTGCAATAATGCTTCAAAAGAGGGATAATCTATTGGCTCAAGAGGAAAAACTCCTTATGTACATGTTGCACCTTGTATATATTTCAAAAAAAAAAAGAAAAAGAAAAGAAAAAATGTAGAATCTCCAAAATTGGACAGGCTTGGTTGAAAAGTAAAATGCCCGCCGGAGTGTATATGCAAGTGAAAAAAAAGAAGAGAATAAGATATTCAAAGTCAAATGATTGTAAGCTTTCTGCGGATGATTTGGCTACACTGGTCATGTATCCAAGGATAGGTAGCTACGCTGGTTACCATCCATTCTCTTCTCCATCCCTTCTTCTTGAGCTGGTTGTACTTGAACTTAGAAGGGAATATCCCCGCTCCTCGAGGAAAGAGTTGCTAGACTGGGGCACTAGAGTTATCTTATTGAGAGAGGCTGTTTCTTTGCTACTTTTGAGATGATGAGCTATATTTCACTTACACCGTACAAGTAAAAATTCATAGTCATAAGAATCTGTGTATGTAGACTTGTTCTGACTTGACTTTTGAGGAGACCTGAATAGGAGTCTCGTGGAACTTAGAGGCTGTTAGGTTTGAAATCCATTTCCCATTAAGGTTCTGACACACTAATAATTCAAAGGTCCGACAGAGCCCCATACTATAATTTTATGAAGATAAGTTTAAAAGTCAATATTGTTCTAATTTCTTTCCTTTTTCTTTCCTTTATTTCAATTTTTATTTTCTCCTATTTTCCAAATAAGTGTTTGCTAAGGATCTAGAAAAGGTAAAGCATAGGGGAATGATAAATCCACGTTTCATCGTCTTTATTCTTTTATTTTAGCTTTATTTCCTTAGTCAAACACTTGTAAATACCTACTAATTTCATGAAATTATCATTTCGTATGCATTTGTTAAATATGCATTTTTTACACTTTTTATACTCAAATAAAAGAATAAAGAAGAAAAGAAAAAACAACAACAGATGTATTTATGAAATAAATGCAGTCTGACCTGAACCCCGAGAGAAGGTCAAAACTTGACCTGATTGACCAGGAATAAAGTAGGGGGAGATAGGGTCTTCAATCCAAAAAGCCAAAAATAATTTGTAAAATTTTTTCCATGTATATTTGTATAAAATTTACACTATTTTATTTGTACATAAATTTAACTCAAATTAAATATGTTTCTAAACAGAAGTTGTAAATAAAAATGTTTTGTAAATAATAAAAATAATTGCAAAATAAAATAATGTACAGATTATAAGTATCTAAACTCAGAAAAAGCCGTAAAGCAATAATTGAAAGACCAATTCCGGCTCCATACCAACTAAAATTGAATCAAAATCACTTCCATTGTACTCTAAATTAAATTATCTTTCAAATGTCTACGGTTTCATAATTTATGGAGTTACGGTTGAAAAGTCGATTTTCTGAGGTGGTTTGTGCAGTTTTACCACTTACTTATTGTATATATTTATTCATATTTATTTTTTATACATAATGTACATAATTATAAATATTATCTTCATTACTGAAAATAAAAAAATAAATTAATTTATTAAAAAAATAAAAATATTTTCCTTATTTGTATATGTGTATATTATACTATGCGTATATAAAACTTGTATATAACTAATTTCCTTACATAAAACTCACCCAAAAAATAATTATATAACATTACTTAATTAAATTAATTGAATTATGAAATTTGGATTTAATTATTTAATTATTTAATCTATTCATTTATTTGATTTAAAAACATGCCTTGTATATAAATATTTGATTCCATGCCTTAAATAACCACCATTTAGGTGGCTAATTAATTTTTATAAATTAATTAATTATTTTATTTTATTTAATTCTGAATTTTATTTTAATTAACTAATTAATTAAATTCACCATTAAACACATTCCTTAATTGTACATCTTTCCTTTTTGATTTTTTTCTTCTCTTTGGGTCCACCCACTTCCTCTAAAAGATCATGTTCCACAGGTTCATTCTCTATATTTGGATGATCGATGTCATCCTCAAATTCTTGTCTAATGCTCAAGTCGTCTTCATTGTCCTGTAAGACAATCAGAGGATCTGATTCCTCCACTTCATGCTCCTTTTCTTGATGAATTTCAAGGAAAGTAGCATCACGACTTTCGATCAGACCTTTACTTTCATGGAAGAACCTATATCCTTTAGAATTGTCACTATATCCAATAAACTTGCACTTTAATGTTATGAAGTCTAGCTTGTCTCTAAGCTAACGCGGTACCAGAACATGTGCTGCACATCCTCATTTCCGGAGATGGCCCAACTCGGGCTTTCTGCCATTCCATATTTCATATGGCGTTGATTCTACGAACTTGGTGGGAATCCTGTTCTGTATATAGTTCGTAGTCAACACTGCCTCTCCCTAAAATTTCTTGAAAAGTCCTGAGTGTGAAAGCATACACCTTACTATATTCATCAAAGTTCGGTTCTTTCTTTCTGCTACACCATTCTGCTGTGATGTATAGGGAATTGTAGTCTGCCTACGAATGCCTGTCTGAATACAGTAATCCTCAAACTCTTTTGAGGTGTATTCCCCACCTCTATCTGTCCTAAGAGTCTTGATTGGTTTTCCCAATCTTGTCACCACTTCCGTCTTATATCTCTTAAATGTTTCAAGTGCTTCCGACTTTCTTCCTAAGAGATAGACATAGGATAACTTCGAATAGTCATAAATGAATGTTATAAAGTATTCCTTAATCCTATGTGTGCTAACGTTCAGCGGCCCACATATGTCTGAATGGATCAAACCTAGTAACTATGTTGATCAAATTCCGATTGAGAAGGGTCTTCTCATCATTTTACCGATCAGACAGTGTTCGCAGGGCAATGTCCTTGCACCCGTGATCTTAGGCAACATATTTGCCGTAATGATTTGATCCATCTTAGAATTTCCTGGGTGACCCAGTCTCATGTGCCACAAGTCATAGTCAGACAAACAACACAAGGGATACTCAGAAGAGACATTCATTGATTCACCATAATTTATTACAGAAAGACAGAATAGGTCATGCTCGGGCACAAACTTTCCCATCGCATAGACCTTCTTATTCTAGCATATAGATACACGCTTATTATAAAACCTATATTCGAAGTTTTTCTTGAGCAGCACTGGGACAGATATCAAGTTCCGATGTATCCCTGGGGCATATTGTACGTCATTCAGTACCATAATGTTATCTCCCATGTCAAGTCGGTATGTCCCAACACCTTCCACGTCCTGGTAGGTGTTGTTCCCCATGAAGATCTTCTGTTCGTCTTTGCTCAACTCCTTGAAGTCTACCAGGTCTTCCTTCGTCTTGGCGATGTGTCTGGTTGCTCCAGATTCGATCCACCATCCATCACTGTCAGTGATGACGGAGTTGCATTCCACGACAACTGCGAACTCCATTTTCTTCTTGCCTTTGCTTTCAGGCATTTTAGAATTTCCTGGCTTCTTCTTGTTGGGACAATTGACCTTGAAATGGCCATATTTGTCGTAACCATATCAAGAGCTACGTGGGTATTTCCCACTCTTTCCCTTGAAATTCGCCTGTGAGGGACCTAGCCTTTTCTTCATGTGCACGGCATTTGCTTCTTCTTCTTCCTCGACCTCAAAGATATCAGTTTTCGATCTTTGTTTAGAGAGGTCCTGCTCTGATACCAGTGTGGGATCTTGACAAGGTATGTCGAGGTACGCCCTTTCCTCTTAGGATGCACGATAACGATAGAGATGAAGAGATAGATAATGGGAGAGGGATGGAGAGAATGAGAGGGGGGCTCTCTATGGCGAGGTAGATCTCGGGATGATCTTCCCCTCCTTATGGAGGTAGTTATATATAGGGGTGTGAACGTCTCCTTGCCAAGTCCGCCCCTCCCCCACGTCCGACGGTTACGGTCCTCCCCGAGACCCGGCCACGCCGCAACTGCCGCCCCCTTGGATCGGCCGGATCGGGCGGCGACGGTTCTTGACCACTTGGTCAAAGACCGTTCAACAGCTCCCACCTTGTTTGGACCACACGATCGCTCTGCTTGCCTCAATACGGGTTAATCACCCCCCCCCCCCCCCTTGCAGACATCGACCAGCGACACCCCTTCCTGTCATTTTTTAAAATGTTATAAACTCTTGTTAGTGTATTTGGTTGTAGGAGCTAACTTCCCAGCTGTTCTAAATAACGGAGCTCTTAAAGGGTTTTTTTTGTTTTGATTTTGTTGGGCTCAACCATAATGGTTTGGGCTGCTTTTGTTATGTGCATTGAAAGTCTTTGATGCGGGCATCAGATGACCACATTTCCTCCTTTTCGATGAAATGAATTTTAATCGTTTGTAAAAAAACAGATGCAAATCTAGGGCAGCGAGAAAAACTCCGAGTATCACACAACCAAACGAAAGATGAAGTCAATGCCAACTACCAAGGAGCATTGTAGATCGATGATCTATAAGCTAATTAGTTGGAAGGACTATATATCTCGTCATTAATATATTAATTAAACTTCTTCCCCGCGTAATCCATAGCTGCGCTGTCCACCGTCCAACCCATGCACGTCAACCCCATCATGCATGCATGCAATCACCACGTACCCTAATTTTGGTTTTTAATTAATCTCCAACAAATCTCCATTGACTTGCAAGTTGCGTGATTTGTATATATTAAGATAATTGACTTGCGATATCGTCGAGCCGAAGTACATGTATGGGTAATTATTTAATCCAATGGTGTGCTTCTCCTCGAGGACAAGGGAGATCGTTCCCTACGATATTATATCAGATTTCATATATTAATGATGGTGACTTGGATCATGTGCCCCTGGGCCATTAAACGAGGATATACAGACTAATTAATCCCCCTCTAATTAGTCAAATTCGAGGGTTAGTATTTAGGGGTATGTGCGTCTGCCGACGCGATCCCGATGTCGTGTTGTTGCTTCTTAATGAGGTTGTTGTCATTAATTATTATGATTGATTAATTGGTCTTAGGATCATAATCTCCGAAACTGTAATTGGCCGCCACACTAAATATGCGTCTGTGATCGAATGCTACACAATGATCGTCGAGACAATATCGAAGCACGATTGATTGAGTCATTAACATTATTCTTGTATTTTCATTTTGCGGTCTTAATACTGAATGGTGGTTGATTAGAAGTAAAGTTCCTGATTAGATGTTCAAGTGGATTTTGTATTATTATAATTATCATATGTCTTCATCATTAATGCAAATCTGATCGACCATTAAGAAAGTACTAAGTTGTTGGTAGTAATGTGATTGTTGAAGTGGAATCAAGACCTGCCAAGGGGATCTAATTGATTATTCAAACTCTGTCATTATAGGCCTAAACTAAGCTGTTCGGCTACTTAAGTCAGCGTCCTTAATTACTACGATCCTCTTGTCAATGTAAGCAGATATAATAGCGTAGGTACTAATTAGCATAATATTATATACGGTAGGGGTATTAAACTCCAACACCACCTTATTATCCCATGAAAATTTACGTAATTATACGCATTTACGTAATAATCCAATTGTTCGGTCAAAACCTAATTACGGGTCAAATCCGGACCCAATTGGACCACTAATCACATATCGAAAAAATCCACACCCGTCCAAATTGGTCCCGTGCGCACCCGAACCGACGCGCCTGCCCCAGACCTCAACCGCCTTCCCCCAATCCCCACCCGCCACGTGTTTCCAGAGGGAACCCGCGCCACCCGCCCCCGCCTCAGGCTCCAGTTGCCAAGCAACAGCTCGCACGTGCGCACGCACCCACTTCACCTCGCCTCGAAGCCACTTTATTTTATATCAGGACCATCACCTACATGTCCTCTGATATATATTTTGTATTACCAATTACCCCTGTACTAAAGAGTTATCACATATATACCCTTGTAGCCCGGAGAGATATTAAGCCAGAGGGTGAGGATGTGATGTGAAATACTTATGAGGATATTTTTGCAAGAACTACTGTGTATAAGATCCCCTAAGCCAACCCTTCCTCCCATTCCTCATATCTACAGTTCTCCAAATTATCTATCCATCTTTTGAGATGTTGCATTCCTCCTCCATAGACAACATTCCCCTCTTCGTCCCGCGGCTAACATCCGCGGACCGGAGGTGGAGGCCAGGGGTGGATGCCGCACCGAATTGCCCTCGGTGCGACTCTACCAACACTAAATTCTGCTACTACAACAACTACAGCCTCGCGCAGCCGCGGTACTTTTGCAAAGGGTGCAGGAGGTACTGGACCAAGGGGGGCTCGCTACGCAACGTTCCTGTGGGTGGGGGCTGTCGCAAGAGCCGCCGTGGCAAGCCCGTTCGTCTATCAGTCACGGGCCACACCACGGTCCCGCCTTCGTCCACCCCGTCCCCGATTCGACCGGATGTCCTCCTGGATGACCCGGGAGCCGGTTCGACCGCACCTGACATCGACCTCGCTGTGCTCTACGCGAAATTCCTCAACCCGGGGAACTCGGGAAGTTCCCCGGGAGCTCTTCCTGAGTTCCCTGTCGATGACATCGTGCCTCAGCTGCCCCGGGAGATCCCCGTGGCAGCTGACGGCTTCGTCGCGTGGGGTCCCCCTCTCGTGGTGGACCCGCAATTTGGGGAATTCGGGTTCAATCCGGACTCAACCGGGTGCGAGATGGACGTCTTCACTCCATGGCAAAGCCACTCGTTCTGGCCCTCCTCCGACACGCAATTCGTCGCCGGTGATCCGTTGGCGAACCCGTGGTGTGGCCCGCCCCCGTTCGATCCACCGAGCTACGAGGAAGATCTCACGGCATTGTAACCCAGCTCTAGGACCTACGTCCCACCGTCGTCGTCGTCTTCATCGTCTGTGCTTCCATCTATTAGTTGTTATGTTGCAAAGATATATAAATATATGGTCATTTTTGACGCAGAAAGCGATGTATAACAAGCTTTTCATAAGTTCGTAACGACTGTCAAACTTTTTTACGTGGCGACCGATAATAAATCGATGAAGAGGTAAGTAATAAATTGATGTGGAACCAACTTTGGCGGTGTACTTGAGGGCACGCAATGCGCATGGAGGACGATGGGGACGTGTGCATGTGGGCGAGAGTTAGGGCACGCCAAAGGGACCACGAAAACCCTAATAAAAGCATGGAGATGCATCGATTGTACCGTGGGTGCAGAGGGGATCTTATGATCCCACAGGGGTAGAGAGATCCGAGATGTCCCTTTCGATGTGATATGGCAACAGATATCGCCTACGTAACAGTTTCTTAGCTTCCGTGGTCCATGTAATGACGTATTAACAGTTGATCGTCGCGATTGTCGCGTGACGAAGCTTGGTAAGCTCGTTATATTGGATCCTCAAATATCATAGCAGAAATTTTGAATCACTGCAACAAAATTCACATAAAATTGACGTAGAACAACGTATAAATTTAAGATTAATCATTATATATGTAACAACGGTGATGTTTTAAGGCTGTCATCTGATTAATGAAGATCAAACATGGCAAGTTTTCGAGCCAGTTCTTTGCGATAAAGACTCGGATCTAGCTAACTTGGGCACAATATGAGCTCTCGACTGCGTTATCTACTGTGCAAAAACTTTGAAAGATATTTCTTAATTAAATTACATAAATGTCCCAGAATTTGGAGCTAGTATATATATTCAAAGAGGACCTGTAAACAAAGCATATGCTAAAACCTTTGAAGCATGATATATAACAACATAAACTGAGCAGACACTCCTTAGCAGGTAGACATGATCTGTAAGTATCCGAGCTCATGGAGGGTAATGGTGCATGGCGATGAAGACGATTTCACGGACAACGGAGGCTGGGTCTCGCTGGCACCGCCGAAGCTAGAGCTTCAATGATTGCAATGTTATAGAGTAGATGGTGATGGGGGGCTGGGTTCCGTCTGCGAGCTGAACATATGGCCTTCCTCTCACATGTGTTCCCCGAAGTGGATGACCAATTATTGAGTGGCATGAGAGCAGTGGTGGAGAAGGACAAGAGGAAGTAGATGGAGGAGCCAATGGGAAGATTACAAGAAGCCAAAGGGCATGGCCCCTTCTCCTCCTCCCCCCATTGGGACATTTCAAGCCATAGTCCCCACAAGGAATGGATGCCCTTAATCCTTTGTTTGGATGAGAAAGGAAGGATCCTTTTACTGGTGGAGGAAGTTTTCTATATATGGTTTTTTTACTGTATACACTGCTAAGGAATACATACTTATGTATAGGTTTTGAATAAAACTTAACAACAACAAGAAGAAACATAAAGCCCATTATCTATCTTCCTCCTCCTACAGCCACCGGCATCAATCCTGCTTAAGAAACATAAAGCCCGTTACCTTTCTTCCTCCTACAGCAGCCACCATCATCAATCCATCTTGTACCTTCACAGCTTCGCGCTTCTTGAGCTTCCTTACTCATCTTCAGTTAGGACCTCCGTCGTCATAGATAGTTGTTCTCCTCCTCTAGGACACCACCATATATAGTCGTGAGTGGCTATATTTTCCAACACCTCCTTTCCTTCTCCTTCATGGCGCTTAGCTATGGCTCTATCCCATCCGTTCTTCCTCCTCTAAGACCACCATTATTGCCCATTCCACCAAGGGTTGGATCAGGAATTTTATCAAGGAAGGGCTAGGTATGAATTTATCATGTATTTTCGAAAGGTTTAATAGGGCTATCCATACCATTATTTTTCTATTTCTTAAGATATTTTGTGAAAATTGCTGATGATATTTAGGTCACTATATGACAACATGTTATCATTCGAATTTTGACTCAATTCGAGATTGTTTTACCATCCTTCAAGCATGTCAAATTTTAATGGTCTCAGAATTGTTGAAATTGATCCCTTATAGATGGATTTGTTATGAATGTCTGTTTTATACGAAATTTGAGTAACATATTCTCATCTAGTTGACTAAATCTCCCCAAGTGTTTCAGAAAATACCTAAAAAAATAAAAAAAAGTAAGGGTTGAAGTAGCCCCAATAAAATCATCTTCAAATGATGTTTTCTCAATAGTATTATTGTTTTAAATTATGATTTTTACATTTTGAAAATCAGAGCTTATATTAATCTAAATTCATCCATAAGGTCAGATTTTTAAATAGAAAATATTTTTTATGATACCTTTTTATATTCTGGTAAACTTATAATTTAAACCTATTTGAATCCATTCTTAACATTGAATAAATAACTTTAATTTAAAGATGAAAGATCTTGCATTTAGACAAAGACAACAAAATTAGTTTCATTTTGTTAGAAAAGGAGAACTAATGATGGCTCAAATCTTCTTGAAATTCTTTAATTTGATAACTATTTTTAGCTTTGTAATTTAAGGGGTGATGAATCCTCATTTCATCACCTTTATTTTCCATTTTAACCTTAAATCTCGAGCTAAATGCATGTATATCTTTTTAATTTGTGGAAATAAGCACTCCATAAATTGTACATAATATTGTATAAAATAATGTATAAATACTATATTCAGTTCCAAAATAATAACAGAAATAAAGGAAAAAGAATGAAGTGTCAAAGACACTAAGTGACCCAGACCCCGAAACCTAATCATCATGATGACTTGGTCGATAAGAAATAAAGTAGGGGGAGATAGGGTAGAAGAACTGTCAGAAAATACATAGAAAAATACACAAATCCCTATTTTTTTGCCTAATAATTGTATTTTGGGATCCATTTTTATTTTATTATTTTTACACCTTAAATGATAAAATCCTCAACATAAATGTTGTACATAAAAATACAAAGGAAAATGCAAAATTTATTTCACTAAAAAATAATGCATAATGTGCATAGGACACACAAAATTAAAAAGTGCAAAGGAAACTTTGCAGACATGTATCTTCTCCATATAGAATTAAAATTGACCAAACTCATCTTAATTATTATAAAACTAAATAAAATATTTAATGAAGGTAGTTGCATTCAATTTGGAGTTAAGATGCAAAAGTCAGGTTTTTTGTCCCGATTTGTGTAGTATACCAATATATAATATTCAATATTTTTATTCTTTGTATTTTTTCACTTTATTATAAATTTGTAAATATTATTTCAAACACATGTACATCATTAAAATAAATTAAAACCATTAAAAATAAAATAAATTAAATTATGTATTCCAATACATAGACGAATTCCACACACACATATAATATGCCCATATAATTAATTAAGTATATAAATAAACTCAGAAAAATAAAGTAAAAATACCTATATATGTACTTAAATAAATTATAAATATATAATTACATGTACATATTAATAAAATGTAAAATACAAATTCAATATAAAATAAAGTAAACTACATATATAAGTATATATATAACTATAATTATGCATGTAAATATTAACCTAAGTTAAATATCCTCATAAAAATAAATAAAAATAGGCATTAAATACTATATTAAATTACAAACATTTTTCATGTTTTAACAAAAAATTAGTTCGTTAATTAATTTTTAAATGATTTTACAAGGCATTTTTACCTAAGAATTATCTAGTTGGTCCATGTTGACCAATTAGATCACACCATGAGTTAACTCGGCCAACTGCACGGTCTTCTTCAGCCGCCTCTATCAAAGTTCACAAGAGGCTTGTTTTCTCCGATTTTTCACACTACCACCTCACCTCCCTCTCCCTCAAGCTCCTCACGCTTATGATCCTCGCACACCCGCCACCCTTGTTGAGCCCACTCCTTCCATCTACCCCTTCTCCCTCGCATGCTACCTCGTCTCAAAGTCATCTGGTCTTCTTCTATCTTTATTGTTTTGTCGTTTGATCCCTTCCAGTGATTTTCTTAGCCCCTCAAACACCTCTACAGTCTATAGTTGGTGATAAGAGCTAGGGGACGGTGCTATGTAGCGAGGAGGAGCTCGTTGGAGAAAGTCCAGATCCATCACCGACAACTTCATCAATAGCTCAGCTTTGTTGACCTTCTGACAAAGTTGAGGCATTTTCGTTCTATTTGTAGGTAATCCTTTAGGTTTAATTTCATTTCCCATCTTTATTTTCTAATTTTATCGATTAATTAGGATTAATTTAATAAGTCCCAATTTGTCCTGGAGCTTGAGCTCGAGGCCAAATCCTCTGTTCTCGAGCATTTTTCCATCCTAAACCCTAACCATAAACCATAAACCATAAATCATGAGCCTTACATGACTCCAAAATGAAGTACATTTCAGTGTTGCGAGTTTAGAGATTAGTTGAGCAGGGATGTGATTCATAGGTAGCATTTGTTCAGGAGGCTGATCAGGAGCCAATGACACAGGACATCATAGTAGTATCAGAATATCCATATGTGTTTCTTGATGAGCTACCAGGATTACCTCCTGAAAGAGAGGGATCGAGTTCGAGATAACACTACTACCAGTACGCAGCCGATCTTGACGGCACATTACCACATGGCACCAATTGAGTTGAGAAACCTTGAATCTGGGAACCCATTTACACTCCATTCGTGGTGTTACATTTGCTAAAGATCGCACAAGTTAAAATACGGGGAAATTTTTTGCATTATTATTGTGACATTCAAATCAATATAACAACCACAATCCAACAACAGTATGTACCACCAACATTGTATTTTATTAAATTTTCACATATATATATATATATATATTTCATGCAATGTAAATGATGACAATGTATATAAATATCCCATAATATACAGAAGAGAAAAAGAATCATTTACATTATGAACTGAACAAAAACTGTGACAAAAGTAATTGTACCGTCTGGTATATACCCAGGTGCCAGGAATCATCAACCAGCTACTGAGATGCAGGCTTTTTGCCTGCCACACATGAAAGGTACAAGAGGCATAAGCGAGCGCTGGTACCTCTTAAAAATTTATCAAAATAAATAGGCATTTAAAGTAGTTGCAAAAGAAAGTAGGAAAGAATATTCATTTTTAAAAAATCTACAACAATGTGAAAAATTACAACTACTTGTTATGAATAAGATTTTCAAGCTACTTTAAGGAAAAGTCCCAGAATTTACCCACTATATTTTTCTTCATATTCTTTTACAGTAGTTTAATGGCTCATAAGTATAATTTCTCTAACCCATTATCCTTTCTTACATATAATTTATATATTAATTTATGGCCTATATGTAGATGTTGTTTTCTTGTCATTAAGATTAAGTTATGGATCTTGATAAGAAGCTGATGAGGTGATGCTTTTTTTAATTCTTAATTTATTGATGATGGAAAAGATAATATTCTAATCTGGTTCTCAATTCAATCTATCTTTTTTAATTCTAGTAGGTAGTCTGTTGACGTCATCTATGTATGGCCTCACATTATGACTTTAAGGTGTGAATAATGCCTTCAGGTTGGGGTGCCTCCGTAGGAATGTGATGTTGTGTAATGCATCCTAAGTAAGTTCCCAAAACATCTACTAACTTAATTATAATCAACTCTAGCCAACACAACCTATGATTGACTTCACCTCTTAGACAAGATCCATTATGTTTCATTCTAAGTTTTACTGTAACTCCTCCAAATGTAACCCTAGAAGATTCAGATGTAATCCTAGATGATGTAGATTTAGCATTGCCAAGCCTGTTGACAGAAAAGTAACCAAAACTCAAGCAATGAGGTAGTCTCCCAAGGAAACTCTTCCGTCTCGCCCTCTAATTGGAAGTGTGGTCCAATAGAGGGAAAAGTCTAATCCAAAACTACCCCCCAAAGAGGGGAGAGAGAGACTCTCCGAAAAAATTGCTCTAAAAACCAACTCGACTAGTATGGACCAACGAGCTCATACGAAAACTAAAAATCAAGGATGCATGCATGGGTATCCTGAAACAGAGGGTCAACGGAACTAGTCAAAAGTAAGGATTCCAACAAGGCATAAAAACACTACGAACTCGCGTAAAAACCATAAAAGGACTGGGATACTAGATCCATACACTTGGCGGCCTCTGCCTGTTGGGCGAGATTTTTGAATTTTTATTTTTATGTTAATATGAACAAGTCCTTATCATCGCAACCCAAATTATCCCTCAACAAAAAAACTTTATTTTATTCTCATGCTGAAATTAATAAAACAATGTAGCAAGAGAAAATTGCAATTTAATTAACATGTATAGCAACATGATCGAACTCAGGGATGCTACAAATTCCTAGGGTTATTCTAATAATCAAAAATCAATTAAAAGAAAGAGGAAATTTTCAAATGCAACCTATCTTGGTTTTGTGAAATTTTTATTTTTTTGTTTTTTATGGGGTTTTTATTTTTTTTATTTTTATATTTATTAATTTTCTGCATTTAAAATTTTTAGTAGTTTTTAGTTTTGCAATTTTAAATCTTCATGAATATAATTTTCAAACTAGTTATATACAAAGACAGAGAAAGGTTATACTTTTATTTTAAAATTATAATAAAAATGACCAAAAATGTTAAAATAAAATGTTTTTTGTATTTTATACATTTTATAATATTTTTAGTGATTTTAGGAGATTTTCCGAATTTTTAAGATTTTCAAAATGAATAACAATAGGAGAAAAGTTAAACAGTGAACACACACGACTATTTTTTAGTTTAAAAATATCAAATAAATTCAAAAAATATTACTTTATTATCCCCTAAAAATTCTATCAAATTATCTTCTAATAGGAAGTTAAATCACAATTTTTGGAAATTTCTACAATTTTTTGAATATTTTGCAGTTTTTTTGGGTTTTAATATTTTACATTTTTTCAGACTTATGAAAAATTAATTTATGAAATTTTTACAGAAAAAAATACAAAAATATATTTATTCTTATTTTTTTAGAATTTTGATGCAATATTTGAATTTTTCTGAGTTTTTCAAGTAGTGAAAAATGCAAAGTTTTTATTTTCTAATAATAAAAAATAAAAAAATGCAATAAGAAAAATACACTTAGAAGAGACACATAAGTAGAACTTAATCTCAATTTTGGAGAATTTGTTGAGCACAAATACTAACTATTCAACAAGAAAGATCAAACAATTGAAAGTCTAAAATACTGATGAGTCGAATGTCCAATGGGTTAAGATGGAATAAATATGCAATGGTCGTTCTTCTACAACCAATAGATTCAGTCAATAAAAAATATGTATAAAATCACTTAATGAAATATTAATCAGTGAAAAGCAATGTGTAAGCGGTCTTCGCTATTTAATTTAGCTGGTGTAGTGACCAGGGTCAAACACAAGGAGCACGATTAAAGAACTTAGCAGTCAAATTTTGAAAATAAAATTTTTAGTGGTTTTCTCTTTTTTCAAAATTTTTAATTTTAAATGAGGAACAATATGCACAAGGAAAGAAATACACACACCACAATATTTTTCGTATTTCCATAATAGCAAAATACTCAGAAAATTGCAGAAAATATATTTTTGGGGTTTGTAGGTTTTAAAATATTTTTGATAAATTTTCCATATTTTTCTGATGTTTTTTATGATTTTTTAAAAATCAAACAGTGGAAAAAAGGTAAACAATGCACAACCAAGAGTATTTTGCACCTTAAAAATATTTAAGTACCCAAAAATCCTGAAAGTTATTTTTATGATAAAGTATAAACAAATATCTACACACAGGAACTGAAATCACTATCTTCAATTTTTCTATAATTTTATACAATTTTTCTAATATTTGTAGTCTTTGTAATTTTTTGGTTTTTATAAATGATTAATGCACGAAAATTGGAAAGAAAATAAAATACAGTAAAACACACCTAATCTAATTTTTTTGAAAATTTTCAGACAAACTTCAATTTTTAATGATTTTCCAAAGTTCATACAGAGAAAATGACACGGTTTTTGAATTTTTAAAAATATCAAATAAAAATAAAATGCAATGAAATTTATATATAATGAAGAGCAATACAACAGGAACATAACATGATTTGTTTTGAGAATTCATTGAGCAACAAAAAGGTTTATTTCAAACAAATAAACATGCAATTTTAAGTTCTAGACATAGAGGAATGAATTGCAATTATTGAAAAGTTTACAAAAAAATATAAAAAAATAAATTACGGGATAAATATCGCAAATTATGCAAGAAAAGTGTGCCACACACGTGACCAGATTTGGAGTAGGGGTTGATTTACAATTTTTGAAACCTCCAGGGGTTTATGCAATTTGCCCAATATTTTCCTTTTATTTTAAAGGACCCTCCCTTAGGGTTCCCGGTTGCTTTCTCTTCATTTGAATTTTCATAGGCAAAAAATAGGGGTAGTCGCCGCCCCTTCTTCAGATCGACGGTGAGGCAGCATGGGCATGGCGGTGGAGATACTGCGACGGTTGTGATGGAGTTAGGCAAAGGTACCGTCGTGAAGGAGCACGCACAGGCGATGGAGAAGATGGGCTCTAGGCAGTTGCCCTACAACAGGGAGAAGGTGGTGGTGGAGTTACGGTCGACGAAAGGGATCCAGGAGGCGCAGCACGCTAGGTGGCCGACGGTAGCGAGCTTCTTCGAGCAGAGGAGCAAACAGATTTGAGGAGGCCGCGATCTAGGCGGAGAAAGTTATGGGCTGGTGGTTGGGCCTCAGGAGGCGGTGGCGGTAAGCGCCGCCTCTGCTGCGGGCTGGAGGGTGGTGGCTCTGCCGCTCGAATGTTTTTTTTTGTTTTTTTATTATTTTATATGTAAACTATAAACATAAATAAAATAATAATAAAAGTTTTTTATTTTTTAAACATGAACAGTAAATAGTTTTTGTTTAAATTTTTATTTTTTATTTTTCTTGTAAAATAAATGTTTAGAAAAAGGAATATATATAATAATTATTTTGTTTATTTTTTTGTATTTTTCTATTTATAGACAACATACGACATGAGCACGACGGTTCGGTCTATTTTATTCAAACAAATAAAAGCAAAAAACGTGTATGAGTTCGATTCCATGGGAAATGAGAGATTGGAATCTGATCTCCTACCACCGTGCGTGGTCGGAGTTGATAGCTTGTACGAGATATAATGAGAATGTGTGTGGATCGAGAAGATGAGATGAAAATTGGTTTCGGGGTGGATCAAATCGGAATGGAGAATTAGCTAAGATTAAAAATTTAACAACTAAAGGATTGTAATTTAAAATCTAAAACTACTCTAAAATGATACCGAAAAATAAAGTTAGATCTCACCTCAGGATTGGATACGCCGTGATGGCCTCGACGAGGGTTGATTTGCTATCATTGAATGACTTGGAGGCTAGGTACCCTTCTGCGACAAGAAACTCTCAGAAATCAGGCTCCTCTCCACCAAAGATTGATCAAAGAATAATGAAGGAAAGGAGACCCAATAAAAAGAGAAGAAAAAAATCAAAAAGGAAAGATGTACAATTAAGGAATGTGTTTAATGGTGAATTTAATTAATTAGTTAATTAAAATAAAATTCAGAATTAAATAAAATAAAATAAATAATTAATTTATAAAAATTAATTAGCCACCTAAATGGTGGTTATTTAAGGCATGGAATCAAATATTTATATACAAGGCATGTTTTTAAATCAAATAAATGAATAGATTAAATAATTAAATAATTAAATCCAAATTTCATATTTCAATTAATTTAATTAAGTAATGTTATATAATTATTTTTTGGGTGAGTTTTATGTAAGGAAATTAGTTATATACAAGTTTTATATACGCATAGTATAATATACACATATACAAATAAGGAAAATATTTTTAATTTTTTAAATAAATTAATTTATTTTTTTATTTTCAGTAATGAAGATAATATTTATAATTATGTACATTATGTATAAAAAAATAAATATGAATAAATATATACAATAAGTAAGTGGTAAAACTGCACAAACCACCCCAGAAAATCGACTTTTCAACCGTAACTCCATAAATTATGAAACCGTAGACATTTGAAAGATAATTTAATTTAGAGTACAATGGAAGTGATTTTGATTCAATTTTAGTTTGTATGGAGCCGGAATTGGTATTTCAATTATTGCTTTACGACTTTTTCTGAGTTTAGATACTTATAATCTGTACATTATTTTATTTTGCAATTATTTTTATTATTTACAAAACATTTTTATTTACAACTTCTGTTTAGAAACATATTTAATTTGAGGTAAATTTATGTACAAATAAAATAGTGTAAATTTTATACAAATATACATGGAAAAAATTTTACAAATTATTTTTGGCTTTTTGGATTGAAGACCCTATCTCCCCCTACTTTATTCCTGGTCAATCAGGTCAAGTTTTGACCTTCTCTCGGGGTTCAGGTCAGGCTGCATTTATTTCATAAATACATCTGTTGTTTTTTTCTTTTCTTCTTTATTCTTTTATTTGAGTATAAAAAGTGTAAAAAATGCATATTTAACAAATGCATACGAAATGGTAATTTCATGAAATTAGTAGGTATTTACAAGTGTTTGGCTAAGGAAATAAAGCTAAAATAAAAGAATAAAGACGATGAAACGTGGATTTATCATTCCCCTATGCTTTACCTTTTCTAGATCCTTAGCAAACACTTATTTGGAAAATAGGAGAAAATAAAAATTGAAATAAAGGAAAGAAAAAGGAAAGAAATTAGAACAATATTGACTTTTAAACTTATCTTCATAAAATTATAGTATGGGGCTCTGTCGGACCTTTGGATTATTAGTGTGTCAGAACCTTAATGGGAAATGGATTTCAAACCTAACAGCCTCTAAGTTCCACGAGACTCCTATTCAGGTCTCCTCAAAAGTCAAGTCAGAACAAGTCTACATACACAAATTCTTATGACTATGAATTTTTACTTGTACGGTGTAAGTGAAATATAGCTCATCATCTCAAAAGTAGCAAAGAAACAGCCTCTCTCAATAAGATAACTCTAGTCCCCCAGTCTAGCAACTCTTTCCTCGAGGAGCGGGGATATTCCCTTCTAAGTTCAAGTACAACCAGCTCAAGAAGAAGGGATGGAGAAGAGACTGGATGGTAACCAGTGTAGCTACCTATCCTCGGATGCATGACCAGTGTAGCCAAATCATCCGCAGAAAGCTTACAATCATTTGACTTTGAATATCTTATTCTCTTCTTTTTTTTCACTTGCATATACACTCCGGCGGGCATTTTACTTTTCAACCAAGCCTGTCCAATTTTGGAGATTCTACATTTTTTATTTTCTTTTTCTTTTTTTTGAAATATATACAAGGTGCAACATGTACATAAGGAGTTTTTCCTCTTGAGCCGGTAGATTATCCCTCTTTTGAAGCATTATTGCAACCCCACAGCATCCTGTCTTTAGACCTCAACATCGCCAAACTAGATTGAGATGCACTTCCCTCCCTGGAGGAGGATGAGAGGTTCCGTCAATATGTACGACCCTCGTATGCTACCTCAAGCCAAAAGATTATGTCCCCTCACTACCTCCTCCATGAAGTGTTATGCGTAGAGTGCTTGTCTAAGGTAAGCCACGGTCTGAAAGTCATGTGTGTGTTGTTAAATATTCTACTTAGACTTATCAAGATAACATATGAACATAGTCTTATGGACGTAAAGAATTAAGTCACTAGAACCTGAAAAGTCTTAACTAAGGTTCCTCTGAAATTAAGTGGATTAAGGTCCAACTAAACTCCATTCTTCAATTTTATTCCAGATTTAGTTTAAATGTAATTAATATCATGAAAAACGCACATGCAAATGCAAGAAATATGTACAATGGAGAGAAAAGAAAGCAAAATCTTTTTGTGAAATAGTTTTCTAATTTTGAACTTTTTATAGATTTTTGAGAAAAAATGATGCACATGTAAAAAGTATTTTTTAACAAATAGTTAGTAATATATACAAGTATATACAATTTTTTAATAAGGGTTAGGGATGAGATACACATATTTACACAAAAGTGAGTCAATTATTTACAAGAATCAAACAAAAGGATTTACAACTTGAGTGATTTATATAGGTATATACATACAGTTGGAATTTTTTGTGATGCATATATTCCTTAAACTTTTGTTGAAAATAGTTTTACAAATAGTTTTGAAGACTATAGTCCAAATTAATTTTTCAAACAATTTTACAAACATTTGAAAACAATTTTGCTAACATTTTTCAAATAGTATATATAGATTTTCAAAATAATTTTTCAACCATTTTCAAAACATTTGCAAATAGTTTTACAAAATAATTTTATTTCACACAAAGAAAAATTTTTACAAGATAAACTATTTTTACAATGGTTGGAAATATTTTTCAAATATTTTTCAAATAGTTTTCAAAAGTTTTTTCAAATAGATTTTCAAACTACTTTCAAAATATTTTTTAGAATATTTTAACCTAGCTTATTAATCAGTATATACAAAAAGAATTTTGAGGAAATTTCTCCATCTTTTTTATTAATTGGTTTTACAGTTTTTTACAAGGATTTATATTGTATTTTAGCTATATTAAAAATACGAAAGTACGAGTTATGGCTAAAGTATATATACAATATATACGACACCCCCTATACTTAGCTCGAACTATGCCGTCATAGTGATCAAAGAGCTACAAAGGAAGACATAAATCATGCTAAGTATAGACGAGTGAAAAGAATAATATACTATAATGACGAATAAAAGAATAAGATCAATAGAAGTCGGTGATCCCCCTATACCTAGGATCAAGTAATCCTAAGTAGAGAAGATTGTACACAAGGGGAAAACTGAGGAGTAGGATGTACAAATACTACCTCTCCTATACTTAGGGTAAAATATCCCTAAGTATAGGCAGCGAAACAGAGGTAAAAAGAATTAAAAGAATAATAAAAAATCTGACACCCCCTATACCTAGGGTAAAGTACACCCTAAGTATAACATAATCATGGGATGGAAATGGGATGTTTAGACAAAAGAATGTGTGATATGGATAATTGGATCTATACAGTTGTGAACAATGTTGAGGTGCCTCTCAACAAGCGCTAGAGTTTACGCCCCTAGCTGAGCTTAAAGGCTAGGATAATGATGAGCCGAAGAATCACCAAGACTCAGGTAAAAGAAATAGAGTTAGGGTCGTTGCGACCCGACTCTCGGAAATCAATCAGATCAACAAGAAAAATGAAGGATAGACCACCAAACAGAGATAAAAATCAATAAACACAAATAGTGGACCTGGCTATGAGATTAGCTTGGTATAGCACCCAGGTCAGACTCAGGGAGCACGAGTTGTCCTTGCGGCCTAAGAAGTAGTCAACAAATATAAAAAAGTATTTTTTGGTGGTTTTTAATTTTTTATATTTTTTGGGATTTTATATAATGAGAAAAATAAGAGAAAGACAACTACAAGCACAATCAACAATTTATTTAATTACTCTAAAAAGGTCCAAAAATTCTAACAAAAATATTTTTATGTTTTTTTATACTTTTTACTATTTTTGGTGAATTTTTGAGAATTTTATGATTTTTATGGGGTTTTCTAAAAATCAAAGAAGGAAGAAAAACAATGCTACTGTCCAGCCAAGCTTCAAAGACCACTTAAAAATACCAAATGGTCTTTTCAAAGCCTGGAGGTATTTTTTATGAAAATAGAAACAATAAGGAAAATTCAGGAAAAGGGATTATTATTTTTTGGAATTTTCTCTGATTTTGTAATTTTTATGAGTTTTAAGGGGTTTTCAATGTTTATGGTTTTTATAAGCCTAAAAATAACCAAAAGTGGTCAGAAAATCAAACAAACAAAAACACAAAAAATTGATTTTTTTGTAATTTTTAAAGAGGTTTTTATATTTTTGTGAAATTTAAATCTGAACAGACAAAAAATTAAGGGTTTTTGAATTTTTAAAAATAATAAAAATGCTCAGAAATGTACCCAAAAATTAGTGAAAATTTTACACAGTGGCAGAAGCCACGTATCTAATTTTCACTCAATTTGGATTAATTTTGCTATTTTATTAAAATCCAAAACAAGCAAACAGTGCACAAGGACCTAATTGTTAATAAAAATAAGTCCTAGGTCTGGAAAGATAACACGACAGAAAACCCCAGGTCCTTAAGTGCAAAAAGTCCAATAGAGCACGCGCCGCGCACGTAGACCAGGTCTGGAAGGACTAAAATGCAATTCTTATTTATAAAATACCAATCATCAACACGCAAGGAATACATGGTATACAATGCAAAAAGTCTACTAAATCACGTGTCGAAGCACGTGGCCAATATAAACAGGGATGATAACACAAATATCCAGAACAAGAGGGTCCAATGTGCAAAATAACCAAAATAAAAAGAACTAGATAAAATATTTACAAGACTAACTAATAAAAGCAATAAACAGAGGGGCCTAAGAACAATTACCCCAATTATTATCCGATGGTTGTAGCGATTCCACGTATCTGATCTAACGGCTGTGAAACCTGGCGCCTCAACGAAGGGACTCGGATCAGATCGAACGGGTGAGGTATTGCCACGTGGAGAATCCAACGGCTAAAGTACACGGTGGCTAACCCTCGTTGGATCGACAGCTCAGAAGAGGGCACGTGGAGATCGAACGGTGCTGGCTCAAGGGAGCCTCTTCATCTGATCGTGCGGTCCTGATCAAACCCCCAATGGATCCGACAGTGGCATAGCTCCTCAAATGGACGGCTCTGAGCAAATCTGGAGCTGGAGGGCTGAATGGACGGCTGAGAAGGATCCTAGAAGAACAGGTGGCTGGCGAACTCCGCCGACCCAGAACTCATGCGGTGGACCTTCTCTGGAGCTGCTGAGATACAGAGAAGAATCGCCTCGGTGGTCCGCAACCAATGGAGGCCTCCGATGAGGCTGGAGGCATCGGAGATGTCCAGCGACGAGGGGGGCCCGGAGCTGCTGTGCCTGAACCTCAAGGCCCTCATATGGGCCTTTTTCAACATGCAAAACACACAGTCGAACTCCTGGGTCGAGGGCAAAGTGCCTCGACCCGGTGAGAGGGGAAATGGGTGGTCTAGTGACGTGGGATGGCGCTCTCCGGCGAAGTGGCGGTGGAGGAAGGCGAAGGACCTGCTCTGTGGCGAGACAGGGGGGTGGATGGGTGAAGAAGGTGAGGAGAGGTCTGGCGAAGGTGATGGCATTGTCGGGATGGCAGATGGCCGGTCGGAGGTGACTGGCGAAGGCGGCGGAGCTATAGGAACCGAAATCTAAAAACTACAATCTGTACTAAGCTACTGGCTAAACTACCTACCTGGTGAAGGCATTCGACTGTGCTGGAGCTCCTGAAGCTTCGAGGGTCATTGCCTCGAGGGATCGTCGAGTCCCGAGGCTGAGCGCGCTCGCGGCGGTGCACGGCGACGAAGAGCAGCCGGATCAATGGTTCCCAGCGTCCCGAGCCTCACTGCTACTCCCACTCGCTCCGCTGTCACTCAGGCAAGGTGGAGGAGGTCACAAGCATCGAGGGGGAGGTCCAAAGCTGCGTGAAATGGCTGCCGGAGGCGAGGTTAAATATGGCTAGGGGTCCGGCTAGAGGATGGTCGAGCGAGCTTATCGGAGCTCGAACCCCAAAAACCCACCGAGGACATGGATCATGGATGCATCAGGAAGGATTTGGACCCGGGGTTAAGGGGATTGGCGATCAGATAGAGTGGCAAAAAATCAGGGAAATCGGGTCGGGCGACAAGATCCGCGGGCTGGTGGTCCAAGGGAGGAGTTGACCGAGGGTCAACATCCCCCGTGGACCAATCAGGTGTGACCACGCATTAAAGACTTGGAAATTGAATAATAAATAGTAAATGGCCAAATTTTGAAAAAGTTAAAACATGAAAAATTCTTATTTATTTTTAAACTATTTTTTTGTTATTTTTATTTATTTTTTTGAAATATAATTTAGATATTTACAAAATATTATTATTATATACATGTATATACATATGTATTTTTTATTTTTGATTTTTAATTATTTATTTTTATACAAATTATTCCAATTTTATTTTTTATTTATTTATAATATAAAATTTGGAATAATATGGTATTTTTATTTTGTTTTTATTAATTATTTACAAGGCTTAAATAAATACCTTTATTTATATACATGTATGGTATATATACAATGTGGCTTTTGATTTTGATTTTTATTTATTTTTATTTTTATTTTATTTTTGTGATTTTTATTTATTTTATATACATTATTGGATAAGGGAATATATACATATTTTTATGGAATTTTATTGATTTATTTACAAGGTGAAATAAATACATATGTGGTTTATATACACATGGTCTATGTACAAGGATGAAGGATTTTTTATTTCTTTTTAATTTTCTCATTTTTGTTTTAATTCTATATTTACAAATATATACATATTTACACAAATATATTTTTGTTTTATTTAGAGGAAAATATTTATTTATTTACAGGTATATGTACATGAGCTTCCCTATCTCTCTCTACTTGGGTTTTTATGCGGTCAGGCCCATGCTGAGCCCTCCCTTGGGATTAGGTTGCTCAATAT
Organism: Ottelia alismoides; assembly: GCA_037367405.1. Lineage (NCBI taxonomy): Eukaryota > Viridiplantae > Streptophyta > Magnoliopsida > Alismatales > Hydrocharitaceae > Ottelia > Ottelia alismoides. Next base: position 155,968 of record JAZKJV010003121.1, read on the forward strand.
TTATTCTAAATATCTCCCTCTTTTTCTTTTATTTCTCTATTCTTTTATTTATGCACAAAAACATGCTAAAAATGCATATTTACACAATGCATGCTATTTGACAATTATTGATATTTACAGGAATATACATGTGCTTTGCATGGGTTTTGTAGCTAAAATAAAAGAATAAAGAGTGATAAATGGGTATTCATCAGATAACACAGTATCGAGGTTTAGGACAGTATCTGTGAGGTGAATACCATACTTCGTCACAGTCTCAGTGGGAGAACAATAATGAGGTCAATAGTGTAAACTATGACACCCAAGTAAACAATTAGGCGGGTGTCTGCTACCAGGTAAAGATATGGGAAGATGAAATTAGAATCCGGTATCACAAAGGAAATCATTGGCTCATGGTCTGAATAAAGTGAAAGGGCAGAGTCGAAGAATGAACGTAGAGAAGGAAGAATCTGTCAGGGAATTCTCCACGTCAATCATCGTCTCGAATAGATAAGGAAGATCAAGATCAGGAGACTCACTAAAAAGGTTGATACTCGATGCATGTAATGTAGAGAAATCAGTGAAATCATCGAATACCTCAAAGATCAGCTCGTCCTTGCACGGGTCGTCCAGGAGAGAAAACTCAGACTCGGCAAGATCATAAGCATTACAAGACTCGGTCTCATGATTCAACAAATCAGATATACTCTCAGAAAGTAAAACCGAGTATACAGTGTATGTGGCGTCCTCTCACAGATAACTTTTAGCAAGTAATGCAAAATCATTGGTGAGGATTGTAGAATCAGAATCGAACTGGCGATATATGCTTCCGAATATCAGGTCCTCCAAAAATATATCAACCTTATCAAATGGGAGGACATACGTCTCAAAGACGGGACTATCTAGGTCTGTCAAATTAAAATGGTGTCCCTCATCAAGCTCTCTATTCTGAGATGGATCCAAATGTGTATATGAATGTGATAGGATCTTCTGAAGAAAGGTCATTGTCTCTGCTGGACATGGACACTGAAATGACTCAAAGGACGGCTAAAATGTGGGATCATCCTCTATTTCTTGGGATACCAGCAGATCTAGAATCCAAGAATCATCGATGTGAAAGTGTGGGATCGGCTCAAAATCTGGTTGTAAAACCAACGAGAACTCGACCAATGTACAACTATGGGAACTCACAGTGGTGGTCAACATGCCCATCATATGAAATGTAATAGTATCCACATCCTCTAACTGGTTTGTGTTGTATGAATCGTATGACGTGTCATACACTTAACCGGTGTCATATCTCCCTTGTGTGCTGTTCCGAATAAATCATCTCGTGAATATGGAATGTCTGAAAGTGTTCCCAAGATGGTCTCAAATAAATCCATGTCAGGACTGTGGTGTGAATCACCACACGAGGTAATGACATATGCAATATGCTCCCCTCATGGTGATCTGGACAAGGTCAGTCACCGAAAATCCATGATCCGGAAATCATCTCAAAAGATCAAGTAACCTCAGCCACGAATCTCTCAATGACTCCTGGGGGTCTACAAAAAAATCTCGAATATAAGACCGCATCAACTCTGCTCTACGATGGGGATAAAATCTCTGTAAAAAATAAAATCCGAAGGTCGCCCCATGTAGCAATCTTCCTCCCCAACTCTCGGTCCCATCTCAAAGCTCTAGTCTGAAGTGAGAATGGGAAGCTCATCAGCATCAGCTCCTCAGAAGTGATATCCAGGTATTCTTGTGATCCACAACAATCCTCAGACTTCGATATATGAATATATGGCTCCTCATGCACTCCCCCTGAAAACTCCAGCAGTAGATTAACGAACTCTAAATCCAGAATGAAGGGACTCAATGTAGAAGCGGAATGCACTTCTTAGTCTGGGTACTCATCCATCATCCGAAGATAGAAGTCGTCTAAAACTCGCAACTGCTCCATATGATCTCCTACGGAATGCACTCTCATCTCAGCAACGGAAATCAACCGGGTCTCGTATCTGGTCAATGTCATCTCTATGGGCATCAAGCACAATGATAAATCCACAATTCATCACCTTTATTCTTTTATTTTAGCTTCATTTATGTAGTTAAACATAAATACCCATTAATTCCGTAATTTTACCATTTTGCATGCATTTGTTAAATATGCATTTAAACACTTTTTGTACTTAAATAAACGAATAAAGAAGAAAAGAAAAAGAAAAGAAAAATAAAGGATGTGTTTATGAAGTGAATACATACTGACTCGAACCTCGAGAGAAGGTCAAGACTTGACTTGATCGACCAGGAATAAAGTAGGGAGAGATATGATCTTAAATTCAAAAATCCAAAAATATTTTGTAAATTTTTTCCTGTATATTTGTACAAAACTCACACTATTTTATTTATACATAAATTAACCTAAAATTAATTAGTTTTGTAAATAAAAGATGTAAACAAAAATATGTTGTAAATAATAAAAATAATTGCAAAGCAAAATAATGTACATATTACAAATAATTACACTCAGAAAAAGCCGCAAAATGATAATTGAAATACCGATTCCGGCTCCATACAAACTCAAATTGAACCAAACTTACTTCCATTATACTCTAAATTAAATTATCTTTCAAATGGCTTTCATAATTTTTGAAGTTACGATTGAAAAGTCGATTTTCTGGGGTGTTTTGTGTAGTTTTAACACTTACATATTTGTATATTTATTCATATTGAGCTTTTATACATAATATACATAATTGTAAATATTATTTTTCACTAAATATAAATGTAATAACTAAAAATTATTAAAAAATATTTAAAAATTATTTCCTTATTTGAACATGTGTATATTATATTATATGTACATAATATTTGTATACAACTAATTTTCATTTATAAAAATCACAAAAAAATAAATATCTAACATTAATTAATTTAATTTAATTACAAAATTTGTATTTAGATTTAATTATTTAATTCATTATTTCATTTAAAAATCTACCTTATATATAAGATATGATTCCATACCTTTAATACCAACCATTAAGGTGGCTAATTAATTATTTTATTTAATTTCTTTAATTTTTATTTTGTAATTAATATATAAATTTATTTGTTTAATTATTTTATTAATTCTACTACTAAACACCTTCCTTAAGTGTATATACCTTCCTTTTTATTTTTCTTCTCTTTTTATTAGCTCCTTCCTCCCTCAATCATTCTTGATCAATCTTTGCTGGAGAGGAACCCGATCTTCGAGAGCGATCTTGTCGAAGAAGGGTACCCAACCACCGAGCCGTCTGGTGACAGCGCATTGGCCCTCGTCGAGGCCATCACGACATATCTGATCCCAAGGTGAGATTTATTTTTCTTTCTCGTCATTTCTCTTAGATAAATGTTAGATCTAATTTTTTCTTCGATTTTATTAATCTTTAGATTCTAAAAATACAAAAAAAAAGCCACCACAAATCGATTCTGATCCGACACTGATTTTTTATCTCATCTCGCGATCACTCCGTTTCACATTCTATCTCACACAACCATGCACGTCCGACCACAGACGGTGGTCGAAGATCCGGATCTATCTCACACCGTGCCAAGATCTGCAACTACTCATACATCCCATTTTGTTTATAAATAAATAAAATAAAATAAAACATGTAATTATTTTTTATTTCTCTAACATTTGTTTTGGAGGTTTATCTTAAAAAATATACAAAAATTTATTTTAAAAAATAATAAAAAATATTTTACCTTTCTACTTACAGTTTTTGTTAAAAAAATTTTCTTTCGTTCTTGTTTATAAAAAAATAAAAAATATAAAAAAACAAAAACAAAAAGTCTGTAGCAGGTCAGTGGCTCAGTTGTCGCCTCTTCGTCATCGACGACCACTATGCACCAGCCCCTGCCGCCAGGCTGCGCTCCCCGACCCTCCCATCAGATCGCCGGCCACCGCCTAGGCCACCTTCGTGCGGCGGCGCCTGCCTCACACCGGCCCTGCTCAGCCATCAACCTCCAGCGTGTGGCACCCTCCGCCTCCGTGTAAAGGCGCCGCCCCTATCAGAGCGGTGCGCCTCTCTGTCTCCTCCGCGTAGTGCCACAGCGCGGCTCCTCCAGCCCAAGCGACCGTTCGTGGGGCACTCCCAAAGACTACGAGCTCCTGGCCAAAGCGACGCTGGTCTCCGCGTCCCGAGGCAGCCCCCCTCAGTGCCCTTCGAAATTACCGGAGCCCCGCGACCTGAGCTACCACGTCTCTCCTCCGTGGCAGCCGCTCGCCCAGCGGCGACCACCGCTAACTCCTCCAGATCCACAGGCGGTAGCTCCGGCCTCTCCCCCCTTGGGCAGCGACACTCCCATCCTTTGACAAGATACGAAGGAGGAAAATTCGTGTGGGGGGTAACTTGGTAAACATATTCACTGTATGCGGTCTGAATTATTTTTTTTATTAAGTACCGTAGATAGCCGCCTCTTGAAGAGGCGGCTTCGGTTAAGTAAGAGCCGCCTCTTCAAGAGGCGGCTTTAGACCAAAGCCGCCTCTTGAAGAGGCGGCTTTGTCGGGGCATAAACCCCAGCGGCCCGCCAGTGCCTCCCTCCACGCGAACAGAAGCCACAACCCTCCCCTCCGCAGCTGCGACCTCTCTCCCTCCGCCCAAGCCCCCCTGCGACCTCCAAGTGGCCTCGGGCTCCCCCTCCCGCCGTTGTACGCTCTCCGGTCATTTTGCCAACGTCCGTTGGCCCCATTTCCGCTATTCATCTCCTTCTCCACCTCAAGGAAGGTATGATTTGTCTATGGTGTAGGGTTTTGGTTACATGTTTAGTGTTTAAATAATTGTTTGAAATATTTTCTTCACTCTAATACATTGATGTCGATGTAATGGTATGTAGGATGTCTCGAGAAGTTCGTTGTTTCTGTCACTGTGGGGGTACAATATCGAAGTCTAGTAAAGACGTGACCTACGTAGGAGGTCGTATGAAAACCATCAAAATCGGTCATGAAATGTCCTTTTTGGGACTGATTGAGCACATTAAGTCCGTATTCAGGTTGGATTTAGCTCAAGGACTTGAGTTACAGGTCTTTCATAAAATGTCCCAAGATGGAGCAAGTTTTTATATTGGGTGTGTCAAGTATGATGATGATGTCCGAGAGATTGTCGAATATGCTGAGGAGATGGGTGCTGCATATCGGCCCGTGATATTTACTGTCGCTGTCTCTATACCCGGATCTGGACCTCAAGTTTCTGTACCACAATGTGGATCCATACCTCCAGTTTCTGCTCCCGTGGTAGACATGGATCCATTTAATGATCCGGAATTGGACAGGTTAATGGAACCATCACCACAGAATACAGATGATGAGATGGAAAATGATGACAATGAGGAGGATCATCATGTTGGAACCCGTATCGTTTCTGATATTCCTTTTTTGAACATGAGAGGTGGTGATGGCTATATTCTGAATGGTGAAGATTGCATGAATTGTGATGATGGGATTAGTCTGTCTAACGAGTTGAAAAATGGCATGCTTTTCAAATGCAAAGCAGATTTGGTGTTCGCCGTGAAAGTTTTCCACATTAAACGTCATTACAACTTCACGGTACTGGAATCAGATAAGAAGGTGTGGGATATACACTGCAGCGAATGAGCTAGAGGTTGTTCTTGGAGATTGCGTGGTCATCGTAGACCAATAGATGGACAGTTTGTTGTCTCAATGGTTGAGAAGCCGCATACTTGCTTGAATCGTGCTGTTAATCAAGACCATCCTCAACTGGATTGCAACTTCATGGCTGTCAGATTCTTGAATCAAATTAAGATATCTCCTTCAGTCAAGGTTTCTTATCTTCAAACATCAATTCAAGATGATTTTGGCTTTCATGTGAGTAGAAGAAGGGTTTGGGACGCAAGAAGGAAAGGCATTGAGATGGTATACGACGATTGGAGACCCCAATTCCTGAGTGTGGGACATCCAGAGAGCCTACAACGCCGCCTGCACCACGGAGGGATCGAGCGGAGCACAATGCAGGACCTTCACATCATTCACCCCTCCCGTTGTCCTTTGGAGTTGAAGGACCCGAGATGACCAACATCGACGACATAGATCGCAACAGCCAACTGCATGGATTTGACCCTAGACCACCGGAGACCAGCATGGCGGATGAAAGATCTGTCAAATTACAATACAAAAGGAGGAGGGAGCATAGACCATAGAATGTGATGTTGCCATTTTTTTGTAATGTAAACCAAGCATGTAAATTATAGTGTTTGCGACTATGATCAAGTTACTTTTTATGAATCTCACTATTGTCTTCACTTCACTATTGTCTATGAATCTTATCTTTAAAAGTTGTTCAAATATCATATTTGGTATTACATACTGTGCATGACGTTCACTTCGCCAACGTATCAATTCCTTAAAAAAAGGGGGGAAGCAGCAGCTCTGCTAGCAGCAGAGCTGCTGCTTCCCCCCCTTTTTTTTAAGGTTCTGGCGTAAAGCCGCCTCTTCAAGAGGCGGCTTTTTGTGAGAACCGCCTCTTCAAGAGGCGGCTTTGGTCTAAAGCCGCCTCTTGAAGAGGCGGCTCTTACTTAACCGAAGCCGCCTCTTCAAGAGGCGGCTTATCTACGGTACTTAATAAAAAAAATAATTCATACCGCATACAGTGAATATGTTTACCAAGTTACCCCCCACACGAATTTTCCTCAGATACGAAGCACCAAGAGAAAAGCCCTAGGGTTATTTTTTTATTCGGGCTAATTCCATAAAGCCCTCAAGAGTTTCTAAAATTGCAGAAAATTCCTAGCAAATATTTTATTTGGAAAAATTACAAGGGTACCCCTGGTGACTTTCAGAATTACAAGAGGACCCCGAGCTCCAGAAGACGTGCTGTGCACGCACCATCTTTGGGTAAATTTAACCTTTCACCCAAAACGTTTATTGTTTTTATATTTAGTGCATAAACTCTAAATAATTTGCATTTTAGTCCATGTATTCTAGATTATAATTTTGCATGCTCTTTTCATAAAAATAAATGTTTTTATTGTTCTAAAAATTCTAAAAAAATTGTATATGATCTGTCGTAGTATTTTTCATTGTATAAAATTCTCAATGTATTTTGTTGATATTTTATATTTTAAAAATTTAAAAACAGCATCTTTTTGTCTGCTTGAAATTAAGAAAATCATAAAAATTTGAAAACTTGCTTAAAAATTCCCCCCAAAAAATGTAGATGTATTTTACTGCCCTTTAACTTCTATCCAATTTTTGTGCATTACCGATTTAAAAAAACCAAAAAAAATATGAAAAAAAATTAAAAATCTTATAAAAATTGTAGAAAATTCTAGAAAAATCCAAAATTGTGATTCTAATCCCTATTTATAGATATTTAGTCGTACTCTATTTTAAAAATAAGTTGCAGGAGTTTTGAGGTCTCACAGTATTTTTAAGTTTCAAAATACTCCTGTGCACTATTTCCCTTGATTTCCACTATTTGATTTTTATAAAATCACAAAAAAATCAGAAAAATTTGAAAAAAATACCAAAAACATTTTAAAACCTCTAAAATACAAAATCAATTTTTTCCATAATTTTCTTAGCATTTTTGGATATTCTGAAAAATTCAAAAAGAGTGTAGTGTGTGCGTTTCTTCCTTGTGCTTTATTTGAAAATAAAAAAAAATTAAAAATTTAAAACCACTAAAAATTATCTTGGAAATTTGACTACATAGTTTTTAAATCGTGCTCCTTGTATTCGACCTTGGTCGCTATACCAGTTAAATAGAATAGCAAAACCGCTTACATTTTATTGCTTGATTTATTTTTCATTAAGTGGTTGAAATATTTTTTCTCGTTGACCGAATCAATTGGTTGAGAACAATGACCCATTGCATATTTTTCCCATCTTAACCGTATCGAAATTCCACGTAATTAGAATGGCACCATTGCCAGGGAGCACGGCTTTGTAGTCATTTTTTAGTTTTGTTTTAGTTGTCTCTCTATATTATAATTGCTTTCTGACCATCTCTTATTGGATTTTTGTATGAGGAAGTGCTTGGAGGACGACTTGGAGTTTCTTTTTGGAGGACCCACACAGGAGTAAGAGCATGGACGAGAAGAAGACATTTATTTTATTATAGATAACAATTACTGAAGGATACGAGGAATCCTTAAGCGCATCACGACAGCGTAACGATCGCATCTCATGCGATCGGGGCGACTATTCGCACTAGTCGCTAGGTGTAGTGGAATTTAAAAATTTTAAATCATGATGAAACTACATGATCACAAGAACATTTCTTGGATCGTTTCATCAAACTACGAAGTATCAGAAATACCTCTTGAAGCATGGTTGCGATCACTAGATCTCTAAAGCAAGAGATCCTCCTGACTCAAGTCCGATCTACGAAGATGGCACTTGCGGGCGCAACGATGAGACGCGTGCTTCCCACAATCCTCGATGAAGATCCAAGCCTTGAATCTCCTGATTTCGTCCAACGAAATCCGACGTCTCCTTCTAGAGAAAGAAGCTCCAAAGAAGATGGAGATCCACGAGCAATCGAAGCACAAGGGCGTAGAGGCGATTGCTATTTCCCTCAAAATACAAGGTGGACGGCAACCTTAGAGAAAGAGAGAGATGGCGAGAATGAGAAATGAGAGATAGAGAGAGTAGGCGTGTAGAATATTGTGTCTCAAAAGGGCTAGGGTTGCCCTCTTTATATACTAGTTTGGGAGTCCATGGATTACAATCCATGGCATACACAAAATCAATGGTTAGATTGATATGTGTATTAATCAAAGGCCATGATCATTGTTGTTTAAAAACAATAACATATCAATTTATATTAAATTAAATATATGTTGCATTATCATCAACATAATTTAATTCAATAAATAAATCAATAATCATAAGATAATGAGATGATAATTAAAAAGATAATTATCCACTTAAATCACATGGGGCGTCACCCATGACCAAGTCATGGGTGACACCACCTCATGTAATTAGGTGGATTATATCTCTTATCTACTTGCAACATTATCCACTAAATTAATTCCAAATTAATTAGTGTATATTTATTGCAAAATTATCTACTAAATTAATTCCCAAGTAATTAATGAATATTTCAATCATGCCATTGAAAATATGTGAATCATATTCACAACCCAAACTAAATTGTAAATTACATTTCCAATTAATTGCTTAATGTGAATCCAATTCACATTAACAATTAACAAATGCTATTTACAAAGGCGCTCTCACTCTAATATATTATAAATCATATTTATAATATATACTCAGATATTATGGATAACACTACCCACAATCTGCATTTCCTTAATAATTAAATCCCATTTAATTATCTTGGATAATCATTCTCACAATATGAATCATATTCATATTATTCTTGATAATTAAATCTCATTTAATTATCAACATCTTGTTGCTTGGATACATAATTCATCAAATGAATTATTCTTGAACTCCTTCAAGAATAATGTGCTTTCGCCGTAGATATTTGGAGATAAGGACATGGCGATTGTATTGTTCCATGTAAAGTGACTTGGATGTTAGGATCTTACCTCAAATACAGATGTCACGGACCTCCCACAGATGCTTGATTAAATCAATACCGCAAATCTAATCTTCTCATTCCATCTGAATCTCATTCAGACCAATGTCCAACATTTGGACCAAGATCAGATTGCTTCTCTACTGAGAGGAGCCACTAAAATCCAAACATGTTTCATCACTCCCTCAGAATGGAAGCGTCATGGTTATACAATCGTTTATGATCACATCACCCTCAGGTATTCCCAATACCTGTACATCCTGCATAGTGGAAGACCTATGATCAACCTGAAGATGTAGATCAATTTGACATTGTCTTCTTCAGGGTTTGATCACCTAGTTTCTCAATCTTGGTCATTGGGAATCGATATCGATCATATGCTTTCCCAAAGCATATATCATACCTTCAAATTCTTGTCATGCTTCCAAAGCACGACTACCATGCATCGAATTTGATAGGTCTCAATACCTCATGAGTGATCTCATGTCTTCCGGTTCATAAGTGAACCCATATGATCCCTTTGAGAGATCGTATTACTCATATGCCCTTACCAGCGCGCCGGTGTATAGACCTTGGTTAGGTCATCAACCTATTGGTCTTTCAAATATACAGAATCAAACATATAGTAACACATCTGTCTCTGGTCAGAGGATGTGTGCCTATGTTGTGACAACATTCAACATAAGACTTAGGTTATCTCGATCTCGTTAAGTCAACCCTTTGACCTAACTAATATGACACCTCCTAATCACTATTCCCATACAGAGGACCTGCATCAAGAGGTCGGTCAGATATCAGCCTATGTGAGAAAGGATTGCCATCTCCTACTCAGGTTGGAGATCATCTCTTAATAATCATTTGACGGTGCTTGATGAGTCCTCTATCTAACTCTTTAGATATTTATCCAAGCACCGGCCTCTATGATTCAATTATTGAATCAACAGTTGTATGATTATTAAGATGGCCATGGTACATAATCCTAATTGTACTAAGGGACCTATTATGAAAGTTATTTATTCTTCATTTTAGATCAGGGAATGATATGTGCAATAACATTTATTGCATAATGGCTCGCCGTGGGCTCGCATGTCCAACAGTTACTTGTGTTGTAATAATTTAGACTGTGAACTCATGTGGACTTGGAAACTATTCGTGGTCTGTTTCGCCAAGTGTCGGTGCACTTGGGGGACCTCACCATTGTTTTCCGTGTTTTCTTGATTTCATAACTCTCTATTTGATTCTCACGATTTTGGCCCCTTAAAATAGGAAATTTTATTGATTGTGATGTAATTAGCTGAGCCCCAACACCTAATTGCTTATCTGTTCCTTTAGAACATATTGGACCTTACTAAAAGTAAATTGAAAAAGTTAGTTTAATTGACTTTTGAGACCATGCGTCATGAGGAGTCACATACAACGCTAGCAGGACCTATTATGGCGGGCACCGAGTGACTCCTAAGATCGGACTCCGATCTCGATTCGATTAGCTAGCTATTGTTCTTCACGATCAATAAAAGCTGCTCGACTAAGGTCAATTTCCTTGTGCATCATATAGTTAGTTTACTTTCTGTATTTAATTTATGTACAGATCATATTGCATGTAGAGTGTTGGAGCAAGGTACGCATTTCTATCCTTCATGCATCATTGTGTTTGATCGCGCATCAACTTTTTCGACTTCCTCCCCTTGTTTTTGGATTCAAAATAATCAAAGGAAATCAAAAAATTCGTTAGGCGTTGTCTATTTTTGAAAAAAAATCTAAAAAAGAGAAAGCAATAAAATCTGGGACTACTAATGCAATCTTGACCCTAAAACCCACCTCATCCAAAAATATTTATTTTGGGGAGAGTCACCACCTCATTATTTGGTTTGCTTGAGCGAGAGAGTGACCTGCACACTAGGATAGAGCCACACCTGAACATCTGTTAGACTACTGGTCTTAAGGTTAGTCGTTCTCCAGTGAGGATCTCTCCGATAACTGATAAAGCGGATTGCGATGTCTTTAACAGAGCGAGTTGATCAGGTAGCCAGTAAATGGTCCGCAACTTGTACTGGTTGGGAATGATCTAGCATTGGGATTGGGCCAGTCTCTTGAAAGCATCGAGTTTCTAACAGCTCACTTAATCGCTCTGTAAGAATGATTTATCACCTAAACTAAAGATGACAAGATAAACGACCGATCCGTCAGGAATTAGCATAGATGCGAGCCGGTAGAGGAGAGCCTCAGTCGAGACCAGTCGGTGGAGAGGTACCCGTTGGTGGAGGAGGAGCAAGAGGACATCCAGAAGACCCACAGGATCTACCCAGACCAGGCAGGCCGATGAGGGAGTTGCACAACCCTGGCGCAACCCTCACACACCATTGGATCCAACTTCCAGATATTCTGGTGACATCAAGCTTCCACCCTAGACCATTCAGCTTTTGTCCATGTTCCATGGGCTAACCACTGAGGAGCCACATCTTTAACTGTAGGAGTTTGAGATGATCTACAGTATTGCCCACGAATGATTCGTGGATGAGGTCACCATCATGATGATGGCATTTCTTTTCTCCCTGGTTGATAGAGCAGCCTACTAGCTGAAACATTTGGGGAGATACGTTACTTCATGGGAGCACCTCCGGACCGAGTACTTGAGTAAATACTATCCATTCAGTTGAACGAACACAACATGAGCTTTGATTAACAACTTATCCATGATCCCAAACGAGCAATTCATGAGGCATGGGATCGATTCCGTGAGCTCATTGATCCATGTCCACATCATCATATATCGAAGCCTAATCTTGTCTAGAGCTTCTTTTGTGGGCTAGCACTGGAGCTACAGGGGCTTGTCAACACTTCTTGTGGGGGCTCCTATTTCGCCAAAGATGAAGACCGGGTCTGGGCTATCTATGAAGAGATAGCTGAAAACTATACAGTGATGTCCCAGACCAGGCTCTACGCTTAGGGGAAGCCCCCACCCCAGGTCGTGTCCTATCATAGGATAACAGGGGGTGATGCGGTCCACCCATTTCTTCGTCAACAGCAGCAACAACACAAACAGAATCTTCAGCCGATGACATGGGTATTATCAACGAGAAGTTGGACCTCATACAGATTATAGAAATAAGCAGTACCAGGGCATGACACAGATAGATCAATTGGCACAGACTCTTAGTGATCTGAAGACCCACATCTTGTGTCTCCAGGAAGCACAGATGGCTTCTCAGCCTCGTCCCATGTCACGAGTTGATCCTAGCAGCAGCAGCTCTACCCAGCCTTCTGCCCTATACTGCCAGGATCACCATATTCAACAAAGCCGGTTCAACAGTTGCAACAACACTACTCTCAGCCACCACCATCTCAGGACACTCGGATGGTAGTATATCACCCGGATCAGCCACTGACAGTTCTTCCCCAGCCCCCTTACGAGCAGGAGCCATTGATGGAAATCAACAGGATTTAATATGATCAGCAGCAGTCCGGGATAAACCGAGATCATCCTGGCTTCAGGTGGTCCAATGGAGGCACCTCATCCCAACAGCAGCCTCCAGCTCCAGGTGGACAGAGTAGCCAGCAGCATCAGCCTCAGTACTCCCAGCCATAACAGTATTATCAGTCGGGTCCTCGTCCCCACCATCAGGGACAACAGTGAAGGCAACAACAACCTTAGTGGTATTCTCAAGTTCCCCCTCATCAGTATCAGCAGAGCCAACCTCATTTCCAGCAAGGCAACCCGTCTAGTTCTCATGGACCAGCCTATGAGAACCCATCCCTTGATGACTTAGCCCACCTACTCTTAGACCAACAACATCCTTCAGGTAGGAGATGGACGAGTTCAGGCAAGAGATGAGGGAAATAATCAAGGACAAAGCTGCCATACCCGCTCATAGAGATTACCACTCCTAGTGATTCATTGGGTGATATTTCTTCCTACATATTTGATGCTGATTTTATGACACTTAGGAGTGGTAGGATGCCAGCCGGCGATGCCTCGTCTAAGTGACAACCCCATGATGATTCAAGAGTGTCAGACAAGGAGGATAGTGGTGCTGATGTCGCTGATGATGTTGATGACGGTGGTGCTGACGCCACCAAGGAAAATGATCCAGTCGACGGTACTGAGGCCGGTATTTCTCTAGTTGCAGTTGGTGGTGTTGATGCCACCATTCGATGTGATGCTGAGCCAAGAGCGTGGTGTTGATGTTGCAAAGGCAAATGTTGTGGGTGGTGTTGATGCCACCATTTCTAATCCAGTTGTGTTTCCTCATGTCTTTATACCTCAGGACAATATCAAAAATAAAAAAAATAAATAAAGGAAAGGTTTATTCATCTACTCCGAGTCCATATGTGTTGCATGATGATCCTTTATGGGCTCCATTCCTTCACTGCAGCAGGAACCCCTTCCTGACCCTCTATCTAAGGAGGGTCCAACTATCCCCTTCCCTCTAGCACTCCACTCGGGGCAAGGGAAGAAAACAGAAAATCCAAAAAAATCACAGCAGTTAGAGTTCAACCAACAAATGATTGACAGATTTCATATCCAACTGAATTTACATGAGTCACTAGAGCACATCCCTCTCTTCTAGAAGCACTTGAGAGAGAAGACCACTATACACAGGAAGGAAATGAATCGTACTGTAGAGATCCATGTGCTGACTCGTGCCACATGTTTCGCTACTCAGAATCAACTGCCAGCCAAGAGACCTGATGCGGGAGCTCCATATGTCAGATGTCACATTCATGAGCAGCAGTTCGATCATACCCTATTAGTTAGATAGTGGTTCTTCGATTAACCTCCTCCAGGCTACCTTACTCGATTGATTCAAGTTTGGCCCTCTTAGACAAAGCAGGACGATCCATTAGTTTGTTGATAGATCTATTAAGAGGCCAAAGGGATTACTTAAGGACGTTGTTCTCATAATTTAGGGCCTAAAATTCCCCGCGTACTTTGTTGTATTGGGCATGGAGGTCCCTGAATCCGTGACATATATCCCCATCATCTTAGGATGAACATTCTTGGCCACAGCCAAGGTGGTGTCCGACCATGACAGTGGGAAGGTATACTTTCATGTTAAGGGTGAAAGTGTACAAATAGAGACGATCGAGGAGACCAGAGCTAGAGATTCAGAGTGCTCAGATCAGATGACAGATTTAAAGCAGATGACAGAGGTAGATCTAGACATCCACCAAAAGTGTGACTTTGTGATTACATATGATGAAGCAATTTGGGAAGATCCCACATCACGAGCTCTCTCCACATCTTCAGACAGTGTAGATTCACATATCATGGTAGATGAGAGTTCGGAGAGCACACTCATGGCATAGAATACAGTAGAGTCTATTTATCATGGTCAGGATAGCGAAATTAATTTTGTCTCATACTCATCAGATTCAGATCTCTCAGACACAGACACCGATGTTGACTGGTAGAACTTCGATGAATATTTACCATGCCTGGTGCCTACAGAGCCGACGACTAGGACGGAGAGTGAGCCAGGTCAGTTGACAAATATACGAGCAGAGCCATCTTCGTCTGATTTACCATTGCAACGAGAGTTCTCACACACAGATTTGATAGCATTCACTCATACATTCTAGAAGCTAGATTTAACAACTCCCACTTACCCATAATTGAAGACCTTACCGCAAAGCATGAAGTATAGATTTCTTGTGTGTGAGCCAGATATATTTCCAGTCATTATCTCAACAGATTTAACTGAAGAACAAGAATCTTGTTTGATGGAGGTTCTTGAAAGAAACCACAAGGAAATATGATGAAGTGTAGCTGATCTCCAAGGGATAAGTCCGGCCATGTGCTTCCACCACATTTATCTCAAAGAAGATGTCAAGCCCTTGCGTGAGTTCCAATGATAGCTGAACCCGAATCTTCAAGAGGTGGTCATGAACGAAATATCTAAGTGGTGGAGCGTTGATTTTATCTACCCCATCTCCGACTCCAAGTGGATTAGTCCATTGCATGTGGTACCCAAAAAGATAGGTATCACCACAGTTGTGAGCGAGTCTGGAGAGGAGATAGCTACCCGAGTACCCACTTCTTGGAGGATCTGTGTGGACTACAGATGATAGAATCAGGCCATCAAGAAGGACCACTTCCTGCTACCATTCATAGATTATATAATTGAGAGATTAGCTGGAAAGAGTTACTATTGCTTTCTGGATGGGTATTCGGGATACCACCAGGTGGCCATAGCGTCCGAAGACCAAGAGAAAACAACTTTCACTTGTCCGTTTGGAACGTATGCTTTTAGACGGATGCCCTTTGGATCATGTAATGCCCCGTCTATATTCCAAAGGTGCGTTCTCTCAATTTTCTCGGACAGGGTTGGTGAATTTTTAGAGATCTTCATGGATTACTTCTCGGTCTATGGTGACAGTTTCGATGCATGTCTTGATTACCTAGACCAAGTACTTCAGCGCTGCATTGAGGTCAACTTAGTATTGTCTTGGGAGAAGAGTAGCTTCATGGTGACTCAGTGGATGGTCTTTGGCCACATCATCTCTAACAAGGGCATGGAGGTTGACCCAGCCAAGGTGGATATCATCAAGAAACTCAATCCACCGTCCAATTTACAACAGTTGCGATCCTTTCTAGGGCATGTCAGTTTCTATCGATGGTTCATACAAGACTTCAGCTGGATTGCCCGACTGCTTATTGATTTGTTGATAAAAGACACAGAGTTCCTTGTTGATGATAAGTGTCTTGCACAATTTGAGACTCTCAAGAATCTAGTTGTTGAGGCTCCTATCCTTCAATTGCCTGATTGATCTCTCTCATTCGAGATCATGACAGATGCCTCCGATTTTACCGTAGGGTACGTGCTAGGACAGAGGAGGGATGGCTTACCATATGTCATTCACTACGCTAGCCGAATAATGAATACCGCTTAGCAGAGTTACACAGTCACAGAAAAGGAGATGCTAGCTGTAGTCTTTGCCTCGGATAAGTTTAGATCATACATTCTAGGATCTAAAGAGACTATCTATACTGATCGCACAACCATCTGATACTTAATGGCAAAGAAGTATGCCAAAGCCAGATTGACCATATGGATCCTTCTACTCAAGGAGTTTGATATAGAGATTAAGGATAAACCTGAGTCAAAAATGTGGTGGCGAATCACCTCTCCCGTCTAGAGAACCTTGAGGATTCGGATTAGATGACACCTATTACATAGACATTCCCAGATTAGGTAATCCTTACAATCACCTCGCTTCCATGGTATGCTGATATTGTGAATTATCTTGTCACAAAGAAAGTCCCACAAGATTGGCCCAGACAGTGACTTGAGGCCTTTATTGCAAATACCAAGTCGTACCATTAGGAAAATTCCACTCTTTATCATGAAGGAGGTGATAGCATCTGGAGACGGTGTATTCCTCAAGAAGAGCAGCATAGCACCTTCACCTATTGCCACAAGCTTGAGGCAGGAGGACAACATTATGGGAGACAGACAACACAAAAGGTGCTTCAATCTGGCCTTTGGTGGCCTACCCTCTTCAAGGATTCAAATGAATTCGTGAAGAGATGTACTGACTCTTAGAAAATGGGCACTTGTTCATAGAGAGATATGATGCCGATGCATCCCATTCACTTTTTCGAGGTCTTTGATGCATGGGGCATCAATTTCATGGGCCCATTTCCTAAGAGTCAGAGATTTGAGTATATCTTGCTTGTTGTAGATCATGTGAGTCATTGGGTTGAGGCCATCCCCACCTGAACCACAGATGATAATACCGTTTGTAAATTCTTGAGGAAAAATATCATTTCATGGTTAGGAGTACCTAGGGTTTTGATATCGGATGGGGGACTCATTTTATCAACCATAAGGTAACGACCCTTGCTAACGAGTTCAGCATAGATCACAGAGCTACCACTCCTTATCATCCATAGACGAATGGTGTGCGTGTTTTTCATGTTTTCCATAATTTTTTGAGCATTTTTAGATATTCTTAAAAATTCAAAAAGAGTGTGGTGTGCGTGTTTTCTTCCTTGTGCTTTATTTGAAAATAAAAAAAACTAAAAATTCAAAAACTATTAAAAAATTATCTTGGAATTTTGATTACATAGTTTTTAAATCGTGCTCCTTGTATTCGACCCTGGTCGCTATACCAAGTAAATAGAATAGAGAAACCGCTTACATTTTATTGCTTGATTTATCTTTCGTTAAGTGGTTGAAACATTTTTTAACATTGACAGAATCGATTGGCTGAGAAAAATAACCCATTGCATATTTTTCCCATCTTAACCATATCGAAATTCCACGTCATCACACAGCATGCTCCGAATAAGAAGATGGGAATGGGGTGGGAGAAGATGGGATGTCGTTTGTAGTTCCGACCTCCCAACAGAGTGGGCGGCAATGATGGGAATGAAATGAAGAAACCGCAAAATATGACTGAAATGGAGTGTAGCCCATCAAGATGAGAGGAAAGAAGGATGATGAAGGGAGGGAGATAGAGATAGGAGAAATAGAATGAAGTAGTCAGAAGGTGACTGCTAATGTTCCAGAGAAGATGAACGCAACTAACTCACACTAAAGACATCCAAACACAAAGTAAACCCTCAGTTCACCAGTTCAACACAAATCTAACCGTGAGAGTTCGGTCTTTATCTTTTTAATTTTATAGTTTAGTGATAAAAAAAGTTGTACAAACACTTAGGAGGCTCAATGGGATTTGGGCACTACTCCTTAATGTGTGCATGAGCAATTAAAAGCGTAAAAAGGGAGGAGGTTGCTCTCCCAAAACAATGGTGAATCAGTTACGATTAATTTTAAGAGTCAAGTTCAATTAACAGTCCCAATTTTTTATTTTTTTATTTTCACTTTTTTGGATTTTTTTTAAAAATAACATCTAACTAGCTTTCTAATTTCCTCCTTGATTAATTTTAGTCCAAAAATAGGGGGAGGAAGTCGAAAAATCTAATGCGCGATGAAATCCAATGATACATGCAGAGATAGAAAATATGTACCTTGCTCCAGCATCTTACATAAAATATGATCCAACATATTACATGAAATAAAGAAACTTTCATGTACCTTGCTCCAGCATCTTACATGAAATAATAATTACAGGATAGATATCACAAATTACCTAAGAAAAGCGTGCCACACACGTGACCAGATATGGAGTGGGGTTTGATTTGCACTTTCTGAAACCTCTAGGGGTTTTATGCAATTTACCCAACATTTTTCTTTTATTTTAAAGGACCCTCCCCTAGGGTTCCTGGTAGCTTTCTCTTCGTTTCCATTTCCAGAGGCAAAAGAACGGGGTAGTCGTCACCGCCCCTTCTTCAGATCAACGGTGAGGTAGCGTAGGCACGGTGGTGGCGATACTGTGGCGGTTGTGCTGGAGTTGGGCAGAGGTACCACCATGATGGAGCATGCACAGGGGTAGAGGAGATGGACTCCAAGAAATAGTCCTGCAACAGGGCAAGGGTGGCGACGGAATTACGGTCGGTGGAAGGGATCCAAGAAGCACGACGCGTTAGGTGGCCAGCAGTGGCGAGCTCCTTCAAGCAGAGGAGCGAACAGATCTAGAGGAGGTTGCAGTCTAGGCGACAATGGTGATATAAAATAATTATATTATTAATTGTAATATAATAATAAGAAGAAAATTTAAAAATAGAAAATATTTTTTTTAGGATTTTTAAGGATTTTGTTTATTTTTATAAGTGTTTTTAGGGTTTTTTAAATTTTAGAGTTTTCTTTTATATTTTTTAGTGATTTTTGGTCTGAACTTGTAAAATAAGTCAATAGATAAGAAATATATTTTTTGGAATTTTTCAAAAAGATTTTATAGTTTTTGTGTATTTTCTTTTGCAAATAGGGACAAAAATGATATTTTTTGATTTTTTTATAAATAATAAATAGATTCTAAATTGCAGATTAAAAATATGGCATGAAAGAGCAATGCAATAGGAGCTTAATTCTTTTTTGGGGATTTTTTTCGAGTTATGTAGATGTATGAAATAAATAGAGACAAAAAGAGAAACTACACTACTAGCAAGGGTATAAATGCAAATAGCCAGAAATCTAGGGACCAAAGTGCAACTTCAAAAAAATATTATAACTGGAATGCAAAGTTATGGACCAATGAGAAATATACAAGGCTTCAAGGGCTCGTCACGCAAAATGTGCAAACTCACGTGTATCTACACGTGAGCCACTCTTGGGGGTCGAAATGTAATTATGAAAATGTTGAGGGTCTATTTGCAACTTTATCAAAAATATTACAATGTGAATAAATTGTTTCTGGGTCGAAGTGCAATAAGAAAAACCCTAGGGGCCTAGTCGCAAAATCGCCACCTCACGTGAAGCGTCACGTGAGGTGACGTGGCTGGGACCAAAAAGCAATTACAATAAAGTTCGAGGGCCTTTTTTGCCAAATTCCAAAATAAAATACAACAACAGAAGAAAGATTCAGTATTAATATGTAAATACAAAAATAACTAGAGCAAAGATGCAAAATACCCTAGCTAAGGCGGGCATCCAACGACGGGGAGGTAATCACTTGCCACGTGGCAGCACAGGAGAGCCCGATACCCTTTCGGGGATCGACGACACGTATTAGATCATCGGCTGGAGATCAATGGTGCTAGGCAGCAGAGATCCAACGGTGGCCGAAGCTCAGGAAGAACATGCCTTCATACAAGGACGGAGAAGGCAAGAGGAGGAACCAGAAAGAACTCTGCCGAGGTGTAGTTCCACCAGCCAAATCACGCCTCTCCGGCGGTCGTTGACGGTTCAAAATGGCTGGAAAGCTTCCTAGAGTGACACTCGATCGATCGGCAGCCGCAAAATTGTATGGAGGGTACTGGAGGGCCGCCGCAACGTGGAAGAACGAGGGCTGCTCCAGGTAGCTCTTTCTGCTGCAAAAACGACTCCAGGAGGAGTCTTTTGGCGTTTGGGCCCTGCAGGGTCAGTTCAAGAACACAAAAGAATGGTTCCCAGGGCTTGTGGGGTGGAATGGATGGCGGATAGTGTGAAAAGAAGGTTCATTCAAATGAAGGTGGAGAAATGACGAATAGGGGAGTTAAAGACGTGAAATGATTCCTACATCTACAATAATGCTAAACATGCAAGAAGAAAAATAAAAAATGGACCTCTACTCTCCAATTATCGAGGAGATAGACTTCACGGCGGAGGTGATTGATAAACACAAATTATCGTGGGCCTAAGAAGTATGTCTCACACAAAGCTGAGACAATCGAGGTCGCTGCGGTGACCCACAATAAAGTGTATTTAATCAACAATTAACCCACACTAAAGATCAATGATTAGAAATAAATGTGGAGTTAAAATTTATTTTTAACTCTGCACAAATGATGTATAGGGACAAGTATGCAGAGAGTTCGAACACAGGGAGGAAACAAGGTAGTTCAAATAAATGTGCACAAGTGAGTGAATGTGAAGTGTCTACACTAATCAAGCAAGCAAAGAAATTTTTGTGGGTTTTTAATTTTTTTTATTTAATTTTGAATTTTTAATTTTTTATTTTGATTTTTAATTTTTTTTGATTTTTATAATTTTATATTTTATGTATTTTTTTCTTTTTCAATATTGGAAAATAAGGACAATGTAATGAAAGACAAGATAAAGTATTTATAACAATATGCAAAAATAACCAAAAATTCAGAAATAAAATGTTTTTGATATTTTTATGTTTTTTTACTATTTTTGTGATTTTTGGGTATTTTTCAAGGTGTTTTTGGTATTTTTAAATACTGAAATAAGGGAAAACAGTGAAATATGTGCTGGTTGTGAGTAAAATAGGAATTAAAATTAGAAAACATCAACCAAAATTTTTCACACTAACTTTCAAATAAAGAGAATGAAATCTAGAGCAAACAGGAATTGAGTTTGTATTTTTCTGAGTTTTCTTTGATTTTATATATATTTTTTGAAGTTTTTATGTATTTTTGAATTTTTAGTGTTTTTCTTTTGAGATTTTTAGTGATTTTTGGATTGACACTCAAATAGATTAAAATACACACTAGGGAATTTTTTTTAGATTTTTTCGAGGTATTTTAATATTTTTTGGTATTTTCTAAGCTAGACAGTGAATAAAAAGCATGTTTTTGATTTTTATTAATTATAAAAATAAAATAAAATCAAAAACTAAATTGATGGCGAGGAAGCACAAGTTAACAGGAGCTTAAGCCTATTTTTGTGGGATTTTTTTGGAGGATAAATGACAATTTAAATAATTAACACAAGCGTCCAAACAATTAACAGGCCTGACAGGGGTATATATGCAATTTCCAAAACATCCAGGGGCATACATGCAAGTTTCCACAAAAGTTTGAACTAAATATTCGATTTTCAGGACCAAACATCAATTACAAAGCCCGCAGGGGTATCGGTATAAATTACCCCCCCAGGGCGCGTGACTCGCACGCGCCTAGTAGTGACCAAAGTGTGATTTTCAAAATCCCAGGGGTTATCTTGCAAAATTCCCAAAAATATAACACTTAGTATCCAAATCTTGGTACTGAAATGAAATCGAACAAAGACCGAGGGCCTCTATGCAAAATGCCCTCACCTCACGTGTACAGCTCACGTGAGGTGACGTGGCAGAGGACCCAAATGAAAATAAAATAAAGACGAGGGTCTTTCTGCAAATTTTACAAAAAAAATATTTAAACTACGCAATAAAGTTTCAGGACTGAATAGAAATTACAAAACTAGCAGGGGGTTGACTGCAAAATACCCTCGCTAAGATGATTCGACGGCGGTGGCGAGGTTGATGACGCGTGGCGGACATCCAACGGTTGGTAGTTCGGCGCGATCCAGCGGCGTGGGACACGCCACTTATCCACGTGGCATCTTCTCTGGGCGCAATGACGGTTCGCCCGTGGACGTCTGAGATCAGATCTCAGATGAGATCCGACGGTGGCGGGTGCTGGCGATCGGACGATCCACGTTAGACCTGGGGTTCCCTCTTGATCGGACGACAACGAGGCGCGCTGGAGGAACAAGGAAGAAGGACCACCGTGGCGACCTTCTTCCAGCGGTAGCGACTCGCTCCGACGGTGGACGAGCTTCAAAATGGGCCTAGGAAGTTTCTGCAGGTCTCCTCTGTTGTCTGGAAGCAACGGAATGGCGCGAAGAGCGGCGAAGCTCTTCCACGGCGAGGAGGAAGATGCGAAGCTCCAGGTGCTCCGGCGAAGTCCCAAAAACGCTCCAGACGCGTTAGTATATCCAGGTACCTGCACAAAGAAGTTACGGAGGTCGGGGGAAAAATGCCTCGACCTCCAGTGGTTCTCGGAATGGAGTGGAGGGCGAGATATGTACTCGCCGGAGTTGCGCTCCGGCGAGGTGATCGATGAAGCGATCAGATGGACGATTTGATGAGGAAAAAGGCTCGGAATGATCCTAAGGCCAACAACGACATGATGAGGATTAAAATAAACAAAGAACGACCTCAATGGCCCGGGGGCCAGAGGGAGCATATACCTCGACGGCGGAGCTCGCCGGAGGTGTGGAACACGCTCAGATCTGGTGCAATTCGCCGCCTTGAAACCCGGAGCTCGGAGCTGTCACCTCCAGTCGTCTCGAGCACGACAAAGGGGGAAGAAATCTTTTTCAATATTTTTATTCTTTGTATTTTTTCACTTTATTATAAATTTGTAAATATTATTTCAAACACATGTACATCATTAAAATAAATTAAAACCATTAAAAATAAAATAAATTAAATTATGTATTCCAATACATAGACGAATTCCACACACACATATAATATGCCCATATAATTAATTAAGTATATAAATAAACTCAGAAAAATAAAGTAAAAATACCTATATATGTACTTAAATAAATTATAAATATATAATTACATGTACATATTAATAAAATGTAAAATACAAATTCAATATAAAATAAAGTAAACTACATATATAAGTATATATATAACTATAATTATGCATGTAAATATTAACCTAAGTTAAATATCCTCATAAAAATAAATAAAAATAGGCATTAAATACTATATTAAATTACAAACATTTTTCATGTTTTAACAAAAAATTAGTTCGTTAATTAATTTTTAAATGATTTTACAAGGCATTTTTACCTAAGAATTATCTAGTTGGTCCATGTTGACCAATTAGATCACACCATGAGTTAACTCGGCCAACTGCACGGTCTTCTTCAGCCGCCTCTGTCAAAGTTCACAAGAGGCTTGTTTTCTCCGATTTTTCACACTACCACCTCACCTCCCTCTCCCTCAAGCTCCTCACGCTTATGATCCTCGCACACCCGCCACCCTTGTTGAGCCCACTCCTTCCATCTACCCCTTCTCCCTCGCATGCTACCTCGTCTCAAAGTCATCTGGTCTTCTTCTATCTTTATTGTTTTGTCGTTTGATCCCTTCCAGTGATTTTCTTAGCCCCTCAAACACCTCTACAGTCTATAGTTGGTGATAAGAGCTAGGGGACGGTGCTTTGTAGCGAGGAGGAGCTCGTTGGAGAAAGTCCAGATCCATCACCGACAACTTCATCAATAGCTCAGCTTTGTTGACCTTCTGACAAAGTTGAGGCATTTTCGTTCTATTTGTAGGTAATCTTTAGGTTTAATTTCATTTCCCATCTTTATTTTCTAATTTTATCGATTAATTAGGATTAATTTAATAAGTCCCAATTTGTCCTGGAGCTTGAGCTCGAGGCCAAATCCTCTGTTCTCGAGCATTTTTCCATCCTAAACCCTAACCATAAACCATAAACCATAAATCCTGAGCCTTACATGACTCCAAAATGAAGTACATTTCAGTGTTGCGAGTTTAGAGATTAGTTGAGCAAGGATGTGATTCATAGGTAGCATTTGTTCAGGAGGCTGATCAGGAGACAATGACACAGGACATCATAGTAGTATCAGAATATCCATATGTGTTTCTTGATGAGCTACCAGGATTACCTCCTGAAAGAGAGGGATCGAGTTTGAGATAACACTACTACCAGTACGCAGCCGATCTTGACGGCACATTACCACATGGCACCAATTGAGTTGAGAAACCTTGAATCTGGGAACCCATTTACACTCCATTCGTGGTGTTACATTTGCTAAAGATCGCACAAGTTAAAATACGGGGAAATTTTTTGCATTATTATTGTGACATTCAAATCAATATAACAACCACAATCCAACAACAGTATGTACCACCAACATTGTATTTTATTAAATTTTCACATATATATATATATATTTCATGCAATGTAAATGATGACAATGTATATAAATATCCCATAATATACAGAAGAGAAAAAGAATCATTTACATTATGAACTGAACAAAAACTGTGACAAAAGTAATTGTACCGTCT
This sequence comes from Ottelia alismoides, assembly GCA_037367405.1. Lineage (NCBI taxonomy): Eukaryota > Viridiplantae > Streptophyta > Magnoliopsida > Alismatales > Hydrocharitaceae > Ottelia > Ottelia alismoides. The sequence goes on from JAZKJV010003121.1 coordinate 180,819, forward strand.
GGTATATACCCAGGTGCCAGGAATCATCAACCAGCTACTGAGATGCAGGCTTTTTGCCTGCCACACATGAAAGGTACAAGAGGCATAAGCGAGCGCTGGTACCTCTTAAAAATTTATCAAAATAAATAGGCATTTAAAGTAGTTGCAAAAGAAAGTAGGAAAGAATATTCATTTTTAAAAAATCTACAACAATGTGAAAAATTACAACTACTTGTTATGAATAAGATTTTCAAGCTACTTTAAGGAAAAGTCCCAGAATTTACCCACTATATTTTTCTTCATATTCTTTTACAGTAGTTTAATGGCTCATAAGTATAATTTCTCTAACCCATTATCCTTTCTTACATATAATTTATATATTAATTTATGGCCTATATGTAGATGTTGTTTTCTTGTCATTAAGATTAAGTTATGGATCTTGATAAGAAACTGATGAGGTGATGCTTTTTTTAATTCTTAATTTATTGATGATGGAAAAGATAATATTCTAATCTGGTTCTCAATTCAATCTATCTTTTTTAATTCTAGTAGGTAGTCTGTTGACGTCATCTATGTATGGCCTCACATTATGACTTTAAGGCGTGAATAATGCCTTCAGGTTGGGGTGCCTCCGTAGGAATGTGATGTTGTGTAATGCATCCTAAGTAAGTTCCCAAAACATCTACTAACTTAATTATAATCAACTCTAGCCAACACAACCTATGATTGACTTCACCTCTTAGACAAGATCCATTATGTTTCATTCTAAGTTTTACTGTAACTCCTCCAAATGTAACCCTAGAAGATTCAGATGTAATCCTAGATGATGTAGATTTAGCATTGCCAAGCCTGTTGACAGAAAAGTAACCAAAACTCAAGCAATGAGGTAGTCTCCCAAGGAAACTCTTCCGTCTCGCCCTCTAATTGGAAGTGTGGTCCAATAGAGGGAAAAGTCTAATCCAAACTACCCCCCAAAGAGGGGAGAGAGAGACTCTCCGAAAAAATTGCTCTAAAAACCAACTCGACTAGTACGGACCAACGAGCTCATACGAAAACTAAAAATCAAGGATGCATGCATGGGTATCCTGAAACAGAGGGTCAACGGAACTAGTCAAAAGTAAGGATTCCAACAAGGCATAAAAACACTACGAACTCGCGTAAAAACCATAAAAGGACTGGGATACTAGATCCATACACTTGGCGGCCTCTGCCTGTTGGGCGAGATTTTTGAATTTTTATTTTTATGTTAATATGAACAAGTCCTTATCATCGCAACCCAAATTATCCCTCAACAAAAAAACTTTATTTTATTCTCATGCTGAAATTAATAAAACAATGTAGCAAGAGAAAATTGCAATTTAATTAACATGTATAGCAACATGATCGAACTCAAGGATGCTACAAATTCCTAGGGTTATTCTAATAATCAAAAATCAATTAAAAGAAAGAGGAAATTTTCAAATGCAACCTATCTTGGTTTTGTGAAATTTTTATTTTTTTGTTTTTTATGGGGTTTTTATTTTTTTTATTTTTATATTTATTAATTTTCTGCATTTAAATTTTTTAGTAGTTTTTAGTTTTGCAATTTTAAATCTTCATGAATATAATTTTCAAACTAGTTATATACAAAGACAGAGAAAGGTTATACTTTTATTTTAAAATTATAATAAAAATGACCAAAAATGTTAAAATAAAATGTTTTTTGTATTTTATACATTTTATAATATTTTTAGTGATTTTAGGAGATTTTCCGAATTTTTAAGATTTTCAAAATGAATAACAATAGGAGAAAAGTTAAACAGTGAACAGACACGACTATTTTTTAGTTTAAAAATATCAAATAAATTCAAAAATTATTACTTTATTATCCCCTAAAAATTCTATCAAATTATCTTCTAATAGGAAGTTAAATCACAATTTTTGGAAATTTCTACAATTTTTTGAATATTTTGCAGTTTTTTTGGGTTTTAATATTTTACATTTTTTCAGACTTATGAAAAATTAATTTATGAAATTTTTATAGAAAAAAATACAAAAATATATTTATTCTTATTTTTTTAGAATTTTGATGCAATATTTGAATTTTTCTGAGTTTTTCAAGTAGTGAAAAATGCAAAGTTTTTATTTTCTAATAATAAAAAATAAAAAAATGCAATAAGAAAAATACACTTAGAAGAGACACATAAGTAGAACTTAATCTCAATTTTGGAGAATTTGTTGAGCACAAATACTAACTATTCAACAAGAAAGATCAAACAATTGAAAGTCTAAAATACTGATGAGTCGAATGTCCAATGGGTTAAGATGGAATAAATATGCAATGGTCGTTATTCTACAACCAATAGATTCAGTTAATAAAAAATATGTATAAAATCACTTAATGAAATATTAATCAGTGAAAAGCAATGTGTAAGCGGTCTTCGCTATTTAATTTAGCTGGTGTAGTGACCAGGGTCAAACACAAGGAGCACGATTAAAGAACTTAGCAGTCAAATTTTGAAAATAAAATTTTTAGTGGTTTTCTCTTTTTTCAAATTTTTTAATTTTAAATGAGGAACAATATGCACAAGGAAAGAAATACACACACCACAATATTTTTCGTATTTCCATAATAGCAAAATACTCAGAAAATTGCAGAAAATATATTTTTGGGGTTTGTAGGTTTTAAAATATTTTTGATAAATTTTCCATATTTTTCTGATGTTTTTTATGATTTTTTAAAAATCAAACAGTGGAAAAAAGGTAAACAATGCACAACCAAGAGTATTTTGCACCTTAAAAATATTTAAGTACCCAAAAATCCTGAAAGTTATTTTTATGATAAAGTATAAACAAATATCTACACACAGGAACTGAAATCACTATCTTCAATTTTTCTATAATTTTATACAATTTTTCTAATATTTGTAGTCTTTGTAATTTTTTGGTTTTTATAAATGATTAATGCACGAAAATTGGAAAGAAAATAAAATACAGTAAAACACACCTAATCTAATTTTTTTGAAAATTTTCAGACAAACTTCAATTTTTAATGATTTTTCAAAGTTCATACAGAGAAAATGACACAGTTTTTGAATTTTGAAAAATATCAAATAAAAATAAAATGCAATGAAATTTATATATAATGAAGAGCAATACAACAGGAACATAACATGATTTGTTTTGAGAATTCATTGAGCAACAAAAAGGTTTATTTCAAACAAATAAACATGCAATTTTAAGTTCTAGACATAGAGGAATGAATTGCAATTATTGAAAAGTTTACAAAAAAATATAAAAAAATAAATTACGGGATAAATATCGCAAATTATGCAAGAAAAGTGTGCCACACACGTGACCAGATTTGGAGTAGGGGTTGATTTACAATTTTTGAAACCTCCAGGGGTTTATGCAATTTGCCCAATATTTTCCTTTTATTTTAAAGGACCCTCCCTTAGGGTTCCCGGTTGCTTTCTCTTCATTTGAATTTTCATAGGCAAAAAATAGGGGTAGTCGCCGCCCCTTCTTCAGATCGACGGTGAGGCAGCATGGGCATGGCGGTGGAGATACTGCGACGGTTGTGATGGAGTTAGGCAAAGGTACCGTCGTGAAGGAGCACGCACAGGCGATGGAGAAGATGGGCTCTAGGCAGTTGCCCTACAATAGGGAGAAGGTGGTGGTGGAGTTACGGTCGACGAAAGGGATCCAGGAGGCGCAGCACGCTAGGTGGCCGACGGTAGCGAGCTTCTTTGAGCAGAGGAGCAAACAGATTTGAGGAGGCCGCGATCTAGGCGGAGAAAGTTATGGGCTGGTGGTTGGGCCTCAGGAGGCGGTGGCGGTAAGCGCCGCCTCTGCTGCGGGCTGGAGGGTGGTGGCTCTGCCGCTCGAATGTTTTTTATTGTTTTTTTATTATTTTATATGTAAACTATAAACATAAATAAAATAATAATAAAAGTTTTTTATTTTTTAAACATGAACAGTAAATAGTTTTTGTTTAAATTTTTATTTTTTATTTTTCTTGTAAAATAAATGTTTAGAAAAAGGAATATATATAATAATTATTTTGTTTATTTTTTTGTATTTTTCTATTTATAGACAACATACGACATGAGCACGACGGTTCGGTCTATTTTATTCAAACAAATAAAAGCAAAAAACGTGTATGAGTTCGATTCCATGGGAAATGAGAGATTGGAATCTGATCTCCTACCACCGTGCGTGGTCGGAGTTGATAGCTTGTACGAGATATAATGAGAATGTGTGTGGATCGAGAAGATGAGATGAAAATTGGTTTCGGGGTGGATCAAATCGGAATGGAGAATTAGCTAAGATTAAAAATTTAACAACTAAAGGATTGTAATTTAAAATCTAAAACTACTCTAAAATGATACCGAAAAATAAAGTTAGATCTCACCTCAGGATTGGATACGCCGTGATGGCCTCGACGAGGGTTGATTTGCTATCATTGAACGACTTGGAGGCTAGGTACCCTTCTGCGACAAGAAACTCTCAGAAATCAGGCTCCTCTCCACCAAAGATTGATCAAAGAATAATGAAGGAAAGGAGACCCAATAAAAAGAGAAGAAAAAAATCAAAAAGGAAAGATGTACAATTAAGGAATGTGTTTAATGGTGAATTTAATTAATTAGTTAATTAAAATAAAATTCAGAATTAAATAAAATAAAATAAATAATTAATTTATAAAAATTAATTAGCCACCTAAATGGTGGTTATTTAAGGCATGGAATCAAATATTTATATACAAGGCATGTTTTTAAATCAAATAAATGAATAGATTAAATAATTAAATAATTAAATCCAAATTTCATAATTCAATTAATTTAATTAAGTAATGTTATATAATTATTTTTTGGGTGAGTTTTATGTAAGGAAATTAGTTATATACAAGTTTTATATACGCATAGTATAATATACACATATACAAATAAGGAAAATATTTTTAATTTTTTTAATAAATTAATTTATTTTTTTATTTTCAGTAATGAAGATAATATTTATAATTATGTACATTATGTATAAAAAAATAAATATGAATAAATATATACAATAAGTAAGTGGTAAAACTGCACAAACCACCCCAGAAAATCGACTTTTCAACCGTAACTCCATAAATTATGAAACCGTAGACATTTGAAAGATAATTTAATTTAGAGTACAATGGAAGTGATTTTGATTCAATTTTAGTTTGTATGGAGCCGGAATTGGTATTTCAATTATTGCTTTACGACTTTTTCCGAGTTTAGATACTTATAATCTGTACATTATTTTATTTTGCAATTATTTTTATTATTTACAAAACATTTTTATTTACAACTTCTGTTTAGAAACATATTTAATTTGAGGTAAATTTATGTACAAATAAAATAGTGTAAATTTTATACAAATATACATGGAAAAAATTTTACAAATTATTTTTGGCTTTTTGGATTGAAGACCCTATCTCCCCCTACTTTATTCCTGGTCAATCAGGTCAAGTTTTGACCTTCTCTCGGGGTTCAGGTCAGGCTGCATTTATTTCATAAATACATCTGTTGTTTTTTTCTTTTCTTCTTTATTCTTTTATTTGAGTATAAAAAGTGTAAAAAATGCATATTTAACAAATGCATACGAAATGGTAATTTCATGAAATTAGTAGGTATTTACAAGTGTTTGGCTAAGGAAATAAAGCTAAAATAAAAGAATAAAGACGATGAAACGTGGATTTATCATTCCCCTATGCTTTACCTTTTCTAGATCCTTAGCAAACACTTATTTGGAAAATAGGAGAAAATAAAAATTGAAATAAAGGAAAGAAAAAGGAAAGAAATTAGAACAATATTGACTTTTAAACTTATCTTCATAAAATTATAGTATGGGGCTCTGTCAGACCTTTGGATTATTAGTGTGTCAGAACCTTAATGGGAAATGGATTTCAAACCTAACAGCCTCTAAGTTCCACGAGACTCCTATTCAGGTCTCCTCAAAAGTCAAGTCAGAACAAGTCTACATACACAAATTCTTATGACTATGAATTTTTACTTGTACGGTGTAAGTGAAATATAGCTCATCATCTCAAAAGTAGCAAAGAAACAACCTCTCTCAATAAGATAACTCTAGTCCCCCAGTCTAGCAACTCTTTCCTCGAGGAGCGGGGATATTCCCTTCTAAGTTCAAGTACAACCAGCTCAAGAAGAAGGGATGGAGAAGAGACTGGATGGTAACCAGTGTAGCTACCTATCCTCGGATGCATGACCAGTGTAGCCAAATCATCCGCAGAAAGCTTACAATCATTTGACTTTGAATATCTTATTCTCTTCTTTTTTTTCACTTGCATATACACTCCGGCGGACATTTTACTTTTCAACCAAGCCTGTCCAATTTTGGAGATTCTACATTTTTTATTTTCTTTTTCTTTTTTTTGAAATATATACAAGGTGCAACATGTACATAAGGAGTTTTTCCTCTTGAGCCGGTAGATTATCCCTCTTTTGAAGCATTATTGCAACCCCACAGCATCCTGTCTTTAGACCTCAACATCGCCAAACTAGATTGAGATGCACTTCCCTCCCTGGAGGAGGATGAGAGGTTCCGTCAATATGTACGACCCTCGTATGCTACCTCAAGCCAAAAGATTATGTCCCCTCACTACCTCCTCCATGAAGTGTTATGCGTAGAGTGCTTGTCTAAGGTAAGCCACGGTCTGAAAGTCATGTGTGTGTTGTTAAATATTCTACTTAGACTTATCAAGATAACATATGAACATAGTCTTATGGACGTAAAGAATTAAGTCACTAGAACCTGAAAAGTCTTAACTAAGGTTCCTCTGAAATTAAGTGGATTAAGGTCCAACTAAACTCCATTCTTCAATTTTATTCCATATTTAGTTTAAATGTAAATAATATCATGAAAAACGCACATGCAAATGCAAGAAATATGTACAATGGAGAGAAAAGAAAGCAAAATCTTTTTGTGAAATAGTTTTCTAATTTTGAACTTTTTATAGATTTTTGAGAAAAAATGATGCACATGTAAAAAGTATTTTTTAACAAATAGTTAGTAATATATACAAGTATATACAATTTTTTAATAAGGGTTAGGGATGAGATACACATATTTACACAAAAGTGAGTCAATTATTTACAAGAATCAAACAAAAGGATTTACAACTTGAGTGATTTATATAGGTATATACATACAGTTGGAATTTTTTGTGATGCATATATTCCTTAAACTTTTGTTGAAAATAGTTTTACAAATAGTTTTGAAGACTATAGTCCAAATTAATTTTTCAAACAATTTTACAAACATTTGAAAACAATTTTGCTAACATTTTTCAAATAGTATATATAGATTTTCAAAATAATTTTTCAACCATTTTCAAAACATTTGCAAATAGTTTTACAAAATAATTTTATTTCACACAAAGAAAAATTTTTACAAGATAAACTATTTTTACAATGGTTGGAAATATTTTTCAAATATTTTTCAAATAGTTTTCAAAAGTTTTTTCAAATAGATTTTCAAACTACTTTCAAAATATTTTTTAGAATATTTTAACCTAGCTTATTAATCAGTATATACAAAAAGAATTTTGAGGAAATTTCTCCATCTTTTTTATTAATTGGTTTTACAGTTTTTTACAAGGATTTATATTGTATTTTAGCTATATTAAAAATACGAAAGTACGAGTTATGGCTAAAGTATATATACAATATATACGACACCCCCTATACTTAGCTCGAACTATGCCGTCATAGTGATCAAAGAGCTACAAAGGAAGACATAAATCATGCTAAGTATAGACGAGTGAAAAGAATAATATACTATAATGACGAATAAAAGAATAAGATCAATAGAAGTCGGTGATCCCCCTATACCTAGGATCAAGTAATCCTAAGTAGAGAAGATTGTACACAAGGGGAAAACTGAGGAGTAGGATGTACAAATACTACCTCTCCTATACTTAGGGTAAAATATCCCTAAGTATAGGCAGCGAAACAGAGGTAAAAAGAATTAAAAGAATAATAAAAAATCTGACACCCCCTATACCTAGGGTAAAGTACACCCTAAGTATAACATAATCATGGGATGGAAATGGGATGTTTAGACAAAAGAATGTGTGATATGGATAATTGGATCTATACAGTTGTGAACAATGTTGAGGTGCCTCTCAACAAGCGCTAGAGTTTACGCCCCTAGCTGAGCTTAAAGGCTAGGATAATGATGAGCCGAAGAATCACCAAGACTCAGGTAAAAGAAATAGAGTTAGGGTCGTTGCGACCTGACTCTCGGAAATCAATCAGATCAACAAGAAAAATGAAGGATAGACCACCAAACAGAGATAAAAATCAATAAACACAAATAGTGGACCTGGCTATGAGATTAGCTTGGTAGAGCACCCAGGTCAGACTCAGGGAGCACGAGTTGTCCTTGCGGCCTAAGAAGTAGTCAACAAATATAAAAAAGTATTTTTTGGTGGTTTTTAATTTTTTATATTTTTTGGGATTTTATATAATGAGAAAAATAAGAGAAAGACAACTACAAGCACAATCAACAATTTATTTAATTACTCTAAAAAGGTCCAAAAATTCTAACAAAAATATTTTTATGTTTTTTATACTTTTTACTATTTTTGGTGAATTTTTGAGAATTTTATGATTTTTATGGGGTTTTCTAAAAATCAAAGAAGGAAGAAAAACAATGCTACTGTCCAGCCATGCTTCAAAGACCACTTAAAAATACCAAATGGTCTTTTCAAAGCCTGGAGGTATTTTTTATGAAAATAGAAACAATAAGGAAAATTCAGGAAAAGGGATTATTATTTTTTGGAATTTTCTCTGATTTTGTAATTTTTATGAGTTTTAAGGGGTTTTCAATGTTTATGGTTTTTATAAGCCTAAAAATAACCAAAAGTGGTCAGAAAATCAAACAAACAAAAACACAAAAAATTGATTTTTTTGTAATTTTTAAAGAGGTTTTTATATTTTTTGTGAAATTTAAATCTGAACAGACAAAAAATTAAGGGTTTTTGAATTTTTAAAAATAATAAAAATGCTCAGAAATGTACCCAAAAATTAGTGAAAATTTTACACAGTGGCAGAAGCCACGTATCTAATTTTCACTCAATTTGGATTAATTTTGCTATTTTATTAAAATCCAAAACAAGCAAACAGTGCACAAGGACCTAATTGTTAATAAAAATAAGTCCTAGGTCTGGAAAGATAACACGACAGAAAACCCCAGGTCCTTAAGTGCAAAAAGTCCAATAGAGCACGCGCCGCGCACGTAGACCAGGTCTGGAAGGACTAAAATGCAATTCTAATTTATAAAATACCAATCATCAACACGCAAGGAATACATGGTATACAATGCAAAAAGTCTACTAAATCACGTGTCGAAGCACGTGGCCAATATAAACAGGGATGATAACACAAATATCCAGAACAAGAGGGTCCAATGTGCAAAATAACCAAAATAAAAAGAACTAGATAAAATATTTACAGGACTAACTAATAAAAGCAATAAACAGAGGGGCCTAAGAACAATTACCCCAATTATTATCCGATGGTTGTAGCGATTCCACGTATCTGATCTAACGGCTGTGAAACCTGGCGCCTCAACGAAGGGACTCGGATCAGATCGAACGGGTGAGGTATTGCCACGTGGAGAATCCAACGGCTAAAGTACACGGTGGCTAACCCTCGTTGGATCGACAGCTCAGAAGAGGGCACGTGGAGATCGAACGGTGCTGGCTCAAGGGAGCCTCTTCATCTGATCGTGCGGTCCTGATCAAACCCCCAATGGATCAGACAGTGGCATAGCTCCTCAAATGGACGGCTCTGAGAAAATCTGGAGCTGGAGGGCTGAATGGACGGCTGAGAAGGATCCTAGAAGAACAGGTGGCTGGCGAACTCCGCCGGCCCAGAACTCATGCGGGGACCTTCTCTGGAGCTGCTGAGATACAGAGAAGAATCGCCTCGGTGGTCCGCAACCAATGGAGGCCTCCGATGAGGCTGGAGGCATCGGAGATGTCCAGCGACGAGGGGGGCCCGGAGCTGCTGTGCCTGAACCTCAAGGCCCTCATATGGGCCTTTTTCAACATGCAAAACACACAGTCGAACTCCTGGGTCGAGGGCAAAGTGCCTCGACCCGGTGAGAGGGGAAATGGGTGGTCTAGTGACGTGGGATGGCGCTCTCCGGCGAAGTGGCGGTGGAGGAAGGCGAAGGACCTGCTCTGTGGCGAGACAGGGGGGTGGATGGGTGAAGAAGGTGAGGAGAGGTCTGGCGAAGGTGATGGCATTGTCGGGATGGCAGATGGCCGGTCGGAGGTGGCTGGCGAAGGCGGCGGAGCTATAGGAACCGAAATCTAAAAACTACAATCTGTGCTAAGCTACTGGCTAAACTACCTACCTGGTGAAGGCATCCGACTGTGCTGGAGCTCCTGAAGCTTCGAGGGTCATTGCCTCGAGGGATCGTCGAGTCCCGAGGCTGAGCGCGCTCGCGGCGGTGCACGGCGACGAAGAGCAGCCGGATCAATGGTTCCCAGCGTCCCGAGCCTCACTGCTACTCCCACTCGCTCCGCTGTCACTCAGGCAAGGTGGAGGAGGTCACAAGCATCGAGGGGGAGGTCCAAAGCTGCGTGAAATGGCTGCCGGAGGCGAGGTTAAATATGGCTAGGGGTCCGGCTAGAGGATGGTCGAGTGAGCTTATCGGAGCTCGAACCCCAAAAACCCACCGAGGACGTGGATCATGGATGCATCAGGAAGGATTTGGACCCGGGGTTAAGGGGATTGGCGATCGGATAGAGTGGCAAAAAATCAGGGAAATCGGGTCGGGCGACAAGATCCGCGGGCTGGTGGTCCAAGGGAGGAGTTGACCGAGGGTCAACATCCCCCGTGGACCAATCAGGTGTGACCACACATTAAAGATTTGGAAATTGAATAATAAATAGTAAATGGCCAAATTTTGAAAAAGTTAAAACATGAAAAATTCTTATTTATTTTTAAACTATTTTTTTGTTATTTTTATTTATTTTTTTGAAATATAATTTAGATATTTACAAAATATTATTATTATATACATGTATATACATATGTATTTTTTATTTTTGATTTTTAATTATTTATTTTTATACAAATTATTCCAATTTTATTTTTTATTTATTTATAATATAAAATTTGGAATAATATGGTATTTTTATTTTGTTTTTATTAATTATTTACAAGGCTTAAATAAATACCTTTATTTATATACATGTATGGTATATATACAATGTGGCTTTTGATTTTGATTTTTATTTATTTTTATTTTTATTTTATTTTTGTGATTTTTATTTATTTTATATACATTATTGGATAAGGGAATATATACATATTTTTATGGAATTTTATTGATTTATTTACAAGGTGAAATAAATACATATGTGGTTTATATACACATGGTCTATGTACAAGGATGAAGGATTTTTTATTTCTTTTTAATTTTCTCATTTTTGTTTTAATTCTATATTTACAAATATATACATATTTACACAAATATATTTTTGTTTTATTTAGAGGAAAATATTTATTTATTTACAGGTATATGTACATGAGCTTCCCTATCTCTCTCTACTTGGGTTTTTATGCGGTCAGGCCCATGCTGAGCCCTCCCTTGGGATTAGGTTGCTCAATATTTATTCTAAATATCTCCCTCTTTTTCTTTTATTTCTCTATTCTTTTATTTATGCACAAAAACATGCTAAAAATGCATATTTACACAATGCATGCTATTTGACAATTATTGATATTTACAGGAATATACATGTGTTTTGCATGGGTTTTGTAGCTAAAATAAAAGAATAAAGAGTGATAAATGGGTATTCATCAGATAACACAATATCGAGGTTTAGGACAGTATCTGTGAGGTGAATACCATACTTCGTCACAGTCTCAGTGGGAGAACAACAATGAGGTCAATAGTGTAAACTATGACACCCAAGTAAACAATTAGGCGGGTGTCTGCTACCAGGTAAAGATATGGGAAGATGAAATTAGAATCCGGTATCACAAAGGAAATCATTGGCTCATGGTCTGAATAAAGTGAAAGGGCAGAGTTGAAGAATGAACGTAGAGAAGGAAGAATCTGTCAGGGAATTCTCCACGTCAATCATCGTCTCGAATAGATAAGGAAGATCAAGATCAGGAGACTCACTAAAAAGGTTGATACTCGATGCATGTAATGTAGAGAAATCAGTGAAATCATCGAATACCTCAAAGATCAGCTCGTCCTTGCACGGGTCGTCTAGGAGAGAAAACTCAGACTCGGCAAGATCATAAGCATTACAAGACTCGGTCTCATGATTCAACAAATCAGATATACTCTCAGAAAGTAAAACCGAGTATACAGTGTATGTGGCGTCCTCTCACAGATAACTTTTAGCAAGTAATGCAAAATCATTGGTGAGGATTGTAGAATCAGAATCGAACTGGCGATATATGCTTCCGAATATCAGGTCCTCCAAAAATATATCAACCTTATCAAATGGGAGGACATACGTCTCAAAGACGGGACTATCTAGGTCTGTCAAATTAAAATGGTGTCCCTCATCAAGCTCTCTATTCTGAGATGGATCCAAATGTGTATATGAATGTGATAGGATCTTCTGAAGAAAGGTCATTGTCTCTGCTGGACATGGACACTGAAATGACTCAAAGGACGGCTAAAATGTGGGATCATCCTCTATTTCTTGGGATACCAGCAGATCTAGAATCCAAGAATCATCGATGTGAAAGTGTGGGATCGGCTCAAAATCTGGTTGTAAAACCAACGGGAACTCGACCAATGTACAACTATGGGAACTCACAGTGGTGGTCGACATGTCCATCATATGAAATGTAATAGTATCCACATCCTCTAACTGGTTTGTGTTGTATGAATCGTATGACGTGTCATACACTTAACCGGTGTCATATCTCCCTTGTGTGTTGTTCCGAATAAATCATCTCGTGAATATGGAATGTCTGAAAGTGTTCCCAAGATGGTCTCAAATAAATCCATGTCAGGACTGTGGTGTGAATCACCACACGAGGTAATGACATATGCAATATGCTCCCCTCATGGTGATCTGGACAAGGTCAGTCACCGAAAATCCATGATCCGGAAATCGTCTCAAAAGATCAAGTAACCTCAGCCACGAATCTCTCAATGACTCCTAGGGGTCTACAAAAAAATCTTGAATATAAGACCGCATCAACTCTGCTCTACGATGGGGATAAAATCTCTGTAAAAAATAAAATCCGAAGGTCGCCCCATGTAGCAATCTTCCTCCCCAACTCTCGGTCCCATCTCAAAGCTCTAGTCTGAAGTGAGAATGGGAAGCTCATCAGCATCAGCTCCTCAGAAGTGATATCCAGGTATTCTTGTGATCCACAACAATCCTCAGACTTCGATATATGAATATATGGCTCCTCATGCACTCCCCCTGAAAACTCCAGCAGTAGATTAACGAACTCTAAATCCAGAATGAAGGGACTCAATGTAGAAGCGGAATGCACTTCTTAATCTGGGTACTCATCCATCATCCGAAGATAGAAGTCGTCTAAAACTCGCAACTGCTCCATATGATCTCCTACGGAATGCACTCTCATCTCAGCAACGGAAATCAACCGGGTCTCGTATCTGGTCAATGTCATCTCTATGGGCATCAAGCACAATGATAAATGCACAATTCATCACCTTTATTCTTTTATTTTAGCTTCATTTATGTAGTTAAACATAAATACCCATTAATTCCGTAATTTTACCATTTTGCATGCATTTGTTAAATATGCATTTAAACACTTTTTGTACTTAAATAAACGAATAAAGAAGAAAAGAAAAAGAAAAGAAAAATAAAGGATGTGTTTATGAAGTGAATACATACTGACTCGAACCTCGAGAGAAGGTCAAGACTTGACTTGATCGACCAGGAATAAAGTAGGGAGAGATATGATCTTAAATTCAAAAATCCAAAAATATTTTGTAAATTTTTTCCTGTATATTTGTACAAAACTCACACTATTTTATTTATACATAAATTAACCTAAAATTAATTAGTTTTGTAAATAAAAGATGTAAACAAAAATATGTTGTAAATAATAAAATAATTGCAAAGCAAAATAATGTACATATTACAAATAATTACACTCAGAAAAAGCCGCAAAATGATAATTGAAATACCGATTCCGGCTCCATACAAACTCAAATTGAACCAAACTTACTTCCATTATACTCTAAATTAAATTATCTTTCAAATGGCTTTCATAATTTTTGAAGTTACGATTGAAAAGTCGATTTTCTGGGGTGTTTTGTGTAGTTTTAACACTTACATATTTGTATATTTATTCATATTGAGCTTTTATACATAATATACATAATTGTAAATATTATTTTTCACTAAATATAAATGTAATAACTAAAAATTATTAAAAAATATTTAAAAATTATTTCCTTATTTGAACATGTGTATATTATATTATATGTACATAATATTTGTATACAACTAATTTTCATTTATAAAAATCACAAAAAAATAAATATCTAACATTAATTAATTTAATTTAATTACAAAATTTGTATTTAGATTTAATTATTTAATTCATTATTTCATTTAAAAATCTACCTTATATATAAGATATGATTCCATACCTTTAATACCAACCATTAATGTGGCTAATTAATTATTTTATTTAATTTCTTTAATTTTTATTTTGTAATTAATATATAAATTTATTTGTTTAATTATTTTATTAATTCTACTACTAAACACCTTCCTTAAGTGTATATACCTTCCTTTTTATTTTTCTTCTCTTTTTATTAGCTCCTTCCTCCCTCAATCATTCTTGATCAATCTTTGCTGGAGAGGAACCCGATCTTCGAGAGCGATCTTGTCGAAGAAGGGTACCCAACCACCGAGCCGTCTGGTGACAGCGCATTGGCCCTCGTCGAGGCCATCACGACATATCTGATCCCAAGGTGAGATTTATTTTTCTTTCTCGTCATTTCTCTTAGATAAATGTTAGATCTAATTTTTTCTTCGATTTTATTAATCTTTAGATTCTAAAAATACAAAAAAAAAGCCACCACAAATCGATTCTGATCCGACACTGATTTTTTATCTCATCTCACGATCACTCCGTTTCACATTCTATCTCACACAACCATGCACGTCCGACCACAGACGGTGGTCGAAGATCCGGATCTATCTCACACCGTGCCAAGATCTGCAACTACTCATACATCCCATTTTGTTTATAAATAAATAAAATAAAATAAAACATGTAATTATTTTTTATTTCTCTAACATTTGTTTTGGAGGTTTATCTTAAAAAATATACAAAAATTTATTTAAAAAAATAATAAAAAATATTTTACCTTTCTACTTACAGTTTTTGTTAAAAAAAATTTTCTTTCGTTCTTGTTTATAAAAAAATAAAAAATATAAAAAAAAACAAAAACAAAAAGTCTGTAGCAGGTCAGTGGCTCAGTTGTCGCCTCTTCGTCATCGACGACCACTATGCACCAGCCCCTGCCGCCAGGCTGCGCTCCCCGACCCTCCCATCAGATCGCCGGCCACCGCCTAGGCCACCTTCGTGCGGCGGCGCCTGCCTCACACCGGCCCTGCTCAGCCATCAACCTCCAGCGTGTGGCACCCTCCGCCTCCGTGTAAAGGCACCGCCCCTATCAGAGCGGTGCGCCTCTCTGTCTCCTCCGCGTAGTGCCACAGCGCGGCTCCTCCAGCCCAAGCGACCGTTCGTGGGGCACTCCCAAAGACTACGAGCTCCTGGCCAAAGCGACGCTGGTCTCCGCATCCCGAGGCAGCCCCCCTCAGTGCCCTTCGAAATTACCGGAGCCCCGCGACCTGAGCTACCACGTCTCTCCTCCGTGGCAGCCGCTCGCCCAGCGGCGGCCACCGCTAACTCCTCCAGATCCACAGGCGGTAGCTCCGGCCTCTCCCCCCTTGGGCAGCGACACTCCCATCCTTTGACAAGATACGAAGGAGGAAAATTCGTGTGGGGGGTAACTTGGTAATCATATTCACTGTATGCGGTCTGAATTATTTTTTTTATTAAGTACCGTAGATAGCCGCCTCTTGAAGAGGCGGCTTCGGTTAAGTAAGAGCCGCCTCTTCAAGAGGCGGCTTTAGACCAAAGCCGCCTCTTGAAGAGGCGGCTTTGTCGGGGCATAAACCCCAGCGGCCCGCCAGTGCCTCCCTCCACACGAACAGAAGCCACAACCCTCCCCTCCGCAGCTGCGACCTCTCTCCCTCCGCCCAAGCCCCCCTGCGACCTCCAAGTGGCCTCGGGCTCCCCCTCCCGCCGTTGTACGCTCTCCGGTCATTTTGCCAACGTCCGTTGGCCCCATTTCCGCTATTCATCTCCTTCTCCACCTCAAGGAAGGTATGATTTGTCTATGGTGTAGGGTTTTGGTTACATGATTAGTGTTTAAATAATTGTTTGAAATATTTTCTTCACTCTAATACATTGATGTCGATGTAATGGTATGTAGGATGTCTCGAGAAGTTCGTTGTTTCTGTCACTGTGGGGGTACAATATCGAAGTCTAGTAAAGACGTGACCTACGTAGGAGGTCGTATGAAAACCATCAAAATCGGTCATGAAATGTCCTTTTTGGGACTGATTGAGCACATTAAGTCCGTATTCAGGTTGGATTTAGCTCAAGGACTTGAGTTACAGGTCTTTCATAAAATGTCCCAAGATGGAGCAAGTTTTTATATTGGGTGTGTCAAGTATGATGATGATGTCCGAGAGATTGTCGAATATGCTGAGGAGATGGGTGCTGCATATCGGCCCGTGATATTTACTGTCGCTGTCTCTATACCCGGATCTGGACCTCAAGTTTCTGTACCACAATGTGGATCCATACCTCCAGTTTCTGCTCCCGTGGTAGACATGGATCCATTTAATGATCCGGAATTGGACAGGTTAATGGAACCATCACCACAGAATACAGATGATGAGATGGAAAATGATGACAATGAGGAGGATCATCATGTTGGAACCCGTATCGTTTCTGATATTCCTTTTTTGAACATGAGAGGTGGTGATGGCTATATTCTGAATGGTGAAGATTGCATGAATTGTGATGATGGGATTAGTCTGTCTAACGAGTTGAAAAATGGCATGCTTTTCAAATGCAAAGCAGATTTGGTGTTCGCCGTGAAAGTTTTCCACATTAAACGTCATTACAACTTCACGGTACTGGAATCAGATAAGAAGGTGTGGGATATACACTGCAGCGAATGAGCTAGAGGTTGTTCTTGGAGATTGCGTGGTCATCGTAGACCAATAGATGGACAGTTTGTTGTCTCAATGGTTGAGAAGCCGCATACTTGCTTGAATCGTGCTGTTAATCAAGACCATCCTCAGTTGGATTGCAACTTCATGGCTGTCAGATTCTTGAATCAAATTAAGATATCTCCTTCAGTCAAGGTTTCTTATCTTCAAACATCAATTCAAGATGATTTTGGCTTTCATGTGAGTAGAAGAAGGGTTTGGGACGCAAGAAGGAAAGGCATTGAGATGGTATACGACGATTGGAGACCCCAATTCCTGAGTGTGGGACATCCAGAGAGCCTACAACGCCGCCTGCACCACGGAGGGATCGAGCGGAGCACAATGCAGGACCTTCACATCATTCACCCCTCCCGTTGTCCTTTGGAGTTGAAGGACCCGAGATGACCAACATCGACGACATAGATCGCAACAGCCAACTGCATGGATTTGACCCTAGACCACCGGAGACCAGCATGGCGGATGAAAGATCTGTCAAATTACAATACAAAAGGAGGAGGGAGCGTAGACCATAGAATGTGATGTTGCCATTTTTTTGTAATGTAAACCAAGCATGTAAATTATAGTGTTTGCGACTATGATCAAGTTACTTTTTATGAATCTCACTATTGTCTTCACTTCACTATTGTCTATGAATCTTATCTTTAAAAGTTGTTCAAATATCATATTTGGTATTACATACTGTGCATGACGTTCACTTCGCCAACGTATCAATTCCTTAAAAAAAGGGGGGAAGCAGCAGCTCTGCTAGCAGCAGAGCTGCTGCTTCCCCCCCCCCTTTTTTTAAGGTTCTGGCGTAAAGCCGCCTCTTCAAGAGGCGGCTTTTTGTGAGAACCACCTCTTCAAGAGGCGGCTTTGGTCTAAAGCCGCCTCTAGAAGAGGCGGCTCTTACTTACCGAAGCCGCCTCGCTTATCTACGGTACTTAATAAAAAAAATAATTCAGACCGCATACAGTGAATATGTTTACCAAGTTACCCCCCACACGAATTTTCCTCAGATACGAAGCACCAAGAGAAAAGCCCTAGGGTTATTTTTTTATTCGGGCTAATTCCATAAAGCCCTCAAGAGTTTCTAAAATTGCAGAAAATTCCTAGCAAATATTTTATTTGGAAAAATTACAAGGGTGCCCCTGGTGACTTTCAGAATTACAAGAGGACCCCGAGCTCCAGAAGACGTGCTGTGCACGCACCATCTTTGGGTAAATTTAACCTTTCACCCAAAACGTTTATTGTTTTTATATTTAGTGCATAAACTCTAAATAATTTGCATTTTAGTCCATGTATTCTAGATTATAATTTTGCATGCTCTTTTCATAAAAATAAATGTTTTTATTGTTCTAAAAATTCTAAAAAAATTGTATATGATCTGTCGTAGTATTTTTCATTGTATAAAATTCTCAATGTATTTTGTTGATATTTTATATTTTAAAAATTTAAAAACAGCATCTTTTTGTCTGCTTGAAATTAAGAAAATCATAAAAATTTGAAAACTTGCTTAAAAATTCCCCCCAAAAAATGTAGATGTATTTTACTGCCCTTTAACTTCTATCCAATTTTTGTGCATTACCGATTTAAAAAAACCAAAAAAAATATGAAAAAAAATTAAAAATCTTTTAAAAATTGTAGAAAATTCTAGAAAAATCCAAAATTGTGATTCTAATCCCTATTTATAGATATTTAGTCGTACTCTATTTTAAAAATAAGTTGCAGGAGTTTTGAGGTCTCACAGTATTTTTAAGTTTCAAAATACTCCTGTGCACTATTTCCCTTGATTTCCACTATTTGATTTTTATAAAATCACAAAAAAATCAGAAAAATTTGAAAAAAATACCAAAAACATTTTAAAACCTCTAAAATACAAAATCATTTTTTTCCATAATTTTCTTAGCATTTTTGGATATTCTGAAAAATTCAAAAAGAGTGTAGTGTGTGCGTTTCTTCCTTGTGCTTTATTTGAAAATAAAAAAAATTAAAAATTTAAAACCACTAAAAATTATCTTGGAAATTTGACTACATAGTTTTTAAATCGTGCTCCTTGTATTCGACCTTGGTCGCTATACCAGTTAAATAGAATAGCGAAACCGCTTACATTTTATTGCTTGATTTATTTTTCATTAAGTGGTTGAAATATTTTTTCTCGTTGACCGAATCAATTGGTTGAGAACAATGACCCATTGCATATTTTTCCCATCTTAACCGTATCGAAATTCCACGTAATTAGAATGGCACCATTGCCAGGGAGCACGGCTTTGTAGTCATTTTTCAGTTTTGTTTTAGTTGTCTCTCTATATTATAATTGCTTTCTGACCATCTCTTATTGGATTTTTGTATGAGGAAGTGCTTGGAGGACGACTTGGAGTTTCTTTTTGGAGGACCCACACAGGAGTAAGAGCATGGATGAGAAGAAGACATTTATTTTATTGTAGATAACAATTACTGAAGGATACGAGGAATCCTTAAGCGCATCACGACAGCGTAACGATCGCATCTCATGCGATCGGGGCGACTATTCGCACTAGTCGCTAGGTGTAGTGGAATTTAAAAATTTTAAATCATGATGAAACTACATGATCACAAGAACATTTCTTGGATCGTTTCATCAAACCACGAAGTATCAGAAATACCTCTTGAAGCATGGTTGCGATCACTAGATCTCTAAAGCAAGAGATCCTCCTGACTCAAGTCCGATCTACGAAGATGGCACTTGCGGGCGCAACGATGAGACGCGTGCTTCCCACAATCCTCGATGAAGATCCAAGCCTTGAATCTCCTGATTTCGTCCAACGAAATCTGACGTCTCCTTCTAGAGAAAGAAGCTCCAAAGAAGATGGAGATCCACGAGCAATCAAAGCACAAGGGCGTAGAGGCGATTGCTATTTCCCTCAAAATACAAGGTGGACGGCAACCTTAGAGAAAGAGAGAGATGGCGAGAATGAGAAATGAGAGATAGAGAGAGTAGGCGTGTAGAATATTGTGTCTCAAAAGGGCTAGGGTTGCCCTCTTTATATACTAGTTTGGGAGTCCATGGATTACAATCCATGGCATACACAAAATCAATGGTTAGATTTATATGTGTATTAATCAAAGGCCATGATCATTGTTGTTTAAAAACAATAACATATCAATTTATATTAAATTAAATATATGTTGCATTATCATCAACATAATTTAATTCAATAAATAAATCAATAATCATAAGATAATGAGATGATAATTAAAAAGATAATTATCCACTTAAATCACATGGGGCGTCACCCATGACCAAGTCATGGGTGACACCACCTCATGTAATTAGGTGGATTATATCTCTTATCTACTTGCAACATTATCCACTAAATTAATTCCAAATTAATTAGTGTATATTTATTGCAAAATTATCTACTAAATTAATTCCCAAGTAATTAATGAATATTTCAATCATGCCATTGAAAATATGTGAATCATATTCACAACCCAAACTAAATTGTAAATTACATTTCCAATTAATTGTTAATGTGAATCCAATTCACATTAACAATTAACAAATGCTATTTACAAAGGCGCTCTCACTCTAATATATTATAAATCATATTTATAATATATACTCAAATATTATGGATAACACTACCCACAATCTGCATTTCCTTAATAATTAAATCCCATTTAATTATCTTGGATAATCATTCTCACAATATGAATCATATTCATATTATTCTTGATAATTAAATCTCATTTAATTATCAACATCTTGTTGCTTGGATACATAATTCATCAAATGAATTATTCTTGAACTCCTTCAAGAATAATGTGCTTTCGCCGTAGATATTTGGAGATAAGGACATGGCGATTGTATTGTTCCATGTAAAGTGACTTGGATGTTAGGATCTTACCTCAAATACAGATGTCACGGACCTCCCACAGATGCTTGATTAAATCAATACCGCAAATCTAATCTTCTCATTCCATCTGAATCTCATTCAGACCAATGTCCAACATTTGGACCAAGATCAGATTGCTTCTCTACTGAGAGGAGCCACTAAAATCCAAACATGTTTCATCACTCCCTCAGAATGGAAGCGTCATGGTTATACAATCGTTTATGATCACATCACCCTCAGGTATTCCCAATACCTGTACATCCTGCATAGTGGAAGACCTATGATCAACCTGAAGATGTAGATCAATTTGACATTGTCTTCTTCAGGGTTTGATCACCTAGTTTCTCAATCTTGGTCATTGGGAATCGATATCGATCATATGCTTTCCCAAAGCATATATCATACCTTCAAATTCTTGTCATGCTTCCAAAGCACGACTACCATGCATCGAATTTGATAGGTCTCAATACCTCATGAGTGATCTCATGTCTTCCGGTTCATAAGTGAACCCATATGATCCCTTTGAGAGATCGTATTACTCATATGCCCTTACCAGCGCGCCGGTGTATAGACCTTGGTTAGGTCATCAACCTATTGGTCTTTCAAATATACAGAATCAAACATATAGTAACACATCTGTCTCTGGTCAGAGGATGTGTGCCTATGTTGTGACAACATTCAACATAAGACTTAGGTTATCTCGATCTCGTTAAGTCAACCCTTTGACCTAACTAATATGACACCTCCTAATCACTATTCCCATACAGAGGACCTGCATCAAGAGGTCGGTCAGATATCAGCCTATGTGAGAAAGGATTGCCATCTCCTACTCAGGTTGGAGATCATCTCTTAATAATCATTTGACGGTGCTTGATGAGTCCTCTATCTAACTCTTTAGATATTTATCCAAGCACCGGCCTCTATGATTCAATTATTGAATCAACAGTTGTATGATTATTAAGATGGCCATGGTACATAATCCTAATTGTACTAAGGGACCTATTATGAAAGTTATTTATTCTTCATTTTAGATCAGGGAATGATATGTGCAATAACATTTATTGCATAATGGCTCGCCGTGGGCTCGCATGTCCAACAGTTACTTGTGTTGTAATAATTTAGACTGTGAACTCATGTGGACTTGGAAACTATTCGTGGTCTGTTTCGCCAAGTGTCGGTGCACTTGGGGGGACCTCACCATTGTTTTCCGTATTTTCTTGATTTCATAACTCTCTATTTGATTCTCACGATTTTGGCCCCTTAAAATAGGAAATTTTATTGATTGTGATGTAATTAGCTGAGCCCCAACACCTAATTGCTTATCTGTTCCTTTAGAACATATTGGACCTTACTAAAAGTAAATTGAAAAAGTTAGTTTAATTGACTTTTGAGACCATGCGTCATGAGGAGTCACATACAACGCTAGCAGGACCTATTATGGCGGGCACCGAGTGACTCCTAAGATCGGACTCCGATCTCGATTCGATTAGCTAGCTATTGTTCTTCACGATCAATAAAAGCTGCTCGACTAAGGTCAATTTCCTTGTGCATCATATAGTTAGTTTACTTTCTGTATTTAATTTATGTACAGATCATATTGCATGTAGAGTGTTGGAGCAAGGTACGCATTTCTATCCTTCATGCATCATTGTGTTTGATCGCGCATCAACTTTTTCGACTTCCTCCCCTTGTTTTTGGATTCAAAATAATCAAAGGAAATCGAAAAATTCGTTAGGCGTTGTCTATTTTTGAAAAAAAAATCTAAAAAAGAGAAAGCAATAAAATCTGGGACTACTAATGCAATCTTGACCCTAAAACCCACCTCATCCAAAAATATTTATTTTGGGGAGAGTCACCACCTCATTATTTGGTTTGCTTGAGCGAGAGAGTGACCTGCACACTAGGATAGAGCCACACCTGAACATCTGTTAGACTACTGGTCTTAAGGTTAGTCGTTCTCCAGTGAGGATCTCTCCGATAACTGATAAAGCGGATTGCGATGTCTTTAACAGAGCGAGTTGATCAGGTAGCCAGTAAATGGTCCGCAACTTGTACTGGTTGGGAATGATCTAGCATTGGGATTGGGCCAGTCTCTTGAAAGCATCGAGTTTCTAACAGCTCACTTAATCGCTCTATAAGAATGATTTATCACCTAAACTAAAGATGACAAGATAAACGACCGATCCGTCAGGAATTAGCATAGATGCGAGCCGGTAGAGGAGAGCCTCAGTCGAGACCAGTCGGTGGAGAGGTACCCGTTGGTGGAGGAGGAGAAAGAGGACATCCAGAAGACCCACAGGATCTACCCAGACCAGGCAGGCCGATGAGGGAGTTGCACAACCCTGGCACAACCCTCACACACCATTGGATCCAACTTCCAGATATTCTGGTGACATCAAGCTTCCACCCTAGACCATTCAGCTTTTGTCCATGTTCCATGGGCTAACCACTGAGGAGCCACATCTTTAACTGTAGGAGTTTGAGATGATCTACAGTATTGCCCACGAATGATTCGTGGATGAGGTCACCATCATGATGATGGCATTTCTTTTCTCCCTGGTTGATAGAGCAGCCTACTAGCTGAAACATTTGGGGAGATACGTTACTTCATGGGAGCACCTCCGGACCGAGTACTTGAGTAAATACTATCCATTCAGTTGAACGAACACAACATGAGCTTTGATTAACAACTTATCCATGATCCCAAACGAGCAATTCATGAGGCATGGGATCGATTCCGTGAGCTCATTGATCCATGTACACATCATCATATATCGAAGCCTAATCTTGTCTAGAGCTTCTTTTGTGGGCTAGCACTGGAGCTACAGGGGCTTGTCAACACTTCTTGTGGGGGCTCCTATTTCGCCAAAGATGAAGACCGGGTCTGGGCTATCTATGAAGAGATAGCTGAAAACTATACAGTGATGTCCCAGACCAGGCTCTACGCTCAGGGGAAGCCCCCACCCCAGGTCGTGTCCTATCATAGGATAACAGGGGGTGATGCGGTCCACCCATTTCTTCGTCAACAGCAGCAGCAACACAAACAGAATCTTCAGCCGATGACATGGGTATTATCAACGAGAAGTTGGACCTTATACAGATTATAGAAATAAGCAGTACCAGGGCATGACACAGATAGATCAATTGGCACAGACTCTTAGTGATCTGAAGACCCACATCTTGTGTCTCCAGGAAGCACAGATGGCTTCTCAGCCTCGTCCCATGTCACGAGTTGATCCTAGCAGTAGCAGCTCTACCCAGCCTTCTGCCCTATACTGCCAGGATCACCATATTCAACAAAGCCGGTTCAACAGTTGCAACAGCACTACTCTCAGCCACCACCATCTCAGGACACTCGGATGGTAGTATATCACCAGGATCAGCCACTGACAGTTCTTCCCCAGCCCCCTTACGAGCAGGAGCCATTGATGGAAATCAACAGGATTTAATATGATCAGCAGCAGTCCGGGATAAACCGAGATCATCCTGGCTTCAGGTGGTCCAATGGAGGCACCTCATCCCAACAGCAGCCTCCAGCTCCAGGTGGACAGAGTAGCCAGCAGCATCAGCCTCAGTACTCCCAGCCATAACAGTATTATCAGTCGGGTCCTCGTCCCCACCATCAGGGACAACAGTGAAGGCAACAACAACCTTAGTGGTATTCTCAAGTTCCCCCTCATCAGTATCAGCAGAGCCAGCCTCATTTCCAGCAAGGCAACCCGTCTAGTTCTCATGGACCAGCCTATGAGAACCCATCCCTTGATGACTTAGCCCACCTACTCTTAGACCAACAACATCCTTCAGGTAGGAGATGGACGAGTTCAGGCAAGAGATGAGGGAAATAATCAAGTACAAAGCTGCCATACCCGCTCATAGAGATTACCCCTCCCAGTGATTCATTGGGTGATATTTCTTCCTACATATTTGATGCTGATTTTATGACACTTAGGAGTGGTAGGATGCCAGCCGGTGATGCCTCGTCTAAGTGACAACCCCATGATGATTCAAGAGTGTCAGACAAGGAGGATAGTGGTGCTGATGTCGCTGATGATGTTGATGACGGTGGTGCTGACGCCACCAAGGAAAATGATCCAGTCGACGGTACTGAGGCCGGTATTTCTCTAGTTGCAGTTGGTGGTGTTGATGCCACCATTCGATGTGATGCTGAGCCAAGAGCGTGGTGTTGATGTTGCAAAGGCAAATGTTGTGGGTGGTGTTGATGCCACCATTTCTAATCCAGTTGTGTTTCCTCATGTCTTTATACCTCAGGACAATATCAAAAATAAAAAAATAAATAAAGGAAAGGTTTATTCATCTACTCCGAGTCCATATGTGTTGCATGATGATCCTTTATGGGCTCCATTCCTTCACTGCAGCAGGAACCCCTTCCTGACCCTCTATCTAAGGAGGGTCCAACTATCCCCTTCCCTCTAGCACTCCACTCGGGGCAAGGGAAGAAAACAGAAAATCCAAAAAAATCACAGCAGTTAGAGTTCAACCAACAAATGATTGACAGATTTCATATCCAGTTGAATTTACATGAGGCACTAGAGCACATCCCTCTCTTCTAGAAGCACTTGAGAGAGAAGACCACTATACACAGGAAGGAGATGAATCGTACTGTAGAGATCCATGTGCTGACTCGTGCCACATGTTTCGCTACTCAGAATCAACTGCCAGCCAAGAGACCTGATGCGGGAGCTCCATATGTCAGATGTCACATTCATGAGCAGCAGTTCGATCATACCCTATTAGTTAGATAGTGGTTCTTCGATTAACCTCCTCCAGGCTACCTTACTCGATTGATTCAAGTTTGGCCCTCTTAGACAAAGCAGGATGATCCATTAGTTTGTTGATAGATCTATTAAGAGGCCAAAGGGATTACTTAAGGACGTTGTTCTCATAATTTAGGGCCTAAAATTCCCCGCGTACTTTGTTGTATTGGGCATGGAGGTCCCTGAATCCGTGACATATATCCCCATCATCTTAGGATGAACATTCTTGGCCACAGCCAAGGTGGTGTCCGACCATGACAGTGGGAAGGTATACTTTCATGTTAAGGGTGAAAGTGTACAAATAGAGACGATCGAGGAGACCAGAGCTAGAGATTCAGAGTGCTCAGATCAGATGACAGATTCAAAGCAGATGACAGAGGTAGATCTAGACATCCACCAAAAGTGTGACTTTGTGATTACATATGATGAAGCAATTTGGGAAGATCCCACATCACGAGCTCTCTCCACATCTTCAGACAGTGTAGATTCACATATCATGGTAGATGAGAGTTCGGAGAGCACACTCATGGCATAGAATACAGTAGAGTCTATTTATCATGGTCAGGATAGCGAAATTAATTTTGTCTCATACTCATCAGATTCAGATCTCTCAGACACAGACACCAATGTTGACTGGTAGAACTTCGATGAATATTTACCATGCCTGGTGCCTACAGAGCCGACGACTAGGACGGAGAGTGAGCCAGGTCAGTTGACAAATATACGAGCAGAGCCATCTTCGTCTGATTTACCATTGCAACGAGAGTTCTCACACACAGATTTGATAGCATTCACTCATACATTCTAGAAGCTAGATTTAACAACTCCCACTTACCCATAATTGAAGACCTTACCGCAAAGCATGAAGTATAGATTTCTTGTGGGTGAGCCAGATATATTTCCAGTCATTATCTCAACAGATTTAACTGAAGAACAAGAATCTTGTTTGATGGAGGTTCTTGAAAGAAACCACAAGGAAATATGATGAAGTGTAGCTGATCTCCAAGGGATAAGTCCGGCCATGTGCTTCCACCACATTTATCTCAAAGAAGATGTCAAGCCCTTGCGTGAGTTCCAATGATAGCTGAACCCGAATCTTCAAGAGGTGGACATGAACGAAATATCTAAGTGGTGGAGCGTTGATTTTATCTACCCCATCTCCGACTCCAAGTGGATTAGTCCATTGCATGTGGTACCCAAAAAGATAGGTATCACCACAGTTGTGAGCGAGTCTGGAGAGGAGATAGCTACCCGAGTACCCACTTCTTGGAGGATCTGTGTGGACTACAGATGATAGAATCAGGCCATCAAGAAGGACCACTTCCTGCTACCATTCATAGATTATATAATTGAGAGATTAGCTGGAAAGAGTTACTATTGCTTTCTGGATGGGTATTCGGGATACCACCAGGTGGCCATAGCGTCCGAAGACCAAGAGAAAACAACTTTCACTTGTCCGTTTGGAACGTATGCTTTTAGACGGATGCCCTTTGGATCATGTAATGCCCCGTATATATTCCAAAGGTGCGTTCTCTCAATTTTCTCGGACAGGGTTGGTGAATTTTTAGAGATCTTCATGGATTACTTCTCGGTCTATGGTGACAGTTTCGATGCATGTCTTGATTACCTAGACCGAGTACTTCAGCGCTGCATTGAGGTCAACTTAGTATTGTCTTGGGAGAAGAGTAGCTTCATGGTGACTCAGTGGATGGTCTTTGGCCACATCATCTCTAACAAGGGCATGGAGGTTGACCCAGCCAAGGTGGATATCATCAAGAAACTCAATCCACCGTCCAATTTACAACAGTTGCGATCCTTTCTAGGGCATGTCAGTTTCTATCGATGGTTCATACAAGACTTCAGCTGGATTGCCCGACTGCTTATTGATTTGTTGATAAAAGACACAGAGTTCCTTGTTGATGATAAGTGTCTTGCACAATTTGAGACTCTCAAGAATCTAGTTGTTGAGGCTCCTATCCTTCAATTGCCTGATTGATCTCTCTCATTCGAGATCATGACAGATGCCTCCGATTTTACCGTAGGGTACGTGCTAGGACATAGGAGGGATGGCTTACCATATGTCATTCACTACGCTAGCCGAATAATGAATACCGCTTAGCAGAGTTACACAGTCACAGAAAAGGAGATGCTAGCTGTAGTCTTTGCCTCGGATAAGTTTAGATCATACATTCTAGGATCTAAAGAGACTATCTATACTGATCGCACAACCATCTGATACTTAATGGCAAAGAAGTATGCCAAAGCCAGATTGACCATATGGATCCTTCTACTCAAGGAGTTTGATATAGAGATTAAGGATAAACCTGAGTCAAAAATGTGGTGGCGAATCACCTCTCCCGTCTAGAGAACCTTGAGGATTCGGATTAGATGACACCTATTACATAGACATTCCCAGATTAGGTAATCCTTACAATCACCTCGCTTCCATGGTATGCTGATATTGTGAATTATCTTGTCAAAAAGAAAGTCCCACAAGATTGGCCCAGACAGTGACTTGAGGCCTTTATTGCAAATACCAAGTCGTACCATTAGGAAAATTCCACTCTTTATCATGAAGGAGGTGATAGCATCTGGAGACGGTGTATTCCTCAAGAAGAGCAGCATAGCACCTTCACCTATTGCCACAAGCTTGAGGCAGGAGGACAACATTATGGGAGACAGACAACACAAAAGGTGCTTCAATCTGGCCTTTGGTGGCCT
This sequence comes from Ottelia alismoides, assembly GCA_037367405.1. Classification (NCBI taxonomy): domain Eukaryota; kingdom Viridiplantae; phylum Streptophyta; class Magnoliopsida; order Alismatales; family Hydrocharitaceae; genus Ottelia; species Ottelia alismoides. The sequence goes on from JAZKJV010003121.1 coordinate 209,462, forward strand.
ACCCTCTTCAAGGATTCAAATGAATTCGTGAAGAGATGTACTGACTCTTAGAAAATGGGCACTTGTTCATAGAGAGATATGATGCCGATGCATCCCATTCACTTTTTCGAGGTCTTTGATGCATGGGGCATCAATTTCATGGGCCCATTTCCTAAGAGTCAGAGATTTGAGTATATCTTGCTTGTTGTAGATCATGTGAGTCGTTGGGTTGAGGCCATCCCCACCTGAACCACAGATGATAATACCGTTTGTAAATTCTTGAGGAAAAATATCATTTCATGGTTAGGAGTACCTAGGGTTTTGATATCGGATGGGGGACTCATTTTATCAACCATAAGGTAACGACCCTTGCTAACGAGTTCAGCATAGATCACAGAGTTACCACTCCTTATCATCCATAGACGAATGGTCTTGCTGAGGTTTCTAACAGGGAGATTAAGACTATATTGCAGAAGGTAGTCCGTCCAGACTAAAAGGATTAGTTACAGCTTTTGGACTCGATCTTGTTGGCATATCTAACATCCTTCAAGATTCCATTGGGTACATCTCCATTCCGACTCGTTTATGGAAAGCCATGCCACTTACCAGTTGAGCTGAAGCATACGTCATTATGGGTTGTTACTGAGATATTTTGGATCCAGAGAGTGTGGGAGATCAGAGAAAGGTAAAATTGGCAGCCCTGAAGGAACTTAAAGATACAACCTTTTCAAGTAGCCTACAGTATAAGGAGCAAGTGAAGATATGGCATGATTCTCACATCAACCATAAGCAGTTTGAGCCGAACCAGAAAGTATGGTTATTCGATGCCAAGCTAAAACTATTTCCAGGGAAGTTGCATAGCAAGTGTAAGGGACCTACTTCGTCTGGAAGGTGCATGACAATGGCAGCATTGATATATCTGAGATGTCATCTGAATCCACCTTCCGAGTTAATGGTCAGTGCCTGAAGCCATATCTAGATCATGATCCGCTGATCGTCGATGTTGCCCCTATTCATTTTGCATGATATATGGTTTTTGACTCACATCATTTGCATCTTATGCCTGATTATCACTTACTCCTGCAGTGGTATAGATCCAGATGTCCATATCGCACATTCTTTTGTCTAACACCCCATCTCCATCTCATGATTATGCTATACTTAGGGTGTACTTTACCCTAATTATGGGGGGTGTTAAACTTGTGAGTATCTACCTGATTCTTTTTACCTCTATTTTGTTGCCTATACTTAGGGATATTTTACCCTAACTATAGGGGAGGTAGACTCTGTATATTCTAATCCTTGGTTTTCCCCTTGTGCATAGTCTTCTATACTTAGGATTACTCGATCCTAAGTACAGGGGTATCACCGACTTCTATTGCTTATATTCTTTTATTCGTCGTTATATTATAGTATTCTTCTCACTTTTCTATACTTAGCACGAGTTATGTCTTCCTTTGCAGCTCTTTGATCACTATGAGGACATAGTTTGAGATAAGTACAGGGGGTGTCGTATATATTGTATATATACTTTAGCCATAACTCTTACTTTCGTATTTCAATATGGCTAAAATACTGTGTGAATACTTGTAAAAAAACTAATAAAAAGATGCAGAATTTTCCTCAAAATTATTTTTGTATATACTGATAAATAAATCATGTTAAAGTATTTTGAAAATATTAATAAAATAGTTTGAAAATCTATATGAAAAATCTTTTGAAAACTATTTAAAAAATGTTTGAAAAATATTTTCAACCTTTGTAAAAATATTTTGGCATGTAAAAAAATTCTTTGTGTGAAATAAAAATGATTTTGTAAAACTATTTGCAAATGTTTTGAAAAATGGTTGAAAAAATATTTTGAAAATCTATATATATTGTTTGAAAAAAATGTTTGCAAAATTGTTTTTAAATGATTGTAAAATTGTGTGAAAATTTATTTTGGACTATAGTTTTCAAAATTATTTGTAAAATTATTTTCAAATAAATTTGAGGAATATATGCATTGCAAAAATAAAAAAATGAATAAAAAATCATTAAAAATAAAAATAAAAAATCCAACTGTAGGTATATTCCTGTATAAATTACTCAAGTTGTAAATCCTTTTTACCAGATTCTTGTAAATAATTGACTCACTCCTGTGTAAATATATGTATATCATCCCTAACCCTTATTAAAAAAATTTTATATACTTGTATATATTATTAACTATTTACATAAAAAGGGAAAAACTTTTTGCATGTGCATTATTTTTCAAAAATCCATAAAAATATCAAAATTTTGAAATTATTTCACAAAAAGATTTTGCTTTCTTTTCTTTGCATTGTACATATTTTCTTACATTGGCACGTGCATTTTTTAGGATAGTCTTCACATTTAAACTAAGTCTGGAATAAATCTGAAGAATGGAGCTTAGTTGGACCTTAATCCACTTAATTTCATAAGAATATTATAAGAATTGGAGTTAAGTCTTTTCAGGTTCTAGTGACTTAATTCTTTGAGTCCATAAGACTATGTTCACATGTCATCTTGATAAGTCTAAGTAGAATATTTAACAACATACGCATGATTCTTTCAAAGTGTGGCTTACCTTGGACAAGCACTCTACACGTAGCTCTTCATCGAAGAGGTAGTGATGGGGAAGAATATTTTGGCTTGGGGTAGCATACGAGGGTAGTACATCTAGGCAGAACCTCTCATCCTCCTATAGAGAGGGAAGTGCATCTCAACCTGATTTGGCGATGTTGAGGTCTAAAGACATGATGTTGCGTGGTTGCAATAATGCTTCAAAAGAGGAATAGTCTACAGGCTCAAGAGGAAAAACTCCTTATGTACATGATGCACCTTGTATATATTTTAAAAAAAATGCAGAATCTCCAAAAGTGGACAAGCCTGATTGAAAAGTAAAATGCCTGCCGGAGTGTATATACAAGTGGAAAAAAATAAAAGCTTCAAAGTCAAATGTTTGTGAGATTGCAGCGGGTGACATGGCTACACTGGTTGAGCTGGTTGTACTTGAACTTAGAAGGGAATATCCCCGCTCCTCGAGGAAAGAGTTGCTAGACTGGAGGATAAGAGTTACCTTGTTGAGAGAGGATGTTTCTTTGCTACTTTTGAGATGAGAAGCTATATTTCTCTTACACCATACAAGTAAGAATTCATAGTCATAAGAATTTTTGTATGTAGACTTGTTCTGATCTGACTGTTGAGGAGACCTGAATAGGAGTCTTGTAGAACTTAGAGACTGTTAGGTTTTAAATCCATTTCCCATTAAGGTTCTGACACACTAATAATCCTAAGGTCCAACAGAGCTCCACACTACAATTTTATGAAGACAAGTTTAAAAGTCAACATTGTTCTAACTTCTTTCCTTTTTCTTTTCTTTAGTTTTGTTTTCGCTCATTTTTTAAATAAGTGTTTGTTAAGGGATTAGCAAAGGTAAATAATAGGGGAATGATGAATACGCAATTCATCCCTTTATTCTTTTATTTTAACTTCACTTCAAAGTTAAACACATGTAAATACCCACTAATTACATAATTTTACCATTTTGCATGCATTTGTTAAATATGTATTTTAAACACTTTTTGTACTTAAATAAAAGAATAAAGAAGAAAAGAAAAAGAAAATAAAATAAAGGATATGTTTATAAAGTAAATACAGACTGACCCAAACCTCTAGAGAAGGTCAAGACTTGACGTGATCGACCAGGAATAAAGTAGGGGGAGATAGGGTCTTTAATTCAAAAATCCAAAAATATTTTGTGAAATTTTTCCCCGTATATTTATACAAAACTCACACTATTTTATTTGTACATAAATTAACCTCAAATTAATTAATTTTGCAAACAAAAGTTGTAAATAAAAATGTGTTGTAAATAATAAAAATAATTGCAAAGCAAAATCAAGTACATATTACAAATAATCACCCTCAGAAAAAGCCGCAAAATGATAATTGCCATACCAATTCTGGATCCATACGAACTCAAATTGAACCAACATCACTTCCATTATACTCTAAATTAAATTATCTTTCAAATGGCTTTGATTTCATAGTTTTTGAAGTTACGGTTGAAAAGTCAATTTTATGGGGTATTTTGTGCAGTTTTACCACTTACATATTAATAGATTTATTCATATTGAGCTTTTATACATAATGTACATAATTGGAAATATTATTTTCATTAAAAATAAAAATATAATTAAAATTTTTTAAAAACTAATTTAAAAATTATTTCCTTATTTGAACATGTGTATATTATATTATATGTACATAATATTTGTATACAACTAATTTTCTTATATAAAAATAATCAAAAAAATAAATATCTAAAATTAACTAATTAAATTGAATTAATTCCGAAAGATTTTATTTATATTTAATTATTTAATTTATTATTTGATTTAAAAACCTACCATGTATATAAGATATGATTCCATACCTTTAATAGCCACTATTAAGTGGCTAATTAATTTCTATAAATTAATTATTTTATTTAATTAATTTAATTCCGAATTTTGTAATTAATAAATATATTTAATTATTTTATTAATTCCACCACTAAACACCTTCCTTAAGTGTATATACCTTCCTTTTTTATTTTTCTTCTCTTTTTATTGGCTCCTTCCTCCCTCATTCTTTCTTGATCATTCTTTGGAGGAGAGGAGCCCGATCTCCGAGAGAGATCTTGTCAAAGAAGGCTGCCCAGCCTCCGAACCGTCCCGTGACAGCGCGTCGACCCTCGTCGAGGCCATCACGGTATATCCGATCCCGAAGTGAGATCCTTTTTTCTTTTTTGTCATTTCTCGTAGATAAATCTTAGATCTGATTTTTGCTTTGATTTTATTAATCTTTAGATCCTAAAAACCCAAAAACAATTCCACCACAACTCGATTCCAATCCGACACCACTTTTTCATCTCATCTCGCAATCTCTCTGTTTCATGTTCTATTTCACGCAACCACGCACCAACGACCACACACGGTGGTCGGAGATTCGGATCTATCTCTCACCGCTCCAAGATCTGCAACTGCTCACACATCCCATTTTGTTTATAAATAAATAACATAAAATAGACATATAATTGTTTGAACTCGGTCTTGCATTATTGATATTCTGATAGATTAGCAGTCCTTTAGACATTCCCCTTTCGGCGGTATTCGCCCGATAATGTTATAGCTTTTTTATCTTGATTTGAATTCAGGCGGGGGGCATTTTTTATTTTCTCTAACATTTGTCTTGCATGTTCGTCTTAAAAAATGTATAAAAAATAATAAAAAAATAATAAAAAAATATACATTTCTGCTTATAGTTTTTGTTAAAAAAAAATTTTTCTTTCATTCTTGTTTAAAGAAAAATAAAAAATATAAAAAAACAAAAACAAAAAGTCTGTAGCAGGTCCGTGGCTCAGCCGCTGCCTCTTCGTCGTCGGCCGCATGGCAGCCGCCCACCGCTCCTCTGTGACAGCCACCCATCGCTCAACCAGCGGGGACGGCCATCAACTCTTCCAAATCCGTGGGTGGCGGCGCCGGTCTCTCCCCCCTTAGGCAGCGACACACCCCATCCTTTGAGAAGATACAAAGCACCAAGATAAAATCCCTAGGGTTATTATTTATTCGGACTAATTATATAAAGCCCCTCAAGAGTGTCTAAAATTGCAGAAAGTCCTAGCGAATATTTTATTTGAAAAAATTATGAGGGGACCCTCGGTGACTTTCAGAATTACAAGAAGACCCCCAAGCTCCAAAAGACACGTGTAGTGCACGCACCATATTTGGTTAAATTTCATCTTTCACCCAAAACATTTATTGTTTTTATATTTAGTACAAAAACTCAACAATTTATATTTTAGTCCACATATTCAGGACTTTAATTTTGCATGCTCTTTTCATCAAAATAAATATTTTAATTGTTCTAAAAATTATCAAAAAAAAATTGTGTGTTCACGTTGTAGTGTTTTTCATTGTATAAAAGTTTCATTACATTTTGTTGATATTTTTTTGAAAAATTCAAAAACTACATCTTTTTGTCTTCCCAAAATTAAGAAAATCCTAAAAAATTGAGAACTTGCTTAAAAATTCCCAAAAAATACTGTAGGTGTATTTTATTGCCCTTTATTGTCTTTCCAATTTTTGTGCATTACCCATTTATAAAAATATTGAAATTTTTTATTAAAAATTATGCATTACCTTTTAATGTCTACCCATTTATAAAAATTACTGGGATGTTGAGCCGGCTAAGAGAGGACGAGGACGACCGAAGAAGTGTTGGAAAGAGACCATACAGAGGGATCTTAGTTTTGTGGATATAAGCCTAGGATTGACCCAAGATAGATTTGAATGGAGGCGAAGAAACCATGTAGCCGACCCTACTTAATTGTGGGAAAAGGCTTTGTTGTTGTTGTACCCATTTATAAAATCTAAAAAAAATGTGCAAAATGCAAAATCTTATAAAAGTTGTAGAGAATTCTAGAAAAATTCAAAAATTATAATTTCAGTCTCTCTTTGTAGATATTTAGTTGTACATTATCTTAAAAATAAGTTCCATGAGTTTTGGGACTTAAACTATTTTTATGTTGCAAAATACTCTTGGTTGTGCATTGTTTCCCTTTATTTCCACTGTTAGATTTTTATAAAATCACAAAAACATCAGAAAAAATTGAAAAAAAAAATACCAAACCCATTTTAAAACTTGTAAAACACAAAAACATGTTTTCCATAATTTTTTGAGCATTTTTAGATATTCTTAAAAATTCAAAAAGAGTGTGGTGTGCGTGTTTTCTTCCTTGTGCTTTATTTGAAAATAAAAAAAACTAAAAATTCAAAAACTATTAAAAAATTATCTTGGAATTTTGATTACATAGTTTTTAAATCGTGCTCCTTGTATTCGACCCTGGTCGCTATACCAAGTAAATAGAATAGAGAAACCGCTTACATTTTATTGCTTGATTTATCTTTCGTTAAGTGGTTGAAACATTTTTTAACATTGACAGAATCGATTGGCTGAGAAAAATAACCCATTGCATATTTTTCCCATCTTAACCATATCGAAATTCCACGTCATCACACAGCATGCTCCGAATAAGAAGATGGGAATGGGGTGGGAGAAGATGGGATGTCGTTTGTAGTTCCGACCTCCCAACAGAGTGGGCGGCAATGATGGGAATGAAATGAAGAAACCGCAAAATATGACTGAAATGGAGTGTAGCCCATCAAGATGAGAGGAAAGAAGGATGATGAAGGGAGGGAGATAGAGATAGGAGAAATAGAATGAAGTAGACAGAAGGTGACTGCTAATGTTCCAGAGAAGATGAACGCAACTAACTCACACTAAAGACATCCAAACACAAAGTAAACCCTCAGTTCACCAGTTCAACACAAATCTAACCGTGAGAGTTCGGTCTTTATCTTTTTAATTTTATAGTTTAGTGATAAAAAAAGTTGTACAAACACTTAGGAGGCTCAATGGGATTTGGGCACTACTCCTTAATGTGTGCATGAGCAATTAAAAGCGTAAAAAGGGAGGAGGTTGCTCTCCCAAAACAATGGTGAATCAGTTACGATTAATTTTAAGAGTCAAGTTCAATTAGCAGTCCCAATTTTTTATTTTTTTATTTTCACTTTTTTGGATTTTTTTTAAAATAACATCTAACTAGCTTTCTAATTTCCTCCTTGATTAATTTTAGTCCAAAAATAGGGGGAGGAAGTCGAAAAATCTAATGCGCGATGAAATCCAATGATACATGCAGAGATAGAAAATATGTACCTTGCTCCAGCATCTTACATAAAATATGATCCAACATATTACATGAAATAAAGAAACTTTCATGTACCTTGCTCCAACATCTTACATGAAATAATAATTACAGGATAGATATCACAAATTACCTAAGAAAAGCGTGCCACACACGTGACCAGATATGGAGTGGGGTTTGATTTGCACTTTCTGAAACCTCTAGGGGTTTTATGCAATTTACCCAACATTTTTCTTTTATTTTAAAGGACCCTCCCCTAGGGTTCCTGGTAGCTTTCTCTTCGTTTCCATTTCCAGAGGCAAAAGAACGGGGTAGTCGTCACCGCCCCTTCTTCAGATCAACGGTGAGGTAGCGTAGGCACGGTGGTGGCGATACTGTGGCGGTTGTGCTGGAGTTGGGCAGAGGTACCACCATGATGGAGCATGCACAGGGGTAGAGGAGATGGACTCCAAGAAATAGTCCTGCAACAGGGCAAGGGTGGCGACGGAATTACGGTCGGTGGAAGGGATCCAAGAAGCACGACGCGTTAGGTGGCCAGCAGTGGCGAGCTCCTTCAAGCAGAGGAGCGAACAGATCTAGAGGAGGTTGCAGTCTAGGCGACAATGGTGATATAAAATAATTATATTATTAATTGTAATATAATAATAAGAAGAAAATTTAAAAATAGAAAATATTTTTTTAGGATTTTTAAGGATTTTGTTTATTTTTATAAGTGTTTTTAGGGTTTTTTAAATTTTAGAGTTTTCTTTTATATTTTTTAGTGATTTTTGGTCTGAACTTGTAAAATAAGTCAATAGATAAGAAATATATTTTTTGGAATTTTTCAAAAAGATTTTATAGTTTTTGTGTATTTTCTTTTGCAAATAGGGACAAAAATGATATTTTTTGATTTTTTTATAAATAATAAATAGATTCTAAATTGCAGATTAAAAATATGGCATGAAAGAGCAATGCAATAGGAGCTTAATTCTTTTTTGGGGATTTTTTTCGAGTTATGTAGATGTATAAAATAAATAGAGACAAAAAGAGAAACTACACTACTAGCAAGGGTATAAATGCAAATAGCCAGAAATCTAGGGACCAAAGTGCAACTTCAAAAAAAATATTATAACTGGAATGCAAAGTTATGGACCAATGAGAAATATACAAGGCTTCAAGGGCTCGTCACGCAAAATGTGCAAACTCACGTGTATCTACACGTGAGCCACTCTTGGGGGTCGAAATGTAATTATGAAAATGTCGAGGGTCTATTTGCAACTTTATCAAAAATATTACAATGTGAATAAATTGTTTCTGGGTCGAAGTGCAATAAGAAAAACCCTAGGGGCCTAGTCGCAAAATCGCCACCTCACGTGAAGCGTCACGTGAGGTGACGTGGCTGGGACCAAAAAGCAATTACAATAAAGTTCGAGGGCCTTTTTTGCCAAATTCCAAAATAAAATACAACAACAGAAGAAAGATTCAGTATTAATATGTAAATACAAAAATAACTAGAGCAAAGATGCAAAATACCCTAGCTAAGGCGGGCATCCAACGACGGGGAGGTAATCACTTGCCACGTGGCAGCACAGGAGAGCCCGATACCCTTTCGGGGATCGACGACACGTATTAGATCATCGGCTGGAGATCAATGGTGCTAGGCAGCAGAGATCCAACGGTGGCCGAAGCTCAGGAAGAACATGCCTTCATACAAGGACGGAGAAGGCAAGAGGAGGAACCAGAAAGAACTCTGCCGAGGTGTAGTTCCACCAGCCAAATCACGCCTCTCCGGCGGTCGTTGACGGTTCAAAATGGCTGGAAAGCTTCCTAGAGTGACACTCGATCGATCGGCAGCCGCAAAATTGTATGGAGGGTACTGGAGGGCCGCCGCAACGTGGAAGAACGAGGGCTGCTCCAGGTAGCTCTTTCTGCTGCAAAAACGACTCCAGGAGGAGTCTTTTGGCGTTTGGGCCCTGCAGGGTCAGTTCAAGAACACAAAAGAATGGTTCCCAGGGCTTGTGGGGTGGAATGGATGGCGGATAGTGTGAAAAGAAGGTTCATTCAAATGAAGGTGGAGAAATGACGAATAGGGGAGTTAAAGGCGTGAAATGATTCCTACATCTACAATAATGCTAAACATGCAAGAAGAAAAATAAAAAATGGACCTCTACTCTCCAATTATCGAGGAGATAGACTTCACGGCGGAGGTGATTGATAAACACAAATTATCGTGGGCCTAAGAAGTATGTCTCACACAAAGCTGAGACAATCGAGGTCGCTGCGGTGACCCACAATAAAGTGTATTTAATCAACAATTAACCCACACTAAAGATCAATGATTAGAAATAAATGTGGAGTTAAAATTTATTTTTAACTCTGCACAAATGATGTATAGGGACAAGTATGCAGAGAGTTCGAACACAGGGAGCAAACAAGGTAGTTCAAATAAATGTGCACAAGTGAGTGAATGTGAAGTGTCTACACTTATCAAGCAAGCAAAGAAATTTTTGTGGGTTTTTAATTTTTAATTTTTTTATTTAATTTTGAATTTTTAATTTTTTATTTTGATTTTTAATTATTTTGATTTTTATAATTTTATATTTTATGTATTTTTTCTTTTTCAATATTGGAAAATAAGGACAATGTAATGAAAGACAAGATAAAGTATTTATAAAAATATGCAAAAATAACCAAAAATTCAGAAATAAAATGTTTTTGATATTTTTAAGATTTTTTACTATTTTTGTGATTTTTGGGTATTTTTCAAGGTGTTTTTGGTATTTTTAAATACTGAAATAAGGGAAAACAGTGAAATATGTGCTGGTTGTGAGTAAAATAGGAATTAAAATTAGAAAACAGCAACCAAAATTTTTCACACTAACTTTCAAATAAAGAGAATGAAATCTAGAGCAAACAGGAATTGAGTTTGTATTTTTCTGAGTTTTCTTTGATTTTATATATATTTTTTGAAGTTTTTATGTATTTTTGAATTTTTAGTGTTTTTCTTTTGAGATTTTTAGTGATTTTTGGATTGACACTCAAATAGATTAAAATACACACTAGGGAATTTTTTTTAGATTTTTTCGAGGTATTTTAATATTTTTTGGTATTTTCTAAGCTAGACAGTGAATAAAAAGCATGTTTTTGATTTTTATTAATTATAAAAATAAAATAAAATCAAAAACTAAATTGATGGCGAGGAAGCACAAGTTAACAGGAGCTTAAGCCTATTTTTGTGGGATTTTTTTGGAGGATAAATGACAATTTAAATAATTAACACAAGCGTCCAAACAATTAACAGGCCTGACAGGGGTATATATGCAATTTCCAAAACATCCAGGGGCATACATGCAAGTTTCCACAAAAGTTTGAACTAAATATTCGATTTTCAGGACCAAACATCAATTAGAAAGCCCGCAGGGGTATCGGTGTAAATTACCCCCCCAGGGCGCGTGACTCGCACGCGCCTAGTAGTGACCAAAGTGTGATTTTCAAAATCCCAGGGGTTATCTTGCAAAATTCCCAAAAATATAACACTTAGTATCCAAATCTTGGTACTGAAACGAAATCGAACAAAGACCGAGGGCCTCTATGCAAAATGCCCTCACCTCACGTGTACAACTCACGTGAGGTGACGTGGCAGAGGACCCAAATGAAAATAAAATAAAGACGAGGGTCTTTCTGCAAATTTTACAAAAAAAATATTTAAACTACGCAATAAAGTTTCAGGACTGAATAGAAATTACAAAACTAGCAGGGGGTTGACTGCAAAATACCCTCGCTAAGATGATTCGACGGCGGTGGCGAGGTTGATGACGCGTGGCGGACATCCAACGGTTGGTAGTTCGGCGCGATCCAGCGGCGTGGGACACGCCACTTATCCACGTGGCATCTTCTCTGGGCGCGATGACGGTTCGCCCGTGGACGTCTGAGATCAGATCTCAGATGAGATCCGACGGTGGCGGGTGCTGGCGATCGGACGATCCACGTTAGACCTGGGGTTCCCTCTTGATCGGACGACAACGAGGCGCGCTGGAGGAACAGGGAAGAAGGACCACCGTGGCGACCTTCTTCCGGCGGTAGCGACTCGCTCCGACGGTGGACGAGCTTCAAAATGGGCCTAGGAAGTTTCTGCAGGTCTCCTCTGTTGTCTGGAAGCAACGGAATGGCGCGAAGAGCGGCGAAGCTCTTCCACGGCGAGGAGGAAGATGCGAAGCTCCAGGTGCTCCGGCGAAGTCCCAAAAACGCTCCAGACGCGTTAGTATATCCAGGTACCTGCACAAAGAAGTTACGGAGGTCGGGGGAAAAATGCCTCGACCTCCAGTGGTTCTCGGAATGGAGTGAAGGGCGAGATATGTACTCGCCGGAGTTGCACTCCGGCGAGGTGATCGATGAAGCGATCAGATGGACGATTTGATGAGGAAAAAGGCTCGGAATGATCCTAAGGCCAACAACGACATGATGAGGATTAAAATAAACAAAGAACGACCTCAATCGCCCGGGGGCCAGAGGGAGCATATACCTCGACGGCGGAGCTCGCCGGAGGTGTGGAACACGCTCAGATCTGGTGCAATTCGCCGCCTTGAAACCCGGAGCTCGGAGCTGTCACCTCCAGTCGTCTCGAGCACGACAAAGGGGGAAGAAATCTGGGAATTTGCGGTTCGAAAATCAAATCGAAGTGGCTGCTGGGTTATAAGGGGTTGACAGTCAGCGGAGGAAAAACGAGACAGAGCGATTGGTGCAGTGCTCCTTCGACCAAGGTAGCATCAGGGCGGGCATGCCCGATGTCCGAGGAGCAAAAGGTCAGAAGGTTCTATCATGAAATAACGCAAGACTCGGCCTCGAAAAAAAAATGGAGAAGGAAGGGTCAAACGTGGGTCTGACAAAGGCTATAGGTCTAGGAACGACCAGTTGACCGAAGTCAACTGGGGCTGAAACCTGGTTGGTCCACGTAGACCAACCAGGAAAAATCCCTGATTATTATTTTGTAAATTCAATTAAAAATAGAATAAGGCCGAATTAATTAATGATTATAAAATAAAAAATCTTCGTTATTTTATGTAGTATTTTATTATGATTTTTAATTAATTTTATGAGATATATTTTTATAAGTTCACTTTTTAGCCTTATATAGGTATATTACCTATGCATTTTAGTATTTGATTTTTATTTTGTGTATTTTAATTTTATTATTTTTCTTTATTATTTTCTAAAATCATAAGATACTTTAATGTATACAAATATATTTTTATTTTATTTTTCTGATGAATTTTGTACATTAAATAAAATATAAGTACAAAAAGTATAGGTATAAATATAGGTATGATACCTGTATGGCCTATGTTTGTTTATTTTTATTTTGAGTTTTCTGTAGGTTTTTCTTCCACTTTTAATGTACATAATTATTATAAGTAATATTTAAAACATTATAAAAATATAAAAATACAAAAATAATAAATAAATAATAAATTGAATATTTTAATCAGTACAGTTATACAAGGAGGGTCCAAAACTCAACTTTCAAACCGTAGCTCCACCAAATGCGAAACTACCATTGGATAGATTATTTTATTCTATATACAATTAAAGGTGAATTTGCTACATTTGGAGTTGTCGTTTGTGAGATACGGGTCTGGGAAGTTGGGATTCTGGACTTTTATTCAGACCATAACTTTTTATCTGTACATTATTTTTGAGTGAAATAAATTCTGTATTTTTCTTTATTAATTTATCTACAACTTTCATGTACAAAGTTTCTTTATTTGATGTATAAAAAGTGGAACCAAAAATAGGTCCCAAAATGAATAAAGAATGAATAGCAAAATATAGGTATTTGACCCTTATCTCCCCCTACTTTATTCCTTGTCGACCTATTCATCAAGATGCCTAGGTCTCAGGGTTTCGGGTCATAAAATATCTACAATATTTTATTCTTTTTCTTTTCTTTTATCTATTCTATAATTTTGGCCTTAATTACATTAATTTATACATTGTTTAGATGCACATGCATGAATGCTAAGATGATGAAATAGAGGTTATTTACAGACATTTACTAGGGTTTTTGATGCCAAAATGATAGAATAAAGATGATGAAATGTGGATTCATCATCCCCCTATACTTTACCTTTGCTAGTCCCTATCAAACACTTATGCAATAAGTGCAAAAGAAAAAGAAAGAAAAGAAAAAGAAGAACTTGGATTTTATTTGATTATCAAACTTGTCTTCACAAAATCAAAGTTTGGAGCTTAAGTCGGACCTTTGGAATTTTAGTGCGGGCGGAACCTTAATGAGAACCAAAGTTGAAATCCAACAGTCCTTGAGAATCCCAAAACTCTGTCCAAGTCTCCTCAATAGCCAGGTCAGAAATACTTCAACTCATACGCAAACTCTTATGACTATGAGTTAGACTCGTACAGTGTAAGTGATATGTAGCTCCCCACCTCAGAAGTAACAAAGAAACAACCTCCCCTACCCTGGTAACTCTAATGCCTCGGTCTATCAACTCTTTCCTCGAGAAGCGGGGTATTTCCTTCTAAGTTCAAGTGCAACCGGCTCAAGAAGAGGGGGAATAAGAGGTATAGAATTTTGGGAGCTCAACCAGTGTAGCTAAGTCTCCCGTTGCAAGCTTCATGAGATGTAACATAGATACCATAAGCTTTTGCTTTATTGGACTATATACACTCCGGTGGGGTTATTAAATTTTCAATCCGACCCACCACTTTTTTGGAGTTCTTTTTGCATTTTTTTGGTGCATCTGTACAACATATCTACATGGTGCAACATATATACAAGAAATTTTCCTCTTGAGCCAGTGGACTATCCCTCTTTTGAAGCTTTATTGCAACCCACGGCTTCTGTCTTTAGCCTTCATCACCACTAGACCAAGTTGAGGCGCACTTCCTTCACTAGAAGAAGAAGAGAGGTTCCTCCTAGAAGTACTACCCTCATATGCTACCCCAAGCCAAAGGAAACTGCCTCCTCACCACCTAATCCGTGGAAAGCTATGTGAAAGGTGCAGGTGTCCAAGTTAGGTCATTATCAACAAGAGTCGTGCATATGCTCCGAAATACTCTACTTAGGCAGTCAAGAATCCATTGAACCAAGTCCCGTGAGCCTCAAAGAATTAAGTCACTAGACCTGAAGTACCTCAAACCCAGTTCCTATAAGGTTCTTGTTATTAGGTAGATTTTAAGATCCAATCAAGCTCCGATCTCCGGATTTTACTTAGGCTTGTTCAACTATCAAACTCAATCCGAAAAATGCGAATGCTATGCAATGTAGAAAATATTTTTGTGATGCAATTTTCAAGATTTTTTTTGAACTTTTTATGGATTTTTGAAAAGATGATGCATGCTTTTTTTTGTATTTTTCAAAAAGATTTTTCAAATGTTTTTGGGATTTTTGAAAACAAAAAGTTTTTGGCTGAAAAGCTAGGTGAAAAATATGTACACGGGCGTGCTTCTTATATATACAAGAAGTGGATTTTAAGAATTTACAAGGGTAAGTGGTCAGTTTTATATATATAGTGGATTTTGGTGTGATGTAAATATTCCTCAAACTTATTTGACACAAGCTTTTTCACACAAATTTTGAAATCTATAGTCCAAAATAATTTTTACAAACATTTTACAAACATGTACACACATTTGAAAATCATTTTGCAAAGACTTTCGAAACAGTATAGATAGATTTTTCAAAATATTTTTGCAACCATTTTTCAAGCCATTTGCAAATCATTTTTCAAACATTTTATTTCACACAAAGAAAATAAATTTTACAAATCACACATTTTTACATAGGTTGAAAACGTGCAACAAAATATTTTCAAAATAGTTTTCAATAGATGTTCACAAAGATTTTCAAACATTTTGCAAAAAACATTTTCACCTGATTTATTAATCAATATATACAAAAAGAATTTGAGGAACAAGACATCTTTTTATTAAAGATTTTTAGTGAATTTTAAAGAATTTTTAGTAGTCATATTATTAAGAAAATACGAAAGTACGAGTTATGGCTAAAGTATATACGCAGTATATACAACCCCCCTATACTTAGCTTGAGCTATGTCCTCATAGATCGGAGAGAAAAGAGAAGACATAACTCGTACTAAGTATAGGCAAGTCTAAAGAATAAAGGAATAAATAAAGGAATGAATGAACTAATGAGAAGTTGACCATCCCCCCTATACTTAGGATCAAATAATCCTAAGTATAGCAGACTGTATACAAAGCAGGGAGGGTCAAGGGTGGGAATGAACAGATTGTACTCAGATTGTCTCCCCCAATACTTAGGGTAAGATATCCCTAAGTATAGACAAGAAGAGGAGACAATGGAGAGGATCGAAAAGAATAGAATCAACTCGGGGTGCACACCCCCCTATACTTAGGACAAAGTACGTCCTAAGTATGGAAAACTGTCTACAAGGGCGGCACCTTTTTTATAGATAAAGAAAATAGAAAAGGAAAAGAAGAAAAGAAGAAAAGAAGAAAATAAATCAACAGATGAAAGAGTGATATGGACAGATGCTCTGTACAGCGGAAGATAGAAGTGATCACCATGTATGAGATGCAGATGATATGAGTCAAAGGACAATCTCATACCAGAAGAATGGGGGCAACGTCAATGGTCGGCGGATCATGGTCTAGGTATAGCTTCAGGCGTTGACCATTGACTCGGAAGGTAGAGGATGCTGTCGGTTCGGATATGTCGATGCTGCCATTGTCATGTACCTTCCTGACCACATAAGGACCTTTCCACTTGCTCTGCAACTTCCCTGGGAATAATTTCAGCCTGGAATCAAACAACCATACTCTATGTTCTGGCTCAAACTGCTTATGGCTGATATGCGAATCGTGCCATGTCTTCACTTTCTCCTTGTACTGTAGGCTGTTGGAAAAGGCTGTGTCTCTCAGTTCTTCCAGGGCTACCAATTCTGCTCTTCTCTGTTCTCCTATACTCTCGGGATCTAACAGTAACTCAGTGACTGCCCAAAAAGATTTGTGCTTGATCTCCACTAGCAGATGGCACGGCTTGCCATAGACGAGACGAAAGGGATATGTCCCCAATGGATTCTTGAAAGAAGTCCGATAAGCCCACAAGACCGAGTCCAAAAGTTGTGACCAATCCTTTCGGTCTGGGCGGACTACTTTCTGCAAGATTGTTTTTATCTCCCGGTTCGAGACTTCGGCAAGACCATTAGTCTGAGGGTGATATGGAGTGGCAACCCGATGGTCAATGTCGAACTCGTCTGCAAGGGCCCTAACCTTGTCATTGATGAAATGAGACCCCCCGTCTGAAATCAAGACTCTAGGTACCCCGAATCATGAAATGATATTTTTCCTCAAGACTTTGCACACGGTTTTAGCATCTGCAGCTCGGGTGGGGATGGCCTCAACCCATCGACTGACATAATCCACAGCGAGCAAAATATGCTCGAATCCCTGACTCGTAGGGAATGGGCCCATGAAATCAACCCCCATGCATCAAAAACCTCACAGAAGTGAATGGGTTGCATGGTCATCATGTCTCTTTGTCCGCAGGTTCCCATTTTTTGATAGTCAGTACATCTCTTCACGAACTCATCAGAATCCTTGAAGAGAGTAGGCCACCATAGGCCGGATTGAAGCACCTTCTGTGCTGTCCTTTTTCCAGAATGATGTCCTCCTGCCTCAAGCTTGTGGCAATATGTGAGGACGCTCTGCTGCTTTTCTTGAAGAATGCACCTCCTCCAAATACTATCCCCTCCTTCATGATAAAGGACGGGATCCTCCCAGTGGTAAAACTTGGCCTTAGCTAGGAAGGTCTCAAGTTTCTGCCTGGGCCAACCCTGAGGGACTATCTTGGCAACAAGATAGTTTACAAAGTCAGCATACCATGGGAGTGAGGTGACCGCCAAGATCGCCTCGTCTGGAAATGTTTCTGTAATAGGTGCACTGGGCTCAGATTCCTCAAGATTCTCCAATCTGGAGAGATGATCCGCCACCACATTCTTGACTCCAGGCTTGTCCTTAATCTCAATATCAAATTCCTGGAGTAGAAGGATCCATCTGGTGAGACGTGCTTTGGCATCCTTCTTAGACATTAGGTAGCGGATGGCGGTGTGATCAGTGTAGATAGTCACTCTAGATTCGAGAATATACGATCGATACTTATCAAGAGCGAAGACTACGACCATCATCTCTTTCTCAGTCACAGTATAATTCCGCTGAGCGGTATCCAAAGTACGGCTGGCGTAGTGAATGGCAAAAGGTAATCCATCCCTCCTCTGTCCAAGCACACCCCCAATGGCAAAATCTGAAGCATCCGTCATGATCTCGAATGGGAGAGACCAATCGGGTGGCTGAAGCATAGGAGCTGAAACAACCATATTCTTGAGAGTCTCAAAAGATGCAAGACACTTATCATTGACAATAAACTCGGTGTCTTTTATCAGCAAGTCAGTGAGCGGTCGGGCAATACGACTGAAGTACTGAATGAACCGTCGGTAGAAACCGACATGCCCCAGAAAAGACCGCAACTGACGCAGGTTGGACGGTGAATTGAGTTTTCTGATGATATCCACCTTGGCCGGATCGACCTCCATGCCCCTGTTGGAGACGATATGACCAAGGACCGTCCCTTGAGTCATCATAAAGTGACTCTTCTCCCAAGATAACACAAGATTAACCTCTATGCAACGCTGAAGCACATGGTCTAGGCAGTCAAGACAAGAATCGAACCCGTCGCCATAGACCGTGAAGTCATCCATGAAGACCTCTAAACAGTCACCCACCATGTCCGAGAATATGGACAACATGCACCTTTGGAATGTCGCCGGAGCGTTACATAGACCAAAGGGAATCCGTCTGAAAGCATAAGTCCCAAACGGACAGGTGAATGTCGTTTTCTCCTGGTCTTCGGGCGCAATGGCCACTTGATTGTATCCAGAGTACCCGTCAAGAAAGCAGTAATGACTCTTCCCAGCTAGCCGCTCGATAATCTGATCAATGAAGGGCAGCGGGAAGTGATCCTTCTTGGTGGCCTCATTCAATCGTATGTAGTCCACACAGACCCTCCAAGAAGTGGGCACACTGGTAGCGATCTCCTCTCCAGACTCGTTCACCACTGTAGTGATTCCTGTCTTCTTGGGAACCACATGTAACAGACTAACCCATTTAGAGTCGGAGATGGGGTAGATAAAATCGACGCTCCACCACTTTGAAATTTCTTTCATGACTACGTCTCGAAGATTCGGGTTCAGCCGTCGCTGGAACTCACGCGACGGCATAGCGCCCTCCTCAAGATAAATGTGGTGGGAGCACAGAGACGGACTAATCCCCTGGAGATCAGCTATACTCCATCCTATTGCCTTGCGGTTTCTTTCAAGAACCTCCATCAGACGAGATTCTTGTTCTCCAGTCAAATATGCTGAGATAATGACTGGGTACATGTCTGGCTCACCATCAAGGAATCTGTACTTCATCGACTGCGGCAGAGGTTTCCGTTCTGGACAACTGGGAGGTGGCAGATCTGGCTTCTGATATGTCTGCGTGAAGGCGACTAGGTCTGCATGGGAGAACTCTCGCTGTGCATGAATCTTTGATGAAGGGCGACCGACTGAATCATCAACGAACTGTACGGGCTCGCACTCTGTCATGGCTGTTGGCTCAGCAGGAATCAGACAAGGTAAATATTCATCAAAATCATCCCAGTCAATGTCTGAATCCGAGGGATTAGAAGAAGATGAGCACGAATGAAAATCATCGGCACCACTCATCACCGCATTGTCAGCTTCAGATGTATCCACATCTAGGGATGTGCTCTCCCGGCTCTCGACTGCCATGAGCTTGAGATATAGTGAATCTGTAGGCAAGGCGAGAGTCAGTGCTACAGGATCTATCCAGTTGGATTCATCATCAGTCATCTCAAAATCACAAACCTGGTGGATGTCTAGCTCTTCCTCTGTCATCTGCGCTGCTTCACTGGACTGCTCCGAGCACTCTAACTCTCTGGCTCTGGTTTCTTCGATCGTCTTTATTTGTATGGTTTCTCCCTCTACGCGAAAGCATACCTTCCCGCTATCATGATCGGTAACCGCCTTGGCTGTGGCCAAGAATGGACGTCCGAGAATGATGGAGGCATCAGTTACCGACTCAGGGATCTCCATGTCCAACACAACGAAGTCCACGAGGAAATTCAGGCCCTGAATGGTAACGACCACGTCTTTCAATAACCCCTTCGGTCTCTTAGTCGACCTATCAGCAAACTGAAGGATTGTCCTGCTCCTAAGAAGAGGACCAAACTCGAATCGGTCGAGTAAGGTTGCCGGAAGAAGGTTAATTGAAGAGCCGCTGTCAAATAGACTGCGATCAAACTGTTGCTCCTGAATCTCGCATCGGACATAGGGAGCTCCTGCGTCTGGTCTCTTGGCTGGCAGCTTGTTCTGGATGGTACAGCAAGTGGAACGAGTGAGCACATGGATCTGATCTATGTGGTTCCTCCTCTTCCTGCGGATGGTAGTCTTCTCTTTCAGGTTCTTCTTGAAGAGGGGGATGTGCTCAAGTGCTTCTTGTAGAGTCAGCTGAATATGGAATCTGTCTATCATCTGATTGCCGAACTCTACCTGTTGCTCTTTTTTGGGATTTTCTCGTTTATTCCCCTTCGCTCGGCGGAGTGCCTCAGGGAAGGGGATGGTAGGGGCCTCCACAGATAGAGGGCTAGGAATAGGTCCCTATGCCTGTGAGGAAGAAGGATCCACACAATCATCATCATGCAACACATATGGATCTGCAATGTGAACAGAAACCTTTCCTTTATTCATATTTTTGTTCTTTTTGTTGTTACCACAGTCCATAGATACAAAAGGTGGTAACATCACAGAGGGAGACTCAACAAAAGTAGAAGTGGTGGCCTCAACACCACCACCGACACCTGTCTCTGCGGCATCAGCACCGCGCTCTAGCTCAGCATCCAAAATGGTGGCTTCAGCACCACCGTCTGCATCTGGTATCACGACGGCTTCAGTACCGTCGTCTGGAACTCCATCATTGGTGGCATCAGGACCACCGTCTTCAACATCATCATTAGCGGCATCAGCACCGCTACTCCGCTCCTCTGGCGCTCCTGATTCAGGTGGTTGTTGTCGCTCAGAAGAGGCGCCGCCGGCGGGAATCCTACTGCTCCTAGTAGTCACAAAATCAGCATCATAGAAAGAATACGACATATCGCTCAAATAGTCACTAGGAGAGGTATCCTCTGTAAACTCTACCTGCTCAGACTTTCTTTTCAGATTGTTCGGGTTAGGTTCAATCTGAGCGGGTATGGCGGCCTTCCCTTTGATGATCTCCCTCATCTCCTGCCGGAATTCATCCATTTCTTGCCTGAAGGATGCTCGCTGTTCGGAGAGCAAGCGGGCAAGATCATCGAGAGCTGGGTTCTCAAAAGTAGGACCCTGAGAACCGGATGGTTGTCCCTGCTGGAAATGGGGCTGCTGTTGCTGCTGGTACGTATAATTCTGGGTCGGCAGGGCATAAGATTGTTGAGGCTGCTGTCGCTGCCTCCACTGTTGTCCCTGATAGGAGGGACGAGGACCACTCTGATACTGCTATTGATGGCCATACTGGAGCTGTTGCTGTTGGTGTGGCTGGCTGTTCTGCTGTCCTTGGGCAGGATTCTGCTGCTGGGAGGAGGAGCCACCGTTGCCCCAACGGAATCCGGTATGATCACGACGAATCCCGGGCTGAGGGTACCGGTCGTACCATATCCCATTGACTTCCATCAATGGGTCCTGCTCAAAGGAGGATGGAGGAAGAACTACCAGTGGCTGCTCCGGCTGATAGACCACCATTTGCGTGTCCAAAGATGGCGGCTGCGTTGGGTAGTACTATAGCAGTGGAACCAGCTCTGCCTGGATATGATTCATCTGGCGGTATGAGGTAGAGGGTTGGTTGGAACTGCTACTGCTGGAGTCGGCCCGTGACCTGGGAGGCTGTTGGGACTGAGCTTGTGCCTCCTGAATGCATAGAATTTGAGTTTTCAGGTCACTCATAGTTTTGGTGAGAAGGTCCATCTGGGCAAGACCTTGATTCTGCTTCTTCTCAAGGATCTCTATGCGGTCCAACTTCTCACTGATAATGCTCATGTCGGTTGCGGCTGATTCGGCTTGGGTTGCGACTACCAACGATGTATTGGGACCGGCATCGATGCGGGCGATCCTCTGGAATGAGCCTCCTCCCTGAGGTGGTTTTTGTTGTGTGTAGACTTTGGCTTAGGTCATCACAGTTGAATTTTCTGCCATGCCTTCATAGATGGCCCAGACGTCGTCTTCACCCTTGGAGAAATATGATCCACCGCAGGAGGCATTGACAAGCCCCAGCAGCTCCGGTGTCAGCCCACAGAAGAAACTTTGAACCAGATTGGGCTTGGATATATAATGATGTGGACACCGGTCGATGAGCTCTCTGAATCGATCCCAGGCTTCATGGAATTGTTCATTTGGGATCATGACAAAATTGCTGATCATGGCTCTAGCTGCGTTGGTCCGGCCGAGAGGATAGTACTTCTTCAAATATACGGTCCGGAGATCTGCCCAAGTGTCGATGAATCGTCCCAAGTGTTTGAGCCAATATGCGGCTCTGTCAACCAATGAGAATGAAAAGGCGATCATCTTGATAGTGTCCTCAGTCAGCAGCCTATCATGTATGGTGCTGCATATCATCTCGAATTCTTGGAGGTGGAGGTGTAGCTCTTCGGTCGGCAACCCATGAAATTTGGGTAGAAGCTGAATTGTGTGGGGCCGAAGCTCGAAATCTCCATGGATCGGTGGGAGTCTGATCCAGCGGTGAGTGAGGGATGCAGCTGGGTTGTGCAATTCCCTCATGATAGTCTGAGGTGGTCTCTCAGCGTCTGGATCGCCTCCTCCTGCATCAGGTCCTCCTCCTCCTCCACCGCCACCGCCCCCAGGTCGGTTTTCTCGCATCTGAGCTATCTCTCTCATCAGATCACCCATGAAGGTACCTTGGTTACGGATCTGTCTCTGCATGGTCTCCAGGGATGCTAACAAGGAATTGTTGATGGACACCTAATCAATTATGAACGGAGGGTGATCATGGTCATCTGGGTGCTCGCCTCTATCTGCCATCACTGGATTCTCTGAAAAAGCAAAAGAGGCCATCTTAGGTGCTATCGAATGATCTGAACTCTGTGATGCACTGAATTCTGAAACTATTGGACTGAGGGAAGGAGAATGGGAAGGGTGGTCGAGGGGGAACAGGGTGGATGTAAACTCAGGCTCGGAGAGCGGACTCTCCGAGGTAGTCCTAGATGAATAAGGAGGAGTGCTGGATAGCGGTGCCGACAAGGTCGGCCTAAGAGATCTCCGTCCCATCATCTTGATTATTGAGAAGAGCAGAAAGGATGCAGAAGAAGAAGGAAGAAATGAGAAGCAAAATTGCGCACAATTGTGCTGTGTTTTTTATCTTGACCTTAGATAAAACTAGCAATCAAACACAAGACAGGGGTGAATTCACCAACTCAACACATGAAGCCGTGAAGGTTCGGCTTTTATCTTGTCGGTTTTAGCTTGAATTCAGGAATTAATCTTTTCACGAGTCCTTAGAGCGCTACGCCTAAAGGAGAGAGAGTACTGCCGGAAGAGTATCCCATACTTGTCCTCCTCCTGTGTAACCTGTAGCTTGTGCTTTTTGAGGTCCTTGTAACCCTTCCTGGATCCCTACTCAGCCAAAGAATAAGAGAGGAAGCCAATAGGCAAAACCGATACTTCGGAACTCGCTCGCAACGGAATCACCCGTGAGCGTGCAAGAACTTACTCGGACGTGAGACGATGAGACAGACACCCCCGTGAAGGCGTGGCCTAGGCTCGATACTTCGGACAAGGTCGATGCTCTACACAATAGAGAGTCACCAATGTTGACCAAGCCCTACTCGTCCACGTACGATAGAAGCGCCAATACTTCGGAAATCCAGGCGATACACAAGGCAGCCACAAGCTGGGATTTTGGCTTTAATCCTTACGAAGCGCTCACCTCACTTGGAAGGAGACCTTCCCATGCAACCTGAAAACAAGTGAGGGTGTTACTCTCCCCAATCAATTAATCCAACTATCAACTTTATTTTTGGTCAAGGTTTTCTTAGCAGTCCCTTTTTTTAATTTTTTTGGTGTTATCGCTTCTTTTGAGTAGATTCAAACAAGCACCTAACGATTTTTATATTTTCTTGATCCTACTTTGTCCAAAAACAGAGGGAGAATAGAGTTAGAAAAGCCGTGCAAATCGACACAAAGATGGAAATCTCACCTTTGTGCCTAAATGATGGATGCAAAGTAAGAAGACTTACAGTGAATCCCAGCTCTTTCCATGCGGGATGCAAAGCATAAATTTATAAACCTAGTCTATATGCCGATACGCAATGCGGAAATCGTCCTAAGATAGGCAACTGCTAGCGTGAAGAACCACAAGTCAACCACCGATCGTCGATCCTAAGAGTCCGGTCTAGACCCTCCCCTCCTCTTCTCGACACATCGAGTTCAGGAGTAGCGCTTGATGGAGAGGGCTCGCGGTGCGGCGAATCTAAGAAAGGGAGATAACTGTTTAATTAAACTAAGTCCAAGTACGAACTATAGGTACATGCAAAGGTTATTAGTGTGTTTGGACCTAATTTAATCGATCAAGCAGACCTAAAACTAAGGGCTCAATCCAAAAAAGAAATGAAAAATGAAATCAAAACCAGCAAATGACAGCGGTAAAAACTCGACAAAAACCGCGGTGAGCCCCCGGGTGAACAAATACCCGGAAATTAGGCCCGGAGTGTCCAAGAGTCCAAGTACCTGTATTATTACAATTTAATAAGTCACTCTCTCACAAAATAAAATGCAACTAATCTACCACTCTCTCTCACTCTTCCTGCTCTCTCCTGCCGGCTTGGCTAAAGAAAAGCCGGCTCCGCTTCCCAAGGTTGCTTCGGGTCACCTAGGCGACCCGCCTTGCTCCGCGGTCCCTCGCAAGAAGACAAAAGAAGAATGGTCAGATAGCTCAATCAATATCTATCAAAAGTGTAAGAGAGATAAAAACTAGCAATGGTAGACAAGCAATCACAACCAAACAAAAATAAGAACTACTCGTTGTTGCTCCCCGGCAACGTCGCCATTTGATAAACACAAATTATCGTGGGCCTAAGAAGTATGTCTCACATAAAGCTGAGACAACCGAGGTCGCTGCGGTGACCCACAATAAAGTGTATTTAATCAACAATTAACCCACACTAAAGATCAATGATTAGAAATAAATGTGGAGTTAAAATTTATTTTTAACTCTTCACAAATGATGTATAGGGACAAGTATGCAGAGAGTTTGAACACAGGGAGCAAACAGGGTAGTTCAAATAAATGTGCACAAGTGAGTGAATGTGAAGTGTCTACACTAAGCAAGCAAGCAAAGAAATTTTTGTGGGTTTTTAATTTTTAATTTTTTTATTTAATTTTGAATTTTTAATTTTGTATTTTGATTTTTAATTTTTTTGATTTTTATAATTTTATATTTTATGTATTTTTTTCTTTTTTAATATTTGAAAATAAGGACAATGTAATGAAAGACAAGATAAAGTATTTATAAAAATGTGCAAAAATAACCAAAAATTCAGAAATAAAATGTTTTTGATATTTTTAAGTTTTTTACTGTTTTTGTGATTTTTGGGTATTTTTCAAGGTATTTTAGGTATTTTTAAATACTGAAATAAGGGAAAACAGTGAAATATGTGCTAGCTGTGAGTAAAATAGGAATTAAAATTAGCAAACGACAACCAAAATTTTTCACACTAATTTTCAAATAAAGAGAATGAAATCTAGAGCAAACAGGAACTGAGTTTGTATTTTTCTGAGTTTTCTTTGATTTTATATTTTTTTGAAGTTTTTATGTATTTTTGAATTTTTAGTGTTTTTCTTTTGAGATTTTTAATGATTTTTGTACTGACACTCAAATAGATTAAAATACACACTAGAGAATTTTTTTTAGAATTTTTCGAGGTATTTTAATATTTTTTTGGTATTTTCTAAGCTAGACAGTGAAAAAAAAGCATGTTTTTGATTTTTAATAATTATAAAAATAAAATAAAATCAAAAACTAAATTGATGGCGAGGAAGCACAAGTTAACAGGAGCTTAAGCCTATTTTTGTGGGATTTTTTGGAGGTTAAATGACAATTTAAATAATTAACACAAGCGTCCAAACAATTAACATGCCTGACAGGGGTATATATGCAATTTCCAAAACATCCAGGGGCATACATGCAAGTTTCCACAAAAGTTTGAACTAAATATTCGATTTCCAGGACCAAACATCAATTACAAAACCCGCAGGGGTATCGGTGTAAATTACCCCCAGGGCGCGTGACTCGCACGCGCCTGGCAGGGACCAAAGTGTGATTTTCAAAAGCCCAGGGGTTATCTTGCAAAATTCCCAAAAATATAACACTTAGTATCCAAATCTTGGTACTGAAACGAAATCGAACAAAGACCGAGGGCCTCTATGCAAAATGCCCTCACCTCACGTGTACAGCTCACGTGAGGTGACGTGGTAGAGGACCCAAATGCAAATAAAATAAAGACGAGGGTCTTTCTGCAAATTTTACAAAAAAATATTTAAACTACGCAATAAAGTTTCAGGACTGAATAGAAATTACAAAACTAGCAGGGGGTTGACTACAAAATACCCTCGCTAAGATGATCCGACGGCGGTGGCGAGGCTGATGACGCGTGGCGGACATCCAACGGTTGGGAGTTCGGCGCGATCCAGCGGCGTGGGACACGCCACTTATCCACGTGGCATCTTCTCCGGGCGCGATGACGGTTCGCCCGTGGACGTCTGAGATCAGATCTCAGATGAGATTCGACGGTGGCGGGTGCTGGCGATCGGACAATCCACGTTAGACCTTGGGTTCCCTCTTGATCGGACGGCAACGAGGCGCGCTGGAGGAACAGGGAAGAAGGACCGCCGTGGAGACCTTCTTCCGGCGGTAGCGACTCGCTCCGGCGGTGGACGTGCTTCAAAATGGGCCCAAGAAGTTTCTGCAGGTCTCCTCTGTTGTATGGAAGCAACGGAATGGCGCGAAGAGCGGCGAAGCTCTTCCACGGCGAGGAGAAAGATGCGAAGCTCCAGGTGCTCCGGCGAAGTCCCAAAAACGCTCCAGACGCGTTGGTATATCCAGGTATCTGCACAAAGAAGTTACGGAGGTCGGGGGCAGAATGCCTCGACCTCCAGTGGTTCTCGGAATGGAGTGGAGGGCGAGATATGTACTCGCCGGAGTTGCGCTCCGGCGAGGTGATCGATGAAGCGATCAGATGGACGATTTGATGAGGAAAAAGGCTCGGAATGATCCTAAGGCTAACAACGACATGATGGGGATTAAAATAAACAAAGAACGGCCTCAATGGCCCGGGGGCCAGAGGGAGAATATACCTCGACGGCGGAGCTCGCCGGAGGTGTGGAACACGCTCAGATCTGGTGCAATTCGCCGCCTTGAAACCCGGAGCTCGGGGTGTCACCTCCAGGCGTCTCGAGCACGACAATGGGGGAAGAAATCTAGGAATTTGCGGTTCAAAAATCAAATCGAAGTGGCTGCTGGGTTATAAGGGGTTGACGGTCAGCGGAGGAAAAACGAGACAGAGCGATTGGTGCAGTGCTCCTTCGACCAAGGTAGCATCAGGGCGGGCATGCCCGATGTCCGAGGAGCAAAAGGTCAGAAGGGTCTATCATGAAATAACGCAAGACTCGGCTTCGAAAAAAAATGGAGAAAGAAGGGTCAAACGTGGGTCTGACAAAGGCTATAGGTCTAGGAACGACCAGTTGACCAAAGTCAACTGGGGCTGAAACCTGGTTGGTCCACGTGGACCAACCAGGAAAAATCCCTGATTATTATTTTGTAAATTCAATTAAAAATTGGAATAAGGCCGAATTAATTAATGGTTATAAAATAAAAAAATCTTCGTTATTTTATGTAGTATTTTATTATGATTTTTAATTAATTTTATGAGATATATTTTTATAAGTTCACTTTTTAGCCTTATATAGGTATATTACCTATGTATTTTAGTATTTGATTTTTATTTTGTGTATTTTAATTTTATTATTTTTATTTATTATTTTCTAAAATCATAAGATACTTTTATGTATACAAATATATTTTTATTTTATTTTTCTGATGAATTATGTACATTAAATAAAATATAAGTACAAAAAGTATAGGTATAAATATAGGTATGATACCTGTATGGCCTATGTTTGTTTATTTTTATTTTGAGTTTTCTGTAGGTTTTTCTTCCACTTTTAATGTACATAATTATTATAAGTAATATTTACAACATTATAAAAATATAAAATACCAAAATAATAAATAAATAATAAATTGAATATTTTAATCAGTACAATTATATAAGGAGGGTCCAAAACTCAACTTTCAAACCGTAGCTCCGCCAAATGCGAAACCACCAACATTGGATAGATTATTTTATTCTATATACAATTAAAGGTGAATTTTCTACATTTGGAGTTGTCGTTTGTGAGATACGGGTCTGGGAAGTTGGGATTCTGGACTTTTATTCAGACCATAACTTTTTATCTGTACATTATTTTTGAGTGAAATAAATTCTGTATTTTTCTTTATTAATTTATCTACAACTTTCATGTACAAAGTTTCTTTATTTGATGTATAAAAAGTGGAACCAAAAATAGGTCCCAAAATGAATAAAGAATGAATAGCAAAATATAGGTATTTAACCCTTATCTCCCCCTACTTTATTCCTTGTCGACCTATTCATCAAGATGCCTAGATCTCGGGGTTTCGGGTCATAAAATATCTACAATATTTTATTCTTTTTCTTTTCTTTTATTTATTCTATAATTTTGGCCTTAATTACAGTAATTTATATACTGTTTAGATGCACATGCATGAATGCTAAGATGATGAAATAGAGGTTATTTACAGGCATTTACTAGGGTTTTTGGTGCCAAAATGATAGAATAAAGATGGTGAAACTGGAGGTGGTGCTGTCACCACAACTTTTCCGATGCACGAGGGGCAAAACGGATCAAAAGGGTGTTCAAACTGGAGGAGGAAGATCAAGGAGGAATATGTACAGGGAGGTCAAGGCCACGCAAAGAATGAGGTGTATCTCACGATTCAGCGACAAAATCTTTGGTACAATCCTTGTGTGTGTAAGATGGATCATCAAGGAGAAAAAGTTGAGAAGTATGTATCGTGAAATGATGCAAGGAAATGCCTTGAAAAATCCGTGAAATCAGACAAAAACAAGGTCTGACATGGAACAGACCTCGATCAAAGAGTTGACCGAGGTCAACGAACGGGATGATCTAGTTGGTCCACGTGGACCAACTAGAAAAAATCCTGCACAAAATATTTGTAAATTCAATAGAAAATAATAAACTATTTTATTAATTTTTTTATAAAATAAGAAATATTTATTATTTTTTGAGTTATTTTATTATGATTTTTATTTATTTTTTAAAGCTTTAAAATCACAAGTTACTTTTTGAGGGTTATATATAGCTTTATTCATCTATGTTTTTTTATATTTGGTTTATTTCTTTTAAGTTTATTATTTTATATATTTATAACTTGATTTTATACACTTAAATATATTTTTATTTTATTTTTCTGAAATGAACTATACAATTAAATAAATAGAAGTATCATTTATACATGTATAGTTACATGCATTTTACCTATGTGTTCCTATACGTATTTTATTTTAGTGATTTATTTAGTTTTTTATTCCTATGTTAATATACATATATATTAAAAATAATATTGCAAAATTATAAAAATATAAAATTACAAAAATATAGAATAATAAATAAAATGAATATTTTAATCGGTATGAATATACAATAGGGGTCCAAAACATAACTCTCAAACCGTAACTCAAAAAAATTTGAAATCATCTTCATTAAATAGCTTATTAAAGGTATATATAATTAAAGTGATTTTGAAATATTTTGAGTTTTTATTTGAGAGATATGGGTATGGGAAGTTGGAGTTTTGGATTCTTAGTTAGACCATATCTTTTTATCCATATATTATTTTTGTATAAAGTCAATTTTATATTTTTCTATATTTAATTATATATAACTTTCATGTACAAAGTTTTTTATTTGAAGTATAAAAAGTGGGATTAAAAATAGGACCCAAAAATGAATAAAACGGAATTAAATAAAAGGAATTTTTATTGGTTTTTGGCCCTTATCTCCCCCTACTTTATTCCTTGTCGATCTAGTCATCGAGATGCCTAGATCTTGGGGTTTAGGGTTATAAAATATTTTCAATGTTTTATTCTTTTTCTTTTATTTTCTTTATTCTATAATTTTGGCTTTACAAATCATAATTTATACACTATTTACACAATAATACATGAATGATAAAATGCCTAAATTAAGGGTATTTACATGCATTTACTAAGGTTTTTAAGGTCAAAATGATAGGATAAAGATGATGAAATAGAGATTCATCACATTGTCATGCACCTTTCAGACCAGGTATGGTCCCTTCCACTTGCTTTGTAACTTCCCTGTAAATAATCTCAACCTAGCATCGAATAACCATACTCCCTAGTTTGGCTCAAATTGCTTATGGCTGATATGAGAATCATGCCATATCTTCACTCGCTCCTTATACTGTAGGCTACTCAAAAAGGTTGTATCTCTAAGCTCCTCCAGGGCTGCCAATTCTGCCTTCCTTTAATCTCCTATACTCTCTGGATCCAATAATATCTCAGTGACAATCCATAGTGACTTACACTTAATCTCCACAGGTAAATAGCATGGCTTGCCATAAATGAGACGAAAGTGAGACGTACCCAAAGGAATCTTGAAGGAAGTATGACATGCCTACAAGATTGAGTCCAAAAGCTATGACCAGTCCTTTCAATCTGGGTGGACTACCTTCTGCAATATCAACTTGATCTCCCTATTCAATACTTCAGCAAGACCATTAGTACGAGGATGATATGGAGTAGCTACTCGATGGTCAATGTTGATCTCATTGGCAAGGGCTGTTACTTTGTAGTTGATAAAATGAGACCCCCCATCAGATATCAGAACTCTAGGTACTCCGAACCATGAAATAATATTTTTCCTCAAAAATCTGCAAGCAATCATAGCATTTGCGGTTTCGGACGGGAATGGCCTCAACCCAACAACTCACATAATCAACAACCAACAAAATGTACTCAAATCCCTGACTCTTAGGGAATGAACCCATGAAATCAATTCCCCATGCATCAAAAACCTCACAAGAAGAGAATGGGCTGCATCAGCATCAGATCACATTGTCCACAAGTTCCCATCCTCTAACAGTCAGTACGCCTCTTCATGAGATCATCAGAATCCTTGTGTAGGCCACCATTGGTCAGATTGGAGCACTTTCTTTGTTGTTCTCCTTCCAGAATGATGTCCTCATGCCTCAAGCTTGTGGCAGTAAGTGATGACGTTGTGATGCTCCTCCTGAGGAATGCACCGATGCCAGATGCTATCCCCTCCTTCATAATAAAGGATGGGATCCTTCCAATGATATGGCTTCTCCTTCGCGAGGAAGGTCTCAAGTTGCTGTTTGGGCCAACCATGTGGAATTTTCTTGGTGACAAGATAGTTCACAATGTCGAGTACCATAGGAGTGAGGCAAAAGTAAGGATCACCTCATCTGGGAAGGTCTCTATAATAGGCTCAATCTGCTCAGATTCCTCACGATGTTCCAATTGGGAGAGATGATCTGCCACCACATTCGTGACCCTAGGTTTATCCTTAATCTCAATATCAAACTTCTAGAGTAGAAGGATCCATCTGATCAATCTTGCTTTGGCATCCTTCTTTTCCATGAAGTACCTGATGGTGGTATGATCAGTAAAAATAAGCACTTTGGATCCAAGAATATATGATTTGAACTTATCCAAGGCAAATACTATGGCTAGCATGTCTTTCCCTGTGACAATGTAGATCCTCTTAGCGGTACCCAATGTACAGCTAGCATAACGAATGGCATATGGTAACTCATACCTCCTCTGACCTAGCACGACCCCTACGGCAAAATTAGAGGCATCCACCGTGATCTCGAATGGGAGAGACCAATCAGGTGGCTGAAGGACAGGAGCCTCAACAACTAGATTCTTGAGAGTCTCGAATGATGCAAGACATTTATCATCTACAATGAACTCATGTCTTTCGTCAGCAGATCAGTAAGAGGTCAGGAAATCCCACTAAAGTCCTGAATAAAACGTCGGTAGAAACCGACATGTCCTAGAAAAGACTGCAACTGCCACAAGTTGGACAGTGGATAGACTTTCCTGATGATATCCACCTTTTCCAGATCAACCTCCATGCCCATGTTGGAGATGATATGACCAAGTACCATCCCCTGAGTCACCATGAATGACTCTTCTCCCAAGATAGAACAAGATGGACCTCGATGCAGCGCTGAAGCACATGAACTAGGCAGTCAAGACAAGCATCAAACCTGTCGCTGTAGATCGAGAAATCATCCACAAAGACCTCCAAGCAATCACCCACCATGTCTGAGAAAATGGACAACATGCACCTTTGGAATGTAGACGGAGCATTACATAGACCAAAGGGAATCCGTCTGAAAGCATAAGTACCAAACGAATAGGTGAATGTCGTTTTCTCCTGGTCTTCTGGCGCTATGGCCACCTGATTATAGCTGGAGTACCCATCAAGAAAGCAGTAGTAACTCTTCCCGGCTAGCATCTCTATAATCTGATCAATAAGAGGTAGTGGGAAATGATCCTTCATGGTGGCATGATTCAATCATCTGTAGTCCACACGGACTCTCCAAGAAGTGGGTACCCAGGTAGCGATCTCCTCTCTATACTCACTCAAAACTATAGTGATGCATGTCTTCTTAGACACCACATATAATGGACTAACCTACTTGGAGTCGGAGATGGGGTAGATAAAATTGGTGCTCCACCATTTAGATATTTCTTTCATGACTACTTCTCAAAGTTTCGGGTTCAATCGTCATTGGAACTATCGTGATGGCTTAGCATCCTCTTCGAGATAGATATGGTGAGAGCACATGGCTGAACTTATCCCCTAGAGATCATATACACTCCATCCTATCGCCTTACGGTTTATTTCAGGAAGCTCTATCAAACGAGATTCTTGCTCTCCAGTCAAATCTGCTGAGATAATGACTGGGTACATATCTGAGTCACCCGCAAGGAATCTATACTTTAGCGACTGTGGAAAAGGCTTCAATTCTGGACAACTAGAATATGGCAAATTTGGCTTCTAGAATGTTTGCGTGAAGGCAACCGGATTTGAATGTGAGAACTCTCGCTGTGCATGAAACTCTTGTGAAGCGAGCCCTACTGGTGTGTCTGTAGTAAGTGCTGGCTCAGTCTCCACCCTAGCTGTCGGCTCTGTGGATATAAGACAAGGAAAATAATCATCAAAATCTTCCCAATATATGTATCAACTCGTGGGATTTGAATCAAAATCACAAGAGATATATTCTTCTTTACTATCTTGAATGCGGTCGCCAACCTCAAATGTGTCCTCGACCAGGAATGCGCTCTCCAAACTCTCATCTACCGGAAGTGTAACTCTGTAGTGTCTGAAAGTGAGAGAAGAGCTCGTGAAATGGGGTCAGACCAAGCAGCTTCATCATCAGTGATCAAAAAGTCGCACTCCTGATGGACATCTCGCTCTGCCTCTGTCATCTACTCTACATCACTGAACTTCTTTGAGCAAGTTGAATCTCACGCTCTGATCTCGTCGATCGTCTCTATTTGTATACTCTCTCCCTCGATGCAAAAGTACACCTTCCCACTATCATGATCGGACACCGCCTTGGCTGTAGCTAAGAAATGGACGTCCTATTATGATGGGGGTATCTGTCACAGATTGAGGGATCTTCATGTTCAGTACAACGAAGTCCACAGGGAATTTCATGTCTTGAATTGTGATGACCATGACCTTCAACAACTCCTTCGACCTCTTGACAGATCTATTAGCAAACTGAAGTATTGTCCTGCTCTGTCAAAGAGGGCCAAACTTGAATCGGTCGAGTAAGGCTGTCGGAACGAGGCTGATGGAAGAACCGCTGTCTAATAGAGTCTGATTTAACCACTGCTCATGAATGTGGCATCTGACATAGGGAGCTCCTGCATCTGCTCTCTTAGCTGGCAAACAGTTCTGGATAGTGAAGCAGGTGGCACAAATGAGCACAAGGATCTCTGCATTGTGGTTCCTTCTCTTCCTACGGATGGTAGTCTTCTCTCTCAACTTCTCCTAGAAGAGAAGAATGTGCTCAATTGCCTCTGTAGAGTCAGTTGTATATGAAATATGTCTATCATATGTTGGTTGAACTCTAGTTTCTATCTTTTTTTGGATTTCTATTTTATTCCCCTTCTCCAAGCGGAGTGCTTGAGGGAAGGGGATGGCTGGGCCCTCCTCAGATAGAGGGCTAGGAATAGGTTCCTGATGCTGTGAGGGAATGGAGCCCATACAAGGATCGTCATGGAATACATATGGACTCAGAGTTGATGAAGAAACATTTCCTTTATTAATTTTTTTGGTCTTTTTGATATTGTCCTGAGATACAACAGAGGAAAACACAACTGGAATAGAAATGACGGCATCAGCACCACCCATGGCATATGTCCTCACGGTATCAGTACCGCGCTCCGGCTCATCATAAAGTCGAATGGTGGCCTCAGTAACACCAACTGCATCTGGAGAAGCGACAACCTCAGTACTGTTGATTGGATCATCATCCTTGGTAGCGTCAGTACCACCGTCATCATCCTCATTAGCGGTATCAGCACCGATATCCTCCTCGTCCGACGCTCTTGGATCATCACGGGGTCGTCACTCAGATGAGGCACCACCGGCTGGCATCCTATCGCTCCTAAGTGTTACAAAATCATCATCGAATATGTATTAAGAAATGTCACCCAATGAATCATTAGGAATGGTGGTCTCTGTGAACTGTACCTGCTCAGATTTCCTCTTTAGGTTGTTCATATTGGGCTCGACCTGAGAGGGTATGGAAGCCTTGCCCTTTATTATGTCCCTCATCTCCTTTCGTTACTCGTCCATCTCTCGCCTGAAAGATGCCTGCTGGTTTGAGAGGAGGCGGGCTAGGTCATCAAGGGCTAGGTTCTCATAGATGGGTCCATGAGAATTGGATGGGTTGCCTTGCTGAAAATTAAGATGCTGGGGGAACTGGTGAGGGGGCAGATAAGTGAACTCCTGAGGTAGCTGCCTCCACTATTGTCCCTGTTGGTAGGGACAAGGACCCGACTGGTAATACTGTACCTGGTTGGAGTACTGGGGATGCTGCTGTTGCGAGCTGCTCTGTCCACCTAGAGCGGGAAGCTGCTGCTAGGACGAGGTGCCTCCCATAGACCACCTAAATTCATGATGATCTAGATGGATCCCGGGTTGTTGTTGGTCATACCAAATCCCATTGATTTCCATCAATAGCTTCTGCTCGTACGGGGAAGGGGGAATAATTGCTGGGAGTTGATTCTACTGATACACTACCATCTAAGTGTCATGAGACTGTGGTGGCTGAGAGTAGTGAAGCTGCAATGATTGAACCGGTTCTATCTAGATGTGGTTAACCTGGCGGTACTCGGTAGAGTGCTGGGAAGAGCTATTGCAGAAATCAGCCTGTGACCTGAGACAGGGTTGATAAGTCGTCTGTACCTCCTGGAGATACATGATATGGGTATTCAAGTCACTGAGAGTCTGTGCCAACTGGTTGATCAACATCATGCCCTAGCACTGCTTCTTATCTATAATCTCTATGTGGTCCAACTTCTCACTAATGATACCCATGTTAACTACTGACAACTCTACTTGTGTTGTTGCTGACGAAGTGGATGGACACGCATAACCTCGTGCTATCCTCTGATAGGATATGGCCTGTGGAAGGGGCTTTCTTGTGCTTTCTTGTGTGTAGACTCAAGTCTGGGACATCAGAGTGTAGTTTTCGTCCATCTCCTCATAGATGGCCCATACATGGTCCTCATTTTTGGCGAAGTAGGAACACTCACAAGAAGCACTGACAAGCCCCTACATCTCCGATGTCATCCCACAAAAGAAACTCTGAAATAGATTAGGCTTGGATATGTCACGATGTGGACACCGATTGATGAGCTCACGAAATCGATCCCACACCTCATGGAACTGCTCGTTTGGGATTGGTGAAATTTTTGATCTGATCTCTCGCTACATTGGTCCAACCGAGGGGATAGTACTTGTTTAAGTACTCGGTCCGGAGCTGTTCCCAAGTAGTAATGTATCTTCCCAAATGCTTCAGCCAGTAGGCTGCTCTGTTGATCAAGGACAAAGGAAATGCCATCATCTTGATGGCGTGCTCATCCACGAATCTGTCGTGGACAGTGCTGCAGATCAACTCAAATTCCTATAAATGTAGATGCGGTTCCTCGATTATTAGCCCATGGAACTTGGGCAGAAGTTGAATAGTCTAGGGGCCGATCTCGAAGTCACCCAGAATCTTCGAAAGCTGGATCCAGCGGTGAGTGAGGGTTGCACCAGGGTTGTGCAACTGCCTTATCGTCCTGGTAGGTCGGGCTGGCTTTTGCGGTTCTTCTGGTTGTCCTCCTGCTCCTCCTTCAGCTACGAGTATATCTCCACCGGTTGGTCTCTGTGGCTGAGGCTCTCCTCTATCGGCTCGCATATGTGCTAACTCCCAACGCACCACTGCCATGAACTCTCCATGATCTCTTATCTATCTCTGCAACATATCCAGGGAGGCTAGAAGTGTGTTGTTGATGGCACCCTGATCAAGAATATAAGTGTAACCCTAGGGATGCTCATCAGTGCGTCCCTTACTGCTGGCCATCTTGTGGGTCTCTGCAAAGGCAAAAGACCCGAACTCAGGTGTTGTCAAATACAAATAGTTGTGATGATCTCTGCTCAGGAACCTCAAGACTGGAAGAAGGGTGGTCGAGGGGGAATAGGGCAGAATCAAACTCAGATTCGGAGAGAGGGTCTAAGCTCCCCAGAACCTCCCTAGATGAATGAGGCAAAGTGCTCGAGAGCGATGCTACCAAAGGCATCCTAAGGGACTTCCAACCCTTCATCGTGATGTGGGGATGAGTGCGGATGGGATATATATATATATATATATATATGTAAACAATATAAGAAATCAAACCCCCAATTCAGCTAGTCAACACGAGAGCTGATGATTGTAAAGGTTTAGTTATTAATCTTTTCAATTTTATTTTAGGTTATATAGCAGAGCGATTAAGCGATATGTTAGGAAACTGATGCTCCCAGGAGACTGGCCCAAACCTAAAGTTAGATCTTTCTCAGCCAGCATGAACTGTGAATCGTTTACCGGCTACCCGATCAATTCAATCTGCTAAGGACATCGCATACCGTTTACCAGCACCCGGAGGCATCCTCACTAGAGAATCACTAACCCCAAGACCATTAGCCAAATGGAA
This sequence comes from Ottelia alismoides, assembly GCA_037367405.1. Classification (NCBI taxonomy): domain Eukaryota; kingdom Viridiplantae; phylum Streptophyta; class Magnoliopsida; order Alismatales; family Hydrocharitaceae; genus Ottelia; species Ottelia alismoides. Next base: position 246,682 of record JAZKJV010003121.1, read on the forward strand.
GTTCAGGTACTGCCCTCGTCTAGTGTGCGGGTCACTCTCTCGCTCAAGAAATCCAACCAATGAGGGGGTGACTCTCCCCAAAACAAAAGTTTTTAAGTGAGGTGTATTTTAGGGTCAAGTTTGCATTAGCAGTCCCAAATTTTATTGCTTTCACTTTTTTTTGATATTTTTCAAAGACAAACAACGCCTAACAAAATTTCAATTTCCTGGGGTTATTTTAAGTCCAAAATGGGGGAGGAAGTCGAAAAAGCCGATGTGCGTGAAGGATATTGAGTATCCTTAAGTGCATCACGGAAGCGTGTTGATCGCATCGTATGCAATCGGAGCAACTAGTCGCACTAGTCGCTAGATGCAGCGGAAATTAAAATTTTAAAACTAAAGATTAAACCACATGATCACGAGAACACTTCTCGGATCGTTTCATCAAACCACCAAGTATAAGGAGTACCTCTTGAAGCGTGGTTGTGATCGCGAGATCCCAAAGTAGAGATCCTCCTGTCTTAAGTCCGATCCACGAAGAACGCACTTGCGGGCACGATGATGAGTCGCGTTCCTCCCTGCAATCCTCGATGAAGATCCAAGCATGGCTCCCCCGATTTCGTCAAACGAAATTCTTCGTCTTCCTTTAGAGTAAGAAACTCCAGAGAAGAAGGAGATCCTTGAGTCGTCGAAGAAGAAACCGAGAGTCTCTCCTTTCTCAACACAAGATGGACGGCCATCTTTTGGAGGAGAGAAAGAGAGAGGGCGAGAATATGAGAGAGAGAGAGAGAGAGAGAGAGTTGCAACCATTTACAACTCTCGATTATGTTGTTCCTTGGAAGGCTACCCTAGCCCTCCTTTTATATTAGTTTAGGATCCAATGGATCTCAATTCATGGGACACATGGATCCAATGGCCAGGCTTGGTCCATGTAAAATCAATGGCTATGATTGTTGTTGGTTAAAACCAACAACATTAATTTAAATTAAAATATGTTGCAACATTATCAACATAATTTAATTTAACTAATTAAGAGATAATGTGACAACAAAAAGGGAGTCAACTAACCTCCCTAAATCATAGGGGGCGTCACCTATGAATGAGTCATAGGTGGGGCCACCTCTTATTTAGGTGGTTAATTTGTCTCCTTTTTATTTTATCTCATTATTTCTTAATTAATTTTGCAATAAAAATTATCACAAAATTATTCACCAAATTAATTCCAAATTAATTTGTGAATATTTCAATCATGCCATTGAACATTATGTGAATCATATTCACAACCCAAACTAATTTTGTAAATTACATTTCCAATTAATTAATTAATGTGAATCCAATCCACACTATTAATTAACAAATGCTATTTACATAGATTCTCTCTCTTCAATATATGTCTTATAAATCATATTTATAATACACATATATCATGGATAGTATTATCCACATTCTCTAATCCTTGATAATTAAATCTCATTTATTATCTTGGATAATAATTCTCACAATATGAATCATATTCATATTAAGCTCGATAATTAAATCTCGTTTAATCATCAAGTTCTTCTTGCTTGGATATGGAATTCATCAAATGAATTATTCTTGAACTCCTTCAAGAATAATGTGCTTTCTCCGCAGATACTTGGAGATAAGGACAGGGTGATTGTATTATTCCATGTATAGTGACTTGGACATTGAGATCTTATCTCAAATCCAGATCTTACGAACCTCCCACAGATGCTTGATTAAATCAAGACCGCAAGTCTAATCTTCTCATTGCTTCTGAATCTCATTTAGACCAATGTCCAACACTTGGACTAAGATTAGATTGCTTCTCTACTGAAAGGAGTCACTAAAATCCAGACCTATTTCATCACTCCCTTGGAATGGAAGCGTCATGGATATACAATCGTTTATGATCACATCACCCTCAGGTATTCCCAATACCTGTACATCCTACATACTGGAAGACCCATGGTCAACCCGAAGATCAAGATCAATTTTACACTGTCTTCTTCAGGGTTTGATCACTAAGTTTCTCATTTGATCATTGGGATTTGGTATCGATCATATACTTTCCAAAAGAATATATCATACCTAGGTCTTGATCATATACTTTCCAAAAGTATATATCAAACCTACAAATTCAGTCAAGCTTCCAAAGCGAGATGACCGTGTACGGAATTCGATTCTATCCAATATCTCATGAGTGAGCTCATGTCTTCCGGTTCAGTAGTGAACCTGTATGATCCCTTTAAGAGATCGTATTACTCATATGCCCTTATATGCACACCAGCGCGCTGGTATATAGACCTTGGTTTGGCCATCAACCTATCGTTCTACCAAATGTACATACTCAGACATATAGCAATACATCTGTCTCCGATCAGAGGATGCGTGCCTACGTTGTGACAACATTCAACATAGGACTTTGGTTATCCTGATCTCGTTAAGTCAACCCATTGACCTAACTAATCTGACACCTCCGAATCTCTATTCCTATGCAGAGGATCTGCATCAAGAGGTCGGTCAGATATTAGCCTATGTGAGAAAGGATTGCCATCTCCTACTCAGGCTGGAGATCATCTCTTAACAATCATTTGACGGTGCTTGATGAGCCCTCAATCTAACCCTTTAGATATTCATCCAAGCACCAGCCTCTATGATTCAATTATTGAATCAACAGTTGTATGATCATCAAGATGGCCATGGTACATAACCCTAATTGTATAGAGGGATCTATTATGCAAATTATTTATTCTTCATTTCATATCAGGGAATGATATTCATAATAACATTTATTGCATAATGGCTCGCCGTGGGCTCACATGTCCAACAATCTCCCACTAGCCCAAAGAGCCATTAATGGGCTAATCATTTAAACCCACACTCATGTGACAATTATAGGCTATTTAGAAAATAGCTAGGTAAGCTGATCAGTCACTCTGTTCCCAAAAGACTATTCCAAGTCTTTTTACGGCACTTGCATATTCCTTCGTAACAGTGCTCGCATCCAATGCGATTGTTGCATCTAATGCAACCAATACTCAATCTAGTCAAAGCAGTTATAGTGTCCTTGACACTATTGCTCAATAACCAGTATTTCCATAATCCTTATCAGAATACCTTTTTCCAGGAGATCACTATCTCTCAAGGTATCCACAGTTAAGACTTTTTAGATCTCTATCTATAAAGTCCTAAGCTTTTGAAGATATGACTTTTGAGATCACCATCTCAAAAATCTTGTCATTTATGAAGATTTTGTTATTACAGCAATCAAGTGTTTTCTCTCTCCATAGTAGGATTAGCAACACTTTACTACTCCCACTGCATGGCAGATATCTGGCTTTTGTACACATCTAGCATACACTTAGCTTCTCGTAACTGATGCACAAGTGCAAGCAGTTCTAGCATTCACTTCCTCAACTCTTTGAGGTGCTATCCCTTTAGATAGGTTAGTACCAAATCTCAAGGGAATGAAGCCTTTCTTGAAATTTCCAAGAATGGAATATGTCCAAGGTATACTACAAATGTGGCAGTCCCAATACCCTCTATTCTTTGCTTCTTAACAATTTCAGAACTAAGATCTAAGAGGTATTCTTGAGATCATATCTCAAGGTATGGAATAGCCAGTCTATGAAACACTTATTATCATCCTTATATCATTCCAAATGATTAGGATATTATCTACATTTAGCACGATGAACACAATGGCACTCCCACTAAGCTTCACATGGTTCATCAAGATTCTATTTGAAATCATAACATTTATAATTTCATCAAATCTTATGTTCCAACAACAAGAAGCTTATTTGAGTCCACAGATAGATTTCTTTAGCTTTCACACCTTACTTTCCAAAATCATGAACCCCTGGGGCTACTTCATGTGAATATCCTCAGAGAGGTATTCTTTAGAGGAATGCAATCCTTAATTACATCTTGAAGATGCAACAATCAAGTTGTGTAGCTTAGGTTAGCAATATTCTGATGAGTTTAAGCACGATTACCGAAGAGCAAGTCCCATTGCAAGCAATGTCTTTTCTTACAGTGTGTAGCTTATGGCTACGAACCGAGCTTTGAAGGTCTCTACCTTCTCATCAGGTTCCCTCTTTTCTTGAAGATCCATTTAAACCTTAACGGGTCTAACCCTTATAGGTGGACCCTCGAGGGTCCATATACAACACTTTGTATATGAAGTCTACTTCAGACTTTATTGCTAATATCCATCTTTCCATGTCATGATACTTAGGAGCTTCATCACATGAACTCCGATCATTGTCAGACTTAATCGACACATGGAATACATCTTCAAACTCATTTGAAGAGGTATTAATGTTTCATCTTTAATTGTCCCTTTTAGTTTCCAATTTCAAGAGCCTCATTATCTTCTCAAGATCAAATGAGTTCCTATACTTCATTTTCATCTTGATTCTCAAGAGAGTCATACTCCAAGAATCACATTCTCAGAGATGAGATCTTTTAAGAATCTCAAGGTCATAAAGTAGGTATCCAATACGATCCTTTATTTTCCTAATGAAGTAGTACTCTCTAGTGCTTAATTCCAGCTTATTTGCATGGAATTTTATTAAGGATATATAGTGTAGTCTCTACTACACATATATACCAGGAAACTAAGAGATAATTATGTTAAAATTCGTCATTGATCAAATCATGTCACACATGATCCAATTGTATCTCCCCACAACTCTATTGAGTTCAGGTATATCAGGAGGAGTGAGATAGAAATGATATTCATATCTCCATAAGGTATTCTTTGAATTCATCTAATAGGTACTTGCTACCTTGGTTAGATCAAATTCATTACATCTTTCTTCAAACTTTGGTTCTGAACCAAAATTGTGAAATCTTTGAACATTTCAAAGGTTTCATAGGCGAAGAGAAGACATCTCATATCATACATGGTCATCACTAGATATCATATATCCATAATGTTCACTATGATATAGATGATCCACATACATCAATATGTATGAGATCCCGAATACCTTGACATCTTGCACCTTCCTATGAGAAGGGTGTATTGGACATTTTACTTTGAATACAATATTCACAAGTATGTAAGATTTGAAATTTTAGACATTCTAAAGTTTCATATCTTACTAGTCTATTGATCTCATCAGCAGACTTATGTCCAAGACTTGATGCCAGATCATTGTCAAATGATCTTCATCCTCCTATTGATCTATCAAGGTTTAATTTTCAGTATTAGAAATCTTAATGAACCATTCATTAATTTTCTAATTTTGTGGAGTCCACTAGATGTTAGATTACTATCTGAAATATTTCCATCATAACATTTATGATAGTTCTATCTCAGAATTCATGTTTATTTCCAACATTTAGAAACAAACAATGAGTGTATTCTAATATCTAGGTCATAGAGAGATTCTCTAAGACTAAGGGCTCTCCCACTGAGAATATGAAGTCTATCTATCCAACAGAGATAGCTGCAACACTTACATCAATATCCATGTAGATGACTATTAAACCTTAAGATCAATTTTCTAATCTTCTAATATACATATGTGCAACCAATTTGCAAATGTCACTAGAAGATTGGGATACAATTGTCAGACTTAATCTTAAGAAATAAGAAAGTCAAAGTCAATGATTATATGTAGATTATTTTGATGCTCTATCTGAGTCCTTCACTAAGGATTTTAGACAGATTTGATAGTCATACTATCAACACATCAACTTATTGCAGTATTGGCATTCATCCAACTCTTTGGATGTCATATGGAAGTCACAGAAGTAGGTCAATTCTTTGACTTTCCTTCTTACTCGGGTCTGACCCATGCTTCTACTGCGCTCTCTTCATCTAAAAACAACCATTGTTCAAGACAAAGAATCTCTTATGTTGAATTCTAAGGATTTCAATACAAGAGCATTTCAACATTTATACATGCTTCATTAAATTCATTCAAAATGATTAATATGAAGCTTCACGAATGACTAGAGTATAGACAGTAGAATGATGACACTCATCATATCTACATACATCTTAACTCTTAGACTTAGGTTCAGGTAGGTATTCAAACATTTTGAATACATCATCTCTTTCGAGCCACCATTCTACATAATACAGAGATCCATGTCATTCATGATTAAATGTCTAGAGTACATACGTATGCCAAAATATCTTCTTTTATTTTATAAGGATTATTCGACAATTACGATCACCATCGACATGTCACTTCCAAAGTACACTCGATGAAAGATCAAGACTATAGAGACATACAAACCCTAAGGTGATGTCTTATTTAATTGTCCTTCCTCATTACGTTGAGGAAATTTGCACATTGCAACCACATACATTATGTGTCCAATTGCAAGTACAATATCTGGATCATGAGTCCAATCCAAGATATTTTTACTGGTTATCATTGAGTATAACATTGAGTGGATTTAATGAAGGATTATCTGAAATAAGAAATTTGCATAAGGGTGTATATATTATATATACATGTTTTACTTTGATTTAGGAATTTTTATATCAAAGTTGTCTTGCCTTGTCAACACTGAAAGTTCATTCCCTTAATCACTTTCAATGTAAGAGATATTCTTACCATTATATCTCTAGCAAGATCTGGGATCTCCTTTCCTATCTTCGTTGCATCCCAATAATATGAGAACCTACAACTCGGATAAAAAGAAGCGGGAACACATTCCACCTTGCAAGTCCAACTTGCATTTCCCAATTCGGTCTTTAACACCCGGGCCCACCACCCCTAAGGCAATGTTGACCCGTCATTATTTAAACCAACCGTCAACAGACTTAATACTCGCTATACACAATCCAATATCGCCCCAATAATATGAGGACCCGATATTGAGGTCACTACGTATACAGCCTTACTCTTTCGAGAAGCAAAGAACCCGATCCAATTAAATCATATATAGGATCTGTCACTTCGGACATACGTCTCCTATATACAACAACTGGCGACGAAATCCTTTGCCTTGACGGGAGACCATGGATGTCACTTATGTGATCCTCCACCTCATATTCAAATTGTAATTAATTATCGTGAATCATATTCACATAATTAATTCTTCCAAGGGAAATACACATCTATTCAAAATAGAGTGTTTATTGGATATAATTAATTTAATCATATTAAATTAATCATTAATCCAATCATCAATCAACAAACATGTCTTTTACTTGAATAGTAGGTATTATCTCAAAATACTATTATTCGAATTTTAATAATTAGAAAAATACACATTGACTTTCTCCGGCATTATACAATCCCTACCCGCTGTCATGAATAGTACCGACAAGAGTGGGACGGACCACATACGTTGCAACCCGCGACCCCAATGCTCTCCGACTAGGCACCACATCCGCCTCGGGAAAGGATAATACCAGATAGATCATCATGTACTTTGAGATGCTCATTAGTTTTTCAACTGAAATTATATCATATAATATACATCAAAACATTTTTGATTATATTATAAGGAGATTTGCTAGACAAATCTCCAATCCTATTCAAGCAAGAGGGTTTTCCATGTAAATGTTGTCCTACAACTATTGTAGTATAAACGATGGTTTTTCATGAAATCAATGTTTGTTGATGAACCATGATCAAGATCTAATATCTCATCATTGTGGTTTAGGCAAGTGTCATTCAATGAAATAACTATCTCTTTAAATATTTCACAAATATTTATCACTAATTATTCCAGAAAATTAACAATTAATTTTCATCATGATAATTGAATGACATATCACAAGGTTCAAGATCAAAATTGTTAATTTCCAGCAGTAACCCCCAATCACTAAAATTAACTTATCTTGATCAATTTAAATCCAAAAAAGTGCAAACTCAGTTTCCAAAGATTGCCTATTTGATTTATTAAAGAACCCAAATGATAATTCACGCATTTCAAGGCGGATTAAAACCGTAATTATCTCATTAATCACGTTCAAATCCGCAGTTCCCGCAACAGTGAATATAGTCATATTCAAAAAGCCATATCTTGAGCAAATGAAGTCCAAATTTAGTAAACTCAAGTCCTATGGTTTCCTTGTTTAATGGGGAACAATATCCAATTGAAAATTTCGTGTTTAAGCATTTTTAACATTACAGAAAAATTCAATTAGACAGAGGTGCGAAAATTGAAATGCAGTAAAAATTTCGCAACCCTTTCAAGAACCAAATCGTTTAAGGTCTATGAATCATATCCAAAACCTTATTCGACCTATGACACTGATACCACTTGAAGGATATTGAGTATACTTAAGTGCATCACGGAAGCGTGTTGATCGCATCGTATGCAATCGGAGCAACTAGTCGCACTAGTCGCTAGATGCAGCGGAAATTAAAATTTTAAAACTAAAGATGAAACCACATGATCACGAGAACACTTCTCGGATCGTTTCATCAAACCACCAAGTATAAGAAATACCTCTTGAAGCGTGGTTGTGATCGCGAGATCCCAAAGTAGAGATCCTCCTGTCTTAAGTCCGATCCACGAAGAACGCACTTGCGGGCACGATGATGAGTCACGTTCCTCCCCGCAATCCTCGATGAAGATCCAAGCATGGCTCCCCCGATTTCATCAAACAAAATCCGTCGTCTTCCTTTAGAGTAAGAAACTCCAGAGAAGAAGGAGATCCTTGAGTCGTCGAAGAAGAAACCGAGAGTCTCTCCTTTCTCAACACAAGATGGACGGCTATCTTTTGGAGGAGAGAAAGAGAGAGGGCGAGAATATGAGAGAGAGAGAGAGTTGCAACCATTTACAACTCTTGATTATGTTGTTCCTTGGAAGGCTACCCTAGCCCTCCTTTTATATTAGTTTAGGATCCAATGGATCTCAATCCATGGGACACATGGAACCAATGGCCAGGCTTGGTCTATGTAAAATCAATGGCTATGATTATTGTTGGTTAAAACCAACAACATTAATTTAAATTAAAATATGTTGTAACATTATCAACATAATTTAATTTAACTAATTAAGAGATAATGTGACAACAAAAAGGGAGTCAACTAACCTCCCTAAATCATAGGGGGCGTCACCTATGAATGAGTCATAGGTGGCGCCACCTCTTATTTAGGTGGTTAATGTGTCTTCTTTTTATTTTATCTTATTATTTTTTAATTAATTTTACAATAACAATTATCACAAAATTATTCACCAAATTAATTCCAAATTAATTTGTGAATATTTCAATCATGCCATTGAACATTATGTGAATCATATTCACAACCCAAACTAATTTTGTAAATTACATTTCCAATTAATTAATGTGAATCCAATCCACACTATTAATTAACAAATGCTATTTACATAGATTCTCTCTCTTCAATATATGTATTATAAATCATATTTATAATACACATATATCATGGATAGTATTATCCACATTCTCTAATCCTTGATAATTAAATCTCATTTAATTATCTTGGATAATAACTCTCACAATATGAATCATATTCATATTAAGCTTGATAATAAATCTCATTTAATCATCAAGTTCTTCTTGTTTGGATATGGAATTCATGAAATGAATTATTCTTGAACTCCTTCAAGAATAATGTGCTTTCTCCGCAGATACTTGGAGATAAGGACAGGGCGATTGTATTATTCCATGTATAGTGACTTGGACATTGAGATCTTATCTCAAATCCAGATCTTACGAACCTCCCACAGATGCTTGATTAAATCAAGACCGCAAGTCTAATCTTCTCATTGCATCTGAATCTCATTCAGACCAATGTCCAACACTTGGACTAAGATCAGATTGTTTCTCTACTGAAAGGAGTCACTAAAATCCAGACCTGTTCATCACTTCCTCGGAATGGAAGCGTCATGGATATACAATCGTTTATGATCACATCACCCTCAGGTATTCCCAATACATGTACATCCTGCATACTGGAAGACCCATGGTCAACCCGAAGATCAAGATCAATTTTACACTGTCTTCTTCATGGTTTGATCACTAAGTTTTTCATTTGATCATTGGGATTTGGTATCGATCATATACTTTCCAAAAGCATATATCATACCTAGGTCTTGATCATATACTTTCCAAAAGTATATATCAAACCTATAAATTCAGTCAAGCTTCCAAAGCGAGATGACCGTGCATGGAATTCGATTCTTCCCAATATCTCAAGAGTGAGCTCATGTCTTCCGGTTCAGTAGTGAACCTGTATGATCCCTTTGAGAGATCGTATTACTCATATGCCCTTATATGCACACCAGTGCGCCGGTATATAGACCTTGGTTAGGCCATCAACCTATCGGTCTGCCAAATATACATACTCAGACATATAGCAATACATCTGTCTCCGGTCAGAGGATGTGTGCCTATGCTGTGACAGCATTCAACATAGGACTTTGGTTATCTCGATCTCGTTAAGTCAACCCATTGACCTAACTAATCTGACACCTACGAATCTCTATTCCTATGCAGAGGACCTGCATCAAGAGGTCGGTCAGATATTAGCCCATGTGAGAAAGGATTGCCATCTCCTACTCAAGCTGGAGATCATCTCTTAACAATCATTTGACGGTGCTTGATGAGTCCTCAATCTAACCCTTTAGATATTCATCCAAGCACCAGCCTCTATGATTCAATTATTGAATCAACAATTGTATGATCATCAAGATGGCCACGGTACATAACCCTAATTGTACAGAGGGACCTATTATGCAAATTATCTATTCTTCATTTCAGATCAGGTAATGATATTGGCAATAACATTTATTGCATAATGGCTCGCCGTGGGCTCACATGTCCAACAGTGCGATCAAACACATGTGAAGTAAGAGATGTGTACCTATCACCAGCACTCTACATGTAGGGTGATCCACACATAAATTTGAAGACAGAAATAAAACTAGCGATATGATGTAGGAAGAAATCAGCCTTAGACGAGCAATTTCTAATGATCATGAACAACGGTAGTTACCTAATCAAATCGAGTCCAGAGTCCAATCTTAGGAACCACTTGGTGCCCGCCACAACGGGTCCTGCTAGCGTTGTATGTGGTTCCTCACGGCACATGGTCTCAGATCGATTAAACTAACTTTTTATTATGAATTATCAATAAGGTCCAATTACAATCTATAGATGCAAGAAATCTATTAGGGATTGGGCCTTCATTATTTACATCACAGTCAATAAAAATCCAAAGTCTAGGGGCCAAAATCTGTAGGAATCAAATAGAAAAAATGCAATAAAACCAAAATCGCGAAAAACTTGGTGAGGTCTCCCGAGCACACCAATGCTCGGTGAAGCAGAACCCGATAGGACAAGTGTCCAAAGAGAGAGTCCAAGTGTCCAACAATTATTACAACAATAAATGAGAGGTCTGCTGAAAGTAAAACTAATCTAATATGCTCTATCTAATATAACTAATACATGCTCTTCTTCTGCTCCTCCTTGGGTACGGGTCTCCTCCAAAGAGTCCCCGGGCAGTTTCTCGGATGAAAAGTGAAATGGAAATAGGTCATAAAGCAGTTATAACAAATAGAGATAAAAATATACAAAAAGGATGCGACAACTAAGCCATGTACCTCGATAATGATGCCATTATGATGAGTGGCTGAGCGACACTCGTTAAGGAATCAAGTAATCAAAGGATCATTGCAACCCGGATCACAAGGACAATGCTCAATCAAGAAAAATAGAGAACCACACGACCAAAAGATAAATCAATCAAAGCAATGTAATCGGTCTCCGCTATTTATTTTAATTTGATATAGCATCCGGGGTTGAACTTAAGGAGTATGAGAAATCTTACAAAGTAGTCAAGATTCAGAAGCTAAAATGCATATTTTTATTGATTTTCAATTTTACAAATTTTTATAGGATTTTTAATAGATAAATAAGAACAAGCAAACAAGGAAATAATGCATACAATCAAGCTTGTTGAATTTTTATTTAAGGCCAGAAATGCTAAAAATTAATGCTTAAAAATTTTTTTTGTTTTTTAAATATTATAGTATTTTTGATATTTTTTGTGATTTTTTAATGTTTTTGTGATTTTATAAAAATCAAATAAGTGCGAAAATACAAATACTGCACAACCAGGATAATATTACAGATTAAAAATACTTAAAGTGTCCTAATATCCTGAGGAGAAATTTTATGAGAAAATAGATAAAAAGAGCTGCAATCGAGAACTGAAATGGCATGTTTTGATTTTTCTAAATTTTTTATGATATTTTTAAAGTTTTTGAGTCTTTTGCAATTTTAGGTATGAGGGGTTTTCAAGCAAAAATGCTACAAAAGGTAAAGCATACAAAAAACACATACGAGAATTTTTATGGAATTTTTCAAGTGATTTTTTGAAGTTATATGTATTTTATAAAACATATAGTAAACTTTTTAGTGATTTTTTATTATTAGAAAATAAAATATAACATAAAATTAATCCCAAAAATCACAATAAATATTACATGTTAGCAGGAGCTAACGGTAATTATTATATAATTTTTTGAACTTAATTTAGGATTTTTTAATTAACTAATAGACACACAAATTACAGGGCCTCATTGTAATTAAAATAAAGTTCACATGCCAAATAATAACAAGCATTTGAAACTCGGGGCCAAAGATACAAAAGTCCTAGAGAATAAACGCACATGCACAATAAACCACGCCTAGGGGTAGATTTGTAAATATCAAAAAGTTTTCATTAAAAACATAACATATAAATATTCGGGACAATGCATGCAAATAACCCTGAAAATCACGTGGGATGACACATGAGTTCACCCAAAGAGGACTAAAATGCAAATATATAAAACTACGAGGTCCTTACATCAAAATGTTTGTACTACTACTATATTTACTAGACTAACTAACAAAGCATGAAAATCTGAGGATAAAAATAAAATATACCCCAGCTGGGACAGGTGGCACGCGTGGGAGGGGTCGTGATCATACGGCTCTGATCACTACAGTTGGTACATCTAACGATGTAGAGGCTGTCGCGGACGTACGATTGGATCTGATTTGTCATCGCTGATCTAATGGCCACAATGGCCTTTTTACCGGGCAGTTGTGATGCAAACTGGCAGGAGGGCCCCCATCCGACAGTGAAGAAGGTGTCAGTAAGAATAGGATCCTGGCAAGTTTCACCTGAGTGTCAGGAGGAACTCGACGCTCCGATGAAGGATCGGAGGGGTCCAATAACTTCGTGAAGGCTCTCTACGTCTGATGGAGAGCTCCGTTGGAAGCGGCAACGTTTAGATAATCGTGACGGTGAAATTCAACCTGGGGTTGCTCCTCCTGAGCAGTTGGGAGCTCTAGGGACCTCCTTCATGCGAACCAGATCCTGCAGAAGGTAGAGGAGACTCGGGGCGTAGCATCGGTCGACTCTATTGCGAAGGGAGATAAGGAAAGCGTGGGGGAGTGGGATTTGGATCTCTAGCGTAGGTGGAGGGAGGAGATCCGACCTTAATCTCTACTTGGGGGTCGAGGCTAAGGATGATCAGGTTGTGGTGCGAGATGGAGGGTGAAGTGTAGAGTCGATCTGAACGGATGAGAAGGTGTGGCGGAGCTCCACCCAGTTGGACAGAGCAAGGGGATGGTGACGACATTGAAATGGAAAGATTGGATGGAACTTGGAAATGGAGGCAAATTGATAGGTACTTGAAGGGTTTGGAAGTGTTTCTCTGCTTCATGCGAAGATGGTGGTCGAGGTCGTGGCCTCAACATGTTGCGGGGGGCAGGGAGGCTGAATGCAGTGGAGAGTTCCGGCCACGTAGCTAAGCTGCGACTACAAGCCACCAAACTTCAATCCAAAGACACCCTCCGACCAATGTCACTCAGCTGAAGGTTTTTAAGAGTGGAGGAAGCACGAGGCAAGAGCTGTGACGCCGGGAGGATGGAGAAGATGATTTATAGGTTGCTCGAGGGTCCAGAAAGATCAGCCAAAAGCACAGAACCCTAGAGTGATCCGGATCGGCTATAGAACCCACGAGAATGTCGGGTGTACGAGGATTATTGGGTCCAAATTTCAAGACAAAAGGAACTCGGAGTTGGGTTGTATAAATTCGAGAAGGAGCTCCGGTGAACAATATCCGGGTCTGACCCGGGAAGGAGGAGGAGTTGATTGGGGGTCAACGGACCGTCTGGACCAATCAAAAAATTAAGATTTACAAAATATTAATAAATTCAATAAAAATAGTAAAAGATTTCAAATTAAAAAGTATACAAAATAAAAATATTTATTATTTTTCAAACTATTTTTCTATGATTTTTAATTAGTTTTATGAAAAATAAAATAGTGTATATACAATATATAATATTATATACAGATATTTTTATACATATGTATTATGTAGATGAATTTTTAATTTGTTATTTTTATGCAAATACCCAAATTTTGCATTTTATTTATTTTCAACATATTTTTAGGAGTACAAATAATTTATATTTTATTTTTTTGAGTTATTTACGTGTATAGAATAAATAATGAATGTAATGTACATACATGTTTTTGTACAATTGAGGAGAGAATACGTGTTTTGTATAATTGAGGAGAGATTTTATTTTTATTTTTATTTTATTTTTCTGATTTTTATTTTATTTATATATTATTACTAGAAATATATACAAATAGGTAAAAATAATAATTTTATTTTATTTTGTTAAAAATAAATATAGGTGATATGTACAACACAAAGTAGACCCTACCTCTCTCTACTTATTTTGTTTGGCGATCAGATCAAGGCTTGGCCTTCTCTTGGGATTCAGATCACTCTGTATTTATTATAAATACCTCTTTACTTTTTCTTTTCCTTTATTCTTTTATTTTTGCATAAATACATGCTAATTATGCAATATTAACAAATGCATGCAGAATGCTAAGTTAGTGTATTTACAGGTATTTACATGCCACTTTGTTAATATAAATAGCTAAAATAAAAGAATAAAGAGTTAGAATCAGAGATTCATCACTCACCGACTCTGGGTGATGCACCCGTCACTGGATGCCCTCGATGTGTCTCCTCTCGGGCACTACTCAGCATCGTGCCTCATGATGCGACACCACAAATCTCTCGTGACTGGAGATTGTGACGACATCCTCTGGTAAAGCGAATCGCACTTGCTTCTCTATTTCTCGCGCTTCTGTAGAAGAGATGCCAATAACATCTCGCTCTCTCATCATATTGCTCGTCCTTGGAATAACCGAAGCTCCAACATCTGTCATTACCCTCCCCTCAAGCTTATACACCTTGTTCGACATCCTTGTCATATGTAAATCTTGTTAGTAGGAACTCACCGCCTCCGGGTGACTGAAAAACTCGAAAATTCCTAGTCTAATTCCTTCAGATCCGGCAAAGGAGGAAACAGAGAAAAGTTGTGGTTGTTGTATCGACCAGGTGTGTTTTACCATAAAAGACTAAATTTTGATTAATCTTCTTTTATTTTTATTTATACTCCTAAACATAAGTGTATAGTGGTTAAGAACGAGAGTGTCGAACTCAGGGAGGCAAACTGTTTAAACTAGGGGTAAACTATAGACAACGACGGTTATATGGGTCTCCTATTTTTTATTTTGTTTTTAGGAAATTTTCTGAGTTTTTATTTGATTTTTATTTGATTTTTTTATTTTTTGTTTTCTTATGCAAAATATGGTAAAATACTAAAAGTAATTTTTATAGGATTTTTAAATGTGTTTTAATATTTTTCTGATTTTTAAAAATTTGTTACGTTTCTCTAATGGTTTAATGATTTATTAAAAAATAGAAAATCTTTTTAATTTTTGAATTTTTTATATATAGAAAAGGAATATGTATTTTAGTTATATATATTTTTGTTTAAGATGTAGAGAGTATGCATAAGTAGATGTATACTATTAGGGGTGTTTGTGTAATTTTCTGGACATTCTTGAGCATGTGTGTAATATGCAGAAATTTGAGAGAATCATCGCAAAAATCTCAAAGAAGCATGTGTTGTCCGCGTGATTCCATCCCAAAATGGACCGGTTTGTTATAATAGAAAATCGAGGGGTGTTTATGCAAAACTGCCAAAAAAAGATCTCTGCTCACACACGCGCATCGTGCATTATTATTGCGTGAGAGCGGTGGGCGGCATCCTTAATGCGGCAGCGACGCGTGGCTTGACATCGCGCGTTCGATCTGGGCTCGGAATGGACGTTTCCGATTTTATCTGGACAGGAGATCCGATCTTCCCCTTTTTGATGTCCGTAGGCGGCGACAATGATATTTCAGGTCACACCCCAATCCGTTGCGAGGAGTTCTGATCTAAAGCCTCCGCACTCTGATCAACTATGAGGACGTGTTATCATCTTCAGGTATAGATGCGAGTTCAGTCGGTACTTTTGTGCAGATGCAATGGATGTTCTTCTGAAGATGTGATGACCTTTGAATCTCGATCAGCTTGGTGGTTTGACGTAGCTCATCGTGATGTAGATCGCATCGGTGAAGGCTGATATAATCTCCGCCTCTAGAAGTTGTTCTCTGCATATAAAGCATGTGATCTTGAGGCCAAAATCCTCATCATAATATTCTTCGATGGGCTTCAAGCATGAAGGATCTAGGTAGTGCTTCGGTCGAGGTGTCTGAAGGTGGAGGTAGTTGACGATCGAAGGTGTTCAAATCTGCTACGGGTCTTCAAATGATGGCCTCGAATATCCTGGATTTTCCAGCGATGGAGTCTCTCAACATGTGCTGAACTGATGTGAAACTTTCGATCATGCGATGAGGAATTCCTCAGGTGATGGATGCTTCAATTGGTTGCCAATGATGGTGATGAGATATGTGATCTGCAAGCTAATTCCTTGCTCATTGTCGATCAACTCCAGATGACGGTGATCCCCGATGATGTCGATCAACTCCAGATGACGGTGATCCTCGATGATGTTGTGCTCCAATGGTGCTAACTCGAACCTGATGGAGCTGCTTCTGATGCTTGATCTCAACGACATATACCTGCATTTACACAACTGACTCGAGGTGTTTGACCTCAATCCAAAGTAGAGAGAAGTGGATGGAAGAGGTATCAATGCGGAAGATCGAGCTCCAGGTCTCTGATCATTGGACGTGATCGGAGATGATAGGTATGCGGGGTAGAAAGGAAAACAGAGAGGTTACGAAGATGGAGACAATGAAGAATAACAGGAAATGAGAAATAGATGAGAAGAGGATGGAAGAAATTAGACAAGAAGAGAGATAGAAGATAAACTAACCTGCAAATGCAGGATGCGGTTAAAGGTTGAAGGACGTCGCCTGTGGAATGGAGCATATGCTCTTGTTTCTTGCCTCGAGACGCGACGGCGACACTCGCGGAGGCTGGGCCACGTGCGGCGCAACAGAGCTACGACACCGGTGGAGTCGATCTCGTCGCACATGGCTCAACGACGCTCAAGGGGTGGCTGTCACCCACTCTCTCGACCTCGGAGCTCTGGAAATGGAGGATGCAAAATGGCGGATTCTGAGCTCGAAGGGGTTGCGGACCAATAAATAGGGATGCGGGGATCGGGTAACCATGGCGGTGATCGGAATCGAAGGCGGTTTGATTAACGGCATGGGAGGTTGGTGAAAGGAGGTGCTTGTAGGGAAGAAGATCCGTCGGGGAAGAAGGGTTTGATTTGGTAAAGTATGAGAGAGAGGGGAAAATAAAATTAATAAAATTAATCAATTAATTTAATTAATAAATAACTAATAATAAACATAAAAAAAATAATTTAATTAAATAAATTAATAAAATAAATAAATTAGGAAAATAAATGAAATAAATTTAGTAAAATAATAATATAAATTACAGTTTATTGTATAATATACCAATACGGACCCAAAAACCATGTTTTTCACATTAACTCTGATTTTAGCGAAACTAGTGTCATTTTGTAGACAATTGAAAAATATAATTTTGGGGAACGAGTTTGCTCAATTCAGAGTTCATACGACCGAGTTGTGAGGTCCGGACGAAAAAATAACAGCTTCGGACCTTCGAATTTTAATAGTATTTGAAATTAAATTTATTGTTATATTTTTATATATATTTTTAGAAGATTTTGAGAAAAAGAATTAAGTTAATCGGGTTTATAGTTATTTAATGAAAAACTCTGGAAGTTTCTACATATAGTCTACATAGACAACGGGTCCAAAAAGCCAAAACTCACCGGTTTTATCCGATTATTTTTCTGATATTTTAATAAAATAGTATTATGTATAAAACGTATTTTAAAAGTGAGTTTTCTCCTTTTGAAATTTTCTATAAATAGGTATGAACCTTCGAAGTTGGCTTTTGCGGGTTTTATGTTTCATTGCGGTTAATTATTTTTATTACTGAAATATTTTTCTAATATTTTTATAAAATATTATATATTTTTATGAACAATTTTTACAAAAGGAGTATTTTGATTTGAGATGGTTCTGATGATAAATAAAATAGGTGAGGAAAATGGGTAATTTATATTTTTGGTCTTAATTTTCTTAATAATTTTATAAGTTAAGATCATTATCTCCCCCTACTTATTTCATTTGTCGAACCGATTAATATTGACCTTGTCTTGGTGTCTTGGACCAGTCTGTATATTACATATACATCCTTCTTTTCTTTTTATTTTCTTTTTTCTCTTTATTCTTTTATTTCGGTAAAAATAAGAGTTAAATATATAATATTAAGATTTGTGGTAAGAATGTTAATTAATAGAAATTAGTGATTATTTACATGTATTTTATCAAGGATTTTAGCCAAAATGAAAGAATAGGTCTTTTAATTGATAATTAATTGTTGCAGTGCATAGGTCTTTTATGCGGATATAGAATCTTTTTTTCGCTCATGTTTTGAGGTTTTGGAATAAATTGTGCCAACAGATCCTTCCATGATCCGAAGCTTTATTTCAATCCCAATCTCTCTCATCTTAAGACCTCATCACTTCTAGACAAGGATGGAAACGTACCACCGAAATGGATTGCCATTCGCAGCCCCATGCAAATCGAGCTAAGTGAAGAGTGCTTGAGTTCAAAATTGGTTCAAATGGAGAATAGTTCAACAGATGACACCAGGTGTCCTACTTAGGTATTTTCAAGTTCAGTTCCGAACATGGTCTTATGGAACCCAAAGAATTAAGTCTACAAGACCTGAAGAGTCTCAATTCCCGTTCCTAGTAAAGTCCCTTTAGAATTAAGTGGATTAAGGCCTAAACCAAGCTCCATCTCTCGGACTAAGATCCATTCAGTTCAAGAATCAAACTTAATCTGGAAAAGGAGAATGAATGCAATAATTTTTATATGAGGTTAATTTTTCATCTTAAGTGTTTTAAATGGTTTTTCAAGGCTTTTGCAAATTTTTATTAAATTTTGAAAATTTTCAATTTTTAGGGGTATTTTTGTAAAAGCTAGTGGATTAATTCTATTTTATACAAATTTTACAAGAATTATGTACCTTTTATAAAGGATTTTATACAACTTTTCTATGCAAGATTTTATGGATTTTATACAAGATTTTACACGATTTTTATTTTCAACTTTTAAGGATTTCATCAAAGAATTTTACAACATTTTTATATACAATTTTTTAACCATTTTTTATAAGATATTTTTACATTTTTCTTACGGCTTTTAGAAACCCAAAATATACAACATACTTTTAAGAAGCCTTATTATTAAAAATACGATAAAGTACGAGTTATGGCTTCTAAAGTATATATAGCATATATATACGACACCCCTCTATACTGAGCATGAACTATGTCCTCATAATGACTAAAGAAGCGGCAAAGGAAGACATAACTCGGGCTAAGTATAGATCGGTGAAAAGAATCCTATACTACAATGACTCAAAGAATAACGAATAAATGAATAGAAGTCGATCATCTCCTCTATACTTAGGATCAAGTAATCCTAAGGATAGCAGACTCAAAAATCGAAGATAATCGACGTCAAGAGAATGTACACACTCAACGGCTAGGCTTGTCTCCCCTATACTTAGGGTAAAATATCCCTAAGTATAGAGACAAAAATCAAAAGATAAGGGACAAGGGAGGGAACAAACGAGACAAAAACCGACGACAATCAAAAGGGAAAAAGAGAGAGATTACCCCCCCACCCCATACTTAGGGTAAAGCACACCCTAAGTATTAGCAACAACAGAGGTAATCGAACATGATGATACGAACAACAACAAAGTGTCTACACCCCCTATACTTAGGATAAATTACATCCTAAGTATAGCGAAATTCTAGATGAACCTAAGGGTGTAAGACAAATGGAAGTAGGAAAGAATGAAACATATATATACAAAGTAGATCGTTAAAATTGAGTATGAGATGCATAGTGTGAAGAGTGAAGAGCACATCTCATACAAAATAGATGGGGGCAACTTCAGCAGTCTGCGGTTCATGATCAAGAAAGGGTTTCAATAGCTGATTGTCGTTGACTCGAAAGGTGGAATCAGATGACAACTCAGATTTATGGATGCTACTGTTGTCATGCACCTTTCACACAAGATAAGGGCCTTTACACTTGCTTTGTAATTTCTCTGAAAACAATTTCAGTCTCGCATCGACTAACCATACTTTCTGGTTCGGCTCAAACTGCTTGTGGCTGATGTAGGAATCATGCCACTCTTTCACCCGCTCTTTGTAATGAAGGCTACTCGTGAAGGCTTGATCTCTCAGCTCTTCCAGGGCTGCCAGTTCAGTCTGCCTCTGATCTCCCGAATCATCCAGACCAAAGATCACTTCTTTCACTGCCCACAAAGATCTGTGCTTGATTTCCACAGGTAAGTGGCATGGCTTGCCATAAACGAGCCGAAAGGGAGACGTGCCCAATGGAGTCTTAAAAGATGTTATATAAGCCAAAAGAACCGAGTCCAAAAGTTATGACCAATCCTTTCGGTCTGGGCGAACAACCTTCTCCAAAATCATCTTGATCTCCCTATTCGAAACCTCGGCTAGACCATTCGTCTAAGGATGATATAGAGTAGCAACTCGATGATCTATACCGAACTCGTTAGCAAGTGCTCTTACCTTGTCGTTGATGAAGTGACTACCCCCGTTTGAGATCAGAACACGAGGAACCCCGAATCGCGTAATGATATGCTTTCTCAGGAACTTGCAAACTGTGTTCGCATCAGCAGCTCGGGCAGGAATAGCCTCTATAACGACTCACATAATCCACAACTAAAAGGATATACTCGAATCCCTGACTTTTAGGAAATGGTCCCGTAAAGTTGATATCCCATGCGTCGAAAACCTCACAGAAGTGAATCAGCCGCATCGACATCATATCTCTATGTATGAAAGTGCCCATCTTTTGACAGTCAGTACATCTCTTTACGAATGCGTGGGCATCCGCAACGAGCGTAGGCCACCAATGGTCAGATTGGAGCATCTTTTGTGCTGTTTGCTTCCCTCAATGGTGTCCTCCAGCTTATAATCGATAACAATACATGAGGATACTCCGGTATTCCTCCTGAGAAATACACCGACGCCAGAGGAATCCGCTCCTTCATGATAAAGGATCGGATCCTCCTAATGGTAAGACTTGGATTTCGCGAGGAAAGTCTCAAGGATCTGTCTGGACCAACCTTGTTGGTCTTTCTTAGCAATAAGAAAGTTCACAATGTCGGCATACCATGACATCGAGGCGACAACAAGAATTTCCTCGTCGGGGAAGGTCTCGGTGATTGGTGCATCGAACTCAACAGTCTCAGGTATTTCTAGTCCGGAGAGGTGATCCGCCACCACATTCTTGACTCTAGGCTTATCTTTGATTACGATATCGAATTCCTAGAGTAGAAGGATCCAACTGGTCAAATGCAGCTTTCAATCATTCTTGTCCATTAAATACCGAATGGGGGAGTGATCAGTGAAAATAATGACTTTGGATCCTATGATGTGGGAACTAAATTTGTTTAAGGTAAATACTACATCTAGCATTTCTTTCTCTATAACCGTGTAATTCCGTTGAGCGAAATCCAAAGTCTTGCTAGTGTAGTATATGGTGTATGGCAGACCATTTCTCCTCTGTCCCAACACAGCCCCAACGGCAAAATCGGAGGCGTCTGTCATGATCTCGAATGGAAGAGACCAATCGGATGGCTGAAGGACAGGAGCCTCTACAACCATGTTCTTGAGAGTCTCAAAAGCTGAAAGACATTTATCATCGACGATAAACTCGGTGTCTTTCGCGGTAAGATCAGATAACGGTTGGGCAATCTTGCTGAAGTCTTGTATGAAACATCAGTAGAAACCGACATGCCCGAGGAAAGACCGTAGTTGTTTCAGATTGGACGGTGGATTGAGTTTCTTTATGATATCCACATTGGCCGAGTCCACCTCCATGCCCCAGTTGGAGATGATGTGACCAAGAATCGTCTCCTGAGTCATCATGAAATGACTATTCTCCCAAGAAAGCACGAGGTTAACCTCCGTACACCTCTGAAGCACGCGGTCTAGGCTAGAAAGGTAGGAATCAAAATCACCGCCGTAGACCGAGAAATCATCCATGAAGACCTCCAAGATATCTCCCACCATGTCCGTGAATATCGAAAGCATGCACATCTGGAATGTAGCCGGAGTATTACATAATCCAAAGGGCATTCGTTTGAAAGCATACGTTCCGAACGGACAGGTGAATTTTGTCTTTTCCTGATCTTCTGGAGTAATGTCCACTTGATTATATCCCGAGTACCCGTCGAGAAAGCAATAATGGCTCTTCCCAGCTAACCGTTCGATGATCTGATCGATGAACGGTAGCAGGAAGTGATCCTTCTTGGCCGCCTAATTCAAACGTCTGTAGTCCACGCAGACGCGCCAAGAAGTCGGTACTCCGGTAGCGATCTCCTCTCCATCCTCATTGATCACTGTAGTGATACCCGTATTCTTGGGTACCAGATGAAAAGCACTAACCCATTTTGAGTCGGAGATGGGATAGATAAAATCAGCGCTCCACCATTGGATATTTCATTCATAACCACCTCTCGAAGATTCGGGTTCAGCCTGTGCTGAAACTCATGAGATGGCTTGGTGTCATCCTCGAGAAAGATGTGGTGGGAGCACAGAGCCGGACTAATCCCATGGAGATCAGATACTGACTACCCGAACGCCTTGCAGTTGTTCTCAAGAATTGCCATCAGACAGAATTCTTGATCTTCGGTCAGATTGGAAGAGATGATGATCGGGAATATTTTGGATTCACCCGCAAGGAATTGGTATTTCATACTCTGAGGCAATGGTTTAAGCTCACGGGGAGAAGGAACAGGGAGGGCGGGTTTGATTAGAGCCTGGGTATAGGCTGCTAGATTGATATGAGTGAGATCTGTCTGCTCTAGTTTAGAAAGATCTGGAGATGGTTGGATATTATGATTTGATTCAGTCTCCAGGATGGTTGTAGGCTATGACGATGGAGTCTGAAGTGATAAGAATCTAGAGAAGCACTGCCAATCTGAATGATATATGGGTGACTGACAGCTATGAGTATTCACTTCTGACTCAGAGGGATGTACAATGTTTGAATGATCTGAGAAGGTATTAGAATCGTCTCTGTTAATATTCTCGCTACTCGACTCTAGGACGGTGCCCTCTAATCTCCCATCCTCGACTATCTGAATCTCGGCTTCAACTGGAGGTGAGATGAAAGATTGGGTACCTGGTTTGGCCCAGACGGCCTCATCATCAGTTTGTACAAAGTCACAATCCTGATGACTGTCAGGCTCGTCATCAGATACTCGCTCTGATTCAGCTGATTTGGAATTATGGTCTTGGATCGTCTCTATATGTATACTTTCACCCTAGACGCAAAAGTACACCTTCCTGGTACCATAGTCGGAAACGGTCTTTGATGTCGTCAGAAAAGGTCGTCCTAGTATGATCGGGATATAGGTCACGCATTCAAGGATCGCCATGTCCAACACGACGAAGTCCACGGGAAATTTCAAACCCTGAATGGTGACAATTACGTTTTCGATTAAACCCTTAGGCCTCTTGACTGATCTATCAACAAACTGCAAGATCGTTCGACTTGGTCAAAGAGGCCCGAACTCAAACTTGTCGAGTAAGGAAGAAGGAAGGAGATTAATCAAAGATCTGCTATCTAATAGAGTTCGATCGAAAGTATGATTAAGGATCTTGCATCTGACATACGGTGCTCCCGAATCTGATCTCTTGGCTGGAAGATGGTTCTGAATAGCATGGCAGGTTTCCTTGGTCAACACATGGATCTCATAACAGTGATTACGCTGCCTCTTCTTTCTGTGGTCGTTCTTTTAAGCCTTTCTGAAGAAGAGGTGTGTATGCCAAGGCTTCCGAAAGAGTGAGTTGGATCGTAAACTTATTGAGCATCTCTTTCATCATATCATTCATTTGGATTTTTTTAGAGTTTTCTTTTTTAGCGTCTTTTCCTAAGCAGAGTGCTTTGGGAAAAGGAATCTGTACATCCTCTGGGTTAGTCTATACAATCAGAGGATCAGAAGAAGCAAAAGGATATGTTTTTGCAAGACGGGCACTTGCTTTCTGTGTAGTACCAGAAAGAGAGATGTATCGATCAACTATCTTTTTATTTCTTTTTTGAGTTCTTCTCTTTTGTACATTGTTTTGTGTTTTTCTTTCATCATCACTAGAAATGAAAAATGGTAAAGCATTTATGCCGGTGTTCAGCTCTGGCTTCTCTTCGGATTTGGTGGCTTCAACACCACCATCTCCATTGTCAAAGGTTGTGGCTTTAGCACCGTCATCGATGTCATCTACAGGCTCGCTTGTGTTATCTGGGGTATCTTCATCGAGCCTATTAGAGTCTCCGCCTACTGGAATCCTACCGCTCCTAAGAGAGATGAAATCAACATCATCACAGTAAATATCATCATCGGAGAATACATGTGATTGGAGGGTGGGTTCTGTCAAATCTACATGCTCTGACTTCCGCTTCAGATTATTTGGGTTGGGCTCTATCTGGGTGGGCAAGACGGACTTTCCTTTGACAAGATCAGTGACATGAGTTTTAAACTCATCCATTTCTCGCCTAAAAGTGACCTGCTAGTCAGTGATAAGGTTAGCAAAATATTCTAAGGCTGGATTATCATGGAAAGGCCCATGAGACTCGGATGAGTCGCCTCAGTGATATTGAGGCTGCTGCGGAGCTAACTGGTGCTGTGGAGGATACTGCTGCAAATGATGAGGTTGGTAAGTGCTCTGCCGCCATTGAGGTTGCTGATACTGACGAGGACCGTAATGTTGTTGCTACTCTCTGTTCTGCCCCATTGGTGCCTGCAGTTGTTGTTGGGAAGAGGTACCTCCTGTTGACCAACGAAAACCAAGGTGATCACGATGGATCTCTAGTTGTTGTGATCGATCATACCAGATCCCATTGACCTCAGTCAATGGCTCAGGCATCTCAGAGTATGCTGGAGGCATGGATGCCAAAGGTTGATCGCTCTGATACACCACCATATGAGTATCAGATGATGGCATCTACTAGAGTTGCGGGTATGCCGAGGGATGATGAGAAAGCTCAGAATGCACATGGTATATGTGCTGAACTGGAGGCCTCGGAAGTATACTTCGGTCTCGGTTACCTGAGTCAGCCTATGATCTCGAAGACCGGTTGGAATCAGATTATATCTCATGAAGGCACATAATCTATGTCTTCAGATCACTCAGGCATCTTTCAAGCTGGTCAATATTATCGAGCTTGTCTATGTTCTGGCACTTTTTCTTGATTAACTCCATTCAATCCAGCTTCTAACAAATGATCCACATATCAGCTGATGAGGATTCGATCGGAATTGAAATTGTAGAAGGTGGATTCCCTTCTATCTGTGCCACTCGGGAATGCTGATGATAAGTTGGTGGCTTCGTCTGGTGGTAGACCCGAGTCTGAGACATCATAGTGTAGTTCTCTGCCATTTTCTCGTAAATGGCCCAGACTAGATTCTCGTGCATCGAAAAATACGATCCACCACAAGCGACGTTCACCAATCCCTGTAACTACGGTGTCAACCCACTGAAGAAACTCTGTACGAGAGTCGGCTTGGAAAGCTCGTGGTGGGGACACCGATCGATGAGCTCTCAAAATCAGTCCCATGCCTCATAGAACTGCTTGTTCCCGATCATGGTAAAATTGCTAATCATGGCTATAGCAGCATTCGATCAAACGAGAGGGTAATACTTGTTTAGATATGCGGTTCTCAGCTCCTCCCACATCGAAACATATCTCCCTAAGTGTTTTAGCCAGTAGGCTGCTCGATCAACAAGGGAGAATGGAAATGCGATCAACTTGATCGTGTCCTCGTTGACGTGTGCATCATGCACCATGTTGCAGATCAACTCGAACTCCTGAAGGTGAAGGTGTGGCTCCTAAGTAGAAAGCCTGTGAAACTTGAGCAGCAGTTGGATCTTCTGAGGACGGAACTCAAAATTCATGTGGATGACAGGGATACGAATCTACCGATGAGTTGTAGTCGCTCCAGGGTTGTAGAGTTGTTGCATTGTATGGTTCAGATTCACTGGAGGTCTCTCTTGTTGCTCATGATCCTCAGGTCCTGGATGATCGGCTTTGGGGTGCTCAGTTGCAGGCTGGTCTCGTTGCGTGTGGAGCTGAGTCAGCTCGGTTCTGACATCATTAATGAGTCTATCTTGCTCCCTGATCTGATTCAGCATTGTCTCAAGGGCATCAAGTAGTCCGCTATTAATAGCAGCCTGGTCGATGACGACAGAAGTTGTTTACGGTCCTTTACCAGTCATGTCGTCTGGAAAGGAAAAGGAATCTAAATTAGGCTTTGCCAAATCAATGTGTAACTGATTATGATTATCGATAACTTGAGGTCATGATGGATGAGAATGAGTAGGAGAAGAAATCGACGACGACCTTCCAGGGTTAGAGTCACGCCTAGAAGGAACAACTCGAGTGGATTTTGGTTTGGGAAAAGAGACATCCTGAACTGATCTGCATGACGAGTAGGCTCGCGAGAGAGTGGATCGATTAGAGTCGACCGGAGCGATCGCCTTCCCATCATCTTGATGATTATAGTTGATCCTATCTGAAAAGATTAGACTCACACCGCAATCAAAAACAAAACAAACTCTGAGTTCACCAATGCAACCTCGGTGATGACCATAAGATTTCGGTCGTTTATCTTTTCAATTTTACGGTTGGTTGGCAAACAATATTATCACAGATTAGCGAGATCAGATATGCGCCTGAAACTTCCACGTCGTACTGTCCCGATTTCTCACCAGAAATCACCTAGTCTCAGCCAGTATGGAAGTAAGTATGGACTGTTTCTGGCTACCTATGTTACTTGAGGATGGAGCCTTATGTAGTGTCCTCTAAACCTCCCATTCTGCTAAGTAAACTCAGACCATTTCCGATTACCCGAGTGTACCCACTGATGATAGGTGATTAAGGACATGAACTAAGTAGTATTTTGATAGAAGCCCAGACTCTAACTCTACCTTATTTGTTGTCCCTCACTCACTGATCTGGAGGTAGTACCTGCGATGCAGTTTCGAGGATTGCTCTCCCAATACAAGTGGAGTCGTTACGTTTATTTTAGAGTCATATAGAATTAGTAGTCCCTGTTTTAATTTTCGGTTTTCACTTTTTTTTGGATATTTTCAGAGAAAGATGTCTAATGTATTTTTATCTTTTTCGGATTGTCCCTAGATACAATCACCTAAGTGTCGTATCCTAAGCATACATCTAAGCTACGGTTATGTAGAGAAAGGGAAAACCGCAAGAATCCTAACAACCACCTATCTCGAAAAGTCGCGGAAAACCATCGATAAAATCGCGATGCAAAAAAGCCGTGATGGGTGCCCTGCTCCCTCAGGAGTACAACCCTATTACAACAGACCCTGATAAGAAGATAGAAAGAGGTACAAGTCGGGATGCCTTTACGAGGCCCCTTTCTACAAAAACAAAGAAATGTGCAAGTGCCCTTGATTGATTTTTTTATATTTTTATAAGAAATTAAAACAATCCGCAGCTTTGCGGTTCTATCTCGTGCTACTCAATCTGTGTTGCACTACTCAGAAACCAAAAAACCGTGCGGTTAGAGAAGTAAAATGACGCAAAGAAAAAAAATCTAAACCTAAATCTACGGTTTACCTAATGTTGCCTCCCTGGTAACGGCGCCATCTGAAAAACTCAAGAATCCATGGTCTGATTCTTTCAGATTCCTGCAAAGGAGGAAACAGAGAAAAGTTGCGGTCATTATATCGACCAGGTGAGTTCTAACAGAAAAGATTAAATTTTAATTAATCTTCTTTTATTTTTTATTTATAGTCCTAAACTTAAGTGTATAGTGGTTAAGTACGGGAGTGTCGAACTCAGGGAGGCAAACTATTTAAACTAGGGGGAAACTATAGACAACGACGGTTATATGGGTCTCTTAATTTTTATTTTGTTTTTAGGATTTTTTCTGAATTTTTATTTGATTTTTATTTGATTTTTTTATTTTTTTTATTTTCTTATGCAAAATATGGTAAAATACTAAAAGTATTTTTTATAGGATTTTTAAAGGTATTTTAATTTTTTTTCCTGATTTTGAAAAGTTTATTATATTTTTTAGTGGTTTTATGATTTATTAAAAAATAGAAAATCTTTTTAATTTTTGATTTTTTTATATATATAGCAAAGGAATAGGTATTTTAGTTATATTTATATTTTTGTATAAGATGTAGAGAGTATGTATAAGTAGATGTATACTATTAAGGGTGTTTGTGTAATTTTCAGGAAATTCTTGAGCACGTGTAATATGCAAGAATTTGAGATTGTCGTCGCAAAAATCTCAAAGAAGCACGTGTTGTCCGCATCATTCCATCACAGACTGGACTGTTTGTTATAATAGAAAACCGAGGGTTGTTTATGCAAAATCGCCAGAAAAAAAATCTCTGCTCATGCACACGTGACACGCATGATTGCGCTTGAGCAGTGGGTGGCGTCCTTAATGCAGCGGTGACGCGTGGCTTGACATCACGCGTTCGATCTGGGCTCGGAACGGACGTTTTCGATTTTACCTGGACAGGAGATCCGATCTTCCCCTTTTCAAAGTCTGTAGGCGGCGACAATGATATTTCAGGTCACACTCCAATCTGTTGCGAGGTGTTCTGATCTAAAGCCTCCGCACTCCGATCAACTACGAGGATGTTTTATCGTCTTCAGGTATAGATGCGAGTTCGGTCGGTACTCTTCTGCAGGTGAAATTGATGTTCTTCTGAAGACGTGGTGACATTTGAATATCGATCAGCATGGTGGTTTGACGTAGCTCATTGCGTTGTGGATCGCATCAGTGAAGGCTGATCTAATCTCTGCCTCTAGAAGTTGTTCTCTGCAACTAAAGCACATGAGCTCGAGGCCAAAATCCTCGATGTAATCTTTTTCGATGGGCTTCACGCATGATGGTTCTAGGTAGTTCTTCGAGTCGAGGTGTCCGAAGGTAGAGGTAGTTGACGATCGAAGGTGTTCAAATGCGCTACAGGTCTTCAAATGATGGCTTCGAATCTCCTGGTGTTTCCAGCGATGGAGTCTCTCAACATGTGCTGAACGGATGTGAAACTTTCTATCATGCGATGAGGAATTCCTCAGGTGATGGATGCTTCAATTGGTTGCCAATGACGGTGATGAGATATGTGATATGCAAGCTAATTCCTTGCTCATCGTCGATCAACTCCAGATGATGGTGATCCCCGATGATGTTGTGCTCCAATGGTACTAACTTGAACCTGATGGAACTACTTCTGATGCTTGATCTCAACGGCATATACCTGCATTTACACAACACTAACTCGAGGTGTTTGACCTCGGTCCAAAGAAGAGAGAAGTGAAAGGAAGATCTATCAATGCGGATGATCGAACTCCATGTCTTCGATCATTGGACGTGATCGGAGATGATAGGTATGCGGGGTGGAAAGGAAAACAGAGAGGCTACGAAGATGGAGACGATGAAGAATAATGGGAAATGAGAAATAGATGAGAAGAGGATGGACGAAATTAGAGAAAAAGAGATATAGAAGATAAACTAACCTGGAAATGCAGGATGCGGTTGAAGGTTGAAGGACATCGCTTGTGGAATGGAGCATATGCTCCTGTTCCTCGCCTCGAGACGCGACGGCGATACTCGCGGAGGCTGGGCCATGCGTGGCGGAGCAGAGCTACAACACTAGCGGAGTCGATCTCGCCGCACCTGGCTCAACGACGCTCAAGGGGTGGTTGTCACCCACTCTCTCGACCTTAGAGATCTTGAAATGGAGGACGCAACATGGCGGATTCTGAGCTCGGAGGGGTTGCGGACCTATAAATAGGGATATGGGGATCAGATCACCGTGGCGGTGACCGGTGTCGGAGGCGGTTGGGCAATGGTTGGCCGTTGGAGAAGTTGATTAACGGCATGGGAGGTTGGCGGAATGAGGCGCTTGTGGGGAAGAAGATCCTTCGGGGAAGAAGGGCTTCATTTGGTAAAAAAATGAGAGAGGGGAAAATAAAATTACTAAAATTAATCAATTAGTTAAATTAATAAATAACTAATAATAAGATAAATAAATAATTTAAGTAAATAAATCATTAAATAAATACATTCGGAAAATAAATGAAATAAATTTAATAAAATAATAATATAAATTACGGTTTATTGTACAATATACCAATACGGACCCGGAAACCGTGTTTTTCGCATTAACTTTGATTTTAGCGAAATTAGTGTCATTTTGTAGTCAATTGAAAAATATAATTTTGAGGTCCGAATTTGCTCAATTCGGAGTTCATACGGCCAAGTTATGATTCCTGGATGAAAAAAATAGCAGCTTCAGACCTTCAGATTTAATTGGTATTTTAAGTTACTTTTATTTTTATATTTTTATATACAATTTTAGAAGATTTTAGGAAAAATAATTAAGTTAGTCGGGTTTACGGTTATTTTATGCAAAATCCAGGAAGTTTCTGCATATAGTACACAAAGACAACGGGTCCAAAAGGTTGAAACTCACTGGTTTTATCCAATTATTTTTCTGATATTTTTATAAAATAGTGTTATGTACAAAACGGATTTTAGAAGTGAGTTTGGTCTTTTTGGAGTTTTCTATAAATAGTTACGAACCTTGGAAGTCGTTTTGCGGCTTTTCTGGTTCATTGCGGTTAATTATTTTTATTATCAAAATATTTTTCTGATATTTTTATAAAATAATATATATTTTTATGAACAATTTTTGCAAAAGGAGTATTTTAATTTGAGATGGTTTTGGTGATAAATAAAATAGGCGAAGTATTTACATGGTGAAAATTGGGTAATTTATATATTTGATCTTGATTTTCTGAGTAATTTTATAAGTTAAGATCCTTATCTCCCCTACTTATTTCTTTTATCAACTCGGTCAATATTGACCTGGTCTCGGGGTTTAGCATCAGTCTGTATATTACATATACATCCTTTTTTTCTCTTTATTCTTTTACTTTGTTAAAAATAAGTGTTAGATACATAATATTAAGATTTGTGGTTAAAATGTTAATTAATGGAAATTAGTGATTATTTACATGTATTTTACTAAGGATTTTAGCTAAAATGAAAGAATAAAGGCGATGAATCATGGATTCATCAGTGACGCACGCACCCGTCATTGGGTACCCTTGACGTACCACCTTACACGATCTCCTGCCAACCGTCGCTAGAAGAATTCTTCGACGCATCTGGTCGATTCCAAGAGACCACCATATCACGGCTTATATGGATTGATCACCTGCTATGTCACATCGTCTCGTCGACGTCAACCTTCGCTCTCATCCGTCGCATCGTGTCCCTTCAACAACATTGAACCTGACTCTGATACCACTTGTTGGGCACGGAAGAGATACCAACTCTACTCCGATACTAGTTGACGGGAACATGACCCACCAGTATTGTCTCCTCTCGGATACCAGATCCCTGGATACGGAAGTAGATGTAGCTATGGATGTGAATGCGCAATCGATCACCATCACAGAAGCAGATGAAGAAAATAACAACTAGGTATAACAGTGGTCGGTCAGCTCTCGTGACTATCAAAGAAGAAAGACCACTAAAAGAAGAACGAGTACAACTCTCTCAGTTCCCTCGCTCTCTTCCTCTCTTCTCTCCCTTTCCCCCTTTCTCTCTAGAGGTTACATTGTTCTTGTGGTGATGTTGAGGCAATGCCTCCACCCCCTTTTTATATAGCTCAAATACAACCCCCATAGTCCTATTCCCAATAGAACTATAAATAGAATATAACTCGATTAGTATTAGGATTAGGAGTCCAATCGCAGTAGGATTCTCAATCCTAATATATATGACTCTAATCCTAATAAAACTTTCAGCCAAAGACATGCCAATCAGACAACCAAGATACTAACACAAGATTGTCAATCCATTAAAAAAACCAACTGCAATATAAATTGAAATACACCCTTAATCCTTCTGACACTACCTTTTTGTACAATTCATACTCATAACATCACCAATGTAAGTTGAGAATACTTTCATATGTCCTCTCATATATTCTAATGAAAAAAAGGATAAGCTATCCTTATCCTCAATAACTCTCCTATGACCAAATTGTTGTTTACTTTTGAGGCAACTAAAAAGTAAAAAAAATTATAGTTATGATACAAAATTGTCTACAATCAACAAAAGAATGTATACAAGAATTCATTTCTTGTGCAAAGGATGAGATTCAAGATGTCATATAAAGAATAGATGATGGATATCGTATTAATCTTAATGTCAAGTTCTTACATTTTCCATACAAGTTGTAACACCAACTACACCCAAATCCACACAATATGTTGATACAAAAGGCTAGAAACTTTTTAGAAATGAAATCAAGTTGTTGAGGAGGGATTCAAAAGCTAAATTGGAAAAATTACAATTTCAAAAGAAAGAAAATCTTCCAATGAAAACGTACACAATGAAACGGAAATAAAAAATGTCAACATGAAAGAATCCAATTATCAAGTCCCAAAATCTTGAATCAAAGAAAGTGCCTTACCGATCCCTTACAACAATGCCCATATTACCTTGTCGTGATGGCCCTTATCGAGCCCTTACATCAACCCTTATCAAAATTCCACTTTCCAAGAACTAAATGTTAAACCCACGATGCCTCCTCTCTTAAACCCTAACGTGCTGAAATTGAAAAGAAGAAAAAGAAGAAGGATAGAAAACTTCACTGAAAGAAAATTCGATGACGATATTGCTCTGAGTCAATGCCGGGTCTTGTTTGTAAGCATACTTTGAGTCTTCCAAAGCCATGAAATGGGTGGGTTTTCAGCCTCGAGTTCTCCAAGTCAATGGGGGGAGCCCTACGATGAAGTTATCAAGTTGATTAAGATTGCAAAGTGGGAGGAAGGAACATGGAGTGGTGTACCATGGGGGAGCATAGATATTATTAATCGGAGAAAACATAGGATGCAAGGAGTGGGATGAGCGTGTAGGGAAAAATTAAGGAGATTAGCGTGAGGGAAAAGAAACTAAGAATGAGGAGTCGGAAGAGAGCATGATGGAAACATATAGGAAGGGGGAAAAGACTTTGTTTTTGTGACAATAACAATGACTACCACCAATTCTTGTCATAAAATAAAAATTTAACCATATTTGAAAATGGTTCTAAATGACAATCACAAATACAACAATCATTTGTGACAATTATTCAAGTCCACGTAATAACTGTCGCTACCACTTGTTTTTTGGGACATGTCTATAAACCATTACCAAAATCAATACATTCGTGATGATTTAAGGGAACCATCGCAAAATAGCATCTCTAATTACATGTTTGTTTGTAGTGTGTCATCATCACATGTTCCCCGTGATGAATCGTCAAACCATCAGTGTATTGCTTTAAGAGTAGATCAGCATCCCTGAGGTGACCAAAGTGATTCAACCAGAAAATTTTAATTGATTTTTTATTATTTAGACTGTTAAACTTAAGTGTATGGTGATTAAGCACCAGAGTATTGAACTCAATGAGATAAGCTATTTTTTCGAGAGAAACACAAGTACAATTAATTGATTATTAATGGTGTATGGATTTTAATGTTTTTTATTTATTTTATGAAATTTGTATTCTGTTTTAAAGAAGTTTTATACTTTTAAGCAGATTTTGTTATAGCAATATAGGTATAGGCTTTTGTGGTTTTTTTATAGATTTTATATTTTCATATTTCATGATTTTACTTTTTTTATATTTTTATAGATTTTTTATGCTTGAAAAAGGATTTGTGTATAAATATATGTGAATAAGGGATCACGGTATTTTTAATATTTTTGAAATATAGAAATAAAGTCAAAAAGAATTTTTGGTATTATAATTTTTATCCATTTTTAATGAATTTCGTAGGATTTTCAATATAATCGATTAAAAATGTTTTTAAGTTGAAAATAAGGTTTTTATTAAAACATAACCGTATTTTGATTTTTGAAACACTAAATAGTGAGAAAACTTTCCGATTTTATTGTTACTATAGAGAATTGAAACACCTTTTAAAACAAGTTGTTGTATAGTTTTTTATTTTCCTTGAATTACTTATGAATTTTTAAAGTTTTGAAAAATAGTGACGTTTTTATAGTTTCCTTTTTAAATTTTATATGGTTTTTGTATATATGAAAATAGGAGGTATATATATCGAATATATTTTTGGAATTTTGCAAAGTATATTTGTATTTTGGGAATGTTTAAATATGAGAACATTTTTTTAGTACTGTTTTTACTTTATTAAAAATAATAATTCAAAATAATTGTGGAAATTAATTTAATATAGTATAGAGTGTTGTATTAGGAATTTTTTAAAAGGAAAAGAGCCCGCGCCGTATAGGTTTATGGTCCAAAACTTCTTCATTTAATCTCCAAAGAGTCTACAAGTTTTTTAGGGGGAGTGGGGGTGGGGTGATATAAAACTACATACTCCTACTCTCAACAAGCACCTTTGCATGCCATTTTCATCATTTCTTGCTAATCAAATAACCCAAATCATTGTCGTGAAGTGGTTTGCTCCTTCTCAGTACCATGCCAATCCGCTCCAATGGATTCCTAGTATCTTGAGGACACCATCAATTGACATTGTGGGACATCCAAGGAGCTTGCATGCCTTTTCGAAGCTCCCACACCTGAAGAAAGAGATGCTCCACACCATGTTGGATCTGCATCCTGAACGAACCTTGAAAACTCGTCTTCTATCAACAATCTCCACCTTGTGAATAACCACATGAAGATCTTAACTTGCGCAGGGATTTTCCACCTCCATATTCTTCTGCAATCCGCCACGCAACCCCTAGGGTCAAAGATCATTGGTCTCTTCAATGATCGGTATGCCTTACCCACAGAAATGTATTAGGAACTTTTAGGTGTTTTTGTTATAAATAAATGAAAAAATGTACTTAATAAGGGAATTATTTAATATGCAGTAAGAGGGCTAAATATTAGTTTCTGTAAATTAATAGAGCGCGGAAGAAATATCCAAAATTGGCAGGGCAAGCAATGCAGAAAGACCATGAATCACGTGTTTTTCAGAGGTGCAGCTGTACTTGTCTGCGAATCACAATAAAAGCGAGGGTACGTCACAAATAGATCAGGCATCACGTGAGTCATTCACGTGCGTCTAGAAAGCTCAGATCCAGAAGTAAATATCTTAAATACTAGGGAAAAACCATGCAAATATACCACAAAATATCGGTCGAGCTGCGCGTGAGGACACTTAAGCGGTGGACGATCTTGATCAAGCGACCGTTATGAATCTGACGGTCCAGGTGTTTGCATGTGGGATAGTCTCGTGCGTTTGATGACACGCGATCAAACGGCTAAAATTAATCCGGATCGAACGGCTTCGCTACGGATAACTTCATAGGATCAACGACATATGCTTATTCTGGAGCCTTGAATGTTATCATCATCAACTTGATCTCATGCGGCAGATCAAATCTCCGGTGACGTGTGAATCAGTGCCGCTCGATTGAACATCGGTTGGAACTGCGCGATGGTTTTTGTGAATCAATTGCCTATCTCCTGCAGGTGCGACGATGAAGATGCTCTCATCTATTGGTTTCGAATCGATCGTCCTCCAGATGCCGATGCCGAAGGCTTCGTCTCCAGGTGCTTATTTTCCTCCAGGAGCTTTCGAGACTCCAAGTGATGGCTCGTTTACTCCCAGATCTACGATGCTCCAGATGCTGCCCCTCCTGTTCCTTGACGCAATCGGATGCTCGATAGATCTCGTTCGGATGAGCTGCTAACGTTGTTGATCAATGATGCTCGGTGAGGGCTAAATGTTAGATCTGATCTACTCGTACCCGATGATCATTGTTGCCGTGCTAAGGTCCTCGCTCCTGCAATGACGCAGAATCACTCGAGGTGTAGAGCCTCGGTCCAAAATAGAAAAGGAAAGGGTGACTGTAAAGCTCATGCAAAGGCGGAGGATAGAGCTTACTGGAAGTGGAACGTTGATCATATAGAAGGCTCGCCTCCGGGACCGGCGTGGTCAAACAACCGCCTCCGGTGGTTGCGGCGTGGTCGGATTTTCGGGAAGAACGTAACCGCCGGGCGTGGGGGGGGGGGGGACGGACTTAGCGAGGGGACGAACACACCCCTATATATAGATCTACCTCCATCGGGAGGAGCACATCATCTGAGAACAACCTCGCCATAAGGAGCCCTCTCCTATTACCCATCTCTCCATCCCTTTCTCCCTGTTTTTGTTCTCTCTCGCAACCAAGAGATTGGAAGCATACCTCGACGATATTCTACACATCTATCAAAGCCCGGATCTCACCCCTCACAACGCTGCTGACCGCTTCAACGACCGTCGGAAGGAGGAGCTCCATCGCCGAAATCGTTGCCGCCCTCTCGTTCTCTTCGAGGCGGCTGCCGTTTCTCACCAGACCCGAAACCCTAACAAAGTTAGAGATTCAAAATGACAAGCAAGACTATTGCCACTGAGGTAAGGAAAATAGAGTACTTCAATGGTACTAATTATGAGTTGTGGAGTAGAAAGATCTACTATGGCCTATTGCACGATAGTATCCACTCCATCATAGATAAACCTGGCCCAACCTTATCTGAGAATCCAACTATGGAGAAAATTACGTCCGCGAACAGTGGGAGAAAACGAATAATAGGGCTAGGAACTTTATGCTGACCCACATGGATCTGAACCTGATTCAGATCTTTGAGACCTGCGAATCAGCTTACGAACCCTGGACCGCAGTTGAGGACAAATATCACTCCAAGTCGGAAGTGAGCATCCAGCTTCTTCTACACAAGTACAGCTCGTGTAGAATGAAGGAATCTGAAAGCGTCCTTGAGCACGTGAACAAGATGATCGTGATGGCCAAAGATCTGACGGCTGTTGATTGCGCGATTTCAGAGAGGATGCAGATCGCAACCATATTAGGAAGTCTCCCATCGTCATTCGACATGATTGTCACATCTCTGCGGATGAATGGCAACATTAAGTCTGTGACGGACTTGCCTGCACAGTTGGCAATTGAGTAGGACCTCTCTAAACAAAGATCGAAAACTGAGATCTTTGAGGTCGAGGAAGAAGAAGAAGCAAATGTCGTGCACGTGAAGAAAAGGTTGGGCCCCTCCAAGGCGAATTTCAAGGGAAAGAGTGGGAAACACCCACACGGCTTTTGCTACGGTTGTGGCAAATATGGTCATTTTAAGGTCAATTGCCCCAACAAGAAGAAGTCAGGAATTTCTAAAATGCCTGAAAATAAAGGCAAGAAGAAAATGGAATTCATGGCTGTTGTGGAATGCTACTCCGTCATCACGGACAGTGATGGATGGTGGATCGACTCTGGAGCAAACAGACACATCGTCAAGACAAAGGAGTGCCTGGTGGACTTCAAGGAGCTGAGCAAAGGTGAACAGAGGATCTTTATGGGGAACAATACCTACCTGGATGTGGAAGGTGTTGGGACATACAGACTTGACCTGGGGGATAACATTATGGTGCTGAATGATGTACTGTATACCCCAGGGATACGCCGGAACCCGATCTCTATCCCAGTGTTGTTCAAGAAAGACTTCAAAGTTAGGTTTTTATAATAAGCGTATTTCTATTGGCAAGAACAAGAAGGTCTATGTGATAGGAAAATTTGTAACCGAGCATGACCTATTCCGTCTTCCTGTAATAAATTCTAGTGAATCAATGAATGTCGCTTCTGATTATTCCTTGTGTTATTTGTCTGACTACGACTTGTGGCACATGAGATTGGGTCATCCCGAAAATTCTAAGATGGATCAAATGATTAAGGCAAATCTGTTTCCTAAGATCACGGGTGCAAGGACATTGCCCTACGAACACTGTCTGACCGGTAAAATGACGAGAAGACCCTTCTTAATCGGAATTCGGTCAACAGAACTACTAGGTTTGATTCATTCAGACATATGTGGACCATTGAGCGTCGGCACACATAGAAATAAAGAATACTTTATAACATTCATTGATGACTACTCGAAGTTCTCCTATGTCTATCTATTAAGAAGAAAGTCGGAAGCACTTGAAACATTTAAGAGATATAAGACAGAAGTGGAGATAAGATTGGGAAAACCAATCAAGACTCTTAGGACAGATAGAGCTGGAGAATATACCTTAAAGGAGTTTAAGGATTACTGTATTCAGACAGGCATTCGTAAGCAGACTACAATGCCTTATACACCACAACAGAATGGTGTAGCAGAAAAAAAGAATCGAACTTTGATGAATGCAGTAAGGTGTATGCTTTCACACTCAGGACTCTCTAAGAAATTCTGGGGAGAGGTAGTGTTGAGTGCGAACTATATACAGAACAGAATTCCCACCAAGTTTGTTAAATCAACGCCACATGAAATATGGAATGGTAGAAAGCCCGAGTTGGGCCATCTTCGGAAATGGGGATGTCTAGCACATATTCTGGTACCGAGTCAACTTAGAGACAAGGTAGACTTCAGGACATTAAAGTGCAAGTTTATTGGATATAGTGAACATTCTAAAGGATATAGGTTCTTTCATGAAACTAAAGGTCTAATCGAAAGTCGTATTGCGACTTTTCTTGAAATTCATCAAGAAAAAGAGCATGAAGTAGAGGAATCAAATCCTTTGATTGTCCTACAGGACAATGAAGACGACCTGAGCATTAGACAAGAACTTAAGAATGATATCAATCATCCAAATGTAGAGAATGAACTTATGGAACATGATGATCCTTTAGAATAAGTGGGTGGACCTAGGGTTGGGCATGGGCCGGGCTCGGGCCGAGTTCGCCTTGGCCCGGCCCAAGCCCATTTTAGAATATGGGCTAACGGGTCGGGCCTAGGCCCATTTTATTTTCAAAAATTAGGCCCAAGCCCAAACCCGGCCCAAATAAAATGGGTCGGGTTCGGGTCGGGCCGGCCCAATTTAACACCTATGTATACGAATATCATGTCTTCCATTCTTTTGCATTTGTGTGGTTGTTTCTTATGCATGTGTGCATGTTTAAAACTATAAAGTATGCTAACTAATTTGTGATTTTAACATTAGTTGTATGTTGGAAATACAAATGTGGTAAAAATATGGCGACTTAAACCACCATTCAATTCACCATTACATATTCTATTGTAGATGCGGGCACTATGACCCAATACAAATTGGTTACTAACAGTTGTACATGCTGTAACACTTGAGGACACAGATTCCATTATTGCATATTAATGTAATAATCTTGTATATTAATGTAATAATATCCTCAATCCACTATTGGATATGATTATTAATGTATCTAAGCATTTATTTTACACTTGAATAAGGATAGTAAAGTTAGAACATGGTATTTGGAATGAACATGAATATAATTGATATAATTATACCGTACTGGATATAAATATACTTGCTTTAGAATGGATCGGGCTATCGGGCTAACGGGTTTGGGCCTTCTAAGGCCCAAACCCAGCCCGTTAATCAATATGGGCTCATTTTAGGGCCCACGGCCCGCCCATTAAATTTCGGGTTCGGGTTTGGGTCGGGTTATACGGGTCGGGTTTTGGGCCGGGTCGGGCCGGCCCAGCCCAATGCCCAACCCTAGGTGGACCCAGACAACCCACGAGTATAATCGGCAACAAGAGACCCAGAACACGACCCGTATGGATGGAAGATTACCATTTCTATGGGTGCGAGGTGTCGTGCTACACCGTAGATGAGGATGTTGCAGATTGTACAAATCTCATATCCTTTGATGAAGCTATGGTTTCATCTGAGTCGGAATCATGGTCAACCGCCGTGAGAGATGAGTTGGCCTCAATCGAGCGAAACGGTGTTTGGGAATTATGTGATTCGCCAGAAGGTAGGCAATCCATAGGATGTAAGTGGGTATTCATGAAAAAGTACCGAGTTGACGGTACCGTTGACAAATACAAAGCCAGATTAGTTGCCAAGGGTTGTACTCAGCAAGCTGGAATAGATTTCCAGGAAACTTACTCTCCAGTGGCTAAGTTTGCATCCATTTGGATGATCTTAGTCATAGTCGCTTATATAGATTTTGAATTATTCCAAATGGATGTGAAGACAACCTTCCTTTATGGAGAATTAAAGGAGGAGATTTATATACGACAACCTGATGGTTCTCGGGTTGAAGGTCAGGAGAAAAAGGTTTACAAAGTAAGAAAGTCATTATATGGCTTAAAGCAGTCTTCACGGTAATGGTATCTCAAATTTCACGAGAAAGTTATTCAATTTGGATTTGTTCAAATAAATTAGATAACTGTGTGTATGTCATGAAGAGTGGGAGCAGGTTTGCAATCATGTCATTGTATGTAGATGACATTCTGCTTGCAAGTAATGACATACAAACGCTCAATGAAATCAAACAGAAATTAAGCTATGAATTTGAGATGAAAGACATGGGAGAAGCATCCTATGTTCTTGGAATTCAAATAACAAGAGACAGGGACTCAAGGACATTGAACCTTAGTCAGGAAAGATATTTGCATACTGTATTAAGGAGATTTGGAATGCAGAACAACACTCCAACTCCAACACCACTTGTGATGGGAAAGAGACTCAGTAAGAGTCAGTGTCCCGAAAAGGGGCAGAAACCTTTAGATGTACCATATGCACAAGCGGTAGGAAGTCTAATGTATGCAATGATGTGTGCTCGACCTGACTCCAGATGGGTCCGTAGGACCAGATTCCTGCACAAAAATACTCCTACACTCGAGAGCTACTCCCTCGATCGTAGGATGAAGTTGAAAGCATTGCGAGATGGAGGGGAAGTGATGCTTCGATGAAGGTGAAGGACCGTGCTTTGAATCACCTCGATTCGAGCAAAATCGAGGGTAAATGATAGGGCTTTTGTGGACAAGGAAAAGGGGAAAGAAATGGTAGCGGAATGGAGTTGGAACAGGGTTAATACAATGCGGGTTTGGTGTCGGAGTTGAAGATCTAGTGATTTTGTTTTTTTTTTCAAAATTACTCTAAATGCAGGGTCAAAGGGTGAAATTAAATTATACTGTATGCTAAGGAAGCAAAATGCAAGCTACGAGGATGTACTTAGAATCTTGATGAGCTACGAAAGCTTGGAGTAGAGGAGGTCGATGGAGATGAACGTCGACGAACCTAGATCTTCCTCTATAGGTCCTTATCCATGCCTCAAAGGGGCGGAGGTCTTCCTGACGTAACCAAGGACTCGACGGAGCTGTCCAATGGGGTTTAGGAAGGCTGAAGAGAGATCAAAACTCAAAATGAAGTTGGAGTAGGTTATTTATAGACAAAGGTCCGATGACTTTTGGAAGGGAGATGGCATACAACATGATGGGGGTAGGTAAAGATTCGGTAGTGGGCAATGGATAAGGATGTTTGGGCTAGAGATTGTTGGTGATCTCGAGGAAGGAGGAAGATGGAGATGGCGTGAAGATTGGGAAGAAAGTGTAGGTACAACTCTAACACAGGAGGGGGGGGGGGTTGTGGGTTGTACAGTTGGCCCACCTGGTCAACATTTCCAGCTCTCTGCTTGGTGTACGTGGACCAACCAGAAAATTCCAATGCTAAAAATATTTGTAAAATCAATATAAAATAATAAATGAATTAGTTAAATTTTATTACAACATAAAAAATATTTGTAATTTAATGTATTATATAATGCCTATTTTTTATTTTTACAAGGCTATTTATTAGATGTTACATTTTACATGTATATCCATAGGTATTTATACATGTATTTTGACTATTTGTTTTCAATTTGTGATATATATATATATATTATTGTTATATACAAATATTTTATATATTTTAAATTTATTTAATTACATATTTAGGTATTTTTATTGTTTTTTATGAGTTTATTCATATAGTTGATTAATTATATACATTATTCTTATATATTAGAGTAATAGATTTATTCTAATTTTATTTTAATAGTTTTATTTCATTTTAATTATGGTATGTGTTTCAAATATCATTTACAATTTTATAAAAACACAAGGAGTTGAAAAATATAACGAGTAAATATATTGAATATAATATACAATATATAGCACAATGATGGCTTAAAAACTAATTTTTGCATCTTGAATCCAAATTAAAAATATAAATATGTACAAAATACAAATAATAAAAAATATATAACTAATATGCAATTGTACATATATGATAGTATCTATAAAGGGCGACTTTCACATTTTAACTCTGATTTTAATGAAATTATCCTCATTTTGATGATAATTTTATTTCACTACAATGAAAGTGAGTTTGGAGATATTCGAGTTTATACCGAGTAGATATTGATCTTTAATTATTAATGTTACATTTTTCGTTTATTATACTAGGTTATCTGTGCATGATCTATTTTTGAAAATATTTTTATTATTTTAATATACATTTATATATATAGTTTTGAATAAGAACGTATTTTTGTTTGAAATTATTTTTTTTGATAAACAAAATAGTACAAGATATTTACAAAAAGAATATGATACACGTATACAATAATTATCTTGATTTTTCTTGATTTTATAAGTTATTTACCTTATTTTCCCTACTTTATCCTTTGCTGACCATATCCATGTTTGACCTAGTCTCGGTGTTTAGAGTCGGTTTGCATCTATGGCACATATATACATCCTTCTTTTATTTTCATTATTTATTCTTTTATTTTTATGTAAACAAGTGTTAAATCTATAGTATTAACAAACGATGTTAGTTTATTAAAAAGTGAGAAATAGTTATTATTTACATGTATTTTACTATAGATTTTACGTCAAAGAAAGAATAAAACCGATGAATCATGGATTCATCACTCAATAAAAAAAAGTATAACACCGATAAATCCATTTGACACTAATTGTAAAATAGCTCCATTGAGTACATCACTGGTTACAGAACCAATTCCTATAATAATAAATTTCATATGAGATACGGAGATGATTCCTAGTAATTATAATGATTAAAAATTACCAATTCAAAATGATTCCTATTTTCATTTATTAAATAATATTTTTAAGTAGCTAGAAAGTTCGTTTGAACTTTTCAAGTACTAAATATTTCTTTACCAACATCTGATTATGAGCCATTAATGAATAGTGAATGTTGTGCTGGGATACATCCGGCAAAATGAAACTTTCATGAAAGATAAGCAAATGAAAAGCTTCATAAAAGTTCTTTTAGAATCGAGAATGAAGTTTTCATTCTGTACATGTCATATCATGAATTAGCAATTGCATCCAATCTCTGAAAAATCCTCAAAAGGACTTTGACCCTTTAATCAGCTAAAGATTTGTCCCCGCAACTATGATGAGAAAGAAAGTCTCACTTTTAGCCATAGTATGTATGATAAAGCCTCAAAATATATGAGGTAAAGGACCACAATCTAGGCAAATTTGGAGTTCGTTTGGTTCGTGGTGTGTCCCGGGTTAGCTCGGGGCAACCTAGTAAACCCCTCTGCAATCTTGGGTTGGAATTTCATTACAAATCAATGTGACATCACATCACATCACATGCCATATTATAATCCTCATAACCATCCAAACTGCTACCATTCACGATGGGTTACCCCAACCAACCCCAACCCAGTAACCAAACTATCCCTTGGGGTATGAGAGTAGAAGAGTCGACTTTGCAAGATTTTGCCACTGGTGGCCAACTTGACTTATTCATTATGGATTGTTACCAATATTTGATCCTAGGGAATTACACCTTCTTTTAACAGTTGGCATAATAACAATGAAAATGTATCCCTCTTTAATGAGATTATACGAGCAAATGTACGAGTCGAAATATATCACTACTATGGGTACATCTACTATTACGTGGGGGATTTTTAGTATTAGTGTACCATTCGAGGGGTCGATAAGCTAATTCTAGTAAATGTGTATTTACCAAGCTGCCCACCCAAGCTAGTGTATGTTATAAACATTATAACTAAACTTCGTATGAAGATATCTCGAGAAATCTCTGAAGATAGAATTGGTTCTTAATAAGCAAATCTCTAAGACTTTGATGATTCGTCAAAATTCAGTAGTAGAAGACCCATAAAGAAAGCTAGCTGGAAAGTTGGAAAATCTCTACTAAGATAAGAAGTGAATACCTACACTCCGTAGATTCCAGGCTAAAGGCGTTCTTAAGACCCATACTTAAGCATGATGTAAAATAGATTTAAACTTTCATATCCATTTTTTTATGAGAATAAGGATTATACAATTTCAAAATTTTAAGGATATGGACGTTCAATTTCACAAATAGGCGTCAAGACTCGCCCTTCGGGAGACCCTCGCTTGAGAGTAAGCTCTCAGCAGCCTCTCATTCGATGTGGTGTAACACCCCAACCCAAAAATATTTCCACATCGAAACCTTACGAAAGTGTGAGAGTTCGTTATAAGAGTGGGCAACTAGTACTTGATAACTTGAGTTTGGACATTTAAGATAGTTGTTGAAGGGTCCTATCATGCTTGACCAAATAAATTATTAGGGCCAGGTTTCTCCAAGAACGGTTCGCCAACCTACATGTTATTCGAATTTCATCAGATTCAGAAACCCTTATGCCCTCTATTTAGAACAAGTAATTTTAACGGTCT
Source organism: Ottelia alismoides (assembly GCA_037367405.1). Lineage (NCBI taxonomy): Eukaryota > Viridiplantae > Streptophyta > Magnoliopsida > Alismatales > Hydrocharitaceae > Ottelia > Ottelia alismoides. Next base: position 291,654 of record JAZKJV010003121.1, read on the forward strand.
TAGAACTGCTGTAATTGTACATGTTCTAGATTGAGGGCAACTGAGTCTCAGTTTCTCACGAAATTCGAATGACATGTAGGAGGAATATAGGGATGAATATACATGGAAATATTCTTAAAAAAACAAAAAAGGTGACAAAAATGGGACGGAGGCAGCCTCATACAACCCTATTATATATAGGATATTTTTGCTTTCTAGATTTATATCCACATTCCATGCAATCTACCAATTTTCCCCTCTCTCTAATTGTATAATTTATGAATTTTTAACTTGTACCCCTCTTAGATTCTATACTTGCAGTTATCCCTTGCCTTCTTGCAATAACACTCGTGAACCAGTATTATAACAAAATTCACATTGCTCTTATATTATTACACTTGTACCCTTATATTACACCAATGGAAGAGCAGTAAGTGTTATTGCAAAGAAGATATGTGCATAATCGTAACTACAAAGTCTTGAAGGGGCACAAGTGTAAAAATCCCTACATTTTTTTTTGAAAATGTTCAAGTTGATTCATCTTTAAAAAAAGAGTTCATTGAAGAGTTTTAATGCATACTTGAAAACAAACCAAGCAGATAAATCAATCAATCAAGATGAATGTGCAGTTCACTGTATTTTTAACCACAACAAGGCACACGATCGACTCAAAAAAACAAATGTCTCTCAAGTTCAATTAAGAACACTTAATGCGCGGATTTCCAAAGGAGAAGAATATTTTTGTTGTTTTTACTGCAATCGAAGCCCGCTACATCATCGCCCAGATGCAGTCTGAAATTTGCAAGGATTCTCACATAATAGATGCATGCGAGTGAAGAAGTTAGTTCAAAAGAGATTGCAAAGGAAGGTGTGGATTGGTAGTTGGAATATTAGCACTTCAACTTAAAAATTGATGGAGATAGTGGATACGATGGAAAAAATGAGATTCATATACTTTGTCTTCAAGAGACTAAATAGGTTGGAGAGAAAGTAAGGGAGATCAAGAAGACAAGCTTTTTAAACTTTTGTATTTGAGTAAAGATAGGGGAAGAAATGATGTTGGAGTGGTTGTTCATAAGGATTTGAAGGATTATGTGGTTGAGGTGCAAAGATTCGGGGATCGGATTATTTTGCTAAAATTAGTGCTTGAAGAAGAAATTCTGAATGTCATCTCAGTTTATGCACCATAAATTAGTTTAGATGAAAGAACTAAAAAATCTTTTAGGGAGGATCTGGATAAGATTTTACAAAGAATATCAGAAAGAGAGATGATTTCTATAGGTGGAGATCTTAATGGACATGTGGGAAAAGATGCTTCAGGTTATGCTGGTATTCATGGAGGACATGATTTTGGGAATAGAAATGAAGAGGGAAAAGTCATTCTAGATTTTGTAATGGCATATGATCTTTTCATAGAAAACACTATCTTCAAAAATAGGGAGGAGCATTTAATTACTTATAAGAGAGGCCAACTAGAACACATATAGATTACTTTGCATTGAGGAGAAGAGATCGGTTTTGCTGTAAAGACTGCAAAATAATCCCTGGAGAGTGCTTGACAACCCAACATCGCTTGTTAGTCTTGCATGTGCAAATAAAAGGGTTGGTAAAGAAAAGGAGGATTCCTAAGATCACTAGAACTAGATGGTGGAATCTTTCACTAAAGCAATCGAGCTTCGAGGAGAAAGTTTTAGAAGACTTATCTTGGGATGGTAGCGGAAGTGCAAATGAGATGTGGGAGGCAGTAGCATCTGGTATACAAAAGGTAGCCAAAGAGGTGCTAGGCGAGTCAAAGGGAGGAGCTCCAGGTCAAAAGGAGGCTAGGAGTTGGAGTGAAGGGGTGCAAGAGAAGTGATGAATCTCCATTTCATCACCTTTATTCTATCATTTTGGCCTCAAAAACCCTAGCAAATGCATGTAAATAGCATCAAATTGGATATAATAGCATTCATGATTCTTTGTATTCATTACACATTAAATAAGGTATTTAATGCCAAAATTATAGAATAAAGGGAAGAAAAGAAAAAGGAATAAAATATTGCAAATATTTTATGACCCAAACCCCGAGACCAAGGCCGGTATGGAATTGGTCGACAAGGAATAAAGTAGGGGGAGATAAGGGCCAATAATACAATAAATACCTCATTTATTCATGCATTTATTTAGGCATTTTTGAAACCTATTTTGTACATAATTATTCATTCATCAAATAAAGAAACTTTGTTCATGAAAGTTGTAGATAATAATGTAAATAGAAATACAAAATTGAGTTTGTGTAAAAATCATACTCAGTGTACATTTTATATGCAAAACAAAAAGTCAAAATCTCAACTTCACACACCCATATCTTGCAAATAAAAACTCCAAATCACCCAAACTCACCTTTAATTTATATAGCATTCCCAGAACTATTTTATAAAATTGATTTTATAATTTTTGGAGTCCATCTGTGGAAGTTAGGTTTTTGGCCCTCCTTGTACATAATACCTGATTAAAATATTCCGTTTATTCAATACCCATTATTTCTACAAGTTTATATTTTTAGAATTTTGTAGATAATGTATATAAGTCATGCACATATTGACATTAGAGTAAAACCAAAAATAATTGGTAAAATAAAAAAAGTCTATGTAATACGTAGACAAAAGAGCTATGCTACCTATATGTATATAAATAAAAGGGAGTTGAATTCTTTTATTCTTTATTCATCCATATTTTTATAATAATGTATATATTATATATATCTCATTAAAAATACAAATTCAAAATAAAAACAAGTAAAATTCATTAAATAAATAAAATGTATATAATATATACCTATAAGTATACTTACATATGCATATACCTATTTATTTAAAAATGTAAACAAACTCCTAAAAATTAAATAAAAACACCTTTCTACTCACAAAAATAAATTATAAAATTATAAAATAAGCCAATAAAATAATAAAACAAAATAAACAAATTAAAAATAAAATACACAAAAATACATGTAAATACATACATATACACATTATTAAATTAAAACTATAATAAAACACTTCAAAAAATTCAATAAAAATTATAGATAAATACTACATGAAAAAATACACATTTTTTATGTTTTAAGAAAAATCTAATAAAATCTTTTACTATTACAAATAAATCAATTTCAACTCAAATTCCATGTTTTGTCTTCTAGCGGATGACTTGGACCAATCACAGCCCGTCAACAGTTGACCGCTCGGTCAACTGCTCCCCCAGCAGCCCGATGTGACGCAGCCTGTCTCTTCGCCCGTCTTCTCCCATTTTTCCCGGGCGCACCATCCATCAATCGAAGATGCTTCCTTCGCAAGAATTGCTCTCTAATCATCCCTAAAGCCCGCCGATTCTTTGGATCAATCTGATACTCTTTGGATCATGCAATAATCGCCGGTCAATAAGGCCCCATGCCACTGTCTATAAATAAGTAGCTCTGCTTCCTTCCTCGAATTTGGCCACTTTTAGTCCAACCTTAAGCCTTGATTCCAGTCCTAGGACATTCCTCGTCACGGGGGTGTGTGCTGGCGTCTCGAATCGGCCGGAGGGAGGAAGATTTTATCGCGGCGGAGCTCCGACGTCCGCCCTGCTCCCTGGAGGCCCCTAGGTATAAGAGCTGTCCCTTTTTATGCTTTTTAGTTAGTTTTTAATGCTAGCTTTCCATTCCAGTTATTAGATTAGGTTTTAGTTAATTCCCTTAGCGTAAAAATCCAAATTTGAAGTTCGCCGGAGCTCCGCTCCGGCGACTTCTTCACCGTATACCCGACTGTTTCCGACCGTTACGAGCACCCATCTCGATCCCCATCGCTTTCTCCATCGTTCATCACCTTTGACCAACCAAGGACCACCGGTCGTGGCGAATCGGGGCTCCACCTCCGCCGTTCGCCGGAGCCCCTCCGCCTCACTCCATCTTGCTGCCTAGCTTCAAAACCCCGGGTCGAGGAGGTAGCTCTCTCACCCCCGGTTCTTCCTATGCAGGTACCACGAAGGATAGAGCCCATCTGGGCTCGAATCGATCCAGGAAGAGATTCCTGGGGGTCCTCTTCTTCACCGACCTCGTCCGAACGACGCGGACCTCCAGGAGCCATGAGAGACCCATCAGTTGACGCGGAAGCTTCCCAGCTACGTCCAGAGTACTCCAGATGCGCGGGAGGTGCCCGGAGGAGCCCGAGATGCTCGATCAAAGCTTGCCGGAGGCGAGCTTCTTCCCCATTCTTACAGTCACCTCCAGCACCATTGGATCGGGAGGCGAGGCCTAGATTGAACGACGACCGTTCGATGAAGACACACATCCACCGTCAGATCACCCAGGAGCTTCTAATCCAAGCCCTTCATCGACGAACCGGCATCCGCCGTCCGATGGCCGACACGTGGATAAGTGGCGCATCCAGCGCCGCAGGATGAAGCGCCTTTAGGGGTAAATTTCATACCTAACCCCCCCCCCCCCCCCCCGCTTTTTGTATTTATAGTGTAATACCAAAAATAAAAGGTTAAGTTGTAAATAAGTTGTATAATTTGCTGAAGGCCCGCTGATGTTTTTATATTCGCGTTTTAGTCCCTCCGCGCCTCACGTGCTGCAACCACGTGAGGCGCTTGAAAATTCCACTTAAACCCCACCGTGTTTTTGTATTTGTAAAATGGTCCTGAAAATAAAAGTTAACGTTGATTTTTATTGTGATTTTTGCATGTATGCCCCTGCCAATTATTTTATTTGCAAAAACACCCCTGCCAGGCCATTTATTTTTGGAATGCTTTGTCTATTTATTTTGTGCTTCATATTTCTTCGAAAACTTATTCAAAAATAGGCTTAAGCTCCTGTTTGGTTGTTGTTGCATGCCATAATTTTAGTTTTTAATTTTATTGCATCTTTGCATTTATTAAAAATAAAAAACATGCATTTTATTTACTGTCTAGCTTATAAAATACCAAAAAAATATGAAAAGCCTCAAAAATTCCAAAAAAATTAGTTATGGTGTATTTTGACCTATTTCAGTGTCAGTCCAAAAATCCATAAAAATCTCAAAAGGAAAACCTAAAAAATACAAAAATACACAAAAATTTCAAAAAAATATATAAAATTAAAGACAAATCAGAAAAATATGAACTCAGTTCCTATTTCTGCTATATTTTATTAGCTTTATTAGAAAAATAGTGTGGAAGAATTTTGAGGCTATTTGCTATTTTTAATTCCTAATTTTATCTCCATCCAGTAGCTTTCCCACTGTTTTGCTTTATTTCAGTATTTAAAAATACAAAAAACAGCTTGAAAAATACCCAAAAATCACAAAAATAGTAAAAAAACCTAAAAATATCAAAAACAATTTATTTCTGACTTTTTGGTTATTTTTGCATATTTTTATAAATCCTTTATCTTGTCTTTTATTACATTGTCCTTATTTTCCCATATTGAAAAAGAAAATAGAAAAATATAAAATATAAAATATAAAAAGCAAAAAATCAAAATCAAAATATAAAATTAAAAAAATTAAAAAATAATAAAAAAATAATAAAAAAATATATAAAATTCAAAAACCCACAAAAATAGGCTTCACACATGGATGACTCTGTGGTACATATAGGCTTATGCATTTTTGTATTGCTCTCTGTGGTTCGACCTCTACATGCTTGTTCCCTATACATTTTATGGTAGAGTAATAAAAGATTAATTCACATTTCTTTTTGAGCTTGATTGATACATTCTTTCGTTGTGGGTTAATTGTTGTATAACTTGGGTATTCTGCGAGCGGTCGCCTCGGCGACAACTTATTTACATTATTCATGGTGACCCTCGTGGAAAACACTCGTTATCAGATGGCGCCGTTGCCGGGGAGCAATGAGCGTAGACTAATTTATTTTGTCATTCTTGTGTACATTCTTGATTCATCATTGATTTTGTGAGCAGATATTCTTATTGTCATTAATCACCATGCTCTATTGATTGATTCATTTATTGTGATTATTTTATATCTGCTCTATTTTGATTGGTTGAGCTATACTAATGCAATCTTTTTGTGACTTTGATGCGAGGGCCCGCCACGCGAGGATGACTTCTTAGGAGGTCAAGGCAGCCGAGCTTGGAGGAGGGTGGTCTTCACCTCATGACCACTTGGAGAGGGCATCAAAGAAGCAAGGAGATGGGGATTAGATAGGTTCAGAACACTTAGGATTATTTTTGTAATTTATGGTGAGAGAGAGACAATTTTGGCATGTAATAATTAACAGGACTCTACTCTTCACAATGAGGTCCAGTGCCCGGGTGTCTGTTCACCTGGGGGCCTCATCACTGTTTTCCGTGATTTCTACCGCCTTCTTTTCTTTGTTTTCCGTTGTTTTGTGCTTTACGCCTTTATTTTACTTTGTTTTGTGTGCTTGGAGCCCCTAGATATAGGTTGCTTGACTCGGTAGCTAGGTCCAAACATTAATAAGAATGCATGTTCCTATGGTCTACTTCGTATGGATCTAGTCAAACTTAAAACAGCTCGGTCATTTATCTCTTAACCCATGTGCAGTGAGCGAACCCCATCAAGCGCTACTCCTGAACTCGAGTGTGTCGAGAAGAGGAGGGGTAAGCCAAGACCGGACCCTTAGGTTAAAGATAAGTGACCAGCTTGTGGTTCTTCACGTTAATAGCAGCTAATGTTTAGGGCGATTTTGTCGAATGCACACCGTCATGTAGATAGGTTTAAAAATTCTATTTTGCATACCACATGGAGAGAGCTGGGATGCACTATAAGTCTTCTAACTCAGCATGCATCATTCGGTTCAATGGTGAGATTTCCATCATAGAACCACTTGCATGGCTTTTCCGCTATCTCCCTCTGATTTTGAGCACCTAGGACTTAAATGAAAATCTACAAAACGTTAGGCACTGGTATGAAACAGACTCAAAAAAAAGAAGTGAAAACCCAAAAAATTAAAACCAGGGGACTGCTAAATAAACTTTGACCTTAATTAAAATCCGTAATGGACTATCATTGTACCAATTTCATAAAGCCCTCATTGTTTTCAGGTACCTTGGAGGGGGACCAAAACCCTACTCCCTTAAGCGAGTGCGACCCCCTAAGGATTAGAGCCAAAAACCCAGTCTGCAACTGCCTTGTGTATCGCCTGGATTTCCAAAGTAATGGCGCTTGTATCGTACATAAGCGAGTAGGGCTTGGTCACCAATGATGACTCTCTGTTGTGTAGAGCATCGATCCTGTCCGAAGTATCGAGCATAGGCCACACCTTCACGGGGGTGTCTGTCTCATCGTCCTGCGTCCGAGTAGGTTCTTGTACGCTTACGGGTGATTCCGTTGCGAGCGAGGACCGAAGTAGTGGTTTCGCCTATCAGCTTTCTCTCTCTATTTCTTTGGCTGAGTAGGGATCCAGGAAGGGTTACAAGGACTTCAAAAAGTACAGACTACAGGTTACACAGGAGGAGGACAAGTACGGGATACCCTTCCGGCAGTACTCTCTCCTATAGGGTAGCATACTAAAGACTTGTTATAAGATATGCCTGAAACAACAACTCTAAAACTGAAAAGATAATAAGTAGCCGAACCTTTACGGCTTTACATGGCGTGAGTTGGTGAACCCGATTTTGTATTGTGTTTGTATGGATCTAGATTAAGGTTCAAAGATCAAGTCCCGCGCCTTTGCGCAAATTTTGTTGTGTCACTCCTCTTTGACCCCCGCTCAGTTTGAGCCTTTCTACTGTTTTGCACTCCTTTTTATTCCTCGTTGACCATCGTATCTTTCATCCAATATCCTATCTTCTCTTGTACTCCGCGAAGTTGATCCATGGATGGTTTCCGTCGGGACCATGCCGACACCCACATCGATTCCATGGACTCAACTCCGCCAATAAGTTCGAGGTGATTCCTGAGAACCCGATCCAGACTTTGCGGATCGATCTATAGACTCCTCGTTTTCTACCCTTCTCTTGGCCACCTAATAAACTGGGATCACTTTTGTCCCACTTTCGTCGTTGTGAATGAGAGTTGATTACAGTCTACATCCTTTCCCATTCACAACATGCTGGGGTTGACCTAAATTCTAGCTTCATCACTGCATCTGAACATTAATTGCAAGCTGTCTGACCAGGACTATCTCATTATGCAGATAGAAGACAGTGCGAGCCCTGGAGACTACTCCAGAGTTCATCTCGTCCGACTCAGACCCTGACATGGCTCCAGGAGGAAAAGGCAAGGGTCAACAGTCACCCCAACCAGAGGGACATGTGCCAGATCAGAATCAAGTGAACGCACAGTTACTGGCATCTATCCAGGCCATCCAGTAGCAACTGACCGAGCATGCCCTCACACAGACAGCCTTCCAGGACATGTTGAATGATGTGATGAACCGAGGTGATGGAGGAGGAGGCAGAGGCAGAGGAGGCAGGGGAGGAGAAGGAGGAGGTGGAGGTGGTGGTGCAGATGATGATGATCTAGAATTTCCACCACCACCAAAGCCAACACTTAAAGAAACATACAATTCGGGAGACAGCCAGATGACTGAGTGGATTATCATTCCCCCGGTACACGCTCACTTTGAGCTGAATCCCCAATTCATTGCTCTCCTCCCTGCATTCCATGGAAACACCAGCGAGGAGCCATACATTCACCTGCAGCAATTCTCCCGCATTTGTCGTACTACCCACTATCCCAATGTCCCTCTGGACATTGTCAAGATGATGGCTTTCCCTTTCAGCCTACAGGACAAGGCCCTCTATTGGGTCAATCATCTGGGGAAGGTTGTGACGACCTGGGAGGAGCTAAAATCCGCCTTTCTACACAAATATTACCCTCTAGGTCGGCTCAACCAGATGCGAGCCCGAATCAGCAATTTCTCCCAAGGGCCCCATGAGTCGATACATGAAGCATGGGAGAGATTCACTGACCTGCAGGAGAAGTGTCCCCATCATGATATCCCGAAGACCAGCTTGGTCCAGCATTTCTTTGGGGGACTGAACATTGAAAGCCAAAGGCTCGTAGACGCAGCATGTGGGGGCTCACACTTCAATAAGGATGAAGACTACGTAGTCTGGCAGATATTTCAAGAAATGGCAGAAGGAGAGGCCACCCTCTCTTCATCCAAGGTGTATCAGAAGCAGCCCCAGATCCTTCAAAAATAAGTACACATGGCAGCGTCCAAGGAAACAGATACAGATGAGAGCTCCAACCTTAGCATCATCGGGGGCCATCTCTCTAAAGTTGACATCATCGAGAAACGATCACAGGATCTCAAAAAACTCGCTGTGATCGAGAAGAGGACTCAGAATTTGGACAAGCTGGATCACATCACTAAGCAGTTGGAACTGATGGTAGGTACCATCAATTCTGTTCAGTCGGCAGCACCACTCGAAGCTCCAGCTGAGAGGAAAGACGAGCAACCACCGCTACATCAGCCTCAGCCGAGCCAGCAACCACCGGCAGTCCAGCATGTGTACTATGTGCAGGCACCCGATCAGAGCCAGCCGCAGCAGCAGATGGTTGTGTATCAACCAGAGTTTATCTCAGGATCCGATTCAGTATTCCTACCACCACCTCTGGTCCAGGAAGTGAATGGGGTTTGGACTCATGAAGCACAGCCGACCCGTCCTACGGGACAACCCCAGGGTCAGTCATTTGCCAACCGACAATACCACCAACCTCAGGGTGGTCGCTTTGGGCAGTCCTCTCAGCCTCTTCAGCAGTATCATCAGCCTTCTCAGTATGCCAACCAGTGGAGGCAGAATTTCCCACACCAGCAGCAGCCGCAGTACCGTCATCCACAGTCGTATCAATAGTATGCGGCTGCCCCGCCTCAGCAATACCAACAGTATCCTCCTCCTTCATATCAGCAACTTCAGCTTCCTGCCCCACCTTAGCACCACCAACAACAGCCTCAGCACCAGCAGATGCAACAACAGCGTAGTCTGCACGCTGACACCACCGAGGCACCTCTAGTGGACCCCACGATGGATTGTCTAGCCCAGCTTGTCAAAGGGCTAGCGGAGATGACCAAGCGGCTTGATGACCTGAACGCCACCCGAACTACTATTCCTGCTTAGGTCGAAGCCAACCCCAATAATTTCAAGAAAAAAGAGCAGGTAGAAAGTAATGTCTTGTCCGTGTCCGAAAATGATATTACTGTGTATTCTAATGCCGTTACTCTCAGGAACGGTAGGGCCTTACCTCCGCCTGCTACAAAGATTGGGGTGAATAAAGAAATAGGTGGATCGTCATCTTCCGCATCAGCCGTGCCAGATCCAGGGGCGGGTGAGGAGGAAGAAGAAGGAGAAGCCAGTCCAGCCGTCGTGCCATGTCATCAGCAACCTCAGCAGAAAATACAAAAAAATCAGCAAAAACAAAAACAACAAAAAGAAGCTTGTAGCAGAAGCGAAGCCGCGCCAGCATTGGAGGAGCCGCCAGCAGCAGCCGATCCCTCGCCAGCCAATGGAGCAGACGCTACCCTTTTTGATCGCCCAACAGCACCAGCATGCCAAGATCCAGCTTGTACTCCTTTTTGTAGTTCGGATGTACAACATTCTGTGGGCGATGATTTTGATGTAAATAAGAACTCTCATTTTTCTGCCAGTGGTGTAAATATTCCTTTTCCTTGTGTAATACAAAAATCCAAAAAAAGTGCAAAACAAAAAAAGGCATTGTCTGATCTAGGTGTTGTGGATATCTTGGATAAATTGACTGTTGAGATTCCCTTGCTGAAAGCCGTGGAATACATGCCAGCCGTAAAGAAAGGGACTGAAAGAGGCATGTACTAACAGGCGTCGCCCAACGCAAGAAAACAGACGCCAGCAAGTAGAGAGGCATGTCCTCACCTTGGCCACGGTAGCAACTATCAGCAATCTCCCCCAGAAGAAACAGGATACAGGAGCACCTCTGATCAGTTGAGAGATCTTTGATCAAGTCTTCGAGCGTACTCTCTTGGATAGTGGATCTTCCATCAACCTTCTGCCCTCGTCCATAATGCAAGAATTCGGGCTGGGACCGCTCAAGCAGACACGCATGATACTTCAGTTCGCTGACCGGTCCGTTAAGCGGCCCCGAGGTCTTTTGGAAGACGTCGTAGTTAAGGTGCAGGAAATGAAATTCCCAGCTGACTTTGTAGTCCTTGATATGGACTCGCCTGCACCCCTGCTCCAGACCCCTATCATCCTTGGCATACCATTCCTTCGTACTTCAGGTGCTGTGGTTGATTACGGGTCTGGGAAGATCACTTTCAGCTCGAACACCCAGCAGATCACGATGAACATGAACAGAGAGCCGAATGACGCAACTGATGAGAGTCAGGCAGTATCAGAAGCAGACTGCGATTTTATTGCGGAGATCAGCGACTCAGCCTTATCATTGGACTATCCATGGACCCGAGAAATCCTCACTCTTGAGGAGGACTTGGAAGGCGCAGTCACCTTAAGCTCCGACGATTTTTGGGATTCAGATTCTCAGATGCAGGCGCATCTACTTGAGCAGTCATTCCAGACCGAACATGATCAGCTTAGCGCAGAACCGTTCGGTGCATCACCGGGATCTCAACAGGGTTATGAGGATGGTAAATATCTCAAAGAAGTACATCCCACCACCAGCATGGTATCTGAAGTGACAGATAAAGGGGACAGATCAAAACCAGAACTCAAGCCACTTCCGGCAGGCCTGAAGTATGCTTTCCTTGTAGGTGAAGAATAAATGTATCCGGTCATCATCAGTAGCAGGCTGAATCCGGATCAGGAATCTCGACTTCTCGAGGTTCTAGAAAAGAACCGCAAGGCACTTGGTTGGAGCATATCAGATCTCCGAGGGATAAATCCAGCCTTGTGTTCACACCATATCTATCTTGAAGAAGATGCCAAGCCGTCCCGTGAATTTCAGAGAAGGTTGAATCCTAACCTTCGGGACGTCGTCATGAAAGAAATCACGAAATGGTGTGACGCAGGCTTCATCTATCCCATCTCCAACTCAAAATGGGTAAGCCCACTACATGTAGTTCCCAAGAAATCTGGGCTTACCGTGGTTACAAATGATAAAGGAGAGGAAATTTCTACTCGGGTACCAACCTCCTGGCGGGTGTGTGTTGACTACCGCCGTCTTAATGCAGCAACCAAGAAGGACCACTTTCCCTTGTCGTTCATTAATCAAGTTTTGGAGAGACTCGCATGCAAGGAGTTCTTTTGTTTTCTGGATGGGTACTCCGGGTACAACCAAGTGGCGATCGCCACTGAAGACCAAGAGAAGACTACCTTCACTTGCCCGTTCGGCACCTACGCCTTCAAGAGAATGCCCTTTTGTCTGTGCAATGCACTTGCAACCTTCCAAAGATGCATGTTAGCAGTCTTCGCCGAGATGGTAGGCAGTTTTCTCGAGGTGTTCATGGACGATTTCTCCGTCTATGGTAATAGTTTTGATTCCTGTCTTGAGCACCTAGACATGGTGCTTCAAAAGTGCCGAGAAGTCAATCTAGTACTTTCATGGGAAAAGAGCCACTTTATGGTCACAGAAGGTATTGTGCTGGGCCACGTCATTTCCAAACGTGGCATGGAAGTCGACCCGGCAAAGGTGGATGTCATCTCAAATCTTCAGCCTCCTCAGTCAGTAAAGAACGTGAGGTCATTCCTGGGGCATGTGGGATTCTACAGGCGATTCATCAAGGATTTCAGCCGCATTGCCCGACCTCTGACAGAACTCTTGTGCAAGGAGACTGAGTTCACTGTTAATCAGTCGGTTCTCCTTGCTTTCAATCAGCTGAAGGAGCTTATCACCCAGGCTTCAATCTTACAGCCGCCTGACTGGACTCTTCCTTTTGAGATAATGACCGATGCGTTAGACTTTGCAGTCAGAGCTGTCCTTGGGCAGAGAAAAGACAGAGCGCCCTACGCCATTCACTATGCCAGCAGAACACTAGATGAAGCACAGAGAAATTATACAGTGACAGAGAAAGAACTGCTGGCTGTGGTTTTCGCCTTACAGAAGTTCAGATCCTATTTGTTGGGATCAAAAGTCACCATCTTTACAGACCACTCTGCTATCCGGTATTTATAGCAGAAGAAGGATGCCAAGCCAAGACTGATTCGTTGGATCCTGCTCCTCCAGGAATTCGATTTGGAAATAAAGGACAAGCCTGGAGTTCAGAATGTGGTAGCAGATCATCTCTCCAGAATAGAGCAGCATGAACCTCCTCTGAGCAATGCACCTATCATAGAAACCTTCCCTGACGAAGCCATCTTAGCTGTGGATTCTCTTCCTTGGTATGCTGATATAGTCAATTACCTCGCCTCTGGGGTAATATCTTCGGATTGGATGAAGAACCAAAAGAACAAATTCATGTCGACCATCCGCTCCTACCAATGGGAAGATCCTCTTTTATTCAGAGAAGGAGCGAATTGTATTTGACGCAGGTGCATCCCTCAGACGGAGCAATCAAGTGTCCTCGAGCATTGTCACTCGCTCGAATCTGGTGGACACCACTCTGGAGATCGGACGGCAGCCAAAGTACTTCAGTGTGGCTTCTGGTGGCCCACTTTATTCAAGGATGCAGCTGAATTTGTTAAACGATGCACTGACTGTCAGAGAATGAAAGGTACACTCACTGCCAAAGATTCAATGCCCCTGAAAATCATTCAGATAGCAGACGTTTTTGATGCATGGGGCATTGACTTCATGGGACCCTTCCCTAACAGTCAAGGATTTGAGCACATCCTTCTCGCCGTCGATTACGTGAGTCGTTGGGTTGAAGCTATCCCTGCTCGAGCCGCCGACAGCCGAACAGTATGCCAGTTTCTGAAGAAGAACATCATCTCGTGGTTCGGGATACCGAAGATTCTCATATCAGACGGGGGTAGCCACTTCATTAACAAAGAGGTCAAGAAGTTAACGAAGGAGTACGACATCGACCATCGTGTCGCATCTCCTTATCATCCTCAGACCAATGGCATGGCGAAGTTATCAAAAAGAGAAATCAAGACTATCCTGCAGAAACTTGTTAGGCCAAACAGAAAGGACTGGTCTCAACTCTTGAACTCGGTCCTATGGGCTTACCGAACCGCCTACAAGTCTCCCTTGGGCATGTCGCCCTATCATCTTGTATATGGAAAACCGTGCCATCAGCCCGTGGAATTAATTCACAAGGCTTTATGGGCTATCAACAGTTGTAATTTGGACTCACGCAAAAGTGGTCAGAAGAGAAAAGATGATCTGAACAGGCTCTTGGAATTCCGAGACTATGCATACGATAACACCTTGATGTACAAGGAGAAGGTGAAACGCTGGCACGACCGGCACATCAGACGAAAGACCTTTGACGTTGGACAGAAAGTGTGATTATTTGATGCAAAGTTGTGGATATTCCCAGGATAATTAAAGAGTAAGTGGACAGGGCCATTTCGAGTTCGTGAAGTTGATGAATCTCCATTTCATCATCTTTATTCTATCATTTTGGCCTTAAAAACCCCAGCAAATGCATGTAAATAGCATTAATTTGTATAAAATAGCATTCATTATTTATTGTATTTACTGTACATAGAATAAGGTTTTTAATGCCAAAATTATAGAATAAAGAGAAGAAAAGAAAAAGGAATAAAATATTGCAAATATTTTATGACCCTAACCCCGAGACCAAGGCCAGCATGGAATTGGTCGACAAGGAATAAAGTAGGGGGAGATAAGGGCCAATTATACAATAAATATCTCATTTATTAATTCATTCATTTATGCATTTTTGGCACCTATTTTGTACATAATTATTTATTCATCAAATAAAGAAACTTTGTTCATAAAAGTTGTAGATAATAATATAAATAAAAATACAAAATTGAGTTTGTGTAAAAATAATACACAGTGTACATTGAATACACAAAATAAAAAGCAAAAATCTCAACTTCACAGACCCATATCTTGCAAATAAAAACTCCAAATCACCCAAACTCACCTTTAATTGTATATAGCATTCCATGAACTATTTTATAAAATTGGTTTCATAATTTTTGGAGTCCACCTGTGGAAGTTAGGTTTTTGGCCTATCTTGTACATACTACCTGATTAAAATATTCATTTTATTCAATATTCATTATTTTTATAAACCCATATTTTTAGAATCTTGTAAATAATGTATGTAATTCATATACCTACTAGCATTAGAATAAAACCAAAAATAATTTGGAAAGTAAAAGAAGTCTATGTAATATCTATAGGCAAAATACCTATGAGAAATATGTACATAAATAAAAGGGGTTTTTATTCTTTTATTCTTTATTCTTCTATATTTTTAGACTAATGTATATATTATATAGAACTTATTAAAAATACAAAGCTAAAATAAAAACAAATAAAATTCATTAAATAAATAAAATATATCGGTAAAATACCTATAAGTATACTAAGATACACACAAACACATTTATTTAAAAATATAAATAAACTCATAAAAATCAAATAAAAATATATTTATAAAAATAAGTTATAAATTTATAAATTAAAATAATAAAATAATAAAAGAAAATAAACAAATTAAAAATAAAATACACAAAAATACATGTAAATACATACGTATACACATTATTCAAATAAAACTATAATAAAATACCTCGAAAAATTCAATAAAAATCATGAATAAATACTACATGAAATAATACACATTTTTTATTTTATACACAAAAATTAATAAAATCATTTACTATGTTAAATAATTCATTTTTAATAAGGATCCCTGTTTTGGCGTGTAGCGGCTGAGGTGGACCAATCAGGTCCCTCCGCGAGTTGACCCCAGTCAACTCGGCCTCCAGCCGCTTGACTTGACGGGCGCTATCTTTTCGCCCGTCTTTTCCCTTTTTTCCCGCTCGAATCTATCATCCATCGCCTTCGATCCCTTCATGAAAAATGTTCCCTGACCATCCGTGAATCCCGCCGAGATCTTGGATCCATTGTGCATACCACCGATTCATTAATAATCGCCGGTCACTGGGGGTCGTCAGGATTGTATATAAATAACTCCTCCCACTTCCTTGGCCGAATTTGGCCATTTTCATCCCCTTCTTTGAGCTTGAATGAGCTCCTGGCGGAGCCCTCGTGACAGGAGGCGCTTCCCAGCACCTCGATTCGCCCAAGGAGGTGGGAAATTTTGTCGCGGTGGTGCTCCGGCGACCACCCTGCTCCCTGGCGGCCCCCAGGTATAAGAGCTGCGCTTTTATCATTTTTAGGTAGTTTTTCGTTTATGCATGTCATTCTCGTATTTTATTTCGCATTTAGATCTGTAGTTTAGCATAGAATTGCGATTTCATAGTTCGCCGGAGCTCCGCTCCAGCGAGCTTTTCACTGTGCTTCCGACCGTGCTCCGACCACCCTTTCACCTCCATTTCTATACCCCTTCATTTCCCTACGCCCCAAGCACCTCCGTTCACCCAGATCTTCACCAGATCTGGAGATCAGATCTCCTCCTCCGCCCTTCGCCGGAGATCACCGCCCCGCACCCCTTTCGCTCATTTTAACCCAAATAAGTCCCCCAGCCCTTTGTTTTTGTGCGCTGAGCTTTCGTGCAGGTGCTGGAGGCCAAAGGACCCCCGTTGGGGTCGATTCGACTCTTCTGCAGGTACCTGGAGCTCTTTGGCTTCATCGACCTCGCTCGACCGTTCCGGTGAGCCTCCGGCTCCCCTGAGTGCTCAAGCCAACAGAGTAGAGCCCTAGGTTGCTTCTTGGACCATCAGATGCCCGAGGGAGTGTCGGACGAGCGAGCAGCACCGGATCGAAGGTCGGAGAAGGGGGAGTTCTTCCCTGTTCTTCGTGCCTTCGCCTTTACCGTCCGATCGTGGTCCCAGCCCAGTTCAGATCCTAGCCGTCCGATGGAGCTCTGCATCGACCGTCAGATCACGCGGCTGATCTAATCTCAGCCTCCCATCGGCGAAGCGTCATCGGGCAAGGAGGTGGCGACGCGTGTCAAGTGGATAACGCTGAACCGTTGGATCACGCGCCTTATGGGGGTAATTTGCACATTTAGCCCCTGCCATTTTTTGTATTTAATTTTTAATCTTGTAAAATATATAGCACGTTGTAAATAAAATGTAAATTTTGCAGAAAGGACCCTGAGTTTACAAGAATTACATTTAGGTCCTTCCGCGCCTCACGTGCAGTCCCCCGTGAGGCGCGTGAAAGATTGCATGTATACCCTGGCGATTTTTGGATATTGTAATATAGTTCTAAAAATTAAAATAAATGTTTATTTCTGTTGTATTTTTGCACTGTTGCCCCTGTGACTTATTTAATTTGCAAAAATACCCCTGCCAGGCTGATTTATTTTTGTGTCTTTTATCTATTTATTAAAAACACCTATCAGGCTTCTAAAAATTCACGAAAATTAGGATAGATGCTCCATGCCATGCTAGTTCACGCCAACATTTTATTTTGCATTTTTTGCATTTTTCCTGATTATTAAAAATGAAATAGGAGCCATTTTTGTACTGTCTAATTGATAAAATACAAAAAAATTAGAAAATGTTTTTGAAAAATTCCAAAAAAATTGTATACGGTATATTTATTTATATATTGAGTCCAGAAAATGAAAAACCCTAAAAATATGAAAAAGAAAAATAAAAAAAATTATAAAAACCTAAAACCCACTAAAACAATAATTGGACATGATCAATGGATTGAATAATGGATACATCACATACATTCCATTCGCCTCCCAGTGTTCGACCTCTACCTGTACTTACACCTATACACATTTGCATGTAGAGTTATAATAAATTTTAACTCCACATTTTTGGATATTTATTGCATATATTTATTGTGGGTTAATTGTTGATCGATTCGGGTTTCGTGTGCGGTCGCTCAGCGACACTGTAGTCCCGCCTTGTGTGGACTATTTTGACCCTCGCAAAACCCGAGTTATCAAATGGCGCCGTTGCCGGGGAGGCAACGGATTTTGTATGATTTTGTGTGGTTATTTGTTCATTTATTTGATCCTTTGTCCATGTCCTTCATTTATTTATTTGAGTGAATTTTATTTGATATTATTCATGGACTGCTCTGACCATCTCTTTCTTTTTGTCTTTAATGCGAGGGACCGCCAAGCGACGGAGGACCTCCTAGGAGGACCTATGCACCCCAGCAAGGCGGAGTTGGCTCTTCTATGCCCAGTCAACAGGAGAGAGCATCTATGACAGGAGACGGAGAACTTTTGCAGACAGTCTCTATTTTATGCATTTTATATTATTTCATTTTATTAGGTATATTTATGTGAGAGAGTGACCCTTAGAATTTTGTAATAATACAGGACTCTCACAGGTACACTCCGACTCCCGAGGTCCATTGCCCGAGGGATTGTTCCCTTGGGGGCCTCGACGGTTTTGACACTTTTTCGTTTTTATTTTATTTTTATTATTTTGTGTGAATGAGCCCTAGCTTAGGAATTGCTTGCCGATAGATTAAGGCCCAAACACCCTAATATATTTGCATGTACCTATAGTGCGTTTTTGACCTAGTCAAATCTAAACAGTCGGTTCATTTATCTCTTAACCCCTGTGCCGTGAGCGAGCCCCATCAAGCGCTACTCCTGAACTCGAGCGTGTCGAGAAGAGGAGGGGTGAGCCAAGACCGGACCCTTAGGTTAGGGATAAGTGACCGACTTGTGGTGCTTCACGATAATAGCAGTTACTATCCTAGGGCGATTTCTTCGGCTTGCATTTGCATATAGCATAGGTTTCAATTCTGTTATGCATCCCGCATGGAGAGAGCTGGGAAGCACTGTAAGTCTTCTTACTTAGCATGCATCATCGATTTCCGACTTGCATGGATTTTCCGACTTCTCCCTATGTTTTTGACCACTTAGGATGCTTAATGGAAATTGGAACCGCGATAGGCACGTGCATTGAAAATACCCAAAAAAAAAGTGATAACATAAATAAAATCGGGACTGCTAACTCTATTGGACTTAAAATAAAACATGATGGATTTCCTTGTTTTGGGGAGAGCAACCCCCTCATTGTATGCGTTTTAAATTGCTTACGTACACACTAAGGAGTAGAGCCCAAATCCTATCAAGCCTCCTACGTGATTGTACAATTTTTGTGATTCTCACCTAACTCTAAAAATGAAAAGATAAATGACCGTCACCTGATGGTCTTCACTGTGTTGAGTAGGTGAATTGGGGGTGTTGCCTTGTGTATTGATTGTGACTTGGAGTTCATTGTGTTTTCCATTCATTATTAGAGTAGACGGTCCCGTCCGTGTGAGTCATGCATTTTTCATCTTTGAGTCTCTCTATCTCTCTTATACATATATCTCTTCATCATGCATCGAGTCGTGATATTGGCGCTTGAGCTCAATCATTCTTCGCCTAGTCCTTTGTTTCCCGCTTCTTCACCATCTTCTATGTATCCATCGTACCATCTTCTCTGGTTCGAGGAGAGACCGCTCTTCAGACCGCAATTTTGACGGTGTTCCCGCCTTGTGTGGAACACCCAATTTTGTCTATGTCCCAATTTTCTCGCCCGCCCTCCTCGTACCCTTTGTATCATCTCTCTCTTTATCCGGGAATGCTGTGCATATTGATGAGGCCCGCATCGAGGATTATTTATACAGATTATTTGTGTAAGTCGGGCATGATATTGCGGATGCTGAGATTGATTTGGTGGATTTGACTTTTGATGCATGCATATGTGCTTATTGAGGATTTTTGTGATGCATGATAATTAGGTGTGATTCTTTATTGAAGATTTAGATCTTGCACACCGGATTGAGGATGTAATGAGCTTCAGTGATTTGAGGATGATATCAGGATGTTTCTATTGTTTTATCCATTTCGAGGTTCCTACCATCTGTGATTTCTGGGCTGAATAGACTATCTTGATATATGCTTCATGATGACGATGATTGGAACCCACATGATTTCTCTTCTACATGAGTGACCCATCCTCGATCTCCTGACTTCATTATCCACCCCTGGCACTTAGAGGATTCCTGACTATTTTTCGTGCCATCTCAGTTGACTGGATTGACCCAAGGGATGCTTGGTGAATGACATGATTATTCGCTCCCTGACATGATCTTATGCCCTCCGAATAATTGAATGATTTATTACTTTTGAGGACCTGAGATGACTTGCCAGCATTCCCATGACCTTCATTGCTATAGCTCGCATTGCTCCCCGAGGACTATCTGCGGGAGAATGCGACAATTTCTAGGATTGCGGTTTCATTCACTGCTTGGGTCGCCATTGTGATGGGACCCGAAACCGAGTCGTACGATATGTTTGATTGGCCTCCCCCTGTGATTGTGTACTTGACCTGTTGGTACACGAGGCCAATGTATTTGACTCATCTGAGTCCGCTCTCCTTGACGGTCCTCGCAAGGCAGAGCTCCACTTTTCTGATTATTCCATGCCTGGTTCATAGCTCTCCGAGGGTTATCTGCGAGAGGCTATGACACATTATTGCTATAATGGTCTCTTCTACTGGTAGACGGTCGGCCGTCTATCGAGACTATATTTCTGTGGATCCGTCTGATGGGTCCGGCTCCTTCGAGCCCTTCTCTCTCCTTGACGACCCTCGCAAGGACGAGATGTACTCTGATTATTCACTGCATAGCTCACATCGCTTCCCGAGGACTATCTGCGGACGGATATGACACTTTCTTTACGATCGGCTTCACTCATTTCCTGTGCTGCCACCTTGTTGGGGCACGGAGCCGACTCATCTGATTTGTGCACTCGGTCTCCATTTCTGATTATGCGCCTAATCTGTTGGGGCATGAGACCGACTTGTTTAGACTCCTTTGAGTCCGCTCTCCTTGACGGTCCTCGCAAGGATGAGCTCTTATTATTCATTTGATTAGTTCGTAGCTCCCCGAGGGTTATCTGCGGGAGACTACGACATATTTCAGATCTGATTGGTCTCTTCTGTTGGTAGCCGCCTTGTCGACTACTGAGACCACTATGTGGATCCGTCTGATGGATCCGGCTCCTTTGAGCCCGCTCTCCTTGACGACCCTCGCAAGGTAGAGGCACTTTCTGACTATTCCCTGCCTAGATCGCAGTACTCTCCGAGGACTATCTGCGGGAGGCTGCGACACTCTATTTACGCTCGGTTCCCACCTTCTGATTGTGTCTCCTCTCTGTTGGAGCACGGAGCCGGGTCGTCTGATATGCAATACTTTTGGTCCCATCCTGAGTTGCCTATCCGATCTGCGGATCATGGGACCCATCTGATTAGACTCCTTTGAGTCTGCTCGCCTTGACGGTCCTCGCAGGGTTGAGTTTTTGATATCTGCTATTCCCATGACTAGTTGGCAGCCCGCTCCCCGAGGGTTATTTGCGGGACGCTGCCACACTTTCTCGATTTTTCGGTCTCTTCTGCTGGTAGCCGATCTGTCGCCTATCGAGACCGTCTCTGTGATCCGTCTGATGGATCAGGCTCCTTTGAGCCCGCTCTCCTTGACGACCCTCGCCAGGGTGAGCTTCTGTTCTGATTATTCATTGCTTAGCATGTACCACTCTCCGAGGGTTATCTGCGGGAGGGTACATCATTTTCTAGGTACGCGGCTTCATTTCTGGTGTCTCCCCGTTGGTGGAGCACGAAGCCGGACCTTCTGACTTATGTACTTGGTTTCCTCCCTAGTTGTGTCTCCTGTCTGTTGGAGCACGGAGCCGAGTACTCTAATTATTCTCTGATTTTGCTCACCTTGAGGACCCTCGCAGGAGTGAGCCACATATTGTGTTGTTCGGTGTATTCTTGTGACTTTCAGATTATATCACCACTGTGCAGCACACAGTCTCATATGCCTTATTTCTGATCTATCTGAGACCATGATTGACTAGGAGGAGTCTGTACTGCTCTTTCTTCCTCTCGGTTTTACGGTATTGGCTCTGTTCCCTCATGTTGACCATATGAGCCGATTGACTACTTCATGCTACCGGACCTGATATCTATCCTTTCGATCTGTTTACCCCGGTAGCTGACACCCACTTGATTGCATATTCGGGTGTATTTTCACCTTCTGACCGCGTCCTCGTTCTCACAGGGAGACGACGACGAGAGCACGGTAGTCGCTTGTCAGATACCGTCCTGTACTTCACCAGTCTCTTCACCGCTTGTATATATGTGTATTCTGTTCATCCTTTCTCCCGCATGTTATGTGTGCCCTAGATCTATCACCATATCTTTGTGACTACACTTAGGACGTACCTTGTCCTAAGTGTAGGGGGGTACGCACCGAGTTGTTCTTTCCTTGCACATTTTTCGTCACTCCTTTTGTTGCCTATATTTAGGGATATCTCACCCTAAGTATAGGGGGAGTAATGTGTATATTCTCCACGATCTTTTCATCTATCTGTATATATATATATATCTTTTCTTCTCCTTTTCTTCTTTTCTTCTTTTCCTTTTTCTATCTTCTGTATCTAAATAAAAGGTGTCACCCCTTTGTGTCAGTTTTCTGTACTTAGGACGTACTTTGTCCTAAGTATAGGGGGGTGCACCCCTGATTTGTTAATTCTTTGATCTATTTATTCCCACCCTTGACCCTCCCTGCTTTGTGTACAGTCTGCTATACTTAGGATTATTTGATCCTAAGTATAGGGGGACGATCAACTTCTATTTCCTTTGTCTCTTATTCTTATTCTTTAGACTTGTCTATACTCAGTACGAGTTATGTCTTCTATTTTCTTTTCGATCTATGAGGACATAGCTCAAGCTAAGTATAGGGGGTCGTATATACTATGTATATACTTTAGCCATAACTCGTACTTTCGTAATAATATGGCTAATAATTCTTTAAATTCGTTAAAAATCCTTAATAAAAAGATGGGATTATTCCTCAAATTCTTTTTGTATATACTGATTAATAAATCAGGTGAAAATGTTTTTTTTGCAAAATGTTTGAAAAATAGTTTGAAAAGTATTGTGAACATTTATTGAAAACTATTTTGAAAACGTTTTGTTACATGTTCTTAACCTGTGTAAAGATGTGTGGTTTGTAAAGATTTATTTTCTTTGTGTGAAATAAAATGTTTGAAAAATGATTTGCAAATGGTTTGAAAAATGGTTGCAAAAATATTTTGAAAAATCTATATATACTGTTTTGAAAAACCTTTGCAAAATGATTTTCAAATGTGTGTACATGTTTGTAAAAATGTTTGTAAAAATTATTTTGGACTATAGTTTTCAAAAATTGTTTGAAAAATTTGTGTCAAATAAATTTGAGGAATAGTCACATATAATAATAACTAATATAATATATATATCTTATGAATAAAAATAAAAAAAATAAATAAACACAATTCTTTAATAAGTGTACATATATGCTTATAAATAAAAACTAAATTGTAAATTCTTAATTCTTGTAAAATAAAGCGGCACGCCCGTGTAAATAGTTGTACATATTTTCTACTGTGAGTGCCAAAATTGTTTTATTTTGCAAAAATTCTTTCTCTGTGTAAAAATCTTTCGAATTCTGTGAAAAATTCCATTATTCTTTGCATATTTGAAATAGCATTTGCATAGCATTCACATTCGTTGATTGAGCTTGATGATTGAACTAGTCCAATAAAGTCGAAGATTGGAGCTTGGTTGGACCTTACTGCACCTAACTGCACTGGAACCTTATGGGAACTAGGTTTAAGGTACTTCAGGTCTATTCAGACTTAATTCTTTGAGAAATCAGGGCTAGGTTCAAGTCACCTCAGTGGACTAACTAGAACTTTTCGAAACACACGTATGACTCTTGTCGGTTGTGACCTAACTTGGACACTTGCACCTTTCACTTGGCTCAACTCAGTTGGAGTGGTGAGGGGGTTGGATTTGCCAGTCTGAGACGCACACGAGTGGAAACATTCGTCCTCGTCTAGGGAGGGAAGTGCACCCCAACCTGGTCCAGTTTCAATGAAGTCGAATGACAGGAGAGTGTGGGTTGCAATAAAGCTTCAAAAGAGGGATAGTCTTCTGGCTCAAGAGGAAAAAGTCCTTATGTAAATGCTGCTGTACATAGTATGTTGAAAAAAAAAAAGAAAAAAAATCCAAAAAAGTGGACAGGCTTGTAAATAAAAATAAAAGTGCCTGCAAGAGAATGTATATTTGTTGTATAGAAAATAAGCAAGCTTGAGCATCAAAGTTACACCATGTGAGCCTGCAGCTGGATGACTCGACTACACTGGTCTTGCATCCCCAGGATTGGTAGCTACACTGGCTACTGTCCATTTTTTCTTCACCCCCTCCTCTTGAGTTGGATGCCACTTGAACTTAGAAGGGAATACCCCGCTCCTTGACGGTAGAGGGCTGGATTGGGGAATCATTGGGTTGTCATTCTGGAGAAGTCAGTCTCCTTTGTCATTTCAGTTGGGGAGAGCCACTATCACTTACACCGTACAAGTCAGCTTCATAGTCATAAGGGTTTGTGTATGATGTAGGCTAGTTCTGACCTAGGCTATTGAGGTGATTTGAACCAAGTTCTGTGACTATCGAAGGCTGTTGTGTTTTAAATTTGGTTCCCGACTAGGTTCCACACACATGCTCACACCAAGGTCTAACCTGAGATCCAAACCTTGATTTTGTACAGATGAGTTTAATAATCATGACCAATTCAATTTATTCTTTAAATTCTTTATTTTTACTTTTTCTTTTCTTCTTATTCTTTATTCTTTTTGTACTTATTGCATAAGTATTTGCTAGGGACTAGCAAAGGCAAGTATAGGGGGGTGATGAATCTCCATTTCATCACCTTTATTCTATCATTTTGGCCTTAAAAACCCCAGCAAATGCATGTAAATAGCATTAATTTGTATAAAATAGCATTCATTATTTATTGTATTTACTATACATAGAATAAGGTTTTTAATGCCAAAATTATAGAATAAAGAGAAGAAAAGAAAAAGGAATAAAATATTGCAAATATTTTATGACCCTAACCCCGAGACCAAGGCCAGCATGGAATTGGTCGACAAGGAATAAAGTAGGGGGAGATAAGGGCCAATTATACAATAAATATCTCATTTATTAATTCATTCATTTATGCATTTTTGGCACCTATTTTGTACATAATTATTTATTCATCAAATAAAGAAACTTTGTTCATAAAGTTGTAGATAATAATATAAATAAAAATACAAAATTGAGTTTGTGTAAAAATAATACACAGTGTACATTGAATACACAAAATAAAAAGCAGAAATCTCAACTTCACAGACCCATATCTTGCAAATAAAAACTCCAAATCACCCAAACTCACCTTTAATTGTATATAGCATTCATGAACTAATTTATAAAATTGGTTTCATAATTTTTGGAGTCACCTGTGGAAGTTAGGTTTTTTGGCCTATCTTGTACATACTACCTGATTAAAATATTCATTTTATTCAATATTCATTATTTTTATAAACCCATATTTTTAGAATCTTGTAAATAATGTATGTAATT
This sequence comes from Ottelia alismoides, assembly GCA_037367405.1. NCBI lineage: Eukaryota > Viridiplantae > Streptophyta > Magnoliopsida > Alismatales > Hydrocharitaceae > Ottelia > Ottelia alismoides. Next base: position 317,023 of record JAZKJV010003121.1, read on the forward strand.
CATATACCTACTAGCATTAGAATAAAACCAAAAATAATTTGGAAAGTAAAAGAAGTCTATGTAATATCTATAGGCAAAATACCTATGAGAAATATGTACATAAATAAAAGGGGTTTTTATTCTTTTATTCTTTTATTCTTCTATATTTTTAGACTAATGTATATATTATATAGAACTTATTAAAAATACAAAGCTAAAATAAAAACAAATAAAATTCATTAAATAAATAAAATATATCGGTAAAATACCTATAAGTATACTAAGATACACACAAACACATTTATTTAAAAATATAAATAAACTCATAAAAATCAAATAAAAATATATTTATAAAAATAAGTTATAAATTTATAAATTAAAATAATAAAATAATAAAAGAAAATAAACAAATTAAAAATAAAATACACAAAAATACATGTAAATACATACGTATACACATTATTCAAATAAAACTATAATAAAATACCTCGAAAAATTCAATAAAAATCATGAATAAATACTACATGAAATAATACACATTTTTTATTTTATACACAAAAATTAATAAAATCATTTACTATGTTAATAATTCTTTTTAATAAGGATCCCTGTTTTGGCGTGTAGCGGCTGAGGTGGACCAATCAGGTCCCTCCGCGAGTTGACCCCAGTCAACTCGGCCTCCAGCCGCTTGACTTGACGGGCGCTATCTTTTCGCCCGTCTTTTCCCTTTTTTCCCGCTCGAATCTATCATCCATCGCCTTCGATCCCTTCATGAAAAATGTTCCCTGACCATCCGTGAATCCCGCCGAGATCTTGGATCCATTGTGCATACCACCGATTCATTAATAATCGCCGGTCACTGGGGGTCGTCAGGATTGTATATAAATAACTCCTCCCACTTCCTTGGCCGAATTTGGCCATTTTCATCCCCTTCTTTGAGCTTGAATGAGCTCCTAGCGGAGCCTCGTGACAGGAGGCGCTTCCCAGCACCTCGATTCGCCCAAGGAGGTGGGAAATTTTGTCGCGGTGGTGCTCCGGCGACCACCCTGCTCCCTGGCGGCCCCCAGGTATAAGAGCTGCGCTTTTATCATTTTTAGGTAGTTTTTCGTTTATGCATGTCATTCTCGTATTTTATTTCGCATTTAGATCTGTAGTTTAGCATAGAATTGCGATTTCATAGTTCGCCGGAGCTCCGCTCCGGCGAGCTTTTCACTGTGCTTCCGACCGTGCTCCGACCACCCTTTCACCTCCATTTCTATACCCCTTCATTTCCCTACGCCCCAAGCACCTCCGTTCACCCAGACTTCACCAGATCTGGAGATCAGATCTCCTCCTCCGCCCTTCGCCGGAGATCACCGCCCCGCACCCCTTTCGCTCATTTTAACCCAAATAAGTCCCCCAGCCCTTTGTTTTTGTGCGCTAAACTTTCGTGCAGGTGCTGGAGGCCAAAGGACCCCGTTGGGGTCGATTCGACTCTTCTGCAGGTACCTGGAGCTCTTTGGCTTCATCGACCTCGCTCGACCGTTCCGGTGAGCCTCCGGCTCCCCTGAGTGCTCAAGCCAACAGAGTAGAGCCCCAGGTTGCTTCTTGACCATCAGATGCCCGAGGGAGTGTCGGACGAGCGAGCAGCACCGGATCGAAGGTCAGAGAAGGGGGAGTTCTTCCCTGTTCTTCGTGCCTTCGCCTTTACCGTCCGATCGTGGTCCCAGCCCAGTTCAGATCCTAGCCGTCCGATGGAGCTCTGCATCGACCGTCAGATCACGCGGCTGATCTAATCTCAGCCTCCCATCGGCGAAGCGTCATCGGGCAAGGAGGTGGCGACGCGTGTCAAGTGGATAACGCTGAACCGTTGGATCGCGTGCCTTATGGGGGTAATTTGCACATTTAGCCCCTGCCATTTTTTGTATTTAATTTTAATCTTGTAAAATATATAGCACGTTGTAAATAAAATGTAAATTTTGCAGAAAGGACCCTGAGTTTACAAGAATTACATTTAGGTCCTTCGCACCTCACGTGCAGTCCCCCGTGAGGCGCGTGAAAGATTGCATGTATACCCTGGCGATTTTTGGATATTGTAATATAGTTCTAAAAATTAAAATAAATGTTTATTTCTGTTGTATTTTTGCACTGTTGCCCCTGTGACTTATTTAATTTGCAAAAATACCCCTGCCAGGCTGATTTATTTTTGTGTCTTTTATCTATTTATTAAAAACACCTATCAGGCTTCTAAAAATTCACGAAAATTAGGATAGATGCTCCATGCCATGCTAGTTCACGCCAACATTTTATTTTGCATTTTTTGCATTTTTCCTGATTATTAAAAATGAAATAGGAGCCATTTTTTGTACTGTCTAATTGATAAAATACAAAAAAATTAGAAAATGTTTTTGAAAAATTCCAAAAAATTGTATACGGTATATTTATTTATATATTGAGTCCAGAAAATGAAAAACCCTAAAAATATGAAAAAGAAAAATAAAAAAAATTATAAAAACCTAAAACCCACTAAAACAATAATTGGACATGATCAATGGATTGAATAATGAATACATCACATACATTCCATTCACCTCCCAGTGTTCGACCTCTACCTGTACTTACACCTATACACATTGCATGTAGAGTTATAATAAATTTTAAACTCCACATTTTTGGATATTTATTGCATATATTTATTGTGGGTTAACTGTTGATCGATTCGGGTTTCGTGTGCGGTCGCTCAGCGACACTGTAGTCCCGCCTTGTGTGGACTATTTTGACCCTCGCAAAACCCGAGTTATCAGAAGTGCGTGACAATGGAAGCATGCCATATCAGAATTGTCCCCTGACGCACAGCCCTTCGTCGTCAACGGCCAACTCCTGAAGCCTTACTTAGAACCAGATGCATTCTTGGTCGTTGTTGACTCAATCCAGCTCGTACAACATGATGACACTTCCACAACTGCTGCAGCATCAACAGATTCAGACGATGTACTCCAACCACTGTTTATTTGATTTTCTTCTTCTTTTCCTTCTCTATCTTCTTTGTGTATCAAATAGGTGCCTCCCTTGTAGACAGTTTTCTATACTTAGGACGTACTTTGTCCTAAGTATAGGGGGATGTGCACCCCGAGTCTTCAGTTCATTCCGATCCTCTCCATTGTCTCCTTTTCTTGTCTATACTTAGAGTATCTTACCCTAAGTATAGGGGGAGACAATCTGAGTACGATCTGTGTATTCCCCACCCTTGACCCTCCCTGCTTTGTGTACAGTCTGCTATACTTAGGATTATTTGATCCTAAGTATAGGGGGGACGGTCAACTTCTCATTCATTCATTCCATCATATTTATTCTTTAGATCTGTCTATACTCAGTACGAGTTATGTCTTTGCTTTTCCTTTCGATCTATGAGGACATAGCTCAAGCTAAGTATAGGGGGTCGTATATACCATGTATATACTATAAGCCATAAACTCATACTGAAAATAAAACACCAATTCAATCTAAAGAGCAATAAGTAACCTTATAATAATAAAAGATGATTGTGAGCTCCTCAGACACTTTGTACTTATACTAATTATTAAGTTAGAAAATGCTTTGTGAAAAACCTTGTGAAAACTGTTTGAAAATAGTGTGTACAAGTATTCAACCTTTGAAAAATCAGTTTTACGTGTAAAATTTATTTCCTTTGCGTGAAAGCAAAATGTGTGAAATTAGTGTGCAAATGATTGTAAAAATTTGATTGTCAAAATTGTTTTGAAAAACTTATCTATGCTGTGTAAAACCTTGGTAAAAGCATTTTCAAAGACGTGTACATATTTGCAAAATTATTTTGGACTAGAGTTCTCAAAATTCTTTTGAAAAGGATTCTCGAACTAGGTCTGAGGAGTCTGCACAAAAGTCTCTTATACAAAAATAAGCACAATCCCAAATAAAGCTTATAAGAGCCAAAACCTTATTATACATCAAATACAGTCTTCCTCTTTTGTATATTCTGATTAATAAATCAGGTAAGATACCTGTAAAGTATGATTTGAAAAATAGTGTGACCAGTTTTGAAAAATTTAAATGATTTCAACCTGTGTGAAACTGTTTGGATTGCAAAATTTTTCTTTGTTGAAAGAAATGATTGGAAAAACCTATGTGCAAATATTTTGGAAAATATCTGTCAAAATCATTGAGAAAAATGTATATATAGTGTGAAAGATCTTTGCAAAAATAGTTTCCAAACGTGTGTAAATGATTGCAAAATTATCGTGTACTATAGTCTGCAAAACTAGATCTGAAGAATAAGAGCACCATTACAAATATTTGTAAATCATAAATAAGACACATACAATTCTTTCTGTACAATACTAAATAAACTACTCAATTCAAACCTGTAAAGTCTTTATAAACTCATATACTCTGTAAATAAAGAAGTACGCCCGTATAAATAATTGTATGTACCTTTTTGTATATGTCAAGTTTTTATTTGCAAAAACTTCTTTTTGTAAAAAGATTTCTTTACTTCTTTTATATTCTTTGTGAAGAAAAATTGCATCACTCATTGTGCATAGCATAAGCATACCATTCATATTCTTTTTTGAGTGAGCTTGATGATTGAATCAGTCTAATAAAATCTCAAGTTGGAGCTTGGTTAGACCTTACTGCACCTAACTGCACATGAACCTTATGGGAACTAGGTTTAAGGTACTTCAGGTCTATTCAGACTTAATTCTTTGAGAAATCAGGGCTGGGTTCAAGTCACCTCAGTGGACTAACTAGAACTTTTCGAAACACACGCATGACTCTTGTCGGCCGTGACCTAACTTGGACACTTGCACCTTTCACTTGGCTCAACCCAGTTGGAGTGGTGAGGGGGTTGGATTTGCCAGTCTGAGATGCACACGGGTGGAAACATTCGTCCTCGTCTAGGGAGGGAAGTGCACCCCAACCTGGTCCAGTTTCAATGAAGTCGAATGACGGGAGAGTGTGGGTTGCAATAAAGCTTCAAAAGAGGGATAGTCTACTGGCTCAAGAGGAAAATTTCTTGTATATATCCTGCACCATGTAGATTTGTTGTACAGATGCACTTGAAAAAAAATGCAAAAAGAACTCCAAAAAAGTGGTGGGTCGGATTGAAAATTTAATAACCCCATCGGTGTGTATATAGTCCAATAAAGCAAAAGCTTATGGTATCCATGTTACATCTCATGAAGCTTGCAACGGGAGACTCAGCTACACTGGTTGAGCTCCCAAAAATTCTATACTTCTTATTCCCCCTCTTCTTGAGCCGGTTGTACTTGAACTTAGAAGGGAATACCCCGCTCCTAGACGGTAGAGGGCTGGATTGGGGAATCATTGGGTTGCCATTCTGGAGAAGTCAGTCCCTTTGACATTTCAGTTGGGGAGAGCCACCATCACTTACACTGTACAAGTCAGCTTCATAGTCATAAGGGTTTGTGTATGACGTAGGCCAGTTCTGACCTGGCTATTGAGGTTATTTGAACCAAGTTCTGTGACTCTCGAAGGCTGTTGTGTTTTAGAGCTGGTTCCCAACTAGGTTCCACACACATCTACACTAAAGGTCTAGCAGGAGCTCCAAATTCTGATTTTGTAAAGACATGCATTGCACTGAAAGCACCCTTATTCACTCTATCCTTCTTTAATTTTCCTTTTTCTTTTCTTCATTCTTTTTGTACTTATTGTATAAGTGTTTGCTAGGGACTAGCAAAGGCAAGAATAGGGGGGAGATGAATCTCCATTTCGTCACCTTTATTCTATCATTTTGGCCTCAAAAACCCCAGCAAATGCATGTAAATAGCATCAAATTGGATATAGTAGCATCCATGATTCTTTGTATCCATTACACATTAAATAGGTATTTAATGCCAAAATTATAGAATAAAGGGAAGAAAAGAAAAAGGAATAAAATATTGCAAATATTTTATGACCCAAACCCCGAGACCAAGGCCGGTATGGAATTGGTCGACAAGGAATAAAGTAGGGGGAGATAAGGGCCAATAATACAATAAATACCTCATTTATTCATGCATTTATTTAGGCAGTTTTTACACCTATTTTGTACATAATTATTCATTCATCAAATAAAGAAACTTTGTTCATGAAAGTTGTAGATAATAATGTAAATAGAAATACAAAATTGAGTTTGTGTAAAAATCATACTCAGTGTACATTTTATACGCAAAACAAAAAGCCAAAATCTCAACTTCACAGACCCATATCTTGCAAATAAAAACTCCAAATCACCCAAACTCACCTTTAATTGTATATAGCATTCCAAAAGCTATTTTATAAAATTGATTTTATAATTTTTGGAGTCCATCTGTGGAAGTTAGGTTTTTGGCCCTCCTTGTACATAATACCTGATTAAAATATTCCGTGTATTCAATACCCATTATTTCTACAAGTTTATATTTTCAGAATTTTGTAGATAATGTATATAATTCATGCACATATTGAAAATTAGAGTAAAACCAAAAATAATTGGTAAAATAAAATAAGTCTATGTAATACATAGACAAAAGACCTATGCTACCTATATGTATATAAATAAAAGGGAATTGAATTCTTTTATTATTTATTCATCCATATTTTTATAATAATGTGTATATTATATATATCTCATTAAAAATACAAATTCAAAATAAAAACAAGTAAAATTCATTAAATAAATAAAATGTATATAATATATACCTATAAGTATACTTACATATGTATATACCTATTTATTTAAAAATGTAAACAAACTCCTAAAAATTAAATAAAAACACCTTTCTACTCACAAAAATAAATTATAAAATTATAAAATAAGCCAATAAAATAATAAAAGAAAATAAACAAATTAAAAATAAAATACACAAAAATACATGTAAATACATACATATACGCATTATTAAATTAAAACCATAATAAAACACTTCGAAAAATTCAATAAAAATCACAGATAAATACTACATGAAAAAATACACATTTTTTATGTTTTAAGAAAAATCTAATAAAATCATTTACTATTACAAATAAATCAATTTCAACTCAAATTCCCTATTTTGTCTTCTAGCAGATGACTTGGACCAATCACAGGCCGTCAACAGTTGACCGCTCGGTCAACTGCTCCCCCAGCCGCCCGATGTGACGCAGCCTGTCTCTTCGCCCGTCTTCTCCCATTTTTCCTGGGCGCACCATCCATCAATCGAAGATACTTCCTTCGCAAGAATTGCTCTCTAATCATCCCTAAAGCCCGCCGATTCTTTGGATCAATCTGATACTCTTTGGATCATGCAATAATCGCCGGTCAATAAGGCCCCTTGCCACTATCTATAAAGAAGTAGCTCCGCCTCCTTCCTCGAATTTGGCCACTTTTAATCCAACCTTAAGCCTTGATTCCAGTCCTAGGACATTCCTCGTGACAGGGGGGTGTGCTGGCGTCTCGAATCGGCCGGAGGGAGGAAGATTTTGTCGCGGCGGAGCTCCGGCGTCCGCCCTGCTCCCTGGAGGCCCCCAGGTATAAGAGCTATCCCTTTTTATGCTTTCTAGTTAGTTCCTAATGCTAGCTTTCCGTTCCAGTTATTAGATTAGTTTTTAGTTAATTCCCTTAGCGTAAAAATCCAAATTCGAAGTTCGTAGGAGCTCCGCTCCGGCGACTTCTTCACCGTATACCCGACTGTTTCCGACCATTACGAGCACCCATCTCGATCCCCATCGCTTTCTCCATCGTTCCATCACCTTTGACCAACCCAGGACCACCGGTCTTGGCGAATCGGGGCTCCACCTCCGCCGTTCGCCGGAGCCCCTCCGCCTCACTCCATCTTGCTGCCTAGCTTCAAAACCTCGGGTCGAGGAGGTAGCTCTCTCATCCCCGGTTCTTCCTATGCAGGTACCACGAATGATAGAGCCCATCTGGGCTCGAATTGATCCAGGAAGAGGTTCCTGGGGGTCCTCTTCTTCACCGACCTCGTCCGAACGACTCGGACCTCCAGGAGCCATGAGAGACCCATCAGTCGACGCGGAAGCTTCCCAGCTATGTCCAGAGTACTCCTGATGCGCGGGAGGTGCCCGGAGGAGCCCGAGCTGCTCGATCAAAGCTTGCCGGAGGCGAGCTTCTTCCCCGTTCTTCCAATCAACTCCGGCACCGTTGGATCGGGAGGCGAGGCCCAGATTGAACGACGACCGTTCGATGAAGACACACATCCACCGTTAGATCAGCCAGGAGCTTCTAATCCAAGCCCTTCATCGACGAACCGGCATCCGCCGTCCGATGGCCGACACGTGGATAAGTGGCGCATCCAGCGCCGCAGGATGAAGCACCTTTAGGGGGTAAATTTCATACCTAACCCCCCCCCCCCCGCTTTTTGTATTTATAGTGTAATACCAAAAATAAAAGGTTAAGTTGTAAATTATTTGTATAATTTGCTGAAGGCCCCCTGATGTTTTTATATTCGCGTTTTAGTCCCTCTGCGCCTCACGTGCTGCAACCACGTGAGGCGCATGAAAATTCCACTTAAACCCCGCCGTGTTTTTGTATTTGTAAAATGGTCCTGAAAATAAAAGTTAACGTTCATTTTTATTGTGAATTTTGCATGTATGCCCCTGTCAATTATTTTATTCGCAAAAACAGCCCTGCTAGGCCATTTATTTTTGGAATGCTTTGTCTATTTATTTTGTGCTTCATATTTCTTCAAAAACTTTTGAAAAAATAGACTTAATCTCTTGTTTGGTTGTTGTTGCACGCCATAATTTTAGTTTTTAATTTTATTGCATCTTTCTTTGCATTTATTAAAAATCAAAAACATGCATTTTATTTACTGTCTAGCTTATAAAATACCAAAAAAATAAGAAAAGGCCTCGAAAAATTCCAAAAACATTAGTTATGGTGTATTTTGACCTATTTCAGTGTCAGTCCAAAAATCCATAAAAATCTCAAAAGGAAAACCTTAAAAATACAAAATACACAAAAACTTCAAAAAAATATATAAAATCAAAGAAAAATCAGAAAAATATGAACTCAGCCCCTATTTCTGCTATATTTTATTAGCTTTATTAGAAAATTAGTGTGGAAGAATTTTGAGCTGTTTGCTATTTTTAATTCCTAATTTTATCTCCATCCAGGAGCTTTCCCACTGTTTTGCTTTATTTCAGTATTTAAAAATACCAAAAACAGTTTGAAAAATACCCAAAAATAAAAAAAAACAGTAAAAAATCCTAAAAATATCAAAAACAACTTATTTCTGACTTTTTGGTTATTTTTGCACATTTTTATAAATCCTTTATCTTGTCTTTTATTACATTGTCCTTATTTTCCCATATTGAAAAAGAAAATAGAAAAATATAAAATATAAAATATAAAAAGCAAAAAATCAAAATCAAAATACAAAATTAAAAAAATTAAAAAATAATAAAAAATAATAAAAAATATATAAAATTTAAAAAACCCACAAAAATAGGCTTCACACATGGATGACTCTGTGGTACATATAGGCTTATGCATTTTTGTATTGCTCTCTGTGGTTCGACCTCTACATGCTTGTTCCCTATACATTTTATGGTAGAGTAATAAAAGATTAATTCACATTTCTTTTTGAGCTTGATTGAGATATTCTTTCATTGTGGGTTAATTGCTGTATAACTTGGGTATTCTGCGAGCGGTCGCCTCGGCAACAACTTATTTACATTATTCATGGTGACCCTCGTGGAAAACACTCGTTATCAAGAAGCTAAAAATTAAAAGAGCATGCTTTAAAGCTATGTCAAAGTTATAATATAGGAAACTTCCACAAACTACAAAATAGCGAAGAAGGAAGCAAAGAAGGCTGTAAGCGAAGCTAAGCCAAAAGCTTATAAGGTTTTGTATAAAAATCTCGACTCTAAGGAGGGCCAGAAGGATATATTCAGGTTGGTCAAAGCAAGAGAAAGAAAGACTAAAGACCTTTCTCAAGTGAGATGCATTAAGGACGAGGAAGGTCATGTGCTTGTTACTCAGAAGGATATAGAGACTAGATGTGAGCAATACTTCCATAAAATTTTCATTGGGGAAGGAAATAGAGAGATCACTTTGAGTGATCTAGCTAGTAGTGAATATTACTTAAATCGTGCAAGCTATAAATGAATACAAAGAAAGGAAGTAGAGGAGGCTTTGAAAGTTATGAGACCTGGGAAAGGTGTACGATCATATAACATCCTTGTAGAAGTATGGAGAGTTTTAAATGAGCATGGTTTGACTTGGCCTACGAATCTATTCAGTGTTATTTGACGAAGCAAGAAAATACCTGAAAATTGGAGGAGTATCGTGGTGCTTCTTTATAAGAACAAAGGAGATATTCAAAATTGTTCAAATTATAGATGTATCAAGTTGATGAGTCACACTAGAAAATTTGACAATATGTGATCGAGAGAAGGTTGAGGTCAATTTCCAACGTAAAAGAAAATAAATTCGGATTCATGCCAGGTCGTTCAACTATTGAAGCCATCCATTTGCCGAGGAGAACAATGGAGATTTATAGAGCTAAAAAGAAGAACCTCCATACGATCTTTATTGATTTGGAGAAGGCTTGTGATTTTGTCCCATGAGAGATATTGTGGAGAGTTTGGAGAAGAGACAAGTACATGTCCTGTACATTAACCTCATAAAAGACATGTATGATAGGACTTTATCTTGTGTAAGGACCTCATCTGGGAAGACTAACTATTTTGACATCAATATTGGTTTACATCAAGGTTCAGCTTTGAGTCCTTTTCTTTTACATCAAAGTTTACATGGACGAGTTGACAAGTCACATTTAGGATGAGTTACCTTGGTGTATGTTATTTACTTATGATATTGTGTTGACTGATGAGACTAGAGACGAAGTAAATGAGAAGCTTGGAGTCTGGAGACATGCATTGGAGACTAAAGCATTCCGTGTAAGTAAGGCTAAGATAAAATATATGGAGTGCACCTTTGATGGGAGCAATGGTGATAGAAATGAGGCGAAGATTGGTGATGATAACATTCGGAAGAGAGATTCTTTTATATTCCGAGATCAATTTGGGAATATGATGGATAAGTTGATGGAGATGTTACTAATAGAGTAAATGCAGGCTGGCTAAAGTGGAGAGGAGCCTCTGATGTTCTCTGTGGTAAGAAAATTCCTTTAAAAATCAAAGGAAAGTTTGACAAAGCAACCGTGAGACATGCTATGCTTTATGGATCTGAATGTTGGCATGTCAACCATAGACATGTGCAGAAAGTGACTGTAGCAGAAATGAAAATGCTAAGATGGATGTGTGGACACACACACACACACATAAAGATCGGATTCAGAATGATGCAATCAGAAAGAAAGTTGATGTAGCTCCGATCGAGGATAAGATGTGAGAAAACCTCTTAAGATGATTTGGTCGTTTGCAAAGAAGATCAGCTGATGCACCAATTAGGAGATGCGAGTGTTGGGATGTTGAACCGGCTAAGAGAGGGCGAAGACGGCCCAACAAGTGTTGGAAAGAGACTATACAAAGGGATCTTAATTTTTTGGATATAATCTCGCGATTGACCCAAGATAGATCTGAATGGAGACAAAGAATCCATATAGCCGACCCCACTTAATTGTGGGAAAAGGCTTTGTTGTGTGTTGTTTTTGCCACAATCAATGACAAGTGCAAATATGCAAGCGAAGCAAGTTCTTAAAGAAAAACTAGCCAACATTACTAATTTAAATCAAGAATCAACCTAATAAAGTTGTATTTTTTGCATAAAAATCAACTCTCTTTTTTATGAGTTTTTGGGCAATATTTCAATCAAACCGAAAGCAAGAATTGTGAAACTTCTGTAGAAACTCAAAAATGATGAAATGTACCTACTGTGATTATTTTGAAATTTTTGAATAATATTTGAATTTTTATGAATTTTTGATAGGAACGGAGTGATATTTAGCAATTAAATTATAATTAATATATATTATTCGTTCAATCCAAATAAAAAATGTTATAAATAGAAATTTCAATCAAGAATACATAAATTTGTAATTTCGACAAATGATGAGTGTATACCCAATTAAAATCAAAAACTCAAATCACTCTAAAATTTATTTTGAGCAATTTCAGTGATATTTGGGTACAAACTAGATCATGATTAAGCACCTGTATCCAAATTCTCATAAAATTTGTGTGTTTAATCATGATCTAGTTTGCACCCAAATTTGTATGTACATGTATGTATGTATATATGAATTTGTATCCGCTGGAATATCTTGTAACCATATTTGTATCCGTATAAAAAAAATTGACGTATCTAATTATGTATCTGCAAAAAATCACATATCCATGTCAGTATACATAGATGCATATATTTGTAACTTATCCGACCTTTCACATCCATATATTTGTATCCATGTTAGTGTTCATATATCTATGTCAAAAAAAGGATATCCATGTCGGTGTCCAGAAAAAAATTTAAAAAAGAAAAACATATATCCATGGCGATAACCATATTTTTGAAACAATGGTATATTAATTAAAAGGTACTAAAGAAGAATATATTCATTAACATTTCTAAGTAATACAATCCCAATTCTTAAGGCTCATTTGGTTATCGGGTTATGCTTAAGGTAATCTGGTTTACCCCCTGTATTCATATATCATGCTTGGGTTGGAATTCCATCACAAATCAATGTGAAATCACATCACATTCCTTATTCCAATCCTCTATCAATCCTCGTAATCATTCAAACAGCTACTATTCACACGAGGTTACCCAACTCACATCAACCCTTAAACCAAACCATCCCTAGGTATAGTAGGAATGACAATTCCACCTAAAATCCGATTTCCTTAGTAATCATTACTTCTATTTTAATATTATCTAACAAATATATGAATGGAATGGACGGAATCCATTCTCCCTTCTGTTCCAGCAAACGGGGCCATAGGTCTAACGATGGCTGAGATGTAGCAGTGTCCCCCTTTGGTTGCCGGGGCCATCTTCCTCAGGGCATAAGCACAACGGAGAAGATCCTTCGAGCTCTTGCAGATGGTTCAACGGTCTTGATGGCTGGGAACTCGAGATTGGATGATGGCTGAAGTCAGGCCAAAGAGACAGAGTGCTCGTTGCCGGAGGTTATGCTGCTTGTAGATGCTGCGATGCCGCCCAGAACGAGTTCCGAGGTCGGTTGGAGGAGCTCCCTCGTTGATCTCCTCCTCACGCGGTGCTGGTGCTGGCGCTGGAACGAAGGTGTACGGTTCTTTTGCTGCTACGAGATTCTTTGCGTCAAGCTTAGGCTCCCGTTGTTAGCCGCGTCTCTGATCTAAGTTCCAGGTGCGGAGTTCTGACGGCGCTCCCCGGCGGAGCTCGATGACGGTGGCAAGAGAAGAAAACCTCCGTCGTCACCTGACTAGGTCGAGGTTCATACACGATGCTCTGCTGAAGTCAGCCTTCAACGAGGTGCGCGAGGCCGCTTGAGATGCGATAAAGAAGATGAAGCCAAGGTTGAAGTTGTAGTCCACTCGCCGTTGGACGGCTGTGCGCCTGCAAAGGGACTTGAGCTCGAGCAGAGCTCGGCTGGGAGTGATACACAAAAGCGAATGGGGATTGAAGCTTCGGGGAAGAAGGAATGGTATGGGTTGCTCCTACACGGTGGAAGAAGCAGCAGCTCCAACCCTAACGAGGTTGGAAAGGAGCGGTTCTGACGAGGTAGAACAGCAGCGAGCGAGGAGAACCGAAGAGCAGGGAGGAAGTTAGACTTTATATCCGGGGGCTATACTAATACTAGATTAAATGAGGATACATTTTATACAAATGTTATTTTTTTATATTTTTACCGTATCCTAGAAATTATATGGTGCAGTTATTTAATAATAAATAACTTTAACTTCATCAGATAGGAAAAAAATATTTTCGTAAGACTAAAAACTAAAATTTGAACAAAAAAAGTCATTAGGTGTATATATTTCTAAAATTACTTAAATTGCGCTCTTCGCGAGTTGCAACTTCAAACCAAAGAGTGAGTAACAACTTCAAACCAAATCCATCAATAATTGATTCTATCCAAGATATGATTTGTATTTAATTATGTAGTATTTTTTCTTATTTACAAATAGCAATATTTTTAATTACATTCAAAAAAGAGAAACATAACTATATAAGCAATAATTGAATGATGAATACAACCACATAATGATGGTATCACCATACTATTTTAATTCGAATTAGATTACTGAAATCTTATAATACAAAAATAAAACACAATATAGAAGGAATTTCATGCGAACAAATATATAAAATTTTTAAGTTGATAAGTGAAGATTACCAGAGTTTAAATGACAGGGGGCAACCGAGTTGGTTTAACGAGCATGGCGGCTTGAAAGTAGGATATTAAAAACACGGCAATGGTGTCGTAGGTTGTGATTGTATAAAGTTTGCATTGACTTTGTTATGTATTGAATAAAGGGGTGTGATGAATCTATGATTCATCACCTTTTTTCTTTCATTTTGGCTAAAATATTTGGTAAAATACATGTAAATATTCACTAACTCTTACTAATTAACATTCTATCCTCATATCTTAATATTATATATTTAACACTTATTTTACCTAAAATAAAATAATAAAGGGAAAAATAAAAAAGAAAAAGGATGTATATACAAATATGTACAGATTGATCCTAACCTCGAGACTAGGTCAATATTGACTTCGTCAACAAAAAAAAGTAGAGGGAAATAACGATCCTAATATATAAAAATGTCGGAAAATAAAGAGCACTAATGTACATAGACGTATTTTTCACGTTGTATAAATGTTTGCCTATTTATTTATCATTCAAAATATCTCAAACAAAAATATTTTCTTAACAAAATTTATTCATAAAAATAAATATTAATTTGTAAAAATATTTTAAAACTTATTACTATATAAATAAATAATTACAATGAACCGAAAAAGTCTAAAAAGTTAATTTTCAAGATTCATAACTATTTATAGAAAATTTCAAATTGACCAACCTCATTGTTAAACTTTCTTTTATAATTATACTATTTATTAAAAATATCAAAAAATATTAGAATAAAATATGTGAGTTTTGACATTTAGACCCCTTTGTATATATGTACTATATGTATATAAATCTTCTTTATTACTTATTTATTTATTTCTAATCTCATATAATTAATTCTTTTTATATTTTATTTATAAACATCATTAGAAATATATAAAAAATTTTAAAACTAATTTTTAATAAGTACCAATAAATCTCAAAATCAGGCGTAAACATGAACTTCCGAACCTCATAACTCGGTCAATTGAGCTCCGAATTGGGAGTGCTCACTTTTAAAGTTCGTTTTATAAAATTATATATCAAATAAAAGTCATTTTACTAAAATCGGAACTAATATGCAAAAAGTAGATTTTGAGACCCTATTGGTATAATTGTACAAAGTATCTTAATCTTATTTTATTTAATTTATGTTATTTATTATTTTTTGACTTTAGTAATAGTTTATTAATGTTATTTTAATAATATAAAATAAAAATAATTTTTTAAAAAATTAAAATTATTTAAATACTTACATTTATTGATTATATAGGTATAATATACATATATTATTTATATATTTATCTATCTAACTATATAATATTATTTATTTAATTAAAAATCATAATTAAGTTTTTTTAAATTATTTATAAATTTATTTATTTATTTGTTTTCATTAGTTATTATTAATTAATTTATTCAATTTAATTAACCTTAGTTTGACAGGTCAAATCGAGGTTCATCTTGTCAATCCCCATCCTCACTTCCTCCGTTGTTCATGCTGCCATGATGTCCTTCTTCTTCTTCCTCCCTCTTTTGTTGGATGAGATTTTCTAGGTTTTTGAATTACTAAATAAATGTAATTTTGTCGCAATCCAAATTCTTTTAATAAAAAATTATTTTAATTCTCAAGCCCAAAATAATTACAAAAATGTATCTACAGAAATTTGTTATTTAAATAACTTGTATAACAACATGATAGAACTCAAGGAGGCTACAAATCCTGAGGATTATTCTAATAATTGAATCAATAAAAAATTAAGGAATCTCAATATACACTGTGCTTGCTTTTTAAAATTTTATTTCGTATTTTTATTTTTATATTATATTTTTTCCTAATTTTTAAATTTTATTGCTTTTTAGTTTTGCAAATTTTTAATTTTCAAGAATATAATTTTCAAAGAATTTTTATACACAAAAGAATGCATTTTTTTGAAATTTTCAAATATAGAAAAATGATCCAAAAGGTCAAAATAAAATGTTTTCGTATTTTATACTTTTTTATAGTGTTCAAGTGATTTTTGTACGATTTTTGAAGTTTTTATGAATTTTATAAAAATCTTAAATAAAAAATATTGCTATATAGTAAAGCATGGATATTTTACAATTTAAGAATGCCAAATAAACTCAAAAATGGCTATCTTTATTTTTCCTAAAAACTACAAAGAATTATCTACAAGGACAAAGTGAAATCACTATTTTTAGAATTTTCTACAATTTTACATGATTTTTGTAAGATATTTAGATTTTTTAGATTTTAAAAATAATTAATGCGTAAAATTTGTAAAGAAAAAATGCATAAAAAGAAAACTACTCTATTTTTTGGAATTTTTGACACGATATTTGAATTTTTATGAATTTTCAAATTTTAAATAGTGAAAAATGCTATGTTTTTCAATTTTTAATAATAGCAAATGTAAATAAAATATAATAAAAATTTTATGAAAAGGCATACAACAAGAGCATAACTTGATTTTTGGAGCATTTATCGAACATGAAAAATATTTATTTCAATAAGAAAAATATGGAAAATAAATGTCTCGAGTACATGGATTCAAAAGTAATTATTCAAAGTCTTTGCATTGAAATATAATAGAATGAAAATGCGGGAAATATTTTACAATTAACCTAGTGAAAACTTGTGTTGCATGTGCGTTTCTTGCGGGGGAAATGTCATAGGGCTTTAGAGCAATTTTCCAAAAAACAAAAGTAGGGTACAAATTGAGGCTTCGTCGTTTGTTTTTTCCTTAAATTGAAGCAAAGGGGAGGGCACCACCCCTTCCTTTATTTCTTCTCAAGAAACAGGGGCGTGTCTCCCCTTCCTTCTCGCCCAAGATTGTGAGTGGTGGCGGCATAAGATGGCGGTGCGGCGGGTGCTCTAGGCGGTGTGGCTCCACTGGTCAAGACAGAGGTGGTGGATTCAAATGCGGGGGTCTAAGGCGACTACGAGGGGCGATCGATAGCTTCATCGATCCGACTCGAGGGCAGAACGATGAAGGCGCGCGCTTACGCAGGCATGACGACTGCGGTGGTGGTCCAACCGGATGAGAGTTCTCTAGCAATGGAGATGGGCAATACACGCCTCTGACATACGGAGGGGTTGGCGACTCCAGGAGAAGGTGGTTTTGATCCAGGCAGCTGTGCGATCTTCCTCGAGCGATGAACAACGAGGCAGGCTGCGATGGTGATGGGCAGAGAAGGTTGGGAATGGGCGAAACTCCAGACGACGGTGGCGGTACCTCCCATGAAGAATTTTTTGTAATTTTTGAGAACGACAAATGAATTTTTTCTAAAAATTTTTTCTTTTCTTTTTTGAATGAACAACAACGGTAAATTTTTTGTATTTTTTAAAATTCATGTGTACCTGCAATAAAATAAAGATAAATGATTCGATCACGATGACTTGGTTTAAGAAAATTAAATGGGGATAAGTGGGTGGGGAGGCTCCATCAGAGGAGATGGATTGGAACCGAGTCTCCTGCCACTGTACGTGGCCGGAGATAATAGATCGTGGGAGATAGAATGTGAACGTGCATAGGGAGATCCAAATTGAGGTGGTGATTGGCAATTGGAGGCAGATCAAATTGGGATGAATAATTAGAGAGATTAACTACGATTACGATAAAAAATTGACTATGAAATTAAAACTAAAAACACCTAATAAAAAGAAAGAAAATAAAGTGGATCTCACCATGGAAGCGGATAAAAGCCATGATGGACTCGACAAAGACCGACTCGCTGTTATCGGACGGCTTGGAAGCTGAACACCTTTCTTCCACAAGATTTCTCTCGGAGATTAGGCTCCTCTTACCTAAAGATAGATCAAGTTGGAATGAGGGAGAAGGAGCCAAATAAATAGAAAAAGAATTTTGAATATCAAAAAATGAGTTAATGGAGAGGGAATAAAGGTAAAAATGTTAATGGTAGAAATAAATAATTAAATAAATAAAATAATTTTTGAAATATATTAATTAAAATAATAATAAATCCCAATAACTTTATGAGTCACCTTAATGGTGGGTTAATTAAGGGATTAATTAAATTATACACATATGATATATTATTTATATAAATAAATTACTTTCATCATTTTATTAATTTAAATAATAAATGTTCATTATTTATTTTTTGGTTGTTATTTAAGGAAATTAATTATATACGTATGGTACATTATACACATAGTTAAATAAGGAAATTATATTATTTTATGTTTTATAATTTTTTATTTTTATTTTAAATAGTTATTTAAAAAAATATTTCAAATTATTTATAGATATATTATGTATAAAAATAAATATGGATAAATATATACAATAAATAATTGGTCAAATTGTAGAAAACCACCCCAAAAAATGTCTCTCAAATCGTAACTCCAAAAATTATGAAACTACTGCCATTTTAAAGATAATTTAATATAGAATATGATGGAACTAAGTTTAATTCAATTCGAGTTCATATGAAGCTGGAATTAGTCTTTCAATTATCATTTTACTATTTATTCTTAATGTGGTTACTTTTATTGTGTACATGATTTTATTTTACAATTATTTTTATTATTTAGAAAACTTTTTATTTACAACTTCCGTTAAGAAAATTATTTAATTTGAGGTCAATTTATTAACAAATAAAACAGTGTAAATTTTATACGAATACACGCAATAAATGAAAAGTAGTTATAAAATATATTTTTTGGATTTTCGGATTAAAGACCATATCTCCCCCTACTTTATTCTTGTTTGATCAGGTCAAGTCTTGACCTTCTCTCGGGGTTCGGGTTAGCCTGTATCTATTGCATATATACAGTCATTTATTTTCTTTATTTTTCTATTATTTCTTTCTTTATTTATTTTAGTTTAAAATAGTAATAATTGTACAATATTTACATACAAATGCATGTTAGTAAGAATATGGATTTAGTAATATATACGTGTGCTTTATAATGGATTTTAAGCTAAAATATATGAATAAAGATGATGAAATGCATATTCATCACTCTTCCTTCTCTCTTCGTTCTTCCTCCTCTCCTCTTCTCGTCATTCAACCACCTAACGGCATGGTCGTTAGGCCATTCCTCCATCCCCATCTATATAAATATCGTCACCACCGCGAAGCTGAAAGATCTGCCATTTGTTCATCTTCCCACGCCGAGGTTCTGGGAGTTGAGAGGGTTCATGACTGGAGCTTTCTCCTCCGTTGAGCGAGGAAGGGTGGGGTCAGGCTCGATCGTCGCCGACATCATAGCATCGCTCTGCCTTGCCCAGCCTCCGCCTTTGCTGGGTGTTAAGGATATCATCCACAGAGCTCCGCTCGAGTTCTGTCTCCATGCGAAATTCCTTCATCAGTTCCAGGTTAGCATCCGTTCCTGCTTCTTTTCTCTCTTTCTGATTTTGTTATCCTCTCAGATCCTCCATTCTCCTTCATCTGATCCATTGCCATTCCACATAAGATTCACCTTCATCCGATCATATCAGTTTCTCCACCTTCTATCCACATCTGATCCCCTCGGATCGAATCTGATCTGAGTCTAGAGCTCGATCTCCCATCCACCAGATCTTCTTCACCCATGTTTCATCCCTTTGATTCTCGGTCGAGTCTACAAAACACGAGCCTTCATTTTTTATGTGCAGATAATATGCAGATCCAGACCAGTAGAGCATCTTCTTCACCCAATTGCAATACCTGCAACACGTGATCACCGGTGAAACACTACCGAGATGCTCGTTGCTGGCTACCTAACCCCAACACCTGCAAATCTGATTACTGCAACATCATACATCAGAGATCAGCATTGGGATCCGTGACCAACATCATACATACCGAGATGCTCGTTGCTAGCTACCTACCCAGTTGGAGCATGTTGCCACGTCTACTGTCAATTTGGGATCTTCGTAAGCGAACAACTGTCGTAACAAATTCACTGTAAGGAGACAATCTAGCATATGATCTACATAGAATCATCTGGAGCGTCGATGAAGAACCTCCACTAGAACCAAGACATCCGAGATCAAACAATTGTCCACTTTGAGAATCGACGAGCAGCAGATTTGATTCGCATCATCAAATCATTCCTCCTCCGCCCGTTCTTCAAAAGAGGGTAGAACACTGCACACTCCAGATTCACTCTTAACCGCACGATCAGACAATCCAACGGATGAGATCCAACACCGCCCACTGCTTATCATCGCACGTGATTAGCACGAGCATTCATATTTTTTGGGCATTTTACAGAAATTTACTCCAAACTTTGTGGTATCACTATCAGGTCCGTAAGCTACTATTGCGCATGATTGCTCACGTAACACTGGTCAATTTGTACAGGGACCCTCGATAGTTTTGATATTGCTTTGAAGGTCCAGGTGCAATAGTTTGTACGTGTTAATGCACATGATATCCTCAGACTATTGCGCACAACGCCCAGATTTTCTGCATATTCTCACGTGCACCCCCTATATTTTCTATTAATTACAGTATTAGCCATATCCACTATATTAAATAAATAGGGTATAAAATACATATAAAACTAAAAAATATAATAAAAAAATGTATAAATACATGGTATTATACTATAAACAATGTTAACTTAATTTTGCAAAATAAAAATATTCGTTATTTTTAATAAATCATTAAAACACCAAAAACATACAAAAAAATCATAAACTACATAAAAATAAAAAAAATACTTCTAAAAATTTTCCTTAAAAATATATATAGTATATTTTAATATATTTTACACAAAAATAAAAAACAAAATAAATATTAAATATTAAAATCAATAAAAATAAAAATACATAAAACTTCAGAATTTCATAACTAATCTAATAAAAATCATATAAATACGACCAAGACTTCGTTGAAAAGGTATTTTTACCTAATTTACAGTAAAAAAATAAAATAAAAATATTTTTCTCATGTTTACTACTTTAAAATTTAAAAACACATCCTTATTTTAAAAAAAATCTTGTTTTCTTCTTTAAAAATAATCCAAAACTCATAAAAATCTTAAAAACCTCTAAAAATTCACAAAAATAGAAAAAAAAATTAAAAACATAACAATAACAAAATAAAAACTAAATAAAAACATATAAAACATAATACATGTATTTCTTTACTTATAGGTATATAAAATCAAAAAAAAAATAATATAAAATGCATAAAATCAAATAAAAATTCACAAAAATTCATTAGAAATAAATAAAAATAAAAACCCTTATTCGTTACCCGTTTACCTTAGTTTTTATAGTTTGCCTCCCTGAGTTAAACACTCTCGTACTTATCGATATACCATTGAGTTTAGGAATATAAATAATAAAAATAAAATATTATCTGTGAATTTCAACCGTTCATCACAATGACAGTTGTATATCTCTTTAGACGACCCGGCTAGTTGAATTTTTTCAAATGATGCCATTGTCGGGGAGGCAGCGCTTAGGTAGACAGATTAGAGACTTTAGTTTTACGATTTTTCTTTTTCTATTTTTTGTCATATCATTTTTTGTTGCATTTTTCTAGTTTATTTCATTTTTTATCTCTCATGTATTTTTCTTGTATACAACTTTTATGTTTGCTTTGTGTTGCAGTGTCTAGGTATCGAGGTTGGATTCTTCAGAAGCCGATCAACCGAGGTACTTGGAGACTAGTTTTCTTTGTAAGCCAGTTGTAGAGGAGCTTCGCGAGGCTGGTATGAAGCCATTTGTTTCTGTTTATTTTTTCTATTTTCTTTAATGAAAGAGGAAGAGAAATTTACCCATTTTTACTTTTGTAGAAGGGGTCCCATAAGGGTATCCCGGCCTGTACCCGTCCTTTACTCTTTCTTCAAGGTATGTTTCGCCAAGTGTCGGTGCACTTGGAGGACCTCATCATGGTTTTGATTTTCATTGCATTTTCTTTGTTTTATGTGGTTTTCTGTGAGTGGCTAGGTGCTTGGTTTGGATTTTATTCCTTGTTTGTGCATTGTAGGTTAATTAGACGTACCGTCGCATAACCTAGTCAAATAAAATTGGATCTTTCCCGATAGAGATATTCACTCTTTCTAGGTTATGCGTTTTATTTTCTACTTTTTATGCATTTAGGGTAGATTTATTTTTCTACACAAATTACCTTGCATGTAGAGTGCCGGACTCAAGTCACATCTCTATCTCTGCATGTCATTAATTATCATGCATTACATTTCCATATTCTCCTCCTATTTTTCTCCACATAGGATTAAAAAGAAAAAGGATAAAAACATGTTAGACATTTCTTTTCTCATAAAAAAAGTGATAACTGAAAAATAAAATTGGGAATGCTAATTTCACTTGACTTCTAAAATTAAACATGACAGACATCATTCCTTATTTTGGGAGAGCTATCCCCTCCTTGTTTACAAGTACTCTCCAGACAGAGTGAGGCACGTACAAATAAGAAATAGAGCCCAAAGTCCTGGACTTGTGTCCTAAGTGCTTGGAATTTGACTCTCGCGTCATGTTACTGTTGTAAGCACTTTCCTCAAACGTTAGCAGAACTAGTCACGTGAATAGGGAGGTTGATTTCCTTAGAACTACTCCCGAGCTCTTACATGGATAGTTCTCTGCTTGAGGAATTCATAGACTTATTTACGGTCTACTCCAGGAGACTACAACTATGAGCTTGCTAAATAATTATTTTATCATCTAAATCTAAAATTGAATAGATTAACGACCGAGCTTTTACGGTGTTCACTAAGTTGAGTAGGTCCACTTAGGGTTTGCATTGTGTTTGCTTGTGCTTGGTGTGTCCGTTCATCTATTTGAGTTTCTATCAGTCACTTGTCATCCGAGTCTTATTATTTTCTTTGATTCATCTTTCTTTTCATTTTATATTTTCTTGAGTCACGATGATGGGTAGGCGGTCTCTCAGGCTGACTCTTACAGCACCGCTTCCATGCACACCTACTCATCCATCTAGGTCGGTTCAATACAGCCTGTGTTTCAAACCTTAGTTGAGTCCTCTATTCTTCTCCAAGTATATCTCCGATATTGGAGATTCATCCTTCTCATCTTTGTTTATTTCTTCCGGGTCGGTTCGAGAGAATTCTCTTTTCGACCCAACTCTGACCCTTCCTCCTTCTTCGAGTTTGATTCTGATCTTGGATAATCGTCTCCTTTTGTTTCTCATGCTTCTTCGTCTTCTTCATCTCTTTCTATCCCTCTCTCTTCGTTTCCATCGAGTTAGCCTTTGGTTACATCTGTGATAGCTGGGCAGAGGTTTGGGGCTTGTGAGAAGAGATCAGATCATTCAGTATACATGGATCCATGAGATGCTGAGATGAGAGTGTCAATTGAGCATCCCACACATGATTCAAGAACAAAGATTCTACATTGAGTTTACTGACTTTTCTTATCAATTTGGACTTCGTATCATTGCTACCAAGATTCCATGGCAAGCCGTATGAGGAGCCACATGAGCATATTTCTGTATTTGAGGAGATATGTAGCACCAGACACTATTCAGATATTTCACCTGAGGATGCTATAATGAATACTTTTCCCTTGTCACCCAAGGATGGAGCCACGAGGTGGCTCCAAAGTTTGGGTGAGGAGTGAGCTAGTTGGGTTACACTTCGAGCCACTTCCTGTAGAGAGTTTACCCCTTTAGTCGAGACAAATTTACGTAGTCAGTAATTAGAGACTTTTCGGATGATCCCCTCAGGGAATTACATGATATGTGGCTCCGATTACAAATTCTTTTGAGGTGATTTATGGATCGTAGGATCTCCAAATCTGAGTTAATTCAGATATTCTACCAAGGGATGACCGTAAATCAGCATGCATTGATTGATGCTTCGTGTAGCGATTCACACTGCAGTCCTGACGTGGATTCATTTTTGACTCTTTTTGGAGAGATTTCTGACTTTGAGACAACACATGAGTTGTGTAACCACCTATACGCGATCCACATCATGGTGATTTAGAGATCGCATATCAGACAATTGATATGGCATCCGATACATCACAAAGGATGGATGTTAAGACATTTTTTTGAGAGTTCGATTTTGTTACTAGTTCCATCTCCATTGGTTTTCAGACGGAGTATGGACCACTTCAACTTTTCAGAGCAGGAGCATATGATGTTTTAGCATCTCTCTCAATCTTCTTTGTTTCCATGTCACGACCATTATCATGAGTAGTATACACCTCAAGAGCATACCTTCTCAGATTCATTTACACATACTTATCCATCTCAGCAGACAGATTTTGACTTGGGACATAAATTTGATATGCCAGCTACATAGGGTCCCGTGATTGAGAAGTTAGTCCATTTGATTAATGATCAGTGTACCTTTCGTAGAGATAAGATGGACACATTCATAGATTTCATATCCAGTTTTGGCGCAAAGCGGGGATCATATTCTACTTTTCAGCAGACTTCTGAGTTGTTGAGTACTTCTACTCTTAGTTCCCATGATATTCAAAGACAACCTCCACTTGTTGAGACATTTAGGAGCGAGGAGCATATAGTAGGCAATGGTGCAGATGTACACAGATGTACATATTCAGCCTGGTTCTCCATGTAGTGAAGGCACAAAATCATAAAAAATGGGAAAAAGAGAAAAATCAAAAAAGATGAATAAAGACAAGACTCCAGGTTCTCCTACTAGATCTCTATCTTCGGTTCCACATGGAGCAAGTCTTGATTTTGCAAAAAAATTTGCTTCTTCTTCCTCTTATCCTCCGAGTGTACATATGGCTGAGGATGAACATATACACTTCTCAGATGCCTTGAACCTAGGGAATGGAAAGAAATTATAAATACTCAGGAAGAACCTAGATTCAAAGTTCACGAAAGAGACGTTAGACAGAATTCAAATCAAGCTCACACTTTTCTAGGCATTGACACACAATTCTCTTCTACAGAAGTGCTTGAAGCATCATACCACACTTAGAAGAAATAAGAGGAGAAATCATTGCTCAGGGAAATAAGTGTTGACCATTGCCACATGTTGCTCCATCTAGCATATATCTCCCAAAAGGAAAAAGAAAGATATGGGAGTACCATTTATCAGTTGCCATATTTCAATCATGATTTTCAAGCACACCTTATTAGACAATGGATCTTCAGTGAACATTTTGCCCTTCCATCTTATTGAGTCACTTCATTTAGGATGATTCGTCAGTTACCAGACATACTAGTCAAAAGGCCGAAGGGTATACATCAGGAAGTTGTCATGGTGGTACAAGGTAAAAAATTCACTGTGGATTTTGTTGTATTTAATGTTGACTATTTAGTACCATCACATGATGTTGCCATTATTCTTGTTCGGCCTTTTCTACGAGCATCCAGGGCCATTATTGATTATGGGACAAACAATGTTACTTTTCCTCCCAGCAGCACAACGTCGAGCTCGAAGCCATTAGAGAGTCGTGCATCAGATGAGGGTACTACTAGCCCATCAGATATAGGGGCATTCGACATTACAATTGAGGTTTAACATGATCTTATTCCTTCTAATTCTACTGAGATCCGAGATTTCCTCTTCAAAGAGAAAACTTTGAGAGCATTGCCTTTAGTAATCCACATGCACATGTTTGGATATGTATTGATGAGGTTCACAATATATACGCCATTGAGATGAAATCGGTGCGGCACGTACTTCGAAGGTCGAACCCGTCTCAGTTTTAGATCCTTTAGTGAGCCTTCAACTTGCGAGAATGTTGAGCCCTCTTTTCACATAGATTCAAATAAGGGTTATATTGATGAGACAATATCATATTATATCAGAGTTTGACCTCTTCGTTGCTTCTACTTCAGATATGACCCCAATGTCTCTTCAACCACACAGAGTTGATGATACAACATTATAAATGATTCTTCATCTTCCTATTTTAGTCCTGATGATGATACTCATTCACAGACTGTGGTGTAACTTTCAGAGGTCAGTTCTATTCATCTTTTCAGCTATCTGGGTCATTCCTAATTGGTTGATACAGGTCAGAGATTCTCCGCTTAAGATATGGATATATTTGAGGATGACCCTAATGTGATCCTTTCTCTTGTACATTCCATCATTCCTCGGTAATGCATGAAAGTCACTCTTTGGCTTTCTTGAGCATGTACTATTCATTCTGATTTGTTCATTCTTTTCACCTTGTATATGTGGGTTTTCGATTTTATTCATTCATTCTCTCATTGTTGTTTTACATTCCAGATCTCATTTTGGATTTTTGCTATACTTAGGATGTACTTTATCCTCAGTATGGGGGTGTAGACATTATGTTATTCACATTGTTCTATTGTATTACAAATGTTGTTGCTTATACTTGGGGTATGATTTATCCTAAGTATAGGAGGGTAATATCATTTATTTACATCTTCGATTGTTTTCATTTTATGTATTGTCTGCTCTCTAGCTTGTCCGTCAACTGTTGATATCCTTCTCTATACTTAAGGATATTTTATCCTAAATATAGGGGGACAAGTCGCATCGTTGATTGTGTACATTCTTTTGACCTCGATCATGTTTGCTTTTGAGTCTCCTATACTTAGGATTAGTTGATCTCAAGTATAGAGGGGGTGATTGACTTCTATTCATTTATTCGTTATTCTTTGAGTCGTTATAGTACGGTATTCTTTTCACAAATCCATACTTAGCCTGATTTATATCTTCTTTTGTCGCTTTTTTGTCACTATGAGGACATAGTTCACGCTAAGTATATGGAGGTGTTGTATATATATTCTATATATACTTTAGAAGCCATAACTCGTACCTTATTGTATTTTTAATAACATGACTCTAAAAGTACGGGTATATATTTTTGGTTTCTAAAAGAGGATGGGGAGTATGCACCCTAGTGCATGTAATTTTACATGCACAGGGGCTTATATATCCCACATTTTTTACTTTTTTGGAAAATACCACTATGTATATTCATCTATATATCTCTCCAATATACCATTCGAATTTCGTTAGAAATAAAGACTCCTATGCCCTCCATCTAGAACATGTAATTTTAACAATCTTAGAATTATTGTAATCGACATGTTCTAGATGGAGGGCATAAGGGACTCTATTTCTGACGAAATTCAAATGGTATAGTGGAGGGATATATAGATGAATATACATGGTGGTATTTTCCAAAAAAGTAAAAAAATGTGGGAGATATAGGCCCTGGTGCATGTAAAATTACATGCACCAGGGTGCATACTCCCCATCCTCTTTTTAAAATAAGATAGAAAACTATAAATATTTAGGTCTTTGACTTAATTACATACACCAGGGACTTTATTAGGAACTAGAATTAAGACTATTCAGGTCTTTGACTTAATTCTTTGGGTTCCATAAGACTGTGTTCGGAATTCAACTTAAACTTACCTAAATAAGACACCTTGTGCCATCCGTTAAACTCTTTATCATTTGAACTAATTTTGAACTCATTCACTCTACACTTAGCTCGACTTGTAAGGGTTTCGAAGGGCTTCCATTTTGGTGGCGCATTTTCATCCTTGTCTAGTGGTGCCGACGTATAAAGACGAGAGTGTGAGGTTGAAATAAAGCTTCGAATGAGGGAAGGATCTGTTGGCAAAATTTTCCAAGACCCCAAAAATTGGACAGAAAAATGATTATATAACCGTCAGGACACAAAAGATCAACCGGTGCAATAATCACTTTCTACCAAAAAGAAGCCAAATACTAAAGACATGCATGACCATAATGGTCCAAGCGTCATATAGCATGCATAACTTGGTGGACACTTGGATAAACTGGCCCATCTTCACAAGGAGATGTGACTACACTGGTCACACTCCAATTCTCTCATTCTTCTACCTCTCTCTCTATTGGATCGTGGACACATCGCGACCTAACCTTAAATTCCCACCCCCACTCCTTGAGGATCGGGTAGCTAAATGAGGAAGCAATGAGAGTGTATTACTGGGTTGGGCGGTTCCATTGCTTCCTCAAGCAGTAAGAGCTAACACCTTTCACACACAGTTAGGCATGGCTATTGAGCCCAACAAGACGAGCCAACCCCTATCTCGGACTTGGGCTCCGATGAATCTGCGATTAGTCATCTTTATTCATTTATTTTAGCTTAAAATCCCTTATAAAACACCTGCATATAACACTAACTCCATATTCTTACTAACTTGCATCTGTGTGTAAATATTGTACCCTTTTTACTAATTTTAACCTAAAATAAATAAATAAATAAAGAAAGGAAAAATAAATAAAATAAAAAAAGGAAGACTGTATACAGGCTGACTCAAACCCCAAGAGAAGGTCAAGACTTGACCTGATCGACCAAGAATAAAGTAGGGGGAGATAGGGTCCTTAAGCAAAAAATCCAAAAAAATGTGTTTTGTGTATATCTGCATAAAACTAACACTAATTTATTTGTGACTTAATTGATCTCAAATCAAATAACTTTCAAGACCAAAGTATAAATAAAAATGTGTCCTAATTAATAAAAATAATTGCACAATTAAATCATGTACAGAATAAAAGCAATCACACTTGGAAAAAGCCACTAAGCACTAATTGAAAGATCAATTCTGGCTCCATATGAACTCAAATTGAACCAATCTCACTTTCATTGGATTGTAAATAAAATTATCTTTAAAATGGCTGTTATTTCATAATTTAAGGAGTTACGAGTAAAAAGTTGATTTTTCGGGGTGGTTTGTGCAATTTTCCCATGTATTTTGTAAATATTGTATTTGTATATATTTGTAAATTATTCTTACTATTTATTTAAAAAAAATAAAAATCAAAAAAATATTTTTTTAAAAAAAGAGAGCTAATTTCCTCATTTACCCTTGTATATAATGTCATATTTGTATATAGTATATGTATATAGCTGCTATTTTTAATTAACCACCATAAAAAATAAAAAAAATAACATTTTTAATTCAAATAATTAAAGTGACGAAAATTAAAAAAACTTGATAATTTTGTGAATAGTTTTATCTCTTTTACTTATCTCATTTCATCTCTCTTATCTCTTCCACCAAAAAAATTCAAAAATTCATTTCAATTTTCATCTCTTATCTCTTTATCCAAAAAATTTCAAAAACTAAAATTTCATTCTATCTTATCTATTTATATGGCTCCTTCTCCCTCATTTCAACTGGATCAATCTTTAGAGAGAGAAGCCCGATCTCTGAGAGAAAATTTCGTCGAGAAAGTTTCCTAGTCTCCAAGCCATCAGTGACAGCGAGTCGGCCTTGTCGAGGCGATCACGGTCCATTTCCGCTCCTAAGGTGAGATCTACATTTTTCTTGTTTTATCTTAGTTTAATCGTAGTTTATTTTGTCGTATTTTTTTAATTCCATCGTCATTTTTTTCTAGTTCTAAAAAAATCCATCTCGATCTGGTCAGTCTCCAATTCCGAATTTTCATCTCACTTTCTCGATCTCCACGCGTTCTATTCTATCATCCATGATCTCTCAACTCCGGCCACGTACGGTGGCCGGAGATCGGATTCGAATCTCTCATTTCTGTCGGATCCTCGCTCATTTTTCCGAGTTGTATATAAAAAATAAAAAAATAAAAAATTCATATAATTGTTTTTCTTCTCTAACCTTTGTTTTGCAGGAGAATCAAAATTTAAAAACAATTACTATTTACATTTCCTATTTATAAAAAAAATATTATTTCGTTTTTTTCTTCATCTAATTACAGTAAAAATAAAAAATAAAAAGGGGGACGGCTGCCCCCAGGCGCCGCCTCCCCTCCTCCTTGGTCGCAGCTCCAGCCTGCGTGGGCACCTCGCCTCCTCCGCAGTGGCCTTCAGCCGCTCGCGTGCTCCACCATGCAGCCCCTCCTCCAGGCAGTCGTGCCACCGTTCCCCACGACTCCGACTTCATGTCCCATGCCGCCTCAGCCCAATCGAACCACCCGCGCCGCCGCGCAAGTCCTCTGCAGTCCGCCGACGCGAGGCGGCCCCCTCTCTAGTGTCGCCCGCTCTAGGTCCCTCGTGCCCTGTGCACGCCACCTCCGCGAGGTGGCCGCCCCTCCTACTCTGACCTCCTACTGCGTGAAAGCAGCGGCCCCCTCGACGCCATCCCCCTCCTTCATCTCCAGCGCCTCCGTGCGCGGCCCCCTCCGCCTTTGGCCCCGCGGTCCATCGCCGCCCGAGTCGACCTACAACCGTTGTTCACTGCCCCAAGTGCCGTGTCCTCCACCATCTCAAGATCCAGAGGTGTTGGCTCTACTCCATCCCATTATTTGAGAAGATAACGAAGAACCCTAGAGGGAGAATCAATTAAAAAGGAAAAAATTGCAGACATCCCCTTCAAAGGTTTCAGAAATTATTAAAACGCCCCTGTCAACTCCAAAGCATGTGACATGCATGTGATCTACTGGGTAATTTGTGATTGTCCTCCCTGCATTTTATTTCTGCTTTTTAATTCATTCAAACACTTCAACTATTTGCATTTACGTCCCTATGCTTCCAGAATTTGAGTTTCTTGTTATTTTCATCAAGATAAATGTTTTTATGGTTCCAAAAATTCTGAGAAAATTGTTGTGTGTTCCTTCTATATGCCTAAATGTTGTATAAATTTTTTTATCAATTTTTATTTCCATTTGATATTTTTAAAAATTCAAAAACAATGTCTTTTTACTCGTCTGAAATTTGAAAATTCGTAAAACTTCAAATATTGTTCCAAAAATTCCAAAAAAAATTGGAGTAGTTTTAGTTAATTGTCTTTTAATTTCTATATATATTGCGTGCATTGATTATTTATAAAACTAAAAAAATTTAAAATAACAAAAATCTTAAAAAATATAAAAAATTCCATAAAAATCCAAAAAATGTGATTTCAGTTTCTGTTTGTAGATATATACATGTAGTTTGTCATGAAAATAATTGTCAAGAGTTTTGGGCTTAAAATATTTTTAAGTTGCAAATTACTCCAAACTGTGCATATTTTCGCATTGTCTCCCTGTCTGATTTTTAGAAAAATACAAAAACATCTGAAAATTCTACAAAAATTTCCAAAAACATTTCAAAACTTTTAAAACTCAAAAACATTTTCTCTGATTTGTTTAGCATTTTTGATAAATTGAAAAATTATAAAAAGAGTTGGTGTGTGTATTTTTGATCTTGTGAATATTGCTTCATGTTACTTTTGAAAATTGAAAAAAAATAAAAAGATAAAAAATCAAAAAAAAACCAAAGATAGTTGTCCTTTGAGATTCTTGTTTTCTCTTAATTGATTTTCAATTAATTGAATAACTCTTGGGATTTGTAGTCTCCCTGAGTTCGACGTTGTCCGCTATACAGGTTAATAAGTAGCAAAAAATAAAAAAAAATATTTGTTTGTTTGTCACAATATTTTTGGGGATAACAACGACAATTCATTTACCATCAATTTCCGTCCTCAAGAAAATCGTGCTCTACAAAATGGTGTCGTTGCCAGGGAAGCCTACACTAAAAGATGCTTATAATCCAGGGGCAGGACAGACAAATTCTTGGAAACAAATCCCTGCGATTCATGGGAATTTTGAGCTTAAGCCTACTATTTTACCTCTTCTCCCAATATTCCATGGAAATATTAATGAAGAACAGTATATACACCTCCAGCAGTTCAATCGCATGTGTGTAACATTACACTACCCAAATGTCCCATTAGAGGAAGTGCAGATGACCACCTTTCCATTCAGTCTGATGGGCAAAGCTTTGTACTAGTTAAATTACTTGGAGAAGGTTGTCACTACTTGGGAAGAGTTGAGATCCGCATTTCTAAACAAGTATTATCCACTTGGATGACTCAACCAAATGCGATCCTTGATTGCTAATTTCTCTCAAATGCCCCAAGAGCCTATTCACGAGGCATGGGAACGTTTCAAAGATCTGATGTAGAAATGCACCCATCATGATATTCCAAAGACCAGCCTTGTACAAAATTTCTTTGGGAGTTTAAGCATTGAGAATCAGAAGCTGGTAGATGCCTCTTGTGGGGGAAGCCACTTCAACAAGGACGTGGATGTCCTTTATCAAATTTTTTAGGAGATAATAGAAAGTTCAGCAGCTCTTTCTTCTTCACATTCTTTTCAGAAGCACCCTATCACCACCCCTGCAGTACCCCACACGGATGTCAAAATGACGGCAACACACAAAGTTGATAAGGTGGATAGCACAAACCTGGCCATCATTGGAGACCATCTATCCAAAGTAGACATTATTGAGAAACGATCCAAGGAACTCGATAAGCTTCATGTGATCGAGCAGAGGACGAAGAACCCGGATAAGCTGGATGAGATAACAAAGCACCTGGAACATCTTGTGAGTACGATAAGTGCAGTCCGCAGTACGAATGCAGCAGCTGACCCCTCTACTAGGAAGCAGACTCCTTCCACCCAGCAGAGTAGTAGAGGACCATCTGTAGTTCAGCATGTCCACTACGTGCAGACACCTGATCAAGCTCAGCAGCATGCACATCAGATAGTTCCGTACCAATAAGAAGTAGCCTACATCCCTGAGCAGCAGTCTCTACCTCTACCTATCATTCAGGAGGTGAATGATATCTGATTCGATCGTGAGCGAAACCAACCCCGTCCGTCAGGGCAAGGCCAGTTGGGTTCACAACAGGGTCAGAGACCCACCCACCAGCTTCAGGGAGGTAGACAGCAGCAGCAGTACCAGTACCAGCACCAGCAGTTCCAGCCTCATTACTAGTCTCCACCTCAGTTCCAAAATTGGAGACAAGGCCAGCCACAACATCAGTCCATGTATTTCCCTCAGCTTAACAAACAGCAGACTGCATATTATGGACAATATCCTTTCCCCCTCCTCCTCATTACCAGAATACGTATGGTTACCAACAGCCTCCGCACTATCAGTCTCAGCGACAACCGTTCAATGAGAAACCTGAGGCCCCTTCAGTCAATCCAGCACTGGACCAACTTGCATTGCTTATGAAGAACATGAATGAACTGACTTAGCGGATCGATGACCTGACCACCACCAAGACACTAATTCCAGCACAGGTCAAAGTCGACCCCAACAAATTCAGACGCAAGGAGCGGGTAGCTAAAATCCCACCCACCCCCGAGACAGGTATTACCCTTCATTTTACATGTTTATCTGATGTCATTAATCTCAAGAGCGGTAGGCGTTTGCAGCCGCATACACACTAGTTGGGGTTGGAAAATCAAACCACTAAGAGAGCATTATCTTCTACATCATCCCCTTCACTAGCAGTCGAGAGGCCCAGTATAGCAGCACCCACATTTGGAGTTTTACCGCCTTCACCACCACCTTCATCAGGTAGATGCAGATCACCATCAGCAAGGAGGAATATACCAGTCGTAGATTCTTCATCTTCACCAACACCAGCATCCCGTTCTATTTTAGATTCTGTTTTTCCTTCACCTAGATTGGACAGCACTGTACAGACTGATTCTCGTTGTCCTCTTATACATGATGACTCTACTTTGAATACAGGAAATGAACGTTTGCATGTTTCTTTTAATTCTGTGCCATTTCCTTCTGCTTTCAAAGCTAAAAAAAATTCAAAAATTATAAATAGCACTATCTGATCCTGGAGTGGTTGAGATCATACAGAACATCTTTTTAAAGATGCCACTCCTTAAGGCCATGGAATACATGTCTACAGCAAAAAAGAGAATGAAAGAGGCATGTACCCAAACGCGTCAACAAAGGAAGAACAGACGAAAGGAAACTGAGAAACACATCTTGACCTTGCCCACAGTTCATGCCATCAGTAACCTTCAGTTTGCCGATAGATCGATTAAGAGGCTAAGAGGCATTTTAGAGGACGTTATTGTAACGGTGCAATGAATGAAATTCCCTGTTGATTTTGTTGTCATGGATATGGACACATCTGCATCGTTACTCCATACCCCGATCATACTAGGTCAACCATTCCTTCGAACGGTCAAAGCACCAGTTGATTATGGTACTGGAGAGATCATCTTTCACTCTTGTAGCAACAATGTGAAAATTGAGACGATCTCTGATCCTAGACCATCACCGCCCCCAGCAACAGATGATACAGAGAAAGCTATATCAGAGCCAGATGACTGTGATTTTCTTACTGAATTCAAAGAGACAGATCTTTTCACAGATTTTATAGATACCTAGGAGTTCCTTTCCCAAAAGGACTCTCTGGAAAGTATAGTCGACATGAGTTCCCTTGCTGATCCAATTGAGATAGTTGCCGATGAGAAGTTTGAGCAAAGTTCTGAGGTCCAGATATCTAAGCCATTCGTTGAATTTCCTGATTTATGCATAGATGAGAGACATCTTTCTGAGATTATTGCTGAGATATCTGAGTTGTTCATTGATAAGAATATTGAACATCCTAATGAGCCATTTCTCTCTGAGCAAAGATCATTCATCTCAGATCTATCAGATATTCTATTTGCTGAGCTGTCAATAGCCAAGGTGGATAGTCTACAGAGCACATATCACATACCGTCTACCAGTACAGTAGCAGAGGTTATCACAGAGCCGATTCAAACCCCATCTGAGCTCAAGGTTTTACCATCAACGTTGAAATATGCCTTCATTGCGGATCCCTTCCCAAATGTTTCCGGTCATCCTCAGCTCGTAGTTGACCACTGAACAAGAATCTCGCGTGCTAGAGGCTCTTGAGAGAAACCGCAAGGCCATAGGATGGAATATCTCGGATCTCCGTGGGATCAATCCAGCATTATGCTTGCATCATATATACCTAGAAGATGACTGTAAACCCTCCAGTGAATGTCAGTCCGTCTAAATCCAAACCTAAGGGAGGTTGTCATGAAGGAGATCAAGAAATGGTGTGATGCTGGCTTTATATCCCATTTCGTATTCCAAATGGTTCAGCCCTTTACATGTGGTCCCGAAGAAATCTGGGAATACGATTGTAAAGAATGACCATGGTGAGGAGATTTCGACCCGGGTACCTACTTCATGGCGTGTCTGTGTAGATTACTGACGCCTGAACTCAGCTACCAAGAAGGATCACTTTCCACTGCCCTTTATTGATCAGATTATTGAGAGGTTGGCAGGGAAAGAGTTCTTTTTCTTCTTGGATGGGTACTCGGGATACAACCAAGTTGCTATCGCTCCTGAGGATTAGGAGAAAACTACTTTCACTTGTCCATTTGGTACTTACGCCTTTAGACGGATGTCCTTTGGATTGTATAACGCCCCCGCTACATTTCAAAGGTGTATGTTGGCCATTTTTGCTGACATGGTGGGTAATTTTCTTGAAGTCTTCATGGACGATTTATCAGTCTACGAGGATAGTTTTGATACATGTCCTTGCTCATTTAGACCGAGTTCTTCAATGTTGCTGTGAGGTAAACCTAGTGCACTCGTGGGAGAAGAGTCATTTTATGGTGACTAATGGGATTGTATTGGGCCATGTCATCTCCAAACATGGTACGGAGGTTGACCCGACTAAGATTGATGTGATTTTCACGTTAGAGCCACCGCAGAATTTGAAGCAGTTGAGGTCAATTTTAGGACACATAGGATTCTATAGGCGATTCATAAAGGACTTCAGCAAAATCGCCAGACCTTTGACTGAGCTTCTGTGTAAGGAGATTGATTTTGTTATCGATGAAAAAGTTCTCCTTGCATTCAATCAGATGAAAGAAATGGTTACTAGTGCTTGTGTCCTACAACCACCTGATTGGTCTCTTCCTTTTGAGATCATGACGGATGCATCAGGTTTCGTAGTTGGAGCGGTTTTAGGATAGAGAAGGGATGGGATACCATTTGCTATACACTATGCTAGCAAGACTCTGTATGAAACACAACGGAATGATACAGTTACAGAGAAGGAGATGTTAGCAATAGTGTTTGGGTTAGAAAAGTTCAGATCTTACCTCATCGTCTCACACGTTATTGTGTATACGGATCACACTGCCTTACAATATTTGCATGCAAAGAAGGATGCCAAACCCCGCCTTATCAGATAGATCCTTCTTCTCCAGGAATTTGATTTAGAGATACGAGATAACCTGGAGTGAAAAACGTTGTGGCAGATCACCTTTCCCGTATTACAGATATAGAGACTTCTGAGAAGACCTTGATTCTTATTTCTGAAACCTTTCCAGATGAGTCCATTTTGTCTGTGGACTCACTCCCATGGTATGCTGATATTTTGAACTATCTTGTCTCCAAGAAAGTTCCACAAGATTGGCTGAAGTACAAGGTAGACAGATTTCTATCAGAGATTCATTATTACCAGTGGGAGGATATGTACCTATTTCGTGAGGGTGCAGATTGTATCTGGAGAAGGTGCATTCCTCAGGAGGAACACACCAGTGTACTTGAGCACTATCACAAACTAGAATCTAGTGGGCATCATTTGGGGAAACGCACGACAGCAAAGGTTTTACAGAGTGGCCTATGGTGGCCCACATTGTTTAAGGATGCTACAGAGTATGTTTGAGGTTGTATTGATTGTCAGAAAATGGGAGGAACAATTAGTTCCAAATATACCATGCCCCTAAGATACATACAGATTTCTGATGTTTTGATGCTTGGGGAATAGACTTCATGGACACATTTCCTCTCAGTCAGGGATTTCTGTACATCCTGCTTCCGTGGATTATGTTAGTCGATGGGTGGAGGCTATCTCCACCCAAGCCGCAGATAGTCGTACGGTGTGTACCTTTCTTAAGGTCCATATTATTGCGTCATTCGGTATTCCCAAAATACTGATTTCAGATGGACGAAGACATTTCATTAATAGAGAAGTAAAGAAGCTTGTGAAGGAGTACGTCATTGAGCACCGAGTTGCGTCTCCTTACCACCCTCAGACTAATAGCTTGGCAGAAATTTCAATAGGGAGATCAAGACTATATTGCAAAAACTTGTAAGTCCAGATAGGAAGAACTGGTCCCAGATGATTGATTCAGTTCTATAGTATTATCGGACGACGTACAAATCTCCTTTGGGTATGTCTCCCTACATATTGGTGTATGGAAAACCTTGCCACCTTCTAGTGAAATTAATTCACAAATCTTTGTGGGCACTTTGTGTGTGTAATTTAGATTATGAGAAGGCAGGAAAGAACAGGAAGTTGGATTTGAACAAATTACTGGAATTCCGAGACTTTGCATATGATAACTCACTTATGTATAAGGAGAAAGTCAAGCACTGGCATGATAAACACATTCGAAGGAGGACTTTCTCCCCTGATCAGAAAGTTTGGTTATTTGATGCTAAGTTGAAGGTGTTTCCAGGAAAATCAAAAAGCAAGTGGTCAGGACCGTTCATCGTGAGAGCTGTGCGTGACAATGGGAGTATTGTCATATATGGGTTGTCATCTGACGCATAACCATTTGTTTTGAACGGACAATTGCTAAAGCCATATCTAGATCATGATACATTCTTCTCCGTTGTGGATTCTATATCTTTGGTATCAGACGATGATCTTTTGATTCTACCTTCTGCGTCCGATACATAAGCTCACTACCTCTTGTATATCCTTTCGTTTCACTCTGTATTCTCATGTTTTATCATTCACCCCTTTTTCGTGTGTGTGTGTATGCTATACTTAAGATGTGCTTTATCTAAAGTATAGGGGGGTGAATGATTTGTGTTGTTCATATTCGTCATGTTCATCACTCTTGTTGTTGTTTCCTATACTTAGGGATACTCTACCCTAAGTATAGGGGGTGATGTTGTTCATATCGTGTCTTGGTATTTTTGAGTCTGTACATTCTCTTCATCGGTTTTCCCCTTTGTACATTCTACTATATTTAGGATTACTTGATCCTAAGTATAGGGGGGATCACCAGCTTCTCTTCTTTTTATCATTTCTTTAAATCATTGTAGCATAGGAGTCTTTTCACCTTTCTATACTTAGCACGAGTTATGTCTTCCTTTTGTCACTCTCTGATCACTATGAGGACATAGTTCGAGCTAAGTATAGGGGGTGTCGTATATATTGTATATATACTTTAGACATAACTTGTACTTTTAAATATGTTTATTTTGGGGGATATGTATATAATTTTGTAAAATCCACGTGTGTTTAAAAAACTACAAAAACTATAAAAAACAAAAACAAAAACAAAAACAAAAATAAAACAAAAAACAAACAAAAAAACAAAAACTATAACAAAAATAAAAACAAAACAAAAAACAAAAAAAGAAATCAAAGAAATAATAACAAAAAATAAAAAAAACCAAAAAAACTACAAAAACTTGCATAATTAAAAAAACCTTTCTTTTACATCTGCATTGTTCTAAAAAAATCTCTTTGCATTATGCATATTTTCTTGCATTTGCATGTGCATTTTTCAGGATAGTATTGACATTTAAACTATATCTGGAATAAAATTGACGAATGGAGCTTAGTTGGACCTTAATCCACCTAATTCTTAGAGGAACTTCACTGAGGAATAGGATTTTAGAAGCTTCAGGTCTTTGACTTGATTCTTTGAGTTCCACATGACAATGTGCTGCTTTTGGCTCTTAGTGTCTAACCCGGTCTCTTCATTCTGGATAAAACTCTAGAATAGAGAATTAATTTATACTCTCGCACTACGCACTTGGCTCAACTCAGACAGGATGTTCGAAGACTGTGTGAGTTTCTTTTGTGGTAGCGTAGAAATCTAAAGAACGGAGTACAGGTTGAAATAAAGCTTCGGAAAAGGGATGGATGGCTGGGCACAATTTTTTCTAAGACCCCAAAACATGTACGGAAACAAAAGATTCTATATCCGTAGGGGCACAGCAAGATCCAAGCAGAACCACCAAAAATCCAAATACAAAGAAGCCACTACCAAATAAATATCTGACAAAAAAGGTCCAAGCTTCAAGAAAACCTGCTGATCTTGGTGGAGACTTGGCTACACTGGCCAGCTTCACAAGGAGAGGTGTCTACAGTGGCCACCCTCCAGTTCTTTTCTCCTTCTTCTAACTTCTCCCCCCAATTCGATCGTGAACACATCGCAACAGACCTTAGAAGGAAATACTTGACTCCCCGAGGATGAGTTATTGGAGAGGAGATTTGCATGGTAGTCCGGCATTCTGGATGGGAAGAGCTAAAACCTTTCACACACATGAGTCGATTGTTCAATGTTCATAGGGTATGCTTTGGGAAGAGGATTGATCTAAGATGACTTCTGAGCTGAAACTATGACAATGATTTGTAGAACTTGAAGGCTGTCGATTTTAAAATTCTAAGTCTCACAGAAGTTCCGACACACTGATAATCTAAAAGTCCGACAGAGCTCCAAACTACAATTTTATTAAGATAAGTTTAATACTCAATATTGTCCCACTTTCTTTATTTTCCCTTTCTTTTTCTTTTTCTTTTTCTTCACTTATTCGTTCAAATAAGCGTTTGCTAAGGGACTAGAAAAGGTAAAGCATAGGAGGATGATGAATCTACGATTCGTTATCTTTATTCATTTATTTTAGCTTAAAATTCCTTATAAAACATCTACATATAATACTAACTCCATATTCTTATTAACTTGCATCTGTGTGTAAATATTGTACCCTTTTTACTAATTTTAACTTAAAATAAATAAATAAATAAAGGAAAAATAAAGAAAAGAAAATAAAAAAGGAAGACTGTATACATGTTGATCCAAACCCCGATAGAAGGTAAAGACTTGACCTGATCGACCAAGAATAAAGTAGGGGGAGATAGGGTCCTTAAGCAAAAAAATCCAAAAAAAATTGTGTTTTGTGTATATCTGTATAAAACTAACACTAATTTATTTGTGCCTTAATTGATCTCAAATCAAATAACTTTCAAGACCAAAGTGGAAATAAAAATGTATCCTAATTAATAAAAGTAATTGCAGAATTGAATCATGTACAGAATAAAAGCAATCACACTTGGAAAAAGCCACTCAACACTAATTGAAAGATCTATTCCGACTTCATATGAACTCAAATTGAACAATCTCACTTCCATTGGATTCTAAATTAAATTATCTTTAAAATTGCTCTGATTTAATATTTTTTGGAGTTACGAGTAAAAAGTTGGTTTTCTAGGGTGGTTTGAGCAATTTTCCCATGTATTTTATAAATATTATATATGTATATATTTGTAAATTATTCTTACTAATTATTTAAAATAAAAATAAAAATCAAAAAAATAAATTTTTTTTAAAAAGAGAGTTAATTTCCTCATTTACCCTTGTATATAATGTCATATATGTATTTAGTGTATGTATATAGTTGCTATTTTTAATTAACCACCATAAAAAAATAAAAAATAATATTTTTTTAATTCAAATAAATAAAGTGACGAAAATTCAAAAAAATTAGATAATTTTGTGAATAGTTTTATCTCTTTTACTTTATCTCATTTCATCTCTCTTATCTCTACCACCAAAAAATTCAAAAATTCATTTCAATTTTCATCTCTTATCTCTTTATCCAAAAAAAATCAAAAATTTAAATTTTATTCTATCTTTTCTATGTATATGTCTCCTTCTCCCTCATTTCAACTGGATCAATCTTTAGAGAGAGAAGCCCGATCTCCGAGAGAAAATTTCGTCGAGAAAGTTGCCTAGTCTCCAAGCCGTCCGTGACAGCGAGTCAGCCTTGTCGAGGCGATCACGATCCATTTCTCCTCCTAAGGGAAGATCCACATTTTTCTTATTTTATCTTAGTTTAATCGTAGTTTATTTTTTTCACGTTTTTTTTAATTCCATCATCATTTTGTTTTTCTAGTTCTAAAAAAATGCATCTCGATTTGATTCCTCTCCAATTCCGAATTTTCATCTCACTTTCTCAATCTCCACGCATTCTATTCTATCATCCACGATCTCTCAACTCCGGTCGCGTACGGTGGCCGGAGATCGGATTCGAATCTCTCATTTCCGCCAGATCCTCGCTTATTTTTCGAGTTGTATATAAATAAAATAAAAAAAATAAATAATCTATATAATTGTTTTTCTTCTCTAACCTTTGTTTTGCAGGAGAATCAAAATTTAAAAAAAAACCAAAAAAAACTTTTTTACTATTTACATTTCCTGTATACAAAAAAACAAAAAAAAATATTTCGCTTTTTTCTTTCTTCATCTAAATCCAGTAAAAATAAAAAAATAAAAAAAATAAAAATAAGGGGACGGCTTCCCCCTGGTGCCGCCGCCCTCCTCCTTGGTCGCAGCTCCAGCCTGCACGGGCACCTCGCCTCCTCCGTGGCCCCTTCAGCCACTTTCGCGCTCCACCGTGCGGCCCCTCCTCCAGGCAGTCGCGCCACCGACCCCCGTGACTCCGCCCTCCGCGTCTCGTGCCATCTCAGCCCAGTCGAACCACCGCACCACCACGCGAGTCCTCTGTAGTCTACCGACGCAAGGCGCCCCCCCCCTCTAGTGTCGCCCACTCCAGGTCCCTCGCGCCCTGCGCGCGCCGCCTCCGCGAGGTGACCGCCCCTCTTGCTCCGACCTCCTGCTGCATGAACGCAGCGCCCCCCTCGACACCATCCCCTCTCTGCCATCTCTCGCGCCTGTGTGCTTCCCCCTCCGCCTTTAGCCACGCGGTCCGTCGTCGCCCGAGCCGACCTCTAACCGTCGTTCACCACCCCAAGTGTCATGTCCTCCACCATCTCAAGATCCAGGGGTGGCGGCTCTACTCCATCCCATTGTTTGAGAAGATAACGAAGAACCTTAGAGGGAAAATCAATTAAAAAGGGAAAAATTGCAGACATCCCCTTCAAAGGTTTCAGAAATTACGAAGACGCCCCTGTCAACTCCAAAGCATGTGCCATGCATGTGATCTATTGGGTAATTTATGATTGTCCTCCCTGTATTTTATTTCTGTTATTTAATTCATTCAAAGACTTCAACTATTTGCATTTGCATCCATGTGCTTCCAGAACTTGAGTTTGTTGCTATTTTCATTAAGATGTTGGCTTTATATATCCTGTTTCAGATTCCATCTAAATCCAAATCTAAGGAGGTTGTCATGAAAGAAATCAGGAAAAGGTGTGATGTTGGCTTTATATATCCTATTTCAGATTTCAAATGGATCAGCCCTTTACGTGTGGTCCCGAAGAAATCCATAATTACTATCATAGAGAAGGACCGTGGTGAGGAGATCCGACCCGAGTACCTACTTTATGGCATGTCTTTGTTGATTATCGGCGCATGAACTCAACTACCAAGCAGGATCACTTTCCGCTACCCTTTATTGATCAGATTATTAAGAGGTTGGCAGGGAAAGAGGTCTTCTATTTCTTGGATGGGTACTCGAGATATAATCAGATTGCTATCACTCCTGAGGATTAAGAGAAAACTACTTTCACTTGTCCTTTTGGAACCTACACCTTTAGACGTATGCCCTTTGGATTATGTAATGCCCCCGCTACATTCCAAAGATGTATGTAGCTCGTTTTTATTGATATGGTACGTAGTTTCCTCGAGATTTTCATGGATGATTTCTTGGTCTATGGGGATAGTTTTGAGACATGTCTTGCTCATTTTAGTCGAGTTCTTCAAAGTTACTGTGAGGTAAACCTAGTGATCTCTTGGGAGAAGAGTCACTTTATGGTGACTAATGGGATTGATTGGGCTGTATCATCTCCAAACATGGTATGGAAGTTGACCCAGTTAAGATTGATGTGATTTCCAAGTTACAACCACCACTGAATTTGAAGAAGTTGAGGTCATTTCTAGGACACATAGGATTCTATAGGCGATTCATAAAGGACTTCAGCAAGATCGCCAAACCTTTGACTGAGCTTCTGTGCAAGAAGAGTGAGTTTGTTGTCGATGAGAAAGTCCTCCTTACATTCAATCAGATGAAAAATATTATTACTAGTGCTCCTATCCTACAACCACTGAATTGGTCTCTTCCATTCGAGATCATAACAGATACCTCATATTTCGTAGTTGGAGCTATTTTAGGACAGAGAAGAGATGGGTAGGGGTGTTCAAAAATATCCGGGTCGATGGGTGCCCAGCTTGACCCATTCATTTTGACCATAAACTCTCGGTACCCGTTTGAAAATGATGGGTTGGGTACCTGCAATGTCATGACCCGTGTCCCATATAAAAAAAACCGACAGGTACCCGTGGGTACCCAGTTGGAAGCTTCTACCATCAATTGATTCACAAAAATGCAAATGATTAGATACAAATATCAATATAGACAAATATCAGTGAATATGGAAAAGATATTGCCAAATCATTAAAATAAATACTGGTATGAAATAGATGCATATTAGGAAAAATAATAGAATCAAAATTGTATAGATAAGATTAAATTTATATGTATGGGAGGGCTCATATATGTATTCATTTTGAAATCGAAATATTATGGATGTCAAAATTCGAATTACCATATATGATAACGAATCGGATACGATCCAAAGTGATATATATGCATCCTGGCATCCAAACATGATGATAATGAATACAATTGAATATGAATTGTATCGCACATGTGCACGCACACACGCGCGTACCCACCCATCCACACACGCACCCGTGCCCATGCAAATACCCATCCCCATGTGCACGCGCATGCGCCCATGCCCACGTGCATACGTGCACGGACATAAGCACGTGCACATTACGATAACCAACTATGATGACAATTAATACACCCATTTACGAATAGGAGTATATACTTATATATTGTTTGTCATGTTGTCCTTTGATTATATATTTACATCTCATTTATCCGTATTTGATTTATTATGAGGATGAACCTACGTGAATGTGTCATTATTGGTCGATAGTATTCCTTAAAATTGCATGTATATGTTTTACATTATCCGCATAGTTCTATATATCTTCATTAATTAATTTATCTATGTTTATTTATCCCTATTTGAATGAACTCTGTACAATTTAGATTTTTCATATCTACTAATATCATTATGAATATGATATAGATACGGATATACATAGTTGGATATATCGTTTGCATATTTATGTCACTTTTCACTAGAAGTATCTCTCTTTATCCCTACGGCTACCCACAGGTACCTACGAGTAGCCAACATACATTATCATTAATCGGGTACCCGTTACAATTGGGCATCCGTTGGAATGGGGTGGGTCGACCCGTGACCTAATACCAATAGGGTGGGACGGGTTATGATCAAATGGGTCAGGTACCCGCCCATGGACACCCCTAGGGATGGGATACCATTTGCTATACACAATGCTAGAAAGACTCTGGATGAAGTACAATAAAATTATACAGTTATAGAGAAGAAGATGTTAACTGTTGTGTTTGGGATAGAGAAGTTTAGATCTTACCTCCTCGGTACCCACGCTATTATATACAAGGATCACACTACCATACGATACTTAAAGGCAAAGAAGGATGCCAGACCACACCTTATCAGATGGACCCTTCTTCTCCAGGAATTTGATATAGAGATTCGAGATAAACTTGGAGTGAAAAATATTGTGGCAGATCACCTTTTCCATATCGCAGATGCAGAGACCTCTGAGCATAATATGATCCCTATTCCCAAAACCATTCCAGATGAGATCATTTTTTCTGTGGACTCACTCCCATGGTATGCTGATATTCTGAAATATCTTGTCTCCAGGAAAGTTCCACAAGATTGGTCGATGTACAAGATAGATATATTTCTGTCAGAGATTCATTAATACCAATGGAAGAATCCATACTTATTTCACGAGGGTGCATATTGTATCCGGAGAATGTGCATTCCTTAAGAGGAACACACCAGTGTACTTGAGCATTGTCACAAACTAGAATCTGATGAGCATTATTCGGAGAAACGTATGGCAGTAAAGGTTTTACATAATGGCTTATGGTGTCCCACATTGTTTAAGGATGCTACAGAGTATGTTTGAGGTTGTACTAAT
This sequence comes from Ottelia alismoides, assembly GCA_037367405.1. Lineage (NCBI taxonomy): Eukaryota > Viridiplantae > Streptophyta > Magnoliopsida > Alismatales > Hydrocharitaceae > Ottelia > Ottelia alismoides. The sequence continues at coordinate 362,006 of JAZKJV010003121.1, forward strand.
TGTTAGAAAATGGGAGGAACCGTTGGTTCCAAAGATACTATGCCTCTAAGATACATACTAATTTCAGATGTTTTTTATGCTTGGGGCATTGACTTCATGAGCCTATTTCCTGTCAATCAGGGATTTCAGTACATCATTCTCGTCGTGGATTATGTTAGTCAATGGGTGGAAGTTATCCCTACTCAAGCTACAGATAGTCATACAGTATGTTCCTTTCTCAAGGACCACATTATTGCATGGTTCGGAATTCCTAAAATACCAATTTCAGATGGGAGAACCCATTTCATTAATAGAGAAGTAAAGAAGCTTGTGAAGGAGTACACCATTGAGGATATAGTTGTGTCTCCTTACCACCCCCAAACTAATGGCTTGGTAAAAATTTCAAATAGGGAGATCAAGATAATATTACAAAACTTGTACATCCAGATATGAAGAAGCGGTCCCAAATGCTTGATTCGGTTCTATGGGTGTATCAGACAGTGTATAAGTCTCTTTTGAGTATATCTCCTTACAGATTGGTGTATGGAAAGCCTTACCACCTTCCAGTGGAATTAATTCACAAATCTTTATGGACACTCTGTGTATGCAATCTTGATTATGAGAAAGCATAGAAGAACAGGAAGTTGGATTTGAATAGACCACTGGAATTCTGAGATATTGCATATGATAACTCACTCATGTATAATGAGAAAGTCAAGTGTTGACTTGACAAAAATACTCGAAGGAAGACTTTCTCTCTTGATCAGAAAGTTTGGTATTTGATGCTAAGTTGAAATTGTTTCCAGAAAAATTGAAAAGCAAATGGTCATGAATGTTCATTGTGAGAAATATGCATGACAATGGAATTATTGCCATTCCTGGTTATCATCTAACACACAACCATTTATTGTGAATGGGCAGTTGCTGAAGCCATATCTATATCATGGTACATTCCTGAACGTCATTGATTCTATATATGTGGTATCAGACGATGATCCTTTATTTCCATCTTTCGTGTCTGATACATGAGCTGACTACCTCTGTACATCCTTTCGATTCATTCTTTCTTCTTCTGTTTTATCATTCACCCCTTTCCGTGTGTGTATATATGCTATACTTAGGATGTGCTTTATCCTAAGTATAGGGGGGTGAATGATTTGTATTGTTCATATCGTCTCTTTCGTATTTCTATTCTTTCGATCTCTCCATTTCCCCCCAACTTGTTGATATTCTATAATTAGGGCTATTCTACCCTAAGTATAGGGGGCAAGATGAGTCATTGCATCCGTACATTTTCCTCCTCGGATCTTCCCATTTGTACAGTCTTTTATATCTAGGATTATTTGATCCTAAGTATAGGGGGATTATCGACTTCTATTCATTTTGTATTCTTTGAGTCATTGCATCATAGGAGTCTTTTTACTTTTCTATACTTAGCACGGGTTATGTCTTCCTTTGCTGCTCTCTGATCATTATGAGGACATAGTTCGAGCTAAGTATAGGAGGTGTTGTATACATTGTATATATACTTTAGACATAACTTCTATTTTTTAATTATGGTTATTTTTGGGATATATATATATATAAATATGTAAATTCCATGTGTGTATCACCTTCCATCTATAAAAAAACACACTAAAAACACACATGAAAAAAACAACAAACAAATAAAACAACAAAAACAAAAATATATTTTCCTCTTAAAAAAACTTTTCGCGTGTATACTTGTATATATTTTACTAACCCTTTTTCCCTTTAAAAATCCTTAAAAACTACAAAACCAAAAGTCTATAAAAAACTAAATAATTAAAATTTTAAAAAAAATCTCTTTTACAGGTGTATCTTTTTTTCCAAAAATCTATAAAAAGTTCAAAATTAGGATTTTTATTTTCTTTGATTGAACATATTTTCTTGCATTTGCATGTGCATTTTTTCTGGATAATATTGACATTTAAACTAAGTCTAGAATAAAATTGAAGAATTGAGCTTAGTTGGACCTTAATCCACTTAATTTCAGAGGAACCTTATAAGAATTGGAGTTCAAACTTTTCAGGTCCTATTGATTTAATTCTTTGAGTCCATAAAATTATGTTCACATGTTGTCATGATTAGTCCAAGGAGAATATTTAACAACACATGCATGATTTTTCTAGACCATGGCTTATCTTAGACAAGCACTCTACACGTAGCTCTTCATGGAGGAGGTAGTGTGGAGGCATAATCTTTTGGCTTGGAGTAGAATATAAAGGTAGTACATCTAGGAGGAACCTCTCGTCCTTCTCTATGGAGATAAATGCATCTCAATCTGGTCTAGCCATGAAAAGGTCTAAAGACAGGATGCTATGGGGTTGAAATAATGCTTCAAAAGAGAGATAGTCTACTAGCTCATGAGAAAAAAAACTCCTTATGTACATTGCACCTTGTATATATTTAAAAAAAAAGTAGAAAAAGGAAAAATATAGATTTCCAAAAGTGGACAGGCCTGATTGAAAAGTAAAATACCTGCTAGAGTGTATATACAAGTATAAAAAAAGAAAAAAAAGAGAGCTTCAAAATAATTTTTTGTAAGCTTGTAACGGATGTCTTGGCTATACCGGTCATGCATCCAAGGATAGGTAACTACACTGGTTATCATCCATTCTTTTCTCCATCTCCTCTTCTTGATCTAGTTGTACTTAAACTTAGAAGGGAATATCTCCGCTTCTCGAGGAAAGAGTTACTAGATGGGAGGTTGCAGTTTCCTTGTTGAGAGAAGTTGTTTCTTTGCTACTTTTGAGATGTGGAGCTATATTTCACGTACATTGTAGAAGTAAAGATTCATAGTCATAAGAATTTATGTATGTAGATTTGTTCTGATCTGACTGTTGAGGCAACCTGAATAGGAGTCTTATGAAACTTGAAGGTTGTTAGGTTTTAAATCCATTTCCCATTAAGGTTCCGTCACACCAATAATCCAAAGGTATGACAGAGCTCCATACTACAATTTTATGAAAAAAAATATTTAATACTCAATATTATCCTAATAATTTATTTTTTCTTTCTTTTCTTTTATTTGCTTATTCTTTCAAATAAGTGTTTGCTAAGGGGCTAGCAAAGGTAAAGCATAGGGAACAATGAATCTGCATTTCATCATTTTTATTCATTTATTTTAGCTTAAAATACCTTATAAAGCATATGAAAATGCTGATAAATCCATATTCTTACTAACTTGCATCTGTGTGTAAATGTTGCACATATATTATATTTTTACCTAAAATAAATAAATAAAGAAATTTAAAAATAAAGAAAATAAATTGAGATTGTATATATGTAATAGATACAGGATGACACGAACTCCAAGAGAAGATCAAGACTTGACCTAATCAACCAGGAATAATTTAGGGGAGATGGGGTCTTTAATTAGAAAATCCAAAAAATGTGTGTTTTATAAATACTCTTCATTGCCTCATTTATTCTGTGTATATCTGTATAAAACTGACACTATATTATTTGTCCATAAATTGACCTCAAAATAAATAACTTTCAAAACAAAAATTATAAATAAAAATGTTTTGTAAATAATAAAAATAATTAATAAAATAAAATCACGTACAGAATAAAAGTAACCACATCCGGAAAAAAACCATAAGCAATAATTGAAAGACAAATTCTGACTCCAAATGAACTCAAATTTAATCAAACTCAATTCCATTGTACTCTAAATTAAATTATCTTGAAAATAGTTGTAATTCATAATTTCTGGAGCTACAGTTGAAAAGTCGATTTTTTAAGGTGGTTTTTGCAATTTGATCATTTGTTTACTGTATTTATTTTTTATTATTTATTTTCTACATATATTTTTTTAATAATTATAAATATTTTTCACAGTAATTTAACGTAAATAAAATTTTCTTTTAAAAAGTTGTATATAAAATAATTTCATTATTTGTACATGTGTATAATATACATTATGTATATATTATATGTATCAAATGAACCTCCTTACATAAAACCACCAAAAAAATAAATATCTAACATTATTTAATTAAATTAATATAATGATGAAAATTTGATTTTTTTTATTTATTTGATTTGAAAACCTACCATGTATATAAGATTTGATTATATACCTTAAATGACCACCATTAAGGTGGCTAATTATTTTGTATCAGTTGATTATTTTAATTATTTTGTATAATTACGAAGTTCATTTTTAGTTTATTTATTAATTTATTAATTCATTTTATTTATTTAAACAACCACTAAACACCTTCCTTTTTGTACATATCTTACGTTTTTGGATTTCTTCTTCTTTTTAATGGGTCTCCTCTCCTTCATTATTTTTTAATCAATCTTTAATGAGAGGAGCCTAATCTCCAAGAGATTCTTGTTTTAGAAAAGTGCCTAACATCCGAGCCGTTCGGTGACAGCAAGTCAGCCTTCGTCAGGCCATCACGGTGTTTATCTGCTCCCATTCGGTGAGATCCATTTCTATTTCTTAGTTTTCATTTAGGTTAATCGTAGTTTAATTTTTGTATTTTCAATTTCATTATCATTGTTTATTCTCGATCATAATTTCTAATCACAATTCGTAATCAATCGATAAATTTGAATCCGATCACCAATTTCACATCCACATCTCGTTCTCTCCATATTCGCGTTCTACCTCACACGTTCTCTTATCGTCGATCACATACGGTGACCAGAGACACGGATTCGATCTCTCATTTCGTTGGATCTGACACCATTCACATTTCTATTATATTATTATTGTTGTTGCTATTTTTCTTTCTTGACCAAGTCATCGTACTCGAGTCGTTTTTTTCTATCTTTGTTCTATTACAGGTACATAGGAATTTCAAGAAAAAATTCAGAAAAAATACAGCTTCTACTCGAAAAATAAATAAATAAGATGCATGCTGACAATGCGCAACCTGCCGCCAGCACCATCAGCTGCGCCTCCTCTATGAGCATCTCCAGGAAACCACACCGCCGACCAAATCACCAGCAACCCCCTAGTGTAAGCCCCTCCACCTTCTCGTATCACCCCAACGTGGAGGAACGACTTCGCCGTCACCTCCTCCTGCACGTAATCTCTGTCGCCCATCTGATCCACCGCCTTCTCGACGCCGACCATCCACCACAGACACGAGAGCCTCTTCCACCGTAGATCTGAAGCTGCCTTGACGCGTCATTTGCGTAAAACACCAGCACCTCCCTCTCCCTTGACAAATCCGCGACCACGCCAGCACCGACATGCAGGAGGTCATCGCCACTCCTCTGCTTGGGAGGAGTATCTCCATCCTACAGCTTTCTCCACCCATCCACCGACTGCGAATCATCCCAACCGACCGCTGTTGATTGCCTTTCGTGCTTGGAGGAGAGGAAAAGGCGGTCCGGTGCACCCCTTCCCCTTTTATTTGGGTGTGAGAAGAACGAGAACCTCCGTGCCCTAAATTTTCTTTGGAAAAAAATATAATAAAGCCCTCAAATTTTATCAACAATTGCAAAGAAGCCCCCACTAGGAATAACACGTGTGATGCACGTTTTCTTGGGTAATTTGCAATTCAAGCACGTTTTTTATTATTGGACATGTGAGCCCACGGTGAGCCATTATGCAATAAATGTTATTGTGAATGTCATTCCCTGATCTGAAATGAAGAATAAATAATTTGTATAATAGGTCCCTTAGTACAATTAGGGTTATGTACCATGGCCATCTTAATAATCATACAACTGTTGATTCAACTATTGAATCATAGAGGTTGGTCCTTGGATGAATATCTAAAGGGTTAGATTGAGGACTCATCAAGCACCGTCAAATGATTGTTAAGAGATGATCTCCAGCCTGGGTAGGAGATGACAATCCTTTCTCAGTTAGGTTGATATCTGACCGACCTCTTGATGCAGGTCCATTGCATAGGAATAGAGATTCAGAGGTGTCAAATTAGTTAGGTCAAAGTGTTGACAAAACGAGATCGAGATAACCAAAGTCCTATATCATATGTTGTCATGATATAGGCACACATCCTCTGACCGGAGACAGACGGTTATTTATATGTCTGAGTATGTTCCTTTGACAGACCAATAGTTGATGACCTAATCAAGGTCTATATACACTGACGTGCTGGTGTGCATGTAACAACATATGAGTAATACAATCTCTCAAAGGAATCATACCGTTCAGTTACTGAACCGGAAGATATGAGCTCACTCATGAGATATTGGGAAGATTCAAATTCCGTGCACGGTCATCTCGCTTTGGAAGATTGACTGAATGTGTAGGTTTTATATATACTTTTGTAAAGTATATGATCAAGACCTAGGTATGATATATTCTTTTGGAAAGTATATGATCGATACCGACTCCCAACGATCGCATGAAAAACTTACTGATAAAACCATGAAGTAGACAGTATAAAGTTGATCTAATACTTCAAGTTTATTCTGAGTCTTCCAACATGCAAGATGTACAGGTATTGGAATACCTGAGGGTGGTGTGATCATAAACGATTGTATAACCATGACGCTTCCCATTCCTAAGAAGTGATGAAATGGGACTGGATTTTAGTGACACCTCTCAGTAGAGAAGTAATCTGATCTTGGTACAAATGTTGAACATTGATCTGAATGTGATTCAGATGCAATGAGAAGATTAGATTTGCGGTCTTGATTTAATCAAGCATCTATGGGAGGCCTGAGATCTGGATTTGAGATATGATCTCAATATCCAAGTCACTATACGTGGGACAATACAATCGCCCTGTCCTTATCTCCAAGTATCCGTGGAGAAAGCGTATTATCCTTGAAAGGGTTCAGGATAATTTCATTGTTGACATTATGTATCCAAGCATTGAGAAAAATGATAATTAAATGTGATTTAATTATCATGAGTAATATGAATTTGACTCATATTATAAGGAAAGTTATCTAAGATATTAAATGTGATTTAATTATCAAAGACATGAGTAATGTGAATGTGATTCATATTAGTTGAGAACAAGAGAATAGAGATCTAAAATGATTAAATGTGATTTAATTATCATGGATATGAATAATAGGATAGCAATATCCATGTTAGTCACATATATTATAAATCTGATTTATAATATGTAAGAGAGAGCTAATTGTAATTTACATTTGTTAATTAAATGTTAATTTGAATTGGATTCACATTGGACATTGAATTGAAAATGTAATTTACATTTTATTTTGGGTTGTGAATATGATTCACAAATTCTTCAATGGCAAGACTGCAATGTCTACAAAATAATTGTGAATTATTTTTATAGAATAATTTGCAATAAAAGTTGTTGCATAATCTTGGAGATAGCATTATAAAGATGAGAGCCACCTTCCATATACATGGAGTGGACGGCCACCACTCCTATTAGGAATGTGTGGCCGTCCCCCTCCTTCCAACATGGAAGGAGGCACTCTCTCTTCTATGATCTCCATGGGATCTTGATTTAATTTGGTGATTGAATTATATTGACTCATCAATATATATTTAATCTAATTAAATTAATTGTTGTTAGTGTTTACCAACACAAATCTTGGCCATTAATTTTTTTGAAGCCAAAATCTTGGCCATTAAAAGGAAACACAAATCAACGAGAGACAATGGATTTGTGTTGTCCTATGGATTGAGATCCATGGATCACAGAATATTATAAAAGAAGAGGCATCCTTGCTCTTCTAGGTTACAAGTGAGACAACAACTCTCTTTCTCTCTATTTCTCTCAACACGCCTACTCTCTCTATCTCTCTCATGTGGCCATCCACCATGGATGCCCTAGAGAGATTCTCCATCGTTGCAGTATCATCGTTATGCTGCCCGATGGTTTGCTCGTGGATCTTCGTCTACTTCAGCGTGCCTTGCTCGTGAAGAATACGTCGTATCTTGTTTGTCGAGATCAGGCGACCCGTGGCTTGGATCTTCAACATGGATTGCGAGAAGCACGCGTTTCATCAACACGCTCGCAAGCATCTCCTCCATCGGATCAGACTTGAGACAGTAGGTATCTTCATTTAGAGACTCAATCACAACCATGCTTCAAGAGGTAATAAACGATCCGAGGATGTCTTGGATCATGTGGTTTCGTCACATGAAAATTTTAATTTCCGCTGCATCGAGCAACTAGTGCGACTAGTCGCTCCCGATCGCATACGATGCGATCCTCACACCTCCGTGGTGCGCTTGAGGATCTCACCATATCCTTCAAGTGGTATCATAGCTTTAGGTCGAAGTTTTTAGATGCGATCCATGAACCAAGGACGACTTGGGTTCATCAGGGTTTGCGAAAGTTTTCTTGCATTTCATTTTCACATCTCTGTTTTGAGACTATTAGAGTTGTTTAAATTATTTATACACGAAAATAATAATTTTCTTTCGTTCTCCATTAAATAAGGAAATCATAGGATATGAGTTTACGTAATTTGGATTTCGTATGCTTGAGATATGATCATTTAAGTAAACATGTATCCACTGTTTCGGGGACTGCGGATAATGACGTAATTAAGATGTTAATTGCTGATTTGAAATGCCTTGAAATGCATGCAAATAACTTAGGCTCTGTTGTAAATCAAATTAGCAAACTTCAGAAACTTATTTTACTTAATTTGGTTTAAATTGATTGAGATATGGTATTTTTAGTAGGTGAGGGTCATTGCTGGAAATCCTTTCCTAATCAAGAACCTAGTGATTGTCATTTAAGAAATTAGTGAAATTAAATGGTTTAATTTTCTGGAATAATTATGGATAAATATTTGTGAAATATTTTAAGATAATTATTTCCTTAAACGACATTTCTCTAACCAATTATTGATTAGATGTGATCTAGATCACACAAAATTGGTTACATGATCTATATGATCTAGATTCCAACAAACATGTTGCTTGAATCAGATTTGGGATTTGTTTAGCAAATTCCATTATAATGTTAATCAAAAATGTTTTAATTATTATTATTATATGGTATAATTTCGGTTGAAAAACTGATGATCATCTCAAGTACAAAGTGATCTGTTTTGCATTATCCTTTCCCGAGGTGGATATGGTGTCTAGTCGAGGAGCATTGGGGTAGAAGGTTGCACAGGTTGCGGTCTGTCCCACTTCCGTCGGTACTGGACATGACAGCGGGTAGGGTTGGTATAATGCTTAATAAATCATGATGTATTTCTAATTATTAAAATTCTAAATAATACGTATTTGAGATAATACCATAATTCAAGTAATAATTAAGAATGTTTGTTGGATATTAATTGGATCATTAATTTAATATGATAGATTAATTGGAATTCAATTAAAAGTTAAACACTCTATTTTTAATAGAGTTGTTATTTCCCTTGGAAGAATTAATCGTAATGAATATGATTCATAATGATTAATTAGAATTTGAATATGATATGGAGGATCACATAAGTGACATCCATGGTCTCCCGTCAAAGCGAAGAGTTTCATCGCCATGGATTGTACGTAGGAGATGCCTGTCCGAAGTGACAGCTCCTGTCTGCAAGCGCATCTGGATCGGGATCTTTGCTTCTCGAAAGAGTAAGGTCGTATACGTAGTGACCCCAATATCGGATCCTCATATTATTGGGACGATATTGGATTGCATATAGCTAGTTCTATTCTTGTTGACGATTGGTTCAATTAATGACGGGTCAACATTGCCTTAGGTGTGGTGGGCCCGGGTGTTAAAGATCGAATTGGGAAATGCAAGTTGGACTTGCAAGGCTTAATGTGTTCCTGCTTCTTTTTATCGTAGTCACAGGTTCTCATATTATTGGGATGTGACAAAGATTCCTAAATCAAAGTAAAATATGTGTATATATATATATATACACTTTTGCAAATTTCTTATTTCAGATAATCCTTCATTAAACCCACTCAATACTATACTCAATAATAACCAGTATGATATCATGGATTGGACCCATGATCCAGATATTGTACTTGCAGTTGGACACATATTGTATGTGGTTGCAATGTGCAAGTCTCCTCATAATAATGAGGAATGACAATTAAATAGATAATAGGACTACAACCTTAGGGTTTGTATGTCTCTATAGTCTTGATCTCTCATCCGATGTACTTTGGAAGCGACATGTCGACAATGATCGCAATTGTCAAATAATCCTTATAAAATCAATGAAGATATTATGGCATACATATGCGCTCTTAACATTTATCATGAATGAGATGGTTCACTGCATCATGCAGAATGGTGGCTCCATAAGAGATGATGTATTCAAAATGTTTGAATACCTACCTGAACCAATGTTTTTAAGAGTCTGGATGGATGTAGACATGACGAGTATCATCATTCTATTGTATATACTCTTGTCATTCATGAAGCTCCATAATATTCATATTGTATGAATTTACTGAAGCATGTATAAATGTTGAAATACTCTTACATTGAATTCTTTTGAGTTTAACATAAGAGATCCTTAGTCTTAAGCAATGATTGTTTATAGATATAGGGAGCGCAGTGGAAGCATGGGTCAGACCCAAGATGAGAAGGATAGTCAAAGAGTTGACCGTACTTCTATGACTTCCATATGACATCCAAATAGTTGGATAAATGCCAATACTGTAATAAATTGATGTGTTGATAGTATGACTATCAAGTATGTCTAGAATCCTTAGAGAAGGACTCGGATAGAGCATCAAATAATCTACATTAATCATTGAAATTGACTTTCTTATTTGATAAGATAAAGTCCAATAATTGTATCTCAATCTTCTAATGACACTTGTAATTGGTTGCATATATATTAGAAGATTAAAAAATTGATCTTAAGGTTTAATGGTCATCTATGTTGGAATTGATGCAGTTGTTGCAACAATTTCCATTGGATCAATAGACTTCATAATTTCAGTGGGAGAGCCCTTGGTCTTAGAGAATGTCTCTATGACCTAGACATTAGAATACACTCATTGTTTGTTTCTAAATGTTGGAAATAGACATGAATTCTAGAATGGACCTAACATAAAGAGTTATGATGGATATATTTTAGAAAGTAATCTAACATCCAGAGGACTCTACTGAATTAAAAAATTAATGAATGGTTCATTAACATTCTAATAATGAAATTAAACATTTAAAGATCAATAAGAGGATAAAGATCATTTGACAATAATCTGGCATCAAGCTTTGGACGTTTGCCTGTTGATTTGATCAATAGACAAGTAAGAATGAACTTTAGAATGTCCAAAAATTTAAAAATTACATACTTATGAATATTGTATTCAAAAGTAAAATATGTCCAATACACCCTTCCTTGAGAAAGGTGTAAGATGTTAAGGTATTCAGGATCTTATACATATTGATGTATGCGAATCATCTATATCATAGTAAACATTATGGATATGTGATATCTATTGATGATTATGCATGATATGAGATTTCTTCTCTTCACCTAAGAAACCTTTGAAATGTTCAAAGATTTCATTATTTTGGTTTAGAATCAAAGTTTGAAGGAAGATAAAATGAATTTGATCTAATCTAGGTAACAATTACATGTTAGATAAATCAAAGAATACCTTATGGAGATATGAATATCATTTCTATCTCAATCCTCCTAACACACCTTAACTCAATAGAGTTATAGGGAGATACAATTGGATTATGTGTGACATGATCTTATCAATGACGAGTTTTAGAATAATTATCCCTTAGTTTCCAGGTATATATGTGTAGTATAGACTACAATGTATATCATTAATAAGGTTCCATGCATATAAGTTGGAATCTAGCACTAGAGAGTGCTACTTCATTAGGAAAATAAAGGATGGTATTGGGTACCTACTTTATGACCTTGGTATTGTTAAAAGATCTCATCTCCGAGAATGTGATTCTTAGAGGATGACTCTCTTGAGAATCAATATGAAAATAAAGTAAAGGACTCATTTGATCTTGAGATGATAATCAGGCTCCAGAAATCGGAAACTAAAAGGATAATAAAAGATGAATCACTAATACCTCTTCAAATGAGTTTGAGGATGTATTCCATGTGTCAGTTAAATCTGACATGATCTAGCTTCATATGATGAAGCTTCTGAAGATCATGACATGGAAAGATGGATGTTAACAATAAAGTCTAAAGTAGACTTCATTACAAGTGTTGTATATGGACCCTCGAGGATCTACCTATAAGGTTTAGACCCATTTAGATGTAAATGGATCTTCAAGAGAAAGGGAACCTAATGAGAAGATAGAGACCTTCAAAGCACGATTCGTATCCACAAGATACACACCAAAGAGAAGACATCTCTTGGAATGAGACTTGCTCTTCAGTGACCATGCTTAAACCCATCAGAATATTGCTGACTATAGCTACACAAATTAACTTTAACATCTATAAGATGAAAGTTAATATTGCATTCCTCTATGAATACCTCTCTGAGGATATTCACATGAAGTAGCCCCAGAGCTTCATGATTGAGGAAAGCAAGATGTGCAAGCTAAATAAATCCATCTATGGACTCAAATAAGCTTCTTGTAGCTGGAACATAAGAATTGATGAAATTATAAATGTTATGATTTCAGATAGAATCTTGATGAACCGTATGAAGCTTAGTGGGAGTGCAATTTGTGTTCATCATGCTAAATGTAGATAATATCCTAATCATTTAGAATGATATAAGGATGATAATAAGTGTTTTATAATCTGGTTGTTCCATAACTTGAGATATGATCTCAAAGATGCATCTTGGATCTTAGTTCTGAAGGTGTTCAGAAGCAAAGAGAAGAGGGTATCGGGACCGTCACATTTTGTAGTGCACCTTGGACATATTCCATTCTTGGAAATTCCAAGAAAGGCTTCCTTCCATTAAGATATGGTAATAACCTATCTAAAGAGATAGCACCTCAAAGAGTTGAGGAAGTGAATGCTAGAACTGCTTGCCATTGTTCATTAGTTACGAGAAGCTGAACGTATGCTAGATGTGTACAAAAACCAGATATTTGCCATACAGTGGGAGTAGTAAAGTGTTGCTAATCTTACTATGATGATAAAACACTTGATTGCGGTAATAACAAAATCTTCAAATATGTTAAGACTTTTCGAGATAGTGATCTCTACGTCTTATCTTAAGAAATTAAGACCATATAGATAGTGATCTATAAGGGTCTTAACTGTAGATACCTTTGGAGATAAAGAACTATGATAAGGATTATGAAAATCCTGGTTATAATAATTATTAAGCTAGAGTGTCAAGGTCACTATAATAGCTTTAACAAGATTGAGTATTGGTTGCATATGATGAAACATTCATAGTGGATGCGAGCACTGTTACAAGGAGATATGCAAGTGACGTAAAGGACTTGGCGTAGTCTCTTGGGAACAAAGTGATTGATCGGCTTACCTAGCTATTTTTTAAATAGCCTATGATTGTCACATGAGTGTGGGTTTTAATGATTAGCCCATTAATGGCTCTTTGGGCTAGTGGGAGATTGTTGGACATGTGAGCCCATGACGAGTCATTATGCAATAAATGTTATTGTGAATATCATTCCCCGATCTGAAATTAAGAATAAATAATTTGCATAATAGGTCCCTTAGTACAATTAGGGTTATGTACCATGGCCATCTAATAATCATACAGCTGTTGATTCAACAATTGAATCATAGAGGTTGGTTCTTGATGAATATCTAAAGGGTTAGATTGAGGACTCATCAAACACCGTCAAATGATTGTTAAGAGATGATCTCCAGCCTGGGTAGGACATGGCAATCCTTTCTCAGTTAGGCTGATATCTGACCGACCTCTTGATGCAGGTCCTCTGCATAGGAATAGAGATTCGGAGGTGTCAGATTAGTTAGGTCAAAGAGTTAACTTAACGAGATCGACATAATCAAAATCCTATATCATATGCTTTCATGATATAGGCACACATCCTCTGACCAGAGATAGATGTGTTACTATATGCCTGAGTATGTACATTTGGCAGACCAATAGGTTGATGACCTAATCAATGTCTATACACCGGCACGCTGGTATGCATGTAAGGACATATGAATAATACGATCTCTCAAAGGATTCATACAGGTTCAGTTACTGAATCGGAAGACATGAGCTCACTCAAGAGATATTGGGAAGAATCAAATTCCATGCACGGTCGTCTTGCTTGGAAGCTTGACTGAATTTGTAGGTTTGATATATACTTTTGTAAAGTATATGATCAAGACCTAGGTATGATATATGCTTTGAGAAAGTATATGATTGATACCGACTCCTAATGATCGAATGAGAAACTTACTGATAAAACCATGAAGTAGACAGTATAAAGTTGATCTATACTTCGGGTTTATTCTGAGTCTTCCAGTATGCAGGATGTACAGGTATTTGGAATACATGAGGGTAATGTGATCATAAACGATTGTATAACCATGACGCTTCCATTCCTAGGAAGTGATGAAACAGATCTGGATTGTAGTGACTCCTCTTAATAGAGAAGTAATCTGATCTTGGTCCAAAGTTGGACATTGATCTGAATGTGATTCAGATGCAATGAGAAGATTAGATTTGCGGTCTTGATTTAATAAAGCATCTATGGGAGGCCCGAGATTTGGATTTGAGATATGATCTCAATATCCAAGTCACTTTATGTGGAGCAATACAATCGCCATGTCCTTATCTTCAAGTATTCGCGGCGAAAGCGCATTATCCTTGAAAGGGTTCAGGATAATTTCATTGTTGATATTATGTATCCAAGCATTGAGAAAAATGATAATTAAATGTGATTTAATTATCATGAGTAATATGAATTTGATTCATATTATAAGGAGAGTTATCTAAGATAATTAAATGTGATTTAATTATCAAAGACATGAATAATGTGAATGTGATTCATATTATTTGAGAACAAGAGAATAGAGATCCAAGATGATTAAATGTGATTTAATTATCATGGATATGAATAATGTGGATACTAAAATCCATGTTAGTCATATATATTATAAATATGATCTATAATATGTAAGAGACAACTATTTATACTTTACATTTGTTAATTAAATGTTAATATGAATTCGATTCACATTAGAAATTGAATTGAAAATGTAATTTACATTTTATTTTGGGTTGTGAATATGATTCACAAATTTTTCATTGGCAAGATTGCAATGTCTACAAAATAATTGTGAATTATTTTTGTAGAGTAATTTGCAACAAAAGTTGTTGCATTATCTTGGAGATTGCATTATAGAGATGAGACCACCTTCCATATACATGGAGTGGACGGCCACCACTCCTATTAGGAATGTGTGGTCGTCCCCTCCTTCTAACATGGAAGGAGGCACTCTCTCTCCTATGATCTCCATGAGATCTCGATTTAATTTGGTGATTGAATTATATTGATTCATCAATATATATTTAATCTAAATTAAATTAATTGTTGTTGGTTTTTGCCAACACAAATCTTGACCACTAAAAAGAAACACAAATCAATTAGAGCCATTGGATTTGTGTTGTCCCATGGATTGAGATCCATGGATCCCAAAATATTATAAAAGGAGGCACCCTTGCTCTTCTAGGTTATAAGTGAGACAAAAACTCTCTTTCTCTCTATTTCTCTCTACACGCCTACTCTCTCTATCTCTCTCATGAGGATGTCCATTATAGATGCCCTAGAGAGATTATCCATTGCTGCAACGTCGTCGTTATGTTGCCTGATGGTTTGCTCGTGGATCTCCGTCTACTTCGGCGTGCCTTGCTCATGAAGAAGACGTCGTATCTCATTTTTCGAAATCTGGAGATCCGTGGCTTGGATCTTCAACATGGATTGCGAGAAGCACGTGTTTCATCAACACGCTCGTAAGCGTCTCCTCTGTCGAATCGGACTTGAGACAGGAGGTCTCTTTGTTTAGAGACTCGACCACAACTACGCTTCAAGAGGTAATCCTATTACTTGTTTGTGGTTTAGACGAAACGATACGAGAGGTGTTCATGGATCATGTGGTTTCATCATATGAAAATTTTAGTTTCCGCAGCATCGAGCAACTAGTGCGACTAGTCGCTCCCTATTGCATACAATGCGATCCTCACGCTTCTTTGATGTCCTTGAGGATCTCACCATATCCTTCATTTATCACATGTAATCTTTTAATGTAGTACAATAAGCATTTGTAATTCAGTCCTTCATTTCGAGACTTTAAAACTGCATGCTTCTATTATTAAAATAAATGTTTTTCATGTTCAATATATTCTGTAAAAATTTTGTGAAACTTTTGTGTCCCTCTTCTTAGTTTAATTTTTTATTGCATTTCTATCATCATTTGCTATTATTAAAAATAAAAAAACTTCACATTTTCCCTGTTTGAACTTTAAAAAATCATAAAAATTTAAATATTTGTTGAATTAGATTTTTCACGGGTCTAAAACACATCTCACACAAGGCGGAGAGGCAGTCGCTGTGGTGACCCACAAGAAATCCCAATTCAAACAACAATCAACCCACAACAAACATCAAACAATGAAAAGCGATGCGGAGTTAAAATTTAATATAACTCTACATAAGAGATGTGTATAGGAGCTAGTATGTAGAGGCCAAACACAGGAAGCAAACAAGTAGATCGGGTCAATCAATGCACAAAAGTGAAAGTGACCAATTTGTCTATACAAGTGCTATTTTTGTGGGTTTTTAATTTTATATTTTTTATTTAATTTCTGATTTTATACTTTTATATTTTGATTTTCAATTTAATGGTTTTGTATTTTCTTTTTTGTATTTCTGTATTTTCTTTTTCTTTAAATGAAGAAATACAACTATATAGGATATATATACAAGAGAAAAGAGAGAGATGACGATAGATAAAAATACTCAAAATATGGGAAATAAGGTATTTTTGGGCATTTATGTTTTTATGATTTTTCTATATTTTTTCTAATTTTTTTGGTATTTTTAAAGTAAAAAAACTTAAAATACTAAATAAAATTAATGGTCGAAACTAAAATGGAGATGAAATAAATCAAACAGTGTCAAAAATTATCCAAATTAATTTTAAAGTAAAGATAATATAATAAAGAAAATTCGGGAACAGAAATTAGATTTTTAGGATATTTTATGAATTTTATATATTTTAATTTTTTGGATTTTTATAATTTTTAGGAGTTTTCTTTTGTATTTTTTATGATTTTCCGTCTGAAGTCAAAAGATACAAAAACACATAAAATATAATTTTTTTGGATTTTTTTCAAAAATGTTTTATAATTTTTATGTATTTTCTAATGCAAACAGTGAAGAAAATGCATGTTTTTTAATTTTTATAAGTATTAAAATGATGCAAAAATGTAAAACCCAAAATATGGCATGATATTGGAATGCAACAGGAACTTATGCTAATTTTTGTGGATTTTTTAGGAATTTATAGATGCATGAAATAAATACTAGAAATAAAAAGAAATTTAATCCTAGCAAGGGTATTATCGTAAATATGCAAAACTCCAAGGGCCTATGTGCAATTTTTCCACAATTATATAATGTTCTTAGAAAGTTAATGGACCAAGATTAAATGCACAAAGCCATGAGGATATGTCTGCAAAAATGCCAAGGATCACGTCAGTGGCTACTTGCGCACCTGGTGGGGGCACAATTGCAATTATCAAAAAATGCAAGGGGATGGAGTACAAAATTTCCTAAAATATTATAACATTACAGGAATGTTTTAGGGGTAATTATAAATACAAAAAAACAAGTCCTTGTCTACAAAATAGCCAAGCGCACGTTCTCACACACGTACGCCTCGCTGGCAAGGATGCGATCACAATTATCGAAAGGATGAGACTTATAATGCAAAATGTCCATAAACTAAATAACTGTCGAGGAATGTTTCTAAGCTATTAATTAAAGAACAAAAACTGTAGGGTAGTTAGTGCAAAATACCCATGTAGGAGGATCCAATGGCTGTAGATTTGTCACTTAAGACATGTGGTGCATCCGTGCGCCGCGATGATGGTTCGGATGAATGACCTCGATTAGATCTTCAAAATATGCATCGACAGCTGACGGAGGGCCGGATCCTACGGTTTCTGCAGCGCCTGGAGAGGGGCGGCGATCGGACGGCTCTGGAGTATGGAGGAAGAACGCGCGAAGAACAGGTCATCGGCGACTTGGAATCAGCAAAATCTCGATACTCAGAGCTGTATGTTCTCTTCTGATGGCTCCACTAGCTTCTTGGAAGCTTCCTCTAGCGGATGGCGGCTTCAAAATGATGGGTAGACTGCCGGAGCACCGCCACGGTGGTCGGAGAGGGAGGATGCTCCAGGTTGCTCAGGCATCAGCAAAAACAACCCCCAAGAGGGTCTCTTAGCACCTGGGACTTGCAAAGAAAATACACGATGACAGTAGGGGTCCCAGAGCAAACACTGGTGAATGGGTGGCATATGGAGCGACTAGGTTCTTGCCGGAGCAAGCTCCGGCGAGGGGGTAGCGAGTGATGAATCAATCACAAATCGATCCAATAAAAAGATGCAATTAGAGCAGACAGCTGCAGATAACTAAGGGGTAAAGAAGAGAAAATAAAAGCGACCTCTAGCAGTGGAAAACCGTGAGATAAAACCTCACGGCCAAGGCCGGAGATGAAGGTGGAACGACCCAAGAATCACCTCCTCAATCAATCTGATGGCATGAGGAAGGAGTTGTCACCTCCTTCCGTCTTTCTTACGTAAGAGAAGGAGAGGGCAGCAGTCCAAAGGGGTTCAAAGATCGGAGGAAGGTGTAAAGCATTGCACTTGGCAAATCTCGGATCCTATATAATAAGATCCGACTCGTCAAGGAAAACCAATGAAATTTGTTTCATGAATCGGACTTCGTTTCAAATTGTTATGATTTTCGGAAGAAAGAGGAGTAAGGAAGGCTAAGATGTCATTAACCCATAATGACTGTCATTAAGACTAATTAAACATGATTAAAGAAACTAATGACGGATGGAAAACCGCTAATGATCATTAGCAAACACTAATCAATAGTTAGCAAAAGATAAGCGTAAACCATGAAAGTTAAATCACGATTAGTGAAAGTTAATCAAAATTAGTGTTAATTAAGCATCATTAGCGAATCTAGAATCCTCTAGAATGTTCTAACTTAAGACCCAAGTTTGTAATAAGTTTTGGCTAAAACCATGGGCCAAAACCATGGGCCGCTAAACCATGGTTAAGGTCTAAACCATGGTTTCTAACCATGGTTAGTGGTTTTTTGGGGCCTATAAATAGACCCCCCTATCCATTCATTCTCTACGACTTCCACTACTACCACCACCCCAAGGGCTAGGGTCGAGAGGTCGGGAGGAGGAGTGGGAGGCGAGGGAGGAGCGCTAGCGAAGCGCTGCCGGGAGAATGAGGAGGAGAAAGGTACGATCCTCTCTTAGTTTGCTTCGTAAGCTAGGCTTTCAGATCATCCTCTTGTTCTTCCAAGTTTTGTTCTTGATTCATCTTTCTTTCCGATTCGTTTTCCTGTTGTGGTTCGAGGAGAAATCTGTGTAACACCCAACTTAGGTGTGGGCGGCTATGCACGTCAGTGACCCTGTGATTCGTCATACATTCGCTCACCTAAGACGCGTGGTGTCTACCGATTCTCCGTCATTTATGTTTATGTTCTTTCTATTATTCTTTTATAATTATTTTGATGGAGAAATCTGTGTAATACCCTACTTAGGTGCGGGCGGCTATGCACGTCAGTGACCTTGTGATTCGTCACACGTTCACTCACCTAAGATGCGTGGTGTCTACCGATTCTTCATCTCTTTTTATTTGAATATATTCTTTCAGTTTTGCTGTTGTTTTCCTCACGATTGATTTAATAGAGGAAACTATTTTTATTTTTATTTTGAAGTATGTCCCGATATAAGGGGAAATTCTGCCGAAGTTTTTCGAGAAATATGTCCCGATATAAGGGGAAACTCTGCCGAAAGTTTCCAAGAAATATGTCCCGATATAAGGGAAAACTCTGCCGAAATTTTCTAAGAAATATGTCCCGATATAAGGGGAAACTCTGCCGAAATTTTAAGAGAAAATATGTTCTTGGTTTTCTTCATGTTCTTCACGTTCTTCGTTCGTTCTTCGCGTTCTTGACATGTTCTTAGCGTTTTTGATACGAAAATGAAATTCGATCTTTTCAGGAGCCTTAAAATAGCCTTTCTAAAAACGAAACACGATAAAGCCTTGCATACACGAGAGAGAGCTCGATTAGGTAACGAAATCCTTCCTTTTGCTGTTGGGTTTTCATACGAGATTATTGAAATCCTTGATTTTATTTTCTTTGCTATTAAGAACCCTAATTTTGGACATTTCTGAAAAAGTCTGAAAATTTGCTTTGTGATTCCCACTAAAATAGAGTTTAAGCATCAAATTGATGCAGTGGCTTTGAAAGTTAGGGTTTGGGAGTTAAAATAGGCATAAATACGAGTATATATGGTTATGAATAATATATATGTGAGTCTGTACTAAATATTGCTAATTATGCAAATCGAAGATTTAACGAAAGAATTACATCATGGGAATTGATGTGGCTTGAGTTGGATCCTGAAAAGGATCGTGTGTCACGTTAAGGATGACTCGGAGTAGAACTACAGGTCGGGCATGCAACCTGTAGGTTTGTCGGAAGGAACCCGTATTGGCGTTTCCCTACCTAGGTGGTACACGGTTTCATATGATGTTAAGTGCGCACAAAATGAATGTTTTGCAATGTGTGGTACCGGGAGACAATATCGTCGGGTTGAACGACGGAAGATGTGGTCGTGCCATGTGGAGGAACGGGTGGTTCAATAGTGGCCGGGTCACGATAACAAGTATTTAAAGCCACTAGGTTATATGATTAAATGTTACCCTGAGGTTTTAAGCAACCGAGTCCTCGAGAACAGTGTGCTCATTTGATTTTCCAAGCTGAGGGTTGAGACCCTGTTTAATAAAAGAAAAAGGAAATTGTCAGGGTAGTATTGGAGGATTGGTTGAGGCGACGTGCGGCGGCATAAGCTTACCAAGATCAACACAATCTCCAATCCCGAAGGGTCCACAGCTTCGGAGTCCAAGAATGGTGGGGTTCCCCTGGACTAATGTCTGATGTGGAATAGAAAGGAATATGACTTAAATTTAATGAGAAGGAATAAAATTTTTGTGATATCAAGTTTTGAAAAATTACACAATTTGTTTGTTTTTCTCTTCTTCATTACTTAGCATTCGCTACTTTTTATCCTATGATTTATGGAAAACCCAACAGGTGTCGGTGAGCCATCGCAAAGACTTTAAAAAAATTCATCCAGCTTACATACTAGACATCCAGCCAGCCACAGTAGCTTTACTTTTTAAGCTAGTTAGTAAACTTTTGTATATTTTCCTTTCAAGCTGATGTACAATGTATCATCTGAACTTTATTTTATGAATGGAAAAGTGTTGAAATACTTTCTTCTGAGTATTTTTATTTGCAGTCTGTTTCTGAATGTTAGATGTGATTACTGAATAAAATATTGCTGAGTAATCAGATCGGGATATGGGAGGATCCGACGGCCCAAGAATCGGGGTCGCGACAGATTGGTATCATAGCCCGGTTACTTCATTAATTTATTTAGTAATTGACAACTACGAGCGATATTCAGAAACTAAGGTTGTATTAAGATCCTTTGATCTTAATAAATGACTGCAATACCATTTACAAGTCATTGTCCCTTATGTACATCATGCTAAGACATATTGGATCTGACCTTTGACCTTGACTCATCCCAAGATCATGGCAGACCAAGATGTGTCTAGGCAATTAGCGGGTATGATGGCAATGCTCCAAGACATGGGGCAAAGGCAGCAAGCATTGGAGGAGATGCTCAATGCATAAGCTCAGAGACCCGAGGCATCTACGCCTGCAGATGCTAGGATTGAAGGTTCTGTTCATCTTTCTGAGGAAGAATCAAGTTACCATCCTTCAACTGAGTCTGCTCCTACCCCAGCTGAACGAGCAATGGAGAAGGCCCTTCCTAGACACCAAACATTACTACATAATTACCGAAAGGGAAGGATTCCTCGATTTAAAGGCATAGAGACACCTGTTGAGGCAGAACTAAGGCTTGATGATGTCAGCAGGATGTTGAGAATAATACACGCACCAGCAGATACTTGGGTGCACTTTGCTGATTACTCCTTAGCAGACTATGCAAGACGATGGTGGAGAGCTATTTCCAAGAAATTAGCGGATCATGTTCCATGGGATGTTTTTGAAGGGAGGTTCCGAGCCCACTTCTGTCCCTCCCATTGGGAAGAATTGAAGAGGAGGGAGTTACCTTCTTTGACCCAAGGATCCAAGAATGTACGAGATTATCATATTCACTTTACAGAGCTACTATGTTATTCCCCAGCTTTAGAAGTTTCACCACAAAAATGTCTTACCAAATTTGTTAGCGGTCTTCACGGAGATTTGAGAGAGAAGCTTGCAGGTTTTAGAGCCACCACTATAGATGAAGCCATGGACATCGCCTCTCGTATTGAGATGGAGAGGGATGAAAACCGCCAAAGAAGAAGCTTTCACTTTACTGGTGGACCATCCAAACGTAAGGCGAATTATAACCGAAGAGACAATCCTTATCATCCAGTCGGTTCCAATATAAGCTCACCATAAACCTTGGGCTAGGAATTATCAAGAAGAGGGGGTTTCTCTAAACCTCCACTATACCCCCGTGACTCAGCACCAGGAACTAGTACCTCTGCGGTTGGGTCTTCAGCTCAGACAGGAACACATACATGTTATAATTATCATTAAGAAGGTCACATTAGGAAAAACTGTTCGCAGTTGAGAGGTTCAGGATTTAAACCAACTCCGATTAACAGTATAACATCCACCCCGAGCAATGGAGCAACACGCGGAGGAAAACATGATAGAGTTCGTGGCTTGCAAGGAGCATCTCCTACACAGCAGCCACCACAAAACGTTGTGGGTTGTATCTTGCCTATTCCTAATGGCCAGCTCAATGCAATCACTGAAGAACAAGCCTACAATTCAGGCACAATTGTACGAGGTATCGTTACTATTCATGGCTTTTCAGTACATACCTTATTTGATTCTGGTGCTTCACATTCATTTATTGATCGACGGTTAGTACCCAATTTGGGTAAGATACCAGTAGAAGTACAACGGTCCTATTTGATCAAGGGACCAGGAGGACAAGTATTTATAATCCGAGAAATCCTGGATAATTGCAAAGTAGTGATAGTGGGACATCAGTTACCTGTTTCACTACTACTAATAGAAATGGAAGACTTTGATCTTATCCTAGGGATGGATTGGCTAGAAAGGCATCATGCATGTCTTGACTGTTTTCAGAAGACAGTAACGTTTCACCTTTCAAACTCGATAGAGTTACAGTTCATTGGAAAGACATCCAATGATGATATCAAATATATCTCTACATTGAAGGCACAACAGTTGTTAGAGAAAGGGTGCCAAGGCTATTTAGCTTATGTATCCACAACATCAGGGTCAGGAAGAATGATAGAAGATGTGCCTATAGTGTGCGAGTTTCCTGATGTATTTCCAGATGAACTACCTGGATTACCACCTAAGCGAGAGATTGAATTTGAAATCTCTCTTATGCTTGATACTCAGCCTATCTCTATCCCTCCGTGCAGGATGGCACCAGCTAAGTTACGAGAGTTAAAGGTACAATTGCAAGAACTATTAGATAAAGGATTCATTCGTCCTAGTACTTCACCATGGGGTGCACCTGTCTTATTTGTCAGGAAAAAGGATGGGTCGATGCGGTTGTGCATTGACTATAGACAACTAAACAAGAGGATAATAAAGAATAAGTATCCACTGCCGAGAATAGATGATCTCTTTGATCAGTTACAGGGTTCAACTGTGTATTCCAAGGTTGATTTAAGATCTGGATAACATCAGTTGAAAATTAAAGATACAGATATTTCCAAGACAGCTTTTCGAACTAGATACGGCATTATGAATTCTTAGTCATGCCTTTTGGACTAACAAATGCCCCAACAGCCTTCATGGATCTCATGAATAGAGTATTCACTTTGTAGTAGTCTTTATTGATGATGTGCTTATTTACTCCAAGGATAAGTATCTGCATGAACATCATCTCAGGAAGGCACTTGAAACTCTAAGGAAGAACAAATTGTATGCTAAATATAGCAAATGTGACTTCTGACTATCTGAAGTATCTTTATGAGGCCATGTTATTTCTGGGGAAGGTATATCAGTTGATCCTACAAAGGTTAGTGCGGTGATGAGTTGGGAACACCCGAAGACTGTCACAGAAATACGATCTTTTCTGGGCTTAGCTGGATATTATAGAATATTCGTGAAGGACTTTTCACGAATACCATTGCCAATGACTAGACTAACTCAGAAGGAGGTCCCATTCTTATGGTCAGATATATGTGAAGCTAGTTTCAGACACTAAAAGAATGCCTAACATCTGCACCAATCCTTACTCTATCCTCTGGGAGTGAAGGGTTTACAGTGTACACTGACGCATCTAAAGAAGGACTTGGGGCGGTTCTTATGCAACATGGTAAGGTAGTTGCGTATGCATCACGACAGCTCAGGACACATGAGAAGAACTACCCAACACATGACCTTGAATTAGCTGCCGTAGTTTTCGCTTTAAAGATATGGAGACACAACCTGTATGGTATTACTTTTGAAATCTTCACCGATCATAAAAGCTTGAAATATCTGTTTGATCAAAAGGAGCTCAATATGAGACAGAGACGGTGGCTAGAGTTGTTGAAAGATTATGATTGCACTATCTCCTACCACCCTGGTAAGGGGAACGTCGTAGCAGATGCCCTTAACAGAAGAACTTTTTCACCTGGGTTGGTGAGTGCTATCCACTTCTGGGGTTTACTATCAACGTTAAGTGAATGGAAACCATTTGATAGTAGTGATGATACTATAACTATTCCTCACGAATACAAACCAGAGATCTGGGATAGAATAAAGAAAGGACAGGAGGATGATCCAGTCCTTAAAGACTTGAGACAACAGCTTGAGAAGAATGAGATAGAGGGATTCCAGATACAAGATGGGTTACTGTATAACCATCACAGAGTTTGTGTACCAAACACACCTGAACTAAGGAAAGACATCTTACGAGAAGCGCACTGCTCAAGATTATATATTCATCCAGGAATTACGCAGATGTATAAGGATCTTCATTCATACTTTTGGTGGCCGAGAATGAAGAAAGATGTTGCTGAGTTTTTGAATTCATGTTTCACTTGTCAGCAGGTAAAGGCTTCACACCAAAAGCCACTGGGATTATTGCAACCCCTCCCTACACCTGAATGGAAATGGGAAAGCATTTCCATGGATTTCGTTACTGGCTTACCTCAGACGACTGGTAGTAAAGATAGTATCTGGGTTATAATAGATCGTATGACGAAGGTAGCATACTTTATTCCGATAAGCTTATCTTTCACTCCAGACCAGCTTGCTGAGTTATATATTACACATGTGATTCGCCTCCATGGTATCCCAAAGGAAGTAGTTTTCGATCGAGATTCACGATTCACCTCACACTATTAGGAGAACTTCATGAAAGCCTTAGGTACACAGTTATGCTTAAGCACAACATATCATCCACAAACAGACGGTCAGTCAGAACGTACGATTCAGACACTAGAGGATATGCTACGAGCATGTGCCTTAGAATGGAAGGGATCGTGGATTAAACATTTGCCTCTTGCAGAATTCACCTACAATAATAGTTACCATACAAGTATTGGCATGGCACCGTTTGAAGAACTATATGGACGATGGTGTACTACTCCTTTGTGTTGGCAAGAGGTCGGAATAAAGAACCTTTATGATTCAGATAGACTTCAAGAGACACGGGAAGCTATAGAAATTGCTCGAAAAAGACTATTGACTGCTCAAAGTTGTCAGAAAAGTTATAGTGATACCAGGCGAATAGACCTTGAATTTGAGGTAGGTGACTTTGTATTTTTCAAAGTATTACCTATGAAGGGTGTTCAGAGGTTTAGCTTGCGTGGGAAGTTAGCACCCAGGTTCGTGGGTCCCTTTGAAATTATTCAGCGCATTGGAAAAGTGGCATATAGACTTGCACTTCCTCCACGTCTTTCGGCAATACATGATGTATTTCATGTATCAAATCTAAGAAAGTACATTAGGGATCCAGAGCATAAGATAAGTTATGATGATTTACATGTTGAGCCAGACTTGACATACCAAGATATACCTGTGCAAATACTTGAAAGGGATATCAAGAAGTTGAGAAACAAAGAGGTGCCTCTAGTTAAAGTATTGTGTTGGAACCAAGAGTTTGAAGAAGCCACATGGGGACCTGAGGCAAAAATGAGAGAGAAATACCCGTACTTGTTTGAATGATAACACTATGTATTATGTATATGTTCATTATAAATGAAAGGACGTTCATTCTCTTTAAGGTTGTTATGCCTGCAATTCTAGTCTCGAGGACAAGACTTTCTTTAAGGTTGTTATAATTGTAAAGCCTTGCACTTGGCATATCTCAGATCCTATATAATAAGATCAGGCTCGTCAAGAGAAAACCAACGAAATTTGTTTCATGTGAATCGAACTTCGTTTCAAATTGTTATTATTTTCGGAAGAAAGAGGAGTAAGGAAGGCTAAGATGTCATTAACCCATAATGACTGTCATTAAAACTAATTAAACATGATTAAAGAAACTAATGACGGATTGAAAACTGCTAATGATTATTAGCAAACACTAATCAATAGTTAGCAAAAGATAAGCGTAAACCGTGAAAGTTAAATCGTGATTAGTGAAAGTTAATCACGATTAGTGTTAATTAAGCATTATTAGCGAATCTAGAATCCTCTAGAATGTTCTAACTTAAGCCCCAAGTTTGGGAAAAGTTTTGGCTAAAACCATGGACCAAAAACATGGGCCGCTAAACCATGGTTAAGGTCTAAATCATGGTTTTCTAACCATGGTTAGTGGTTTTTTGGGGCCTATAAATAGACCCCCTACCCATTCATTCTCTACGACTTCCACTACCACCACCACCCCAAGGGCTAGGGTCGAGAGGTCGGGAGAAGGAGTGGGAGGCGAGGGAGGAGCGCTAGCGAAGCGCTGCCGGGAGAACGGGGAGGAGAAAGGTACGATCCTCTCTTAGTTTGCTTCGTAAGCTTGGATTTCAATTCATCCTCTTGTTCTTCCAAGTTTTGTTCTTGATTCATCTTTCTTTCCATTTCATTTTCCTGTTGTGGTTCGAGGAGAAATCTGTGTAACACCCTACTTAGGTGCGGGCGGCTATGCACGTCAGTGACCCTGTGATTCGTCACACGTTCACTCATCTAAGACGCGTGGTGTCTACCGATTCTCCATCGTTTATGTTTATGTTCTTTCTATTATGCTTTTATAATATTTTGATGGATAAATCTGTGTAATACCCTACTTAGGTGCGGGCGGCTATGCACGTCAGTAACCATGTGATTCGTCACACGTTCACTCACCTAAGATGCGTGGTGTCTACCGATTCTTCATCTCTTGTTGTTTGAATATATTCTTTCAGTTTTGCTGTTGTTTTCCTCGCGATTGATTTTATAGAGGAAACTCTTTTCATTTTTATTTTGAAATATGTCCCGATATAAGGGGAAACTCTGCCGAAATTTTTTGAGAAATATGTCTCGATATAAGGGGAAACTCTGCTGAAATTTTCTAAGAAATATGTCCCGATATAAGGGGAAACACTGCCGAAATTTTCCGAGAAATATGTCCCAATATATGGGGAAACTCTGCCGAAATTTTAAGAGAAAATATGTTCTTGGTGTTCTTAGTGTTCTTCACGTTCTTCGTTCGTTCTTCGTGTTCTTGACACGTTCTTAGCGTTTTTGATACGAAAATAAAATTTGATCTTTTCAGGAGCCTTAAAATAGTCTTTCTAAAAACGAAACACGATAAAGCCTTGCATACACGAGAGAGAGATCGATTAGGTAACGAAATCCGTCCTTTTGCTGTTGGGTTTTCATACGAGATTATTGAAATTCTTGATTTTATTTTCTTTGCTATTAAGAACCCTAATTTTGGCCATTTCTGAAAAAGTCTGAAAAGTTGCTTTATGATTCCCACTAAAATAGGGTTTAAGCATCAAATTGATGCGGTGGCTTTGAAAGTTAGGGTTTGGGAGTTAAAATAGGAATAAATACGAGTATATATGGTTATGAATAATATATATGTGAGTATGTACTAAATATTGCTAATTATGCAAAACGAAGATTTAACGAAAGAATTACATCATGGGAATTGATGTGGCTTGAGTTGGATCCTGAAAAGGATCGTGTGTCACGTTAAGGATGACTGGGAGTAGAACTACAGGTCGGGCATGCAACCTGTAGGTTAGTAGGAAGGACCCGTATTGGCGTTTCCCTACCTAGGTGGTACACGATTGCCTGTTATGTTAAGTGTGCACAAAATGAATGTTTTGCAACGCGTGGTACCGGGAGCCAAAATCGTCAGGTTAAACGACGGAAGATGTGGCCATGCCATGTGGAGGCACGGGTGGTTCAATAGCGGCTGGGTCACGATAACAAGTATTTAAAGCCGCTAGGTTATATGATTAAATGTTAGTCTGAGGTTTTAAGCAACCGAGTCCTCAAGGACGGTGTGCTCATTTGATTTTCCAGGCTGAGGGTTGAGACCCTGTTTAATAAAAGAAAAAGGAAATTGTAAGGGTAGTATTGGAGGATTGGTTGAGGCAACGTGCAGCGGGATAAGCTTACCAAGATCAACACAATCTCCAATCCCGAAGGGTCCACAGCTTCGGAGTCCAATAATGGTGGGGTTCCCCTGGACTAATCCCTGATGTGGAATAGAAAGGAATAGGACTTAAATTAATGAGAAGGAATAAAATTTTTGTGATATCAAGTTTTGAAAAATTACTCAATTTGTTTGTTTTTCTCTTCTTCGTTACTTAGCATTCGCTAATTTTTATCTTATGATTTATGGAAAACCAACAAGTGTCGGTGAGCCATCGCAAGGACTTTAAAAAAATTCATCCAGCTTACATACTAGACATCTAACCAGCCACAGTAGCTTTACTTTTTAAGGTAGTTAGTAAACTTTTGTATATTTTCCTTTGAAGCTGATGTTTATGTAAATGGTTATAATGGGACAATGTATCATCTGAACTTTATTTTGTGAATGGAAAAGTGTTGAAATACTTTCTTCTGAGTATTTTTATTTGCAGTCTGTTTCTGAATGTTAGATGTGATTACTGAATAAAATATTGCTGAGTAACCAGATCCGGATATGGGAGGATCCGACGGCCCAATAATCGAGGACGCGACAGAAGGGTTGCTTGGATTTTTGAAAGAGTGACGACGAGGCTCCCAATATCGAGACGTAGTAGGCGATTCAGCGATGCGCGGCCCAAGGAGAGTTGTCGGCGTGCATCCTCGATTTATGGCGAACAAAAGTCAATAAGAAATCGATACGTGATAGTGAAAGAGGAAGCCTCGAAAAATCCACAAAACCAGACAAAAAACGAGATTCTTACAAGCTGCAGACCCCGAGGTCAACAAAAGGGTGAAGGTGGTTGGTCCACATGGACCAACCAGAAAAAACCCTGGAAAAATTATTTGTAAAATCAAATTAAAAATAATAGACAATCTTATTAATTTTAGGTTATTAAATATAAAAATATTTATTATTTTATAATTTATTTTATAATGATTTTTATATATTTTTTAGAGGTTTAAAAATACAAGTTACCTTTTATGGTTTATATAGGTATATTCATCTAATATTTAAATATTTTATGTTTATTTTGTATATTTAATTTATTTCTTTTGGTGTAGTATTTTATGAATTTATTACTTATTTTTATATACTTAAATATATTTTTATTTTATTTTCTGATGTATTATGCACCATTAAATAAATAGAAGTATAATTCACATAGGTTATAAGTATTTTATCTATGTGCTTTATACAAGTATTTTATTTTTGTGTTTTAATGATGTTTTTATTCCAGTTTTAATACACAAATATATTGTAAATAATATTTACAAAATTATAAAATATAAAATTGTAAAAAATAATGAATAATAAATAAAATTAACATTTTAATCGGTTAAGTATAAAAGTGGGGTCCAAAACCCAACTTTCAAACAGTAACTCCGAAAAATATGAAACCACCTTCATTAAATAGTAAATTAGGAGTTATATGTAATTAAAGTGATTTTTATGCGTTTAGAGTTTTTATTTGGGAGATACAGGTCTGGGAAGTTGGGATTCTGGAAACTTATTTAGATCATAACTTTTTATCTGTACATAATTTTTTTGTGTAATCAATTTTGTATTTTTCTGTATTTTTCTGTATTTCATTATCTACAATTTTTATGTACAAGTTTTTTTATTTGAAATATAAAAAGTGGAACTAAAAATAGGTAATGAATTAAATAAAAGAGATCTTTATTGTATTTTGGCCCTTATCTCCCCCTACATTATTCCTTGTCGACCTAGACATCGAGATGCCTAGGTCTCGGAGTTTGGGGTCATAAAATATTTGCAATATTTTATTCTTTTTCTTTTATTTTCTTTATTATATAATTTTGGCTTTAAAAACTGCATTTTATAGACTATTTATACAATGATGCATTAATGCTAAAACGCCTAAATTAAGACTATTTACATGCATTTACTAGGGTTTTTAAGGCTAAAATGATAGGATAAAGATGATGAAATGTAGATTTATAAATATTGCTTTATAAATTTCAAAAAAAAATAGATTTGTTCTATTTTTTGTCTATTAATTTCTGTGAAGATTTCACATATTAAATGCTTTCGAAACTCAAAAAAATGTAAAATATAAAAAATCTTAGAAAAAGCATAAAAATTTGTTGAAAAATCCAAAAAATGTGATTTCAATTCATGTTTGTATAATTTCCTTTAATTTTTAGGAAAAATAATTTTCATAATTTTTGCATTTATCTAGTATTTTTAAAATGAAAAATAATCATGTTTGCTTATTGTTTTCATTTTTCCTTATTTTTATTTATTTTAAAAATCTTAAAAATATAAAAATCTTTGAAAATTACAAAAAGAGTAAAAAAATAATCAAAAATAGAAGAAAATTTTATTTAGGCACTTTTGATCATTTTTGATATATTTAAAAAATCCAAAAAATAGCCATTCTCTAATTTTGTATTTAACTTGTTTGAAAATTATTTTTTAAAAATAGAAATTTGGAAAATTAAAACCTTAAAAAGTAAAGAGACAAAAATCCTACAACAACCAAGCATAGTTTGCATTTGAGATTTCCTTCCTACTTTTAATTGATTTTTTTCAATTATTTGAATAACCCTCTGGATTTGTAACCTCCATGAGTTTCGTACTGTTAGCTATACCGGTAAATAGCAAAATTTCTCTTGCTACATTTTTGTAATTAATTTAGTTTGAAAAAACAAATAATTTTTTTGTTGTGGGATTCTTTGGGTTGCAACAGCACATGCACATTTATTTCATCTAAATAATTAAAACCCCAAAAATCACGTTTAACAACCGTCCCATTTGATTGTGACCCGCCCTGCCATGTTGTTATTGCGTCACGTGTCGATCACCCCATTCCAATGGGTACCCAATTGTAACGAGTACCTGGTTAATGCCAATGTATGTTGGCCACCCATGAGTACTCATGGGTATAAAGAGAGATACTTCTAGTGAAAGGTGACTCGTATAAAAATGCAAACGATAGTCCAACTATGTATACCCTTATTTACATCATATTCATAATGATAATGTCGGGATACAGAAATCTAAATGGTACATAATACATTCAGAATATGTAAACATAGATAAGTAAATTAATGAGGATATGTAAAATTATATGGATAATGTAAAGGGAAAAATGGGGCTGCCCTCTGGGGGTAGCCAGCATGGCAGTCCCTACCCCATTTTTCGTAAAATTTTTTTATTTTTTTGGAAAAATATCACCATGTATATTCATCACTATATCCCTCATATATGTCATTCGAATTTCGTCAGAAACAGAGACTCTTACGGCCTCCATCCAGACGTCATTTTTTTAACGGTCGCATGATTTTTAAATCGACCCTGTCTGGATGGAGGCCGTAGGAGTCTCTATTTCTGACGAAATTCGAATGGCATATAGGAGGGATATATGGATGAATATACATGATGATATTTTTCAAAAAAAAAATAAAAATACTTGCCCCAAAATGGGATGGGGCAGCCATGTTGGCTACCCCCTGGGGCAGCCCCATCAACCCCTAATGTAAACCATATGAATATATGAAATAGGAAGGAATGCAATCAGATACGGATCCAATAATGACATATTCGTGTAGGTTTATCCTCATAATGAATCAAATATGGATAATCGAGATGTAAATATACGTAATCGGAGGAAAACGTGACAAACAATACATGAGTATATATTTATATTCATAAATGATTGTATTACTTATCACCGCATTTGTTTATCGTGATATGTGTGTGTGCGCGTGATGACGCGCCTGACAATCGGGTTAAGTATGTAAATAAAAATGGTCGTTGTGACCCAAATCACCAAGCGCGGTCAATCGAGAAAAATTAATTAAAACCACTCGGAAAAGATAGAAATCGATGAAAACAAATGTAAGCGGTCTTTCGCTATTCTTTTTACCTGGTATAGCGACCAGGGTCGAACACAAGGAGCACGATTTAAAAACTAAATAGTCAAATTTCAGAAAAGCTAATTTTTTTAGTGGTTTTTGAATTTTATAATATTTTTTTATTTTTCGAATAAGCACAAAATGCACAAAAACACACACAAATTATTTTGCAATTTTTTTGGGGTTTTATATATGGAAAATGCACAAAATTGATCAGATAATAAAAGACATCAAAACATAGCTACAGAAATTTTTATGGAATTTTTGAACACTTTTTCGATTTTTATGAATTTTTAAAGTGTAGACAAAGAAAAAGACACAAAAGTACTATTTTTGATTTTTTTAAATATAGAAAATGGTAATAAAAAAATGAAAATTTTATACAATGAAAAAGACCATAGCAGGAGTCTACACAATTATTTTGAGAATTTTTAGATCAATAAAATCATTTATTCCATCAATAAGATCATGCAAAGTTCATTGTCTGAAAAACAGGGGTTGAAATGTAAATATTTAAAGTTTTTGCACTAAATAAGCAACATAGATAAAATGAGAGGGAAAATCGTGCAAGTTACCCAGTGGCACATGCCCAACACATGATCTTGATTTGGAACTAGAGGCTTCTTGCAATTGTCAAAACTTCAGAGGGTATGTGTGCAATATTTCCCTTTTTTAATTGACCCAAGCCCTAGGGTTCCTTCGTTTCTTCCTTTCTTTTTGTTCCTGTTCCTCACAAGAAAGTCGCCGCCCCTCACGGGATAGGGATGGAGTACCCGCGGGGCGGAGGCATACGGCGGTGCGGTGCAAAGGAGGCGCGCGGGCTGCTGGTGCGTGGATGGGTAGGCGGCTGCGCCGCCCGCTGAGAGGAGATGCGGGGCGCGGGCGGCTGGACGCGTGGAGGCGTGCGGCGGCGCCACTGCGATCTGGAAGGCGCGGCCAGCAGCCGCTTCGGCTTCGACTAGGGAAGCGCACGCGGCGTAGCACCGCTCGGCTGGGCGGATCTGAAAGCGAAAGGGGCGCCGGCGGTCGCGGCCTGTCGTGGGGACGCGCGGTGGTTCAGAGGCGCGCGCGGAGGGCAGTTCAGGGGCGGCCTCGCGTGGAAGGACGGCGGGGGGGTGCCGCTACGCGGCGCTCTGGAAGGAGGCGCGAGGCGCGGCGCCGCCCGCGAGAGGGTCTGGAGGTGATGCGGCGCCGCTGGGGGCGGTCGATGTGGGAAGTTTTTTTTTATTTATTTTTTTTTGTTTTTTTTGCTGCAGGAAACTGTTAGGAAAAAAATGTATTTTTTTTATTTTGTTATCAGAAATATGTAAACAGTAAAAAATCTTTATTGTTTTTTTTTATATTTTCCTGCAAAACAACATGTTAGAAACAAAGAACATTTTTTTGTATTTTTTTTTAACCTGCAAAACAAGATGTTAGAGATGAACAACAAAAATTAATTTTTTTTTATTTCCCTTGCAAAAACGGATGTGAGATAAACAAGGAAAAATATTTTTATTTTTTATTTATATACAAAAATGAAAACGGTGAATGGGAGGATCTTGCGCGAAATGGAAGATAGATCCTAGACTCCGACCACCGTGTGTGGTCGGAGGTGATAGGTCGTGTAAGGTAGAACGTGAATATGGAGGGATAGCGAGATGAGATGAAAATCGGTGTCGGGCGATAAAGTGTGAAATTGATTTTTTTTAATCTAAAAATTACTCCCTACTCCTACGCTAAGATCTTAAATCTACGATTTACCTAAGAAAAATGACAAGTAAAAGTGGATCTCACCTCGGGGATCGGACAAGCCATGATGGCCTCGACGAAGCTCAAGCCGCTGTCACCGACTGGATCGGAGGTTAGGACCCTCTTCAACAAGAAACCTCTCGGAAACTGGGCTCCTCTCCGCCAAAGATCGATCAAGTGTGAATGAGGGAGGAGGAGCCCATTAAAAAGAGAAGAAAATCAAAAATGGAAGATATTCACAAATGAGGAAAGTGTTTATTGGTTAATTAAATAAAATAATTGAATAAATAAAATAAATAATTAATTAAAAACGAATTTCGTAATTAATTAAAATAAATAAATTAAATAATTCCCAAAAATCAATTAACCACCTTAATGGTGGCTATTTAAGGCACAAAATCAAATCTTTACATAAAAGGTAAGTTATCAAATCAAATGAATTCAAATAAATCAATAAATTAAATAATTACATATAATTTTCGTAATTAAATAAATTAAATTAATTAATGTGAGACAATTAATTTTTTTGGTAATTTTTATTTAGGGAAATTAATTGTATACATATATTATACACATATAATACAATATACATAGGTGCAAATAAGGAAATAATTTTTATACAAGATTTTTTTTTTAATTTAATTTTTTTAATTTTTATTTTTATTGAA
This sequence comes from Ottelia alismoides, assembly GCA_037367405.1. NCBI lineage: Eukaryota > Viridiplantae > Streptophyta > Magnoliopsida > Alismatales > Hydrocharitaceae > Ottelia > Ottelia alismoides. The sequence continues at coordinate 396,993 of JAZKJV010003121.1, forward strand.
AACAATATTTATAATATATACATTAAGTAAAAATAAATATTAAAAATTATATACACAGATATATGGGTAAACTGCACAATACACCCCAGAAAACCAACTTTTTAACCGTAACTTCAAAAAGTACGAAACCACAGCCATTTGAAAGATAATTTAATTTATAGTATGATGGAAGTGAGTTTGGTTCAATTTGAGCTTGTATGGAGCCGGAATTGATGTTTCAATTATCACTTTGTGGTTTTTTTTCTGGGTGTAATTATTTGCAATATATACAATATTTTATTTTACAAATATTTTTATTATTTACAACACAATTTTATTTACAACTCTTATTTACGAAAATAATTAGTTTGAGGTCACATTATGTACAGATAAAATAATGTAAGTTTTGTACAAATGTACATGAAAAATATTTACAAGATATTTTTGATTTTTCTGACAAACGACCCTATCTCCCCCTACTTTATTCCTGGTCGATCAGGTCAAGTCTTGACCTTCTCTCGGGGTTTGGGTCAGTCTGTATTTATTGCATAACTACATCCTTTATTTTTCTTTTCTTTTTCTTTTCTTCTTTATTCTTTTATTTATGTACAAAAAGTGTTAAAAATGCAATTTTAACAAATGCATGCAAAATGGTAAATTTATGAAATTAATGGGTATTTACAGGTGTTTGACTAAGAAATTGAAGCTAAAATAAAAGAATAAAGGCGATGAATCGTGGATTCATCATTCCCCTATACTTTACCTTTGCTAGTCCCTTAGCAAACACTTATTTGATAAATAAGTGAAAACAAAAATAAAGAAAAGAAAAAGGAAAGAAGTTAGAATAATCTTGACTTTTAAGCTTATCTTCATAAAAATGTAGTCTGGAGCTCTGTCAGACCTTTGGGTTATTAGTGTGTCGGAACCTTAATGGAATGTGGATTTAAAACCTAACAGCCTTTAAGTTCCACCAATCTATGGACAAGACTCCTCAATAAACCAGATCAGAACAAGTCTACATACACAAACTCTAATGACCATGAATCTTTCCATGCAGTGTAAGTGATATGTAGCTTGTTGGAAATGTGAGCCCACGGCGAGCCATTATGCAATAAATGTTATTGCAAATATCATTCCCTGATCTGAAATGATGAATGAATAATTTGTATAATAGGTCCCTTAGTACACTTAGGGTTATGTACCATGGCCATCTTGATGATCATACAGCTGTTGATTCAACTATTGAATCATAGAGGCTGGTGCTTGGATGAATATCTAAAGAGTTAGATTGAGGACTCATCAAGCACCGTCATATGATTGTTAAGAGATGATCTCCAGCCTGAGTAGGAGATGGCAATCCTTATCTCTGAAGGCTGATATCTGACCGACCTCTTGATGCAGGTCCTCTGCATAGGAATAGAGATTCGGAGGTGTCAGATTAGTTAGGTCAAAGAGTTGACTTAACGAGATCGAGATAACCAAAGTCCTATATCATATGCTGTCATGATATAGGCACGCATCCTCTGACCGGAGACAGATGTGTTGCTATATGTCCAAGTATGTACATTTGGCAGACCAATAGGTTGATGACCTAATCAAGGTCTATACACCGGCGCGTTGGTGTGCATATAAGGGCATATGAGTAATACGATCTCTCAAAGGGATCATACAGGTTCAGTTACTGAACCGGAAGACATGAGCTCACTCATGAGATATTGGGAAGAATCAAATTCCATGCGCATGGTCGTCTCGCTTTGGAAGCTTGACTGAATTTGTAGGTTTGATATATACTTTTAGTGTATGATCAAGACCTAGGTATGATATACACTTTTGGAAAGTGTATGATCGATACCAACTCCTAATGATCGAATGAGAAACTTATTGATAAAACCACGAAGTAGACAGTATAAAGTTGATCCGATACTTCGGGTTTAATCTGAGTCTTCCAGTATGCAGGATGTACAGGTATTGGGAATACCTGAGGGTGATTTGATCATAAACGGTTGTATAACAATGACGCTTCCATTCCTAGGGAGTGAGGAAACGGGTCTGGATTTTAGTGACTCCTCTCAGTAGAGAAGTGATCTGATCTTGGTCCAAGTATTGGACATTGATCTGAATGTGATTCAGATACAATGAGAAGATTAGATTTACGGTCTTGATTTAATCAAGCATCTATGGGAGGCCCGCGATCTGGATTTGAGATATGATCTCAATATCCATGTCACTATACGTGGAACAATACAATCGCCCTGTCCTTATCTCCAAGTATTTGCGGAGAGATTGCATTATTCTTGAAGGGTTCAAGAATAATTCCATAAGATCCAAGCAATGAAGAAATAATGATTAAATGTGATTTAATCATCTTGATGTGTGAAGAAATTATCCAATTTAATTAAATGTGATTTAATTAATGTGGATAAGAATAATGTGGATAGAAATATCCAATTATTCATAATATATTATAAATGTGATTTATAATGTATTAGAGAGAGCTAATTATAATTTATATGTGTTGATTAATTATTATGTGTATTGGATACACATTGTGTAATTAATTAACAATATGAATTATATGTTGTTTTGGGTTGTGAATATGATTCACAATTTTTTTCCATGGCAAGAATGCAATATTCTCAAATATAATTGTGAATTATTTTTGAAGAATAAAATCCAACAAATTTGTTGCAAATAAATAAGAGAGAAAAATCAAGGAGATATGCAATCTCATGGGAATCCATGAGATTGCCTCCTTGGACTCCCATAGTGGGCGGCACACCATTCCTATATGGAATGGGTGGCCGTCCAACATGGAAGGTGCATGGAGATGAAATCTCCATGCACATTCTCTCCTTATTTGTTGGGTTGATTTAGGACTAAATTATATTTGATTTTTTCAAATATATTTTAACCTAAATTTGTTGCTTTTGACAACAACAATCTTGGCCATTGGATTGACACAAATCAATCTCATCCATTGATTTTATGTGTCCCATGGATTGAGATCTATGGATCCCAAAACCCTATAAATAGAGAGGCATTCTATGCTCTCTAAGGACTTGCAATATTGGAGCTCTCTCTCTCTCTTTCTTCTCTACACACGTCAGCCCTCCCTCCCTCTAATTGGTGGCCGACCACCAAATCCTAGAGGAGAGAACCGTCGTCGCCTTCGCCACCGCGCCGCTGCTTCGACGTTCTTCGGTTCTCCGTCTTCTTGGAGAGTTCCTCTCACGAAGGAGACGTTTGATCTCGTACGACGAGATCAGGAGCAACCATGCTTGGATCATCTTCTTGGATTGCGAGGACAACGCGGTTCATTCCCGCGCTTGCAAGCAGTCTCGCCGACGATCGGACTTGAGACAGGAGGTCTCTTTCTTTAGAGATTTGATCAACCACGCTTCAAGAGGTATTGCATTATACTTGTTGTGGTTATAGATGAAACGATCTGAGAATGGTTCTCGGATCATGTGGTTTCATCGAATAAAATTTTTTAAATTCCGTTGCACCGAACAACTAGTACGACTAGTCGTTCTTCGTCGTATCCGATATGACGATCACGCTTCCGTGATGCGCTTGAGGATAATTCCATATCCTTCAAGTGGTATCAGAGCCTTAGGTCGACGGTTTCGAATATGATTCGAAAAACCGAGGACGACTTGGGTTCGTTTAGGTCGCGAAAGTTTTCATCGCATTTGATTTCGCAGATCTGTTTAGTAAATAAATTCGGCACTGTTTAAATTGTTTAAACACGAATTTAATACTTGGATTTTGTTTCCCATTAAATAAGGAAACCATAGGATCTGAGTTTACGTAAATCGGATTTCGTATGCTCTAGATATGGTTGTTTTAATGAACATGTATGCACTGTTGCGGGAACTGTAGATCTGAACGTGATTAAAATGTTAATTACTGTTTAGACTTGCCTCGAAATGTGTGTAACATCACTTGAATTCTGTCCTAAATCAAATTAGCAATCTATGAAAATTGATTTTGTCTAATTTGGATTTAATATGATTGAGATATGCTAATTTTAGTAAGAAGGGGTCACTGCTGAAATTACAGTCCTAATCAAGAACCAAGTGATTGTCAATTAGTGAAATTAATTGTTAATTTCGTGAAATAATCATGAAAAATATTTGTGAAATATTTGAAGATGATTATTTACATAATTGACTTGGCCTCATCCAATTAATTGATTAGATTTGATCTAAATCTTAATTGGAAACACATTCATCAAGCTTAATGTTTGATTGGTGATTGTCATTTAATCATTTAGTGAAATTAAATTGTTTAATTTCCTAGAATAATTGTGCATAAATATTTGTGAAATATTTGATGATAATTATTCCCTTAAATGACATTGCCTTAACCAATAATTGATTAAGATGTGATCTAAATCATAATTGGAAACCACAATCTTTCAAACTTGATGCTTGAATAGGATTTGGGAATTTGTCTAGCAAATTTCCTTATAATCAAAAATGTTTTGATTATTACTATATGGTACAATTTCGGTTGAAGAACCGATGATCATCTCAAGTACAAATTAATCAATTTGGCATTATCCTTTCCCGAGGCGGATATGGTGCCTAGTCGGAGAGCATTGGGGTTGCGGGTTGCAACGTATGTGGTCCGTCCCACTCTCGTCGGTACTGGCCATGACAGCGGGTAGGGCCGGGATAATGTCCGAGGGATTAAGATGTATTTTTCTAATTATTAAAATTCGAATTAATACGTATTTTGAGATATTATCATATATGTATTCAAGTAAAATAATCAAGTTTGATTGATTGAATTGGATTGATAATTAATTTAATATGATTAAATTGATTATGTCCAATTGAAATACTCTAATATGATTAGAGCTAATAATTCCCTTGGAAGAATTAATTATGTGAATGTGATTCACAATAATTAATTAAAATTTGAATATGATATGGAGGATCACATAAGTGACATCCATGGTCTCCCGTCAAGGCGGAGGGTTCCGTCGCCAGGGATTGCATGTGGGAGACGCCTGTCCGAAGTGACAGCTCCTGTATGCAAGCGCATCTGGATCGGGCTCGTCGCTTCTCGAAAGAGTAAGGACGTATGCGTAGTGACCCCAATATCGGGTCCTCATATTATTGGGGCGATATTGGATTGCGCATAGCGAGTTGTATTCCTGTTGACGGTTGGTTCAATTAATGACGGGTCAACATTGCCTTAGGGGTGGTGGGCCCGAGTGTTAAAGACCGAATTGGGAGATGCAAGTTGGACTTGCAAGGAGGAATGTGTTCCCGCTTCTTTTTATCCGAGTTGTAGGTTCTCATATTATTGGGATGCAACAAAGATAAGGAAGGAGATCCCAGATCTTGCTTGAGATATAATGGTAAGTATATCTCTTACATTGAAAGTGATTAAGGGAATGAACTTTCAATGTTGACAAGGCAAGACAACTTTGATATAAAAATTCCTAAATCAAAGTAAAAAGTGTATATATATATATTTATATAAATTTATGCAAATTTCTTATTTCAGATAATCCTTCATTAAAACCCACTCAATGATATACTCAATAATAATCAGTAGAATATCATGGATTGGACTCATGATCCAGATATTGTACTTGCAATTGAACACATAATGTATGTGGTTGCAATGTGCAAATTTCCTCATAATATTGAGAAATGACAATTAAATAGATGATAGGACTACAACCCTAGGGTTTGTATGTCTCTATAGTCTTGGTATCATCAAATGTACTTTAGAAGTGACATGTTGATGATGATCATAATTGTCATATAATCCTTATAAAATCAATGAAGATTTTCTGGCATACATATGTGCCCTTGACATTTAATCATGAGTGACATGGTTTTTCTACATCATGTAGAATGGTAGCTCAATAAAGAGATGATGTATTCAAATTGTTTGAGTACCTACCTGAACCTATGTTTTATGAGTTTAGATGGATGTAGATGATGAGTGTCATTATTCTACTGTCTATACTCTAGTCATTCATGAAGCTTCATAGTATTCATATTGTGTGAATCTAATGAAGCATAAATAAATGTTGAAATACTCTTATTTTGAATTCTTTTTGAATTTGTTGTAAGAGATCCTTAGTCTTAAGCAATGGTTGCTTATAGATAAAGGGAGCGCAATGGAAGCATGGGTTGGACCCAAGAAAGAAGGAAAGTCAAAGAGTTGACTGGACTTCTGTGACTTCCATATGACATCCAAAGAGTTGGATGAGTGCCAATACTGCAATAAGTTGATCTGTTGATAGTATGACTATCAAGTCTGCCTAGAATCCTTAGAAAAGGACTCGGATGGAGCATCAGAATAATCTACATAAATCATTGATATTGACTTACTTATTGAACAAGATAAAGTCAAATAATTGTATCTCAATCTTCTGATGACATTTGCAATGGGTTGCATATGTTTTAGAAGACTGGAAAATTTGGTCTTAAAGGTTTATAGTTGTCCACATGAATATTGATGCAATTGTTGCAACAATCTCTGTTGGATTAATAGACTTGTTAATTTCAGTGGGAGAGCCCTTAGTCTTAGAGAATGTCTCTATGACCTAGACATTAGAATACACTCATTGTTTGTTTCTAAATGTTGGAAATAAACATGAATTCTGGAATGGACCTATCATAAAGAGTTATGATGAAGATATTTCAGAAAGTAATCTAAAATCTAGTGGACTCCACTAAATTAGAAAATTAATGAATGGTTCATTAACATTTCTAAATACTGAAATTAAACCTCAAGATCAATAGGAGGATGAAGATCATTTGACAATGATCTAGCATCAAGCCTTGGACATTTGTCTGTTGATTTGATCAATAGAATAGTAAGAGATGAAACTTTAGAATGTCTAAAATTTCAAAAACTTACATACTTATGAATATTGTCCAATACACCCTTCTTCGGGAATGGTGTAAGATGCCAAGGTATTCAGGATCTCATACATATTGATGTATGCGGATCATCTATATCATAGTAAACATTGTGGATATGTGATATCTATTGATGATTATGTATGATATGAGATTTCTTCTCTTCATCTAAGAAACTTTTGAAATGTTCAAAGATTTCATTAATTTTGGTTTAGAACCAAAGTTTGAAGGAAGATAAAATGAATTTGATCTAATCTAGGTAGCAAATACCTACTAGATAAATTCGAAGAATACCTTATGGAGATATGAATATCATTTCTATCTCAAACCTCCTAACACACCTTAACTCAAAAGAGTTATAGGTAGATACAATTAGATCATGTGTGACATGATCTTATCAATGTTGAATTTTTAGCATAATTATCCCTTAGTTTCCAGGTATATATGTGTAGTAGAGACTACAATGTATATCCTTAATAAGGTTCCATGTATATTGGAATCTAGCACTTGAGAGTGCTGCTTCATTAGGAAAATAAAGGATGGTATTGGATACCTACTTTATGACCTTGAGATTCTTAAAATATCTCATCTCCGAGAATGTGATTCTTAGAGGTTGAGACTCTTGAGAATCAAGATGAAAATGAAGTGTAGGAACTCATTTATAATGAGACTCCTGAAATTGGAAACTAAAAGGACAATTAAAGATGAAACATTAATACCTCTTCAAATGAGTTTGAGGATGGATTCCATGTGTTAGAGAAATCTGACAATGATCGAACTTCATGTGATGAAGCTTCTGAAGATCATAGCATGGATAGATGGATAGCAATAAATGTCTAATGTAGACTTCATATACAAGTGTTGTATATGGACCCTCGAGGATCCACCTATATGGGTAAGACCTGTAAAGGTGTAAATGGATCTTCAAGAGACAGGGAACCTGATGAGAAGGTAGAGATCTTCAAAGCACGGTTCGTAGCCATAAGCTACACACTGGAAGAGAAGACATTGCTTGCAATGAGACTTGCTCTTCGGTGACCATGCTTAAAACCATCAGAATATTGCTAACCTTAGCTACATAACTTGACTATTGCATCTTCAAGATGTAAGTCAATATTGCATTCCTCTACGAATACCTCTTTGAGGATATTAACATGAAGTAGCCCCAGGGTTTCATGGTTGAGGAAAGCAAGATGTGCAAGCTAAGGAATCTATCTAAGGACTCAAATAAGCTTCTTGAAGTTGGACCATAAGATTTGATGAAATTATAAGTGTTATGATTTCAGATAGAATCTTGATGAGCCTTGTGAAGCTTAGTGGGAGTGCCTTTGTGTTCATCATGCTAATTGTAGATGATATCCTAATCATTTGGAATGATATAAGGATAATAATGAGTGTTTTATAGACTGGCTATTCCATATCTTGAAATATGATTTCAAAGATACCTCTCAGATCTTAGTTCTGAAGTTGTTCAGAAGCAAAGAGAAGAGGATATTGGGACTGTCACATTTATAGTACACCTTGGACATATTCTATTCATAGAAATTCCAAGAAAGGTTTCCATCCCTTAAGATATGGTACTGACCTATCTAAAGGGATAGCACCTCAAAGAGTTGAGGAAGTGAATGCTAGAACTACTTGCCCTTGGGCATCAGTTCTGAGAAGCCGGGTGTGTGCTAGATGTGTACAAAAGCCAGATGGATGCCATGCAGTGGGAGTAGTAAACTGTTACTAATCCTACTATGGAAATAAAACACTTGGTTTCAGTAATAACAAAATCTACATAGATGACAAGATTTTTGAGATAGTGATCTCGAAGTCTTATCTTCAAAAACTTAAGACTTTATAGATAGAGATCTAAAAGGTCTTAACTGTGGATACCTTAAGAGATAGTGATCTCCAAGAATAAGGATATTCTGATAAGGATTATGGAAATACTGGTTATGATAATTGTTAAGCTGTAGTGTCAAAGACACTGTAACTAACTAGATTGAGTATTGGTTGCATAAGATGCAACATTCGCATTGGATGTGAGCACTGTTACTGGGGATATGCAAGTACCGTAAAAGGACTTGGCGTAGTCTCGCAGGAACAGAGTGACTGATCAGCTTACCTAGCTATTTTCCAAATAGTCTATGATTGTCACATGAGTGCGGGTTTAAATGATTAGCCCATTAATGGCTCTTTGGGCTAGTGGGAGATTGTTGGAAATGCGAGCCCACGGCGAGCCATTATGCAATAAATGTTATTGCAAATATCATTCCCTGATCTGAAATGATGAATGAATAATTTGTATAATAGGATCCTTAGTACAATTAGGGTTATGTACCATGGCCATCTTGATGATCATACAGCTGTTGATTCAACTATTGAATCATAGAGGCTGGTGCTTGGATGACTATCTAAAGAGTTAGATTGAGGACTCATCAAGCACCGTCATATGATTGTTAAGAGATGATCTCCAGCCTGAGTAGGAGATGGCAATCCTTATCTCTGAAGGCTGATATCTGACCGACCTCTTGATGCAGGTCCTCTGCATAGGAATAGAGATTCGGAGGTGTCAGATTAGTTAGGTCAAAGAGTTGACTTAACGAGATCGAGATAACCAAAGTCCTATATCATATGCTGTCATGATATAGGCACGCATCCTCTGACCGGAGACAGATGTGTTGCTATATGTCCAAGTATGTACATTTGGCAGACCAATAGGTTGATGACCTAATCAAGGTCTATACACCGGCGCGCTGGTGTGCATATAAGGGCATATGAGTAATACGATCTCTCAAAGGGATCATACAGGTTCAGTTACTGAACCGGAAGACATGAGCTCACTCATGAGATATTGGGAAGAATCAAATTCCATGCGCATGGTCGTCTCGCTTTGGAAGCTTGACTGAATTTGTAGGTTTGATATATACTTTTAGTGTATGATCAAGACCTAGGTATGATATACACTTTTGGAAAGTGTATGATCGATACCAACTCCTAATGATCGAATGAGAAACTTACTGATAAAACCACGAAGTAGACAGTATAAAGTTGATCCGATACTTCGAGTTTAATCTGAGTCTTCCAGTATGCAGGATGTACAGGTATTGGGAATACCTGAGGGTGATTTGATCATAAACGGTTGTATAACCATGACGCTTCCATTCCTAGGGAGTGATGAAACGGGTCTGGATTTTAGTGACTCCTCTCAGTAGAGAAGTGATCTGATCTTGGTCCAAGTATTGGACATTGATCTGAATGTGATTCAGATACAATGAGAAGATTAGATTTACGGTCTTGATTTAATCAAGCATCTATGGGAGGCCCGCGATCTGGATTTGAGATATGATCTCAATATCCATGTCACTATACGTGGAACAATACAATCGCCCTGTCCTTATCTCCGAGTATCTGCGGAGAGATTGCATTATTCTTGAAGGGTTCAAGAATAATTCCATAAGATCCAAGCAATGAAGAAATAATGATTAAATGTGATTTAATCATCTTGATGTGTAAAGAAATTATCCAATTTAATTAAATGTGATTTAATTAATGTGGATAAGAATAATGTGGATAGAAATATCCAATTATTCATAATATATTATAAATGTGATTTATAATGTATTAGAGAGAGCTAATTATAATTTATATGTGTTGATTAATTATTATGTGTATTGGATACACATTGTGTAATTAATTAACAATATGAATTCTATGTTGTTTTGGGTTGTGAATATGATTCACAATTTTTTTCCATGGCAAGAATGCAATATTCTCAAATATAATTGTGAATTATTTTTGAAGAATAAAATCCAACAAATTTGTTGCAAATAAATAAGAGAGAAAAATCAAGGAGATATGCAATCTCATGGGAATCCATGAGATTGCCTCCTTGGACTCCCATAGTGGGCGGCACACCATTCCTATATGGAATGGGTGGCCGTCCAACATGGAAGGTGCATGGAGATGAAATCTCCATGCACATTCTCTCCTTATTTGTTGGGTTGATTTAGGACTAAATTATATTTGATTTTTTCAAATATATTTTAACCTAAATTTGTTGCTTTTGACAACAACAATCTTGGCCATTGGATTGACACAAATCAATCTCATCCATTGATTTTATGTGTCCCATGGATTGAGATCCATGGATCCCAAAACCCTATAAATAGAGAGGCATTCTATGCTCTCTAAGGACTTGCAATATTGGAGCTCTCTCTCTCTCTTTCTTCTCTACACACGTCAGCCCTCCCTCCCTCTAATTGGTGGCCGACCACCAAACCCTAGAGGAGAGAACCGTCGTCGCCTTCGCCACCGCGCCGCTGCTTCGACGTTCTTCGGTTCTCCGTCTTCTTGGAGAGTTCCTCTCACGAAGGAGACGTTTGATCTCGTACGACGAGATCAGGAGCAACCATGCTTGGATCATCTTCTTGGATTGCGAGGACAACGCGGTTCATCCCCGCGCTTGCAAGCAGTCTCGCCGACGATCGGACTTGAGACAGGAGGTCTCTTTCTTTAGAGATTTGATCAACCACGCTTCAAGAGGTATTGCATTATACTTGTTGTGGTTATAGATGAAACGATCTGAGAATGGTTCTCGGATCATGTGGTTTCATCGAATAAAATTTTTTAAATTCCGCTGCACCGAACAACTAGTACGACTAGTCGTTCTTCGTCGTATCCGATACGACGATCACGCTTCCGTGATGCGCTTGAGGATAATTCCATATCCTTCATAGCTCCCCACCTCAGAAGTAACAAAGAAACAACCTCCCCCAATCTGGTAACTCTAATGCCTCGGTCTAGCAACTCTTTCCTCGAGAAGCGGGGTATTCCCTTCTAAGTTCAAGTGCAACCGGCTCAAGAAGAGGGGGAAGAAGTATAGACTTTTGGAAGCTCAGCCAGTGTAGCTAAGTCTCCCGCTGCAAGCTTCATGAGATGTAACATGGATGCCATAAGCTTTTGCTTTATTTCACTATATACATTCCGGTGGGGTTATTAAATTTTCAATCCGACCCACCACTTTTTTGGAGTTCTTTTTGCATTTTTGCATTTTTTTTTCTTTTTTTTTCAAATGCCTCTGTACAACATATCTACATGGTGCAGCATATATACAAGAAATTTTCCTCTTGAGCCAGTAGACTATCCCTCTTTTGAAGCTTTATTGCAACCCACGGCTTCTGTCTTTAGCCTTCATCACCACTAGACCAAGTTGAGACGCACTTCCTTCACTAGAAGAAGAAGAGAGGTTCCGCCTAGAAGTACTACCCTCATATGCCACCCCAAGCCAAAGGAAACTGCCTCCTCACCACCTCATCCGTGGAGAGCCATGTGTAAAGTGCTGGTGCAAGTCAAGCCATTGTCTCTAAGAGTCATGCGTGTGTTGTTAAGTGTTCTACTTAGGCTCATCAAGATGACATATGCTCATAGTCGTGTGGACCCAAAGAATTAAGTCACTAGGACCTGAAAAGTCTTAACTCCACATCTTATAAGGTTCCTCTGAAATTAAGTGGATTAAGGTCCAACTAAGCTCCATTCTTCAAATTTATTCAGACTTAGTTTAATTATCAAGACTATCCTGAAAAATGCACATGTCAATGCAAGAAAATATGTACAATGCGAAGAAAAATAAAAATCTTTTTGTGAAATCACTTTCAAAATTTTGAAATTTTTATGGATTTTTGAAAAATGATGCACATGCAAAAGTTTTTTTTTTGCAAATAGACAAAAATATCTACAAGTCTATACAATTTTTTTAAAAAAATAAAGGCTAGGAATTATATACACCTATTTACAAAGGAGTGAGTCAATTATTTACAAGAGTCATGAGACAGGATTTACAACTTGAGTAATTTATACAAGCATATACATAGTTGATTTTTTTGTTTTTTTTTTATTTCTTTTTTTTAATTAATTAATTTTTTTTGTGATGCATATATTCCACAAACTTATTTGAAAATAATTTTACAAATAATTATCAAAACTATAGTCCAAAATATTTTTTTTTCACACAATTTTACAATCATTTACAATCATTTGAAAATATTTTGCAAACATTTTTCAAACAGTATATATAGATTTTTCAAAATAATTTTCAACCATTTTTCCAAACATTTGCAGATAGTTTTACAAAATCTCTTTTTTTTCACTCAAAGAGAAAATTTTTTACAAGGCGCAAACTTTTTACAAAGGTTGAAAATATTTTTCAAACATTTTTCAAATGGTTTTCAAAAGATTTTTCAAAAAGATTTTCAAACTACTTTCAAAATATTTTTCAAAATATTTTAACCTGATTTATTAGTCAGTATGTACAAGAAAAAATTTGAGGAAATTTATGCATCTTTTTTTTTTAATTTTATTTTTTAGTACTTACACAGTAGTTTAGCCATATTAAAAATATGAAAGTACGAGTTATGGCTAAAGTATATATACAATATATACGACACCCCCCTATACTTAGCTCGAACTATGTCCTCATAGTGATCAAAGAGCTGGAAATAAAGACATAACTCGTGCTACGTATAGAAAAAGTGAGAAGAATAGTATACTACAACGACGAATAAAAGAATAAAATCAATAGAAGTCGGTGATCCCCCTATACTTAGGATCAAGTAATCCTAAGTATAGCAGACTGTACACAAAGGAGAAAACCGAGGAGATGAATATACAGAGTCTACCTCCCCTATACTTAGGGTAAAATATCCCTAAGTATAGGCAGCAAAACAGAGGTAAAAAGAATCAAAGAATAATCACATGTCTGACACCCCCTATACTTAGGGTAAAGTACACCCTAAGTATGGAATGATCATGAGATGGAGATGGGGTGTGAGACAGAAAGAATGTATGATATAGACAGAATGATATAAACATATGTGATCAATGTTGAGGTGCCTCTCAACGAGCGCTAGAGTTTACGCCCCTAGCTGGGCGCAAATGCTAGGACAACGCCGTATCGAGGTTCAGGACGGCATCTGTCAGGCGAATACCGTACTGTCGTTGTAGTCTCGGTGGGAGAACAACAACGAGGTCAACAGAGTCAAGAGAGTAAATGATAACACCCAGATAAACAGTCAGGCGGGTGTTTGCTACCGGGTAAAGATATGTGCAGATGAAGTCAGGCTCCGGTAGCACAAAAGAAATCGTCGGCTCAAGGTCTATATGGAGTGACAGGGCAGAACCGAAGAAGTCGAACGTGGAGAAGGAAGGATCTGTCAGGGAATCCTCCACGTCAATCACAGTCTCAAATAGATATGGAAGATCAAGATCAAGAGACTCACTAGAAAGGCTGATATCCGATGCATATAATGTAGACAAATCAGTGAAATCATCGAATACCTCAAAGATCGGATCATTCTCGCGAGGGTCGTCGAGGAGAGAATCATCAAATTCATTATCAGAAATATCAAAATACTCGGTCTCGTGATCCGACAGATCGGATGCACTCCCAGAAAGTGAAACCGAGTTTATATGGTCCATGGCATCCTCCCGCAGATAACCCTCAGGGAGTAATGCCGAATCATCAGGGAAGTTGGGATCAATGCTGTCAAATGTCATGTCCTCTAAAAATGTATCGACCTCATCAAATGGGAGGACACATGGCTCAAGTACGGGACTATCAAGTTCTGTAAAATCCGAATTCGGTCCCTCATCAAACTCTCTATGCTGAGATGAATCCAAATGTATCTCCGAATCTGAGAAGATCTCCTGAAGACAAGACACTGTATCAACTATGTATGGATACTGGAAAGAATCAGAGGATGGCTGAGATGTGGGTTCCTCCTCTATCTCTTGGGATCCTAGTAGATCTAGAATCGACGAATCTTCTACGTGATAGAGCGGGACTGGCTCAAAATCTGATTGTAAATCCAATTGGTCATCAACCAATGTCCGGCTCTGGGAACTCACAACAGTAGGCAACACATCCATCAAATGAGAAGTAGTAGCATCCATATCCTCTGATTTGTGTGTGCTATCAAGATCAGCATGGTGTGTCACACACTCAACAGTTGTCATCTCTCCGTCATGTGTTGTCCCAAATAAATCATCTGGTGTATATGCAAGATCAGAAAGTGTATCCAAGATGGTCTCAACAAAATCCAAGTCGGGACAATGGTGTGAACCACTACACGAGGTAATGACATATGATATTTGCTCTGCGGTCCTCCCCCTCATGGCGATATGGATAAGGTCAGTCATCGAAAATCCATGATCTGGAAATCGCCTCAAAAGTTCTCGTAACCTCAACCATGAATCTCTCAACGGCCTTTGGGGGTTAACAGAAAATTCACGAATACATGACCGCATCATCTCTGCTCTACACTGGGGGTAAAATTTCTTCAAAAATAATGATCGTAAATCTCCCCATGTAGCAATCTTCCTTCCCAATCGTCTATGCCAACTCTTGGCTCTACTCTGAAGTGTAAATGGGAAGGTAATTAGCATCATGTCCTCAGAAGTGATATCCAAATATGATCGTGATACACAAAAATCCTCAAATTCATCAATATGCACATAAGGTTCCTCGTGCATTTCCCCAAAAAACTTAGGCAGTAGATCAATTAACTCTAAATCCAGAACAAAGGGTCTCAAGGTAGAAGCAGACTGGACTTCATGATCTGTGTACTCATCCAATGTCCTAGGATACAAGTCATCTAAAGCTCGCAACTGCCCCATTCGATTGCCTATGGGATGCACTCTCATCTCAGTAATGTGAACACCCATGTCTCGTGTTTGGTCAATCTGGTCTCTTCGGGTGTCACTCACAGCATGTCCCAAATGGGAGGGTGGGTAGGGAGAAGATGAGAAGTCAAACGGAGTTCTGACCTCCCAAGAGAGTGGGCGAGAATGATGGGTATGAAATGTAGAAGCCACAAAATCCGGCTGGAATGGAATGCGACCCATCATGAAGACAGGGAGGGTGGGAGAGTAGAAAGAGAGATAGATAGAAGGGAGGGAGGAAAGGTGACTGCTAATGATTCAGGAAGATGATTGTAGCCGACTCACATCAAAGACATTCAATACGCAATGCAAACCCCCAATTCACCAACTCAACACAAATCTGACCGTGAGAGTTCGGTCTTTTATCTTTTCAATTTTAGAGTTTAGTGATCAGACAAAAATTATACAAACACTTAGGAGGCTTAAATAGGATTTGGGCACTACTCCTTAGTGTGTACGTGGGCAATTAAAAACGCAGACAATGAGGGGATTGCTCTCCCAATACAATGAGGAATTGGTTACATTTAATTTTAGAGGTCAAGTTCAATTAGCAGTCCCATTTTTTTAATTTTTGATTTTTCTATTTTTTTTGATTTTTTTTAAAGACAAACGCCTAACGAGCTTTTTGATTTCCTCTTTGATTAATTTGAGTCCAAAAACAGGGGGAGGAAGTCGAAAAAGCCAATGCACGGTCAAACACAATGATGCATGTAGAGATAGAAAATGCGTACCTTACTCCAGCACTCTACATGTAATATGATCCGCGCATAAAATTAAAGACAGAATATAAACTAACTATATGATGCACGAAGAAATCGGCCTTAGACAAGCAACTTCTATTGATCGTGAAGAACAATAGTTAGCTAACCGAATCGAGTCCGGAGTCCGATCTTGAGAGTCACTCGGTGCCCACCACAACGGGTCCTGCCAGCGCTGTATGTGACTCCTCACGGCACGTGGTCTCAAATCCAATTAGACTAACTTTTTCAATTAATTTTAGTAAGGTCCAATTACGTTCTATAGGAACAGATATTCTATTAGGTGTTGGGCCTTAGAAATTTACGTCACAATCAACAAAAATTCCTACGTCTAGAGGCTAAAACTGCGAGAATCAAATAGCAAGTTATGGCGTGAAATCGAAAACACGGAAAACAACGGTGAGGTCCCCCAAGTGCACCGGCACTTGGCGAAACAAACCCCGAGAAAAGTCCAAGTCCACAAGTCCAAAGTCTAAGTTATTACAAAAATATTATTCTCTCTCTCTCTCAAAAATAAAAATTCCTTCTCCTCTCTCTCTTCCTCCTGCGCGGGTCCTCTAAAAAGAAACTCCAAGTCGTCCAAGCAGTACCTCGCACAAAAATCCAAGAGAGAATGTTAGAAAACAATTATAATATAGAGAGAGAAAAAATAGAAAAATGAAAAATGACTACAAAGCCGTGCTCCCCGGCAACGGCGCCATTCTGATGACGCGCCTGACAATCGGGTTAAGTATGTAAATAAAAATGGTCGTTGTGACCCAAATCACCAAGCGCGGTCAATCGAGAAAAATTAATTAAAACCACTCGGAAAAGATAGAAATCGATGAAAACAAATGTAAGCGGTCTTTCGCTATTCTTTTTACCTGGTATAGTGACCAGGGTCGAACACAAGGAGCACGATTTAAAAACTAAATAGTCAAATTTCAGAAAAGCTAATTTTTTTAGTGGTTTTTGAATTTTATAATATTTTTTTATTTTTCGAATAAGCACAAAATGCACAAAAACACACACAAATTATTTTGCAATTTTTTTGGGGTTTTATATATGGAAAATGCACAAAATTGATCAGATAATAAAAGACATCAAAACATAGCTACAGAAATTTTTATGGAATTTTTGAACACTTTTTCGATTTTTATGAATTTTTAAAGTGTAGACAAAGAAAAAGACACAAAAGTACTATTTTTGATTTTTTTTAAATATAGAAAATGGTAATAAAAAAATGAAAATTTTATACAATGAAAAAGACCATAGCAGGAGTCTACACAATTATTTTGAGAATTTTTAGATCAATAAAATCATTTATTCCATCAATAAGATCATGCAAAGTTCATTGTCTGAAAAACAGGGGCTGAAATGTAAATATTTAAAGTTTTTGCACTAAATAAGCAACATAGATAAAATGAGAGGGAAAATCGTGCAAGTTACCCAGTGGCACATGCCCAACACATGATCTTGATTTGGAACCAGAGGCTTCTTGCAATTGTCAAAACTTCAGAGGGTATGTGTGCAATATTTCCCTTTTTTAATTGACCCAAGCCCTAGGGTTCCTTCGTTTCTTCCTTTCTTTTTGTTCCTGTTCCTCACAAGAGAGCCGCCGCCCCTCACGGGATAGGGATGGAGTACCCGCGGGGCGGAGGCATACGGCGGTGCGGCGCAAAGGAGGCGCGCGGGCTGCTGGTGCGTGGATGGGTAGGCGGCTGCGCCGCCCGCTGAGAGGAGATGCGGGGCGCGGGCGGCTGGACGCGTGGAGGCGCGCGGCGGCGCCGCTGCGATCTGGAAGGCGCGGCCAGCAGCTGCTTCGGCTTCGACTAGGGAAGCGCACGCGGCGTAGCACCGCTCGGCTGGGCGGATCTGAAAGCGAAAGGGGCGCCGGCGGTCGCGGCCTGTCGTGGGGACGCGCGGTGGTTCAGAGGCGCGCGCGGAGGGCAGTTCAGGGGCGGCCTCGCGTGGAAGGACGGCGGGGGGGTGCCGCTACGCGGCGCTCTGGAAGGAGGCGCGAGGCGCGGCGCCGCCCGCGAGAGGGTCTGGAGGTGATGCGGCGCCGCTAGGGGCGGTCGATGTGGGAAGTTTTTTTTATTTATTTTTTTTTGTTTTTTTTGATGCAGGAAACTGTTAGGAAAAAAATGTATTTTTTTATTTTGTTATCAGAAATATGTAAACAGTAAAAAATCTTTATTGTTTTTTTTATATTTTTCCTGCAAAACAACATGTTAGAAACAAAGAACATTTTTTTTGTATTTTTTTAACCTGCAAAACAAGATGTTAGAGATGAACAACAAAAATTAATATTTTTTTTATTTCCCTTGCAAAAACGGATGTGAGATAAACAAGGAAAAATATTTTTATTTTTTATTTATATACAAAAATGAAAACGGTGAATGGGAGGATCTTGCGCGAAATGGAAGATAGATCCTAGACTCCGACCACCGTGTGTGGTCGGAGGTGATAGGTCGTGTAAGGTAGAACGTGAATATGGAGGGATAGCGAGATGAGATGAAAATCGGTGTCGGGCGACAAAGTGTGAAATTGATTTTTTTTTAATCTAAAAATTACTCCCTACTCCTACGCTAAGATCTTAAATCTACGATTTACCTAAGAAAAATGACAAGTAAAAGTGGATCTCACCTCGGGGATCGGACAAGCCATGATGGCCTCGACGAAGCTCAAGCCGCTGTCACCGACTGGATCGGAGGTTAGGACCCTCTTCAACAAGAAACCTCTCGGAAACTGGGCTCCTCTCCGCCAAAGATCGAACAAGTGTGAATGAGGGAGGAGGAGCCCATTAAAAAGAGAAGAAAATCAAAAATGGAAGATATTCACAAATGAGGAAAGTGTTTATTGGTTAATTAAATAAAATAATTGAATAAATAAAATAAATAATTAATTAAAAACGAATTTCGTAATTAATTAAAATAAATAAATTAAATAATTCCCAAAAATCAATTAACCACCTTAATGGTGGCTATTTAAGGCACAAAATCAAATCTTTACATAAAAGGTAAGTTATCAAATCAAATGAATTCAAATAAATCAATAAATTAAATAATTACATATAATTTTCGTAATTAAATAAATTAAATTAATTAATGTGAGACAATTAATTTTTTTGGTAATTTTTATTTAGGGAAATTAATTGTATACATATATTATACACATATAATACAATATACATAGGTGCAAATAAGGAAATAATTTTTATACAAGATTTTTTTTTAATTTAATTTTTTTAATTTTTATTTTTATTGAAAACAATATTTATAATATATACATTAAGTAAAAATAAATATTAAAAATTATATACACAGATATATGGGTAAACTGCACAATACACCCCAGAAAACCAACTTTTTAACCGTAACTCCAAAAAGTACGAAACCACAGCCATTTGAAAGATAATTTAATTTATAGTATGATGGAAGTGAGTTTGGTTCAATTTGAGCTTGTATGGAGCCGGAATTGATGTTTCAATTATCACTTTGTGGCTTTTTTTCTGGGTGTAATTATTTGCAATATATACAATATTTTATTTTACAAATATTTTTATTATTTACAACACAATTTTATTTACAACTTTTATTTACGAAAATAATTAGTTTGAGGTCACATTATGTACAGATAAAATAATGTAAGTTTTGTACAAATGTACATGAAAAATATTTACAAGATATTTTTGATTTTTCTGACAAACGACCCTATCTCCCCCTACTTTATTCCTGGTCGATCAGGTCAAGTCTTGACCTTCTCTCGGGGTTTGGGTCAGTCTGTATTTATTGCATAACTACATCCTTTATTTTTCTTTTCTTTTTCTTTTCTTCTTTATTCTTTTATTTATGTACAAAAAGTGTTAAAAATGTAATTTTAACAAATGCATGCAAAATGGTAAATTTATGAAATTAATGGGTATTTACAGGTGTTTGACTAAGAAATTGAAGCTAAAATAAAAGAATAAAGGCGATGAATCGTGGATTCATCAGCGCGCACGATACAATTTGTATTCAATTGTATTCATTACCATCATGTTTGGATGCTAAGATGTATGTATATCGATTCGGATTGTATCCAATTCATTATC
This sequence comes from Ottelia alismoides, assembly GCA_037367405.1. NCBI lineage: Eukaryota > Viridiplantae > Streptophyta > Magnoliopsida > Alismatales > Hydrocharitaceae > Ottelia > Ottelia alismoides. Next base: position 417,404 of record JAZKJV010003121.1, read on the forward strand.
ATATATGTCAATTCAAATTTTGACATCCATATATATTATTTCAATTTTAAAATGGATTTATATATATATATATATATATATATATATATATCAATTTCAAAATGGATATATATATATACGTACACAAATATCATCGTGTGAGCCCTCCCGTACATTTAAATCTAATCTATAAAATATTGATTCTATTTTTTTTCTATCTAATTTGCATCTATTTCATACTGGTATCCATTTTTAATGGTTTGACGACACATTTTCATATTAACTGATATTTGTATCCGCATCCATATCTATATTTTTAAAATAAATAAGAATAATGTAGCATCTACATTGGTATTTGTATCTAACCTTTTGCATTTTTGTGAATCAATTGATGGTGGAAGCTTCCAACCGGATACCCGCGGGTACCCTTCGGATTTTTGTATGACGCGCGGGTCATGGCATAGCATGTACCTGACTTGTCACTTTTTAAACGGATACCGAAGAATTTAGGGTTAAACATAGCGGGTCAAGCTGAGCACCCATTCAACCGAGTATTTTTTTAAGACCCCTAGTTCTTGTAAGCCTTTTACTATAAAGGAATCTTTTAATGCAATGAAAAATATTTGTTTTATATGTTTAATAACGAACGATACAGTAACAGTTTAAAAAAATACTATTTTCATCATAATGTTATATTAATTAAATATATTTATGATTAGACTACACGTTTATTGTTGATTTTTCATATTTGAACGTGGTTAAAAATAGGGATTTTTACCCGGCAGACCCTATAATCTTTTCAAATTACCGCTACGACCTTCGAAACATCCTAATTCCTCCCTCGACCCCGCAAACTTGGTCTGTCTTACCCAACAAACCATGCCGTCAATTGTAACTATATTTGAGTTAATTAATTGAGTTAATCTTGAGTTAACCTAACCAATTTATCATCCAACGGTTAGGATTAGCCAAAAAATAGAAAAAATCCTCCAAAGTAGATCCGGAGGGGAGGGCAGGAAAGCCGCATCCGTGGGAGGCTCCATCGCCGAGGCTGAGCAGGGAGCTTGGGAGTGGGCGGTGTTCTTCTTCTTCCGAAGAATCCATCCCCCTGCGCCGCTCTCCCGCCAGCCTCGCCACTTCCATCCCTGCTCTCCCCTCCGCCGCCGACGAGCCCATTGCCCAGCTCCTTCCCTCCTCTGCTCGAATGGTCTGTATGAGTCAAGGCGAGAAGAGCACAATGTTCTTCTTCTTCTTCCGGTTCAAGTGAAATCACAGGTTTGAAAAAAAAACCACACATTGACGCACAGATCGACTGTTGCTGTTGTGGTGATCTCTTTTTTTTGCAGCGATGAAGATGCTGAATCCAGTCGCTCTCTTCCGTTCCGCCTCGTCCCGCTCGTCGTCTTCCAGGTTCTTGCAAGCTCCTCTGAGCATCATGGAGGATTCGTACAAAACAAACAATGATATCTCGGAGGACTCCTGCATGGTATCGGGGAGCCACCAGACGATGTTGGATCGATTGTACGCCTGGGAGACGAAGCTATACGAGGAGGTCAAGGTACGCGATTCCGACTCTCCTGGTCTGTTCCCTCGATCAAAGTTTTGTTTCCGAAAACATGAGATAGATCGAATAATCTCATCCTTAGTCTGGAGAACGGATAAGAAAAGCGTACGAGTAGAAATGCACGCAACTGAGGAACCAAGACGTGGCGACGGAGGATCCTGATGTATTGGACAAGACGCGACGGATCGAACGGGACCTTACTACGCGTATTAAAGTCTCGATCCACTCCATCGAAGCCATATCGAGGAGGATCGAAACGCTCAGGGACGAGGATATTCACCCGCAGATCATGGAGTTGCTTCAAGGGTATGGATTTTTCTCTCACAAATGGATCAATGTTTGTTCGTTGAGCATTGTGTCGATGATGGCAGGCTCGCGAGAATGTGGCGGACGATGGAGGATTGCCACTTGATCCAGAAGTGGGTGATCGATGAAGCCAAGCTCCTCCTGGAGACACCCAAGCTAGCCGACCGACCACCCCCTGCCACGAGGCTGGGGCGGTCGGCGACCAACCTGGAGTTCGAGCTTCGGAATTGGCGGTCATGCCTCCAGACGTGGATCTCTGCGCAGCGATCCTATGCGCACGCGCTCACGTAGTGGATGCTACGTTGCGCTCCACCGCAGGATCAGAGCCAGAGGTCCGCCTTGTCCCCTCCGCGGTCGAGCAGGGAGCCGCCCATCTTTAGGGTGTGCATCCACTGGTCGAGGATGGTGGAGTCAATGAGCGAGGCGCATGCAGTGGAGGGGTTGGATTTCTTTGCGGCGGGAGTGGCATCCGTGGTGGCGCAATAGAGGGAGGCGGAGGAGGCCAGGAGGAGCGGCGCAGGGGGTGTGGGCAGGTGCAGCACCGCAGGGGGAGGGATGGGAGGAGACCGCGGGGAGCTTCGCTCATACAGACCATTCGAGCAGAGGAGGAGGGAAGGAGCTGGGTACGAGGCTCGTCGGCCGGCGGAGGGGAGAGCAGGGATGGAAGTGGCGAGGCTGGCGGGAGAGCGACGCAGGGGGATGGATTCTTCTGAGTCGATGGAGTGGCATTAGATGTAAATTTGATAAACAAATTGGGTATAATTTAAATGAATATAACGGAATCGGGTTAATTTTAACGGGTAAATGAACGGGGGTTAACCACAGGGTTTGTAGGGTAAGGGTTAGCAAGTTTAGGGTCGAAGGAGGAATTAGGATGTTTCGAAGGTCGTAACGGTAATTCGAAAAGATTATAGGGTCTGCCGGGTAAAAATCCCTTAAAAATATGATCTCAAAGAAAAGGTAAGACCTACACCACTAAGCGAAGATAATGTATATAAAAAGCGAAATATAAACACCACTTATCCACTATCTGACATTATTTATTAACCCATGCAATCCTCCTCTATAGGAAGTGACAAGAAGAGTTGTTCGCGAATGACTCGAAGAAACGCTCGGGCTTCAGCATCGGGTTCCTGTCGAAGAAATTCGACGGCCTTAGCTCGAACTCACCGGTCAGCGTTGGCATCACCGGGAAGTCCTCTTGACATGGTATATGGCGGAATCCCAGCGTGTACCACATCACGATGTCCTTGTTCTCCAGCCTTTCATCCCTGCAGTTTCAAGACTTCAATTTGAATATTTGTTGCCGTATACATCATCACAAAAGATTTGGAAATATATATCACTACAGAGAGAAGGCAAGCGAGAGAGACATGGTGGTCTGTACCTGGAGCTGTATCGGGCGAGTGTATCATCTCCATGGCTCTGGTCGACGTAACGTCCGGCCGGCCATTTCTCCGTCTTGTTGTACACCGTCACCCACAATTGCTTCTTGGAGTAGGCCGCACGTATCTGTGGGTAATCGTCATCGCTGAGCAGCGAGATGGCAGTCGGGCCACCGGGGACGAGGCGGTAGCCGACATAGTTTCCCATATTGGTTTCCTTGTTGGGGTTGACAAAGAGGAACTCGGCATCTTCTTTCCCAAGCTCCACTTGCGCCTCGGCCTCCGTCTTAACCGTCTCGTATTCCACCGTCCAGTAGCTCTTCCTTGGTGTGCCGCCGACGGGGTTCCTGATGCTTTTGGCCTTGGCTTTCACGAACGAGTTGCTGGAGCCATCGATGTCGAGATCCAGGTAGTAGGTAGTGAAGTGATCGTGGTAGACGCCGATTGTGTAGTTCGCTAGAAGCGTGCCGTGCTCGTCGCGCTTGATCTGATCCTTGTGGGTGTAAGGGACCCCCTTCACTTCTAGGATCCCAGATAGTCCGACCTTCATTCAGATGTGGCAAACGAAAGGATGAATGCGGATATGAATGGATGCGGATATAGTTGTTTTTGTTTCAAAATTCGTTATAATTCAGTAGAGAAAAAGAGAGAAGGGATTGAATACCGCAACTTTGATAGATCCTGCAGGCTTGAACTCCCAAGGGATTTTTTTTTAAATAATTATTAAGAAATTCATAATTAATTAAATAAGCATCAAAGAAAAAAAATTAAAAAAATAGGCATCGATCGGCACCTGAGGTGCCGATTTGGGGCGCCCCCTCCAAATCGGCACCTCAGGTGCCGATTTGGGAGATACCCGTTGGCGTCCTCTCCAAATCGGCACCTCAGGTGCCGATTTGGGAGGCGCGCCAACGGGTATCTCCCAAATCGGCACCTGAGGTGCCGATTTGGGAGAGGGCCGTTGGAAATTTGCCAACGATCCCCTCCTCCTCATTTCCTATATAAAACGCCCCCCCCCCTCATTCCATCCTCCTCACAATTTCCCCCTCTCCTTCTCCTTCTTCATCATCTCCCCATTCATTCTCTCTGGTTCCCTAATTCTGTATTCTGAAGTGCGATTGCTGCTCTCGATCGATTAATCTTATTCAAGTAAGAATAAGATATTTTTGTTTGTAGATTTTGTTCTGCGTTTTTTGCAGGGTTCTATCAGTGAGGACGCTATATCAGTGAGGACGCTATATTATTATATTTTGGATAACATTTCTTGTAGAAGACACGCATCTTCCAGGTAATTTTATTCATGAATTTTTATTAAATTTAACAAGTAATTAGTTGTGCAAAATTCATGATTAGTTAAAACATATTTCAAAATAATTATTGTTTATTTTTAATGGTAAATCATTTGTCTATGAAGTAATCTAATGATGTTGGACAATAGTAATTATAAATGTAATATGATTTTTTTAATGTCACTCACATTAGACATTTAATGAAGAAATTTTTGTAATAGTTATTTAAATCGAAATTAAGTAAGTAGGGGACAGTAGACATTTTATTAGGAGATTTTTGTAATAATAATTAAAAAATTTGAAATCAGTTAAGGACAGTTGACATTTTATTATGACATTTTTGTAATAATTATTAAAAAAATAAATTAATTAAATAGGGGACATTACACATTACATTAGCATTTCATTTATTTAGATTTAAAAGTGCACAAATTCATGTTAAAATTAATGTCATTTAGATTTGGAATCGAGCGCCGAGAGGGTCTCTATACAGCGCTGGCAGGACTCACTGTGGTGAGCACCGATGAGCCCCCAAGACCGGACTTTTGGATTCCATTTCTGAGTGATTAGTATATCAATTGAATTATTGATTATTAAAGATAACAGCCGAGTGAAATGTTATTTTATTCGTAAAGTAATTGTTACATCCGATTATTAAGTAATTATTTTGTATAATTAAACTAATTAAATCATTATTTTATTCGTATAGATGGCCCCCAACACCGCTCATGTATTAATATATTGGGGAGGATCGATTGATGTCTCTGATGACCACGTAGAATATATTGGGGGTAAGAAACGGATGGTTACATTACCATACCAATTAACTTACACTGGCTTACTGTCTCGAGTTTCCGAAGTCACTGATCTCCCCCTCGACAAGTATATACTTACATTAACTTGTAAGTGGTTGTATGAGGGATCAACTTTCTTTGCAATACCGATTGACGATGATGAATCAACATTAGCAATGTTGAGTTCAATCGTCGATGTGAGATTTATCCATCTTTTCGTACAAGCTACTCCCTTTAATATGCAAAATATGCCGTCATCTTCGAGGTAAAATTATTCACATTCAAATTATATAACATTTTCACCATTTATATTTAAACTGACAAAAATTTAAATAAATCAGGCCAACAAATGAGACCATGTTTGAGGATATCGAAGGGCCATCACAAGTAAATGTAGAAGATGACTTAGTGACAGAAATATCTGAAGAAAATGAGGAGTCCGAAAATGATGAGTCAGAAAATGAGACTCAAACAGTAGATGAAAATGAGGAGTCTGAAAATGACAAGCCAGAAAATGATACTCAAACATTAGAAGAAAATGTTGGTGGTAATACCTGTCATGATTTTGGTTATGGTTCGTTAGTTCTAGCCCTAGGTGATGAGGATAGGGGGAACTCATATTCTGCTAATAACGATGATGCTGAAGAAGAACCGATGGAGGAGTTGTCGAACGTTTTTGATCATGAAATCGCAGAAGCAGAAGATGTAGTATTTATAGAGAGTCAATCAGAATCCACCGATGATTCCGGATTAAATTATTGGTTAGGTAGGAGTTATAAGTCGAAAAGAGATCTGCAATACGATTTACAGAAGTGGAGCATGGAAAATCATGTGCAATACAAACCCAAGGCGTCAAACAAGAACATTTTCACGGTTGTTTGTATTTATGATGATTGTGGGTGGCGTTTACATGCATCAGAAAGAAAATCGCGAGGAGATTGGTACGTTTCAGGATATAGGGGGAAGCACACATGCAGAAATACTGTCCTCTTAGTAAAACATCGTCAATGCACCTCTATTTTTGTAGCACAGTATATTTTATCTTCCTTTAAAGCAAAAGTTAGTATGACCCCAGGAGCGATAATGTACAAGATAAAGGACGAGTTGAAAATTGAAATCAACTACATGACAGCTTGGAATGCTAGACGTCGTGCAATGGATATAGTTTATGGAAATGAGGTTCAATCATATCGTGATCTTCGGAGATTCATTCGTGCTTTAGAAAGACATAACCCTGGCACATATACGTGGTTCAAGACAGTAGAAGGCCAAACCGCCAGCACTATACATTTTCAGAGAGTGTTTGTAGCATTTGCAGCGTGTCGTAGAGCGTTCAGATTTTGTCGACCTGTTTTGTCTATTGACGGAACACATTTATACGGGAGATACGCCGGTCACATGTACGTAGCCACAGCAATTGACGCCAATAATGGCCTTTTTCCGTTGGCATTTGCCATTGCTGAGAAGAACGAGAATATTTCAGCATGGGGCTGGTTTTTGAATTTATTAAAACAAATTATCGATCGTCGGGACATTTGTTTTATAAGTGATCGATTTCCTGGTTTGAAGAATACTATACGTGGTTTATTTCCACCGGAAGAGGGATTCACGCATCGTCATTGTCTCAGACACATGCGTGCAAACATGCAGAGAGCCGGTCATAGAAATCTTACAGTTCTAACCCGATTCTACGCTGCTGGACAAGAACCATGTCAGAACAAGTTCAACAGTATGATGCGTGAAATTTTCATTATAGATAGAAGTGCTTTCGAGTGGATCAGATCTCAGGACGATGGCGATCAGAGATATTGGGCATTAAGTTTAGATGATGGACATCGTTATGGACATATGACAACCAATTTATCTGAAAGTTTTAACGGTGCCTTTAAAGGAGCACGTGGTTTGCCAATTATTTCTCTCATCCTAACAGTGTTCATTAGAATTAATGGTTATTTCAATGATCGTCGTGAGGAGTCAGAAGGAATGACTACATATTTGACTAAGAAATATGAAGAGTTGTTAGATAAACAAACCAGGGAGTCAAGAGCATGTCACGTTGAAAGATATTCGTTAACTCAGTTTCAAGTCCGCGATCGTGATGGATTTGCACATGAAGTCAATTTAAATGGCCGAGAAAGTGAGTGCATGTGCGGGTTCATGCAGATGAAGCACTTCGTATGTCCACATGTTATTGCCGCAGCTGCAAATACTCGTACTCACGTAGATAACTATGATTTATGTTCGCAATACTTCTCCAGCGATTATTACCGTCAGGCATACAACTCCTACTTTCATCCCATACCTGATAGACGTTATTGGGGAGAAGAAGATGCTATTGTTATGTTACCTCCAAAAATGGGAAAGAGAAATGCCGGAAGACCTGTGCAGGGAAGAATTAGAAATGAAATGGACGAAATGTGCGACCGACCGAAATTTACTAAAATACAGATGATTTGGACACCATACGCTGAAGTTGAGATATCACAATTGCATCCTATCTGCAGAAGTGGACAGCCTGTATGGATGAGTCGTGTTCCACTTATTTGTTACGATCTTGTAGTGATGCACCTACCTGATCGTGTGATGCGACAATTTGGGATGCGTCAGCACCTTCCTGTTTCTGTGGAGAGGATAAATGCTATATCTAGACGTAACAAAACCCGAAGTGGAGACATCCTAAACTGGGCTACTATACATCGACAGTACGTGGATCGTTGGGCTGATAGGGAAGCCACAGTTGTTCATGAGCACCCGGATTCTGATACCGATCTTTATATGCAATGGTATTGGAATATCACAAGAAGATGGATCCAAACACAGATTCCTCCTCCTGTAGTAGCTTACCGACCACACGGACCAATGGAAAGACGTCTGGTATGTTTAAAAACTCTACTTATTCTATTGAGATTCAGTTAAATCATTCTTAATATATTTGTAAATGGACTAGGTGGATACGATTGTACAAGGAAGAAATAGTATGGAACAACTTAGACGATCAACAGACTTACCTACCGACATGAGGACGACAGTCGAAAATACAATTAGCATGTTCGATGAAACACTGAACATGTTCTCCTTGATGTATCCCTTCCATCAATATGGGCATCAACAATTCATGCCATCACAGGAGCATCATACTTCAGGAGTATCAGGTTTTGTAATTTTTTTCTTACAAATGTAAACTAATTTCTTATCTTAAAATCGTGAATTTATAAATTTCTATGTTGAAAATTTTACAGGAATGGAGTACACGGAATATGGTGGGGAGGGGACGCAACCACCACCGATGTTTGCTAGTTCAGGTTTTAGTTATTTGTTTATGTATAGTCAACTCTTATCCATATATCGATTTTTAGACATATAATAACAGCTCCTCATAAAATATAGGAGGACTAGGTGAGCAGGCATTTTCCCAGGGTCAGACAATGGAGGAGTCAATATTTGGCACCTCAGGAATGACGTCTGCAGGATATAGCGGGCAAGGGTACTCATCAGGTCTTCAAGGACTCGCATCTCAATATGACCAAACCGGATTTGGAGCTTCAGGTAATAAAATGACTAAATTAAATAACAAATTTTTATCTTATGTATTATTTTCTAAAAGTTGAATATCTAATTCTTGCAGGATATGGAGAAGCTTTTAGTCAATCTCAATTTGCAGGATCATCATTTGCTGGTCCTTCGAGTCAGGGATACATCGGACAGGAAGTTCCACCAATTCAACCAGGATTCATATCTACAGGTAATAGTGTACTTAATTTATTACATTGCATTCTCCTCTTACTTATTAGGTAAGTTATTTGACATATAATGTAATTAACATCTTTCAGGTATAAGCTATATCGAGTATGGATTTAGAGGGTCTCAAATCGGTGAAGCCGGATTTAGAGGTTCAGGTATAAATATATTATACAATATACAAACTCAATTCAATACGTTATGTTTAAATTTTATGATACTTATAACAATGAAAATGTCTCAATCTTGTAGGACCATCGCTTGTTGGACCTTCGAGTCAATTTGACTCTGGACCCTCTCAGCTCATACCGTCTACTCAATACAGTTCAGAAGATTTGCAGTCGCAGATATTTGATAGTGTTCGGTAAATGGAGGTAACAGATTTTGATAGACAGTTGTTTGGTATATCCACGATACCACAACAACGTCCGGAGCCGCCTCGATTACCTTCTCCCGGAGTAAGGATCACGGAGCCTCCTCCATCAGAGCCGCCTCGCCATTCAACAAGTGTACGAACGTCAAGGAATCAGGAATCACAAACAATCGAACCGCCACGGAAGTCGTCAGCTAGACCGCATCCTCCAGGGAACGTTCCAACACATTCAGAACAAATGTCCAAGCAGAAGAAGAAGACAACACATGAAGAGACTCACAAAAAATTAGGAGATGGAGGGAAAGGAAACGACAAGGGAGGTGGTGCAGGAGGTGGAGGAGGAGGTCTAAAGGGATTTATGAAGATATGGAAACTTTAAGTTATTGTAAATTTTTTTCTTATTATTTGTAAACTCATATTTCTTCTCTTATGAATTTAATAAAATACTTGTAATTTTTTAAAATTAATTCATGTCAAGTTGTACCTTTTTGAGTTCACATATATCAATGATAAATGATGTTGTTCACACTCTCAATTTCTTCATATTTAATACAATATTGTTGACATGTCAATTATAAATATTCTAAGTATGTATCAATAATGAACAATATAATAAAAAAATAGAGATATACTTAACATTTTACAATAACGTTATCGGGAAGAAGATGAGACCACGAAGCTCTACTGATAGATCCAAAATAGTGTGATGAAGGAAAATATTGATATTTTATTTTTTAAATTTATTTAAGTAATTCCTCAAATTTACTCAAATGAACATAAATATAATTGTAGAATAATATTTTGTAAAATTATTTACATAATTCCTCAAAATATTTTTAAATTATTCATATCTAATGAAAATAATAATTTGTAATCTCTGGCAGTACTGAACTTGAAATACATTGTTGAAGGGATTTGATTTGTAAATTGCCCATCCCAAATCGGCACCTGAGGTGTCGATTTGGCGCCTCTGCCCAAATCGGCACCTGAGGTGCCGATTTGGAGGGGGTGCCCCAAATCGGCACCTCAGGTGCCGATCGATGCCTATTTTTTTAATTTTTTTTCTTTGATGCTTATTTAATTAATTATGAATTTCTTAATAATTATTTTAAAAAAAATCCCAACTCCCAATCCATCACATAGTCGTAGTTCCCATTCAAAGCAACCGTCCTCGCGACAATGGTAACCTCAGGCCGCGCCTCCCTTGTCTGCACATACAAATTAAGTATAAAAGTTGTTAGGGGACATACTTGAGATGGTAAGAAGATGATTATATTGTTTCTATTTTGTATTTGCCTCTTTGGTACTTTATATTATTTTTGCTCTAATCTCTACATAATATATAAATATATATATGCATAGGGTTATGTAATAAAGCATTCAATTCTTTTTACTCCACAAAAGTAATTTTGACACCGATGAGAAAAGCCCTATATAGGTAGAGCTAAGGTGAACTCACGAGATCCTCTGTGTGTCTCCACATGACGTTTCCGCTGTACCTCTCGAAGACGCATATGACTTTCTCGATCTTAACGGGGTTTCCGTCTTTGTCGGTGATATAGCCGTCTATGAACTCCGCCTTAGAAGGGCAATCGATGTTGGGTATGAGGGGCTTAGCCCACATGCCAAGGCCATACTCACCAGCATCGAAGAAGGTCCTGAAGTACCAATCTTCTGAGGGATCCATGTAAGGAACGAAGATCTCCGACAGATATCCTTTGTAGAGGACACTCCGCTTCTTAGAGTTGGTATCGTCGGATACCGAGGCGAGGGAGACCACGATGCCGACTCGCGCATCGAAACTCAGGTGAAATTCCCAGTTCCCCCAGCTGCATGCAAAATATAAAATACTGGGAGGGTGACAATGTACATAGAAAGACTACTAGTTAGCTTACTTGTACTGTTATATGTAGAGCGGATCTCTATAGATCTGATGTACCATCCAAGCCGCTCGTATCATGATCAAACAGTTTACATATAAAGGATAACCAAAATCTGGATTTCGTGTGAAATGTTCGATCAAGATCGAGCGATTATGGTTATACAGTAGAAGAGTTGGTCTCTACTTATTCGTCGGTAACCGAGTCCTTTCTGATTTTGCGGTTATATGCTTTAGCGAGAGGGGAGCAGATTCTCTGTTGTGCAACAGGTAGGGATGCAAACGGTCGGATACGGATACGGATATAGGTATTACCATATTCTTATTCATTTTTTAATACGAATACGGATGCGGATATGGATATTGACGGATATTAACACTATCTTACCATATCTTTAAAAAATGGATACGGATGTAAAACGGATACTGATCGTACACGAGTAATGTTAGAAATAATCTATGGAATCGACTTAAATAGATAAGAATATAGATGGAAACTACATGATATTAATTTACTAAATGTGTTTGTATCATAAAAATTATATAAATATAGTGAAAGGAGGTAGAGAATTATGTTATATATGGTTAAAAATAAAGCTATGATTATATTTATATACGAAAACGGATAAACAGATACGGATATTTGCGGATATCAAAACGATATCCATATCCGTATCCATTTTAAAATGAATATGGATACAGATGTCAAAATCTATATAAAACGGATATGTTAACGGATAGGATAATGATATATCAGTATTCGTTTGCATCCCTAGCAATAGGGATCTGCTGTAACTCCAAAGTGTGTGAGATTCACTCAATCAAGATCGAACGGTTCGTACGATAAAGGTCACAAAATCTCTGATTTTGGTGTGAATTGCTCGATCTCGATCGAACAACTCATGCACAACGACAGAGGATCCGCTTGGTAGCGAGAGGTGGAGATCTTACCTGACAGTATGGCCGTGAATCCTCAAACGTTTTCCTTGATTCTGAGAGCACACGTGCGAAGCGACCCCCGTCCCGCGGAAGTCGGTGCCGACGGGCGAGGGCACGGGCACCGCGGAGCGATCATAGTACTCCACGATCTTCATCTCCTCGAGGTCAACGACGGCCAGGATCCCCTCGATGGGGCGTGAGTACTTGGAAGCGGTGCCACCCGCGAAACACATGATCTTCAACCTCCTCCTCCCCTTCCCTACCTCCCCGAACCACCCCGTGCCGTAGTCGTCGCACGTGACCTCCCTCATGTCCAGTCCCCTCCTCCTCACCGACTCCAGGAACGGGCCGTACTCCAGTGGTAAGCCCACTGCCGCGATCTGCTCCTCCGCCGTGAACATCGGGTACCCGTACCCCTCGTAGACCCGGTGCCCCTCCACCGTCTCCTTCCGCACGTTTACTGTCACCTCGAAGAAGGTGGCGGTGCCGGAACGGATGATAGCCGTGGCACGGCGAGGCGGGAGAGGGGAGGATGGAGAGGAGAGCCATGAGAGGACCGAGGACTTGTCGGGGTCGTGCAGGGAGACCTGGTGGAACACGAGCGGGGCCTTTGTGAGAGGCGGGTAGCTGCCGACGAGGCGGCGGACGGTCCCGAGCTCCGAGGGGGTCAACGGGTCAAGGGGGTGGCGGGAACCCTCGCCGCCCTCGGAAGTGATCAGCAGGAGGATGGTCAGCATGATCACTAGTCTTCTCACGGTGATCGAAGCCATACTGCGATCGATGCTCGACCATTCAAGCTTAGGGTTCTTCTTATCTCCGCCTGTAATAATTAATTAAATAATGAGCACTAGATATCGTTAAATGATGTTGGACTTTTATTCAACTTGGATTTGGTCAGAACGTCACTCTTGTTTGTGTTTTTAATGAGAAAAGGATTCAGCGCGAGAATCTTTTAATTAATTTTTATGTCACCATAGCCCTTGACTTTGGGCAGGGACGAAATGAGAAGTATCTACTTGGAGGGGCCAACTACTAAATCATTATTTTTTTGAAAGAAAAAAGGGCCTTCACCGTATAGATGAGTGCTCAAAAACTTCACCATTAATCACCAATAAAATACACACATGTGAACAGGTCAGATACACAAACAAGATTACAAGTTCCAATGCTCTGCTAACGCTCGGGCATGCATGACAATGTTCTCTTTGTAACAACGCTCCTGTCGGAATATCACACCATTCCTGGCAAGCCAAATCGCCCAAATCAAAGCCAAAACGTTCGATCTCTCAATCTCGGTGCCATTCCAATCTGCTCCAATAGACTTCCAGAATTCTAATACACCATCTACATTAATCATCTGGTTCCCAAATAACTCCCATGCCTTCTTTGAGCTCTCACACCCGAAGAAAAGATGATCTGCATCTTCCACCTCATCCAAACACCGCATGCAGGCAGGATCAGCTAACTGAACAAATCGCGCAAGTCTATCCCCAGTTAATAGTCTTCCCCTTCTGAACAACCATAGAAAGATCTTTACACGCGTCGGAACCTTCCATTTCCAGATCCTTCTACAATCTGCCACACATTCTCCCGGATCAAATACCACCGGCCCCTTTAAAGCCTTGTACGCCTTGCCAACCGAGAACACCCCATCGCACCAGCTCCAGCAGTCTCGCCCATTAGATGGCCCAGCAACATTATCCAACTCTGCCAGCATCACCAATAACTCCTCCAGTCTCTGATCGGAGAGCTCGTATTTAAATCTAGGGAAGAAAGATTGCCCATCCCACACACTCGCCACCGAACAGTCCGGGTCCACTGCTAATGCCATCAACCGCGGAAACCTCACGCTTAGCGACCCACTCTCATTCCAGTCGTCCTTCCAGAACTTAAACCCGGTACCGTCCCCAAGGACAGGTCTCAGAAAGGGACGAATGTCCTGCACCACACCACATATTCCGCGCCAGAAATACGAGGGAGCGTGCCCAAGGACCCCGTCCTCTGGAAGCGATGAGCCATTACCATAGATCTTCCTTATCATAGTGCAAGCCAAGCTGCTACAATCACCCCAAATCCGAGTAATCCACTTACTGATCAACGCCTTGTTCATCTCCTCCAAACTACGTACACCCAATCCACCATCATCCTTCGAACATGTAACAGTTTCCCAATCCACTAATGGTAATCCGTTAGATCGCCCTGTCGATGACCAGAAAAAGTGTCTCATGATACTTTCAAGCCTCTTTCTAATCCCAATAGGCAAGAGTCTGGATGACAGAAAAAAGATAGGAATCGCAGAAAGAACCGAGCGCAACAACACTAATCTACCGCCTCTGGACAGACAAACAGATTTCCAACCAGCCAGCTTCTGCTCCATCTTCTCAATTACTGGTAACCAATCTGCCAAGCGCATCTTCCCACCTACCAATGGCACCCCAAGATATCGTAATGGCAAGTTCCTACGAGGGGAACGTAACCAACCAGCACAAGCCTCAATCGCTGCATCCTCCAAGCCGAAAGGGACAAATTCCGACTTAATTCTATTGAGTCTTAATCCAGAAACATCGCCAAAGATGTCGAGAACCACTGACAATCCCTTACAGCTCTCTGCTCCTTCCGCAAAAAGGATCGTATCATCTGCATACTGAAGTAGAGGGATCGAGAGCTCCTCCTTTACAAATCCCTTGCAAATTCCACCTGCCACTGCTCGATCAATCATAACGGAAAGGGCATCTGTTGCAAGAACAAAGAGAAGTGGAGCCAGGGGGCAACCCTGACGAACCCCACGTTGCGGCTGAAAGTACCCGCCCTTCGGTTGACCATTGACAAGGACTGCACAAGAAACCGTAGTTACACATCTCTTCATCCACGAGATCCATCTGTCCGGGAAGCCCCGTCTGAACAGAGAAGCCCATATGAAACGCCAATTCACACAATCATAAGTTTTTGAGAAATCAACCTTCCACAAGACTCCCTTTGTGTTCCTTCTACGCCAATCAGCAATGATCTCCGAAGCCAAGACAACGATGTCCATGAGTTGTCTATTAGGCAAAAAAGCGATCTGTGAAGGTGAGATGATTCTACCTAAAACTTCCCTCAAACGGTTGACCAAGACCTTTGCCATAATCAAGTAAATCGCATTGGACAAAGCAATTGGTCTGAAATCCTCCATCCTTGTCGCCACCTCCTTCTTAGGTAGTAAGAAAATGAAAGACCTATTAAGCCGATCAAAACCATAGTTTCCATCTGCGAATTCCACAACCATCTCTAATACCTCTTTAGATACCAACTCCCAAAATTCCCTGAAAAAGAATACTGGGAACCCATCCGGACCTGGGCATCCGTCAGGGTTCAAAGAAAAGACAGCCTCACGGATCTCCTGTAACTCGAACGGCCTCGTCAACATATCTGCCTCATCATCAGTTATGCTCTCCACCCCCATGCCCAACCACCTCGAACCACGATGTGGTATGCATCTGCTCATGCTTTTGAAATAGCTGGTGACCTCTCTTGCAACCGCCTCCTCCCCATGAAACACCTCGCCACCAACTTCGATCGAATGAATCAAGTTCCTCCTCCTTCTCCCATTTGCCACCGCATGGAAGTATTTAGTATTCGCATCCCCTTCCTTCAACCACTTCTGTCGGGATCTCTGTCTCCACTCGAGCTCACACTTCCTATCCTCCTCCTCCAAGATCTTCTGCACCACCCTCCTTCTGTCTAGCTCCTCTTCATCCAGACTTCTGTTATCCTCCAATAAGTCCAATCTCGTCACCTCCTCCTGCGCCTGAGTACCACCCGCTCACGTTCAGCACGAGATTCTCTTCTGAAAGCCACTAGCCTTTTCCGCAAAGCAGCCAATTTCAGCGCGATCCGAGCAGTCGCTGATCCATCCACTTCCAGTTCAGACCAAAAGGTGTGTATCAACTCACGGAAGCCCTCCTCCAAAATCCAACATCGCTCGAACCTGAAGTAAGAAGAGTATCCCCTCCCATTGCAAGAGTCAAAGCAAAGCGGTGTATGATCTGATCTTGACCTAGGAAGAGATGTAACACTTGCCAAATTAAATAGCTCCTGTGCCTCAACAGACATTAGAAACCTATCAATTCTAGAGCGAGAGGATGAGTTTCTCCAAGTATATTTGCAGTTTGCCGCATCAAGCACCTCCAAAGCTAGCTCCTCCACCATACCAGCAAATAAATGAGATCCAGGATCCTATGCTCCTCTCCCCCCAGGTCTATCATCCGCATACAGAGTTACATTAAAATCGCCACCCACGAGCCACGCCATTGCCGGGAATCTCATCCTAATGTCCCGCAACTCATTCCAGAGCGCCTCATTGGTAGAGGACCCCGCAATTCCGTAGATCGATGATACCATAATCCTCAATTGGTCTCTTCTGCTTAGCAAAACCACTGTCACCGAATGGATCAAAATAACCTCATCCACCATATCAAAAAGATCTCCATTCCAAGCCACAACAATACCCCCCGAACTACCGTTCGCCAATACCGCTCTGAATTCATTGAGATGAGGACCCGAAATGGAGCTCCATCTCACCGACTCCCACGATTCAATCTTAGTTTCCTGCAGACACGCTACATCAACCTTCCATGTTGCCAAAAGGGTGCCAATTGCCAACCTCTTTTCTGGTTGACCTAGTCCCCTCACATTCCAAGATAAAACTTTCATTGAGAACCAAAGGGGTTCGCCCCCGCCACCTGAACGCCCATGATCTGTGCCACCTCCAGCTCAAAGAGTCTCCCTTCTTTGTTTTCCAAAGGCTCCTCAAAGACCCCATGCTCCGACCTGCTCACTGCAACCCTTTCACAAAATTCCGAATCCGCCCCTCCCTCGGATATCGCCACCTCCTGGTTGCTAATCAAACCTTCCTCACGCGATTGAAAATTTACTGTGACTTCTGCTTCACCTTCTCGCTCTAGTTCCCTCATCTCCCACCCCTGCGAGTCTGCTCGGAGCCTCTTACGTGGGAAGAAAGGCAAGTGTTGTTCGTTCCCAAGGCTCTCCATTTCTTGGATCGCACCTTTTAAGACCTTCCTCTCACGCAACCCCTTAACCTTGTGCGTCGACAGGCCGCCGCTCCCTTTCTCACGAGAGCCCCTCCCGTACCAGTCTCACTTTCCCTCACACATCCCCCACCTTCACCATCAATGTTTCCCTTCGCCACACCATGATGCTCCCCCGCCAGGATCAATTCTGTCTGCTGAAAATCGCCAGCACGAAATGAGCTAATGTCTGCACGGAGAGGTTCCAAATTCCGGAGCGGACCGGGAGATGAGAACCTGGTTGTGCGCCACAGAGAACCTCCAGATTTGTGCACCAACCCCTCAACCGATGAGGTTATTGGAGATCCCATGATCATGCTATCATGGATTTTTAATTTCGTGGTCTCAGGCACCACCATAACCTCATCCCCCCTTGATTCAAATGGGCTCATGATTACCTCTGAGTAAAGCTTTGGTGGACCCATTCTTGACGATTGAATCGGGTTTTGGTAACCCGAAACCGATGCCCCATTTGAAATCCTTGGCAACGACCCATCCAAGCACGTGCCGTTTAATTTCCCATTCATTGCGTCGCATGTTTTGCCTTCTGCATCGGTAACCGTCATCGCCTCCTCGATTCCCGCCACCAAATCCGTCCTGTGATCTTCTTCGATGCCCACCGTAACGCCGCCACCAGCACGGTGGCCACCGCTCACAGAATGTTCCTCCGCTTGCATGACGCCCACTGTAACGCCACCGTTCACACGGTGGCCATTGCTCGCAGATCTCTCATCTGCTTGCTCGACGTCCATCGCAGCGCCGCCACTCACATGGTGACCATCGCTTGCATATTGCTCCTCCAACACCTCCAACCATAGCGGCACCGGTCTTTTCCCTATCATCATCGTCGTACGTTGTGGGGATGCCGGCTTGTTTCCACGAATCAGGACCACCACCTGCGATCCCTCCCCGGGTCGTAGGCCAGAGGATGCCATCTCTGTTACTTCACCAATGTGTTCTAGCACCTTCTGAAGAGTCTCAACTTTTCGACACCTTAATGGGACGCCGGCCACCTTCATTCGCCACAACGGTCCCTCGCTCCCTGCACTACCATCAAGGAAACGAGGTCTTCGCCATGTGATCCTTCCCCTCATCTCCGGCATTAAACCACCTTCCAACGCCCCTCCGATCACCTCCTTCACTCCTTTGAATGACATGCCTCTCAAGCAAAGCATGCCACCCGGCAACCAAATAGCATCACCTGTTGATCCTTTATCCTTCACCAAAACCACCCTCTCTCTGATCCTCCGCAACACCTCTTCCGGTCCTTCTCCAACAACTAGCCCATCCAGCGGCTCTTCCAGGTTCGCACCTTTTGATAGATGTCTCAGCAGACAGCCCATCTCGACCTCCGATAATGGAACTTGATGGGGTTTGTGCACCTCATCCTCCTGTGTACCTTCATGCATGCAAGAAGCCTCAGCTTTGCCAGAAACCTTCTTCATTGACCACGCACCCCTTGCCATGCACTCTCTTCGAAGATGGCCCGGGTTCCCGCACCGGAAGCAAAGCGGAGCAGGGACTAGGCATTTCTTTGAGAGGTGGTCCTTTGCTCCACAACGATAACACCATCTCCCATCTCCGAGTATGCTGGTTCTCGGCAGCCGACGTCGAGTCTTCGGAGCGCTCCAGGGTCCCTCCCCAGCAAGCTCCTCCATCTCTACATCCTCCCGCGTCTCCCCTTCTCCTTGATGACCATCGACTTCCCCAGTCACTTTACCGGTGGCCCTCCGCCCACAGCCCTCCTTCCCCATGACGCTCTCCCTCGCCATTTTCCGATGAATCAACGCATCCTAATGATCTACTAAATCATTATTTGTTGAACCATTTTTTGGGTTTTTACATTATACCCCCATTGAGATTATGCAATTATAATTATATCTCTACCTTTTTTAAAATAACACTTCTACCCTTATATTTTACAGGATTCATTGTATTACTATATGTTATTACACGCATACCCTGTTTTAGCTTAAAGAAGGACACTAGTGTGACGTTTGAAAAAATAGGACCACAAGTGCTATTGCAGAAAGAGTAGGGGTATAAATATAATGCAGAATCTCGGATCTCGGAGTCACAAGTGTAAAAAACCGTTTTTTAATGGGTAAAATGGGGTTGTCCACGGGGGAGCTAACTTGGTTCCCCTGTCCCATTTCGTTCGATTTTTTTATTTTTTTTGAAAATTTCTTCCGTGAATTTTCATTAATATATCACTATATTATGTTATTAAAATTCCGTGCGAAACAGAGACTCTTACGGCATCCATCCAGACGAGGTCGTTTGTAGCAATTTTGTTACCCTTAAAAAATGACTGTCTAGATGGAGGTTGTAGGAGTCTATGTTTCGCACGAAATTTTAATGACTAATATAGGGATATAGTGAAGAAATTCCACGGAAGAAAATTTCAAAAAAAAATAAAAAAACCAGACGAAATGGGACGGGGATCCAAGTTAGCTCTCCCATAGGGTAGCCCCATTTAACCCTCTTTTAATTGTCTCTTTTGTGCATTTTCTATTGGTTGCATAACTGGGGAAAAAGATTACAAAAAAATCTTGACACCAACATTTCCAGTGGATCTCTGTAGGCATCCTTGCAAATATGCAATTTTACACAAATATTGCTGCAAACATCATCCTCGTAAAATACCTCTATGATAACATAGTGCTCATTTTCAAAGATTTATCCAGCAATGATTTCTAGGAGGATGATGCTATATGTGCCTATTTTTGCAGAGTGTCCTTGAAGATCCATCTTTACATGTATTCGATTCAATCTGATTTCATCCATATCTTTGGTATTACAAGAGACAAGCGGGCAACAAGTTGTGCCACTACTCCTTAAAAATATTAGCACAATGCATCAAAGTCGAACTCCTAAATCCTGACTCAAATAGGCGCTAATCCAACTCCTGCTCGATGTTTAACACGATCTTTGAATATGCATGCATGTATTTTTGTACGCAGTGATATATACGAAAATAATATTACAGGTAGGGGTGTTCAAAAATATCCAGGTCAATGGGTACCCGACTTGATCCGTTCATTCTAATCCTGAACTCTCGGGTACCCGTTTGAAAATGATGGTTCGGGTACCCGCAATGTCATGGCTTGTAATATAAAAAACCCGACGGGTACTTGCAGGTACCCAGTTGGAAGTTTCAACTATCAATTGATTCATAAAAATGCAAATGATTAGATACAAATACCAATATAGATGTTTTATTCTTATCTATTTTAAAAATACAGAATGGATGTGAATACAAATATCAATGAATATGGAAAATATATTGTCAAGTCATTAAAAATGAATATCAGTATGAAATGGATGCAAATTAGATAGGAAAAATAATAGAATCAAAACTGTATAGTAAGATTAAATTTATATGTATGGGAGGGCTCATATATGTACCCATCTTGAAATCGAAATATATATGGATGTCAAAATTTTGAATTAACATATAATGAATCGGATATTATCCAAATCGATATACACACATCCTGGCATGCAAACATGATGATAATGAATACAAATGAATACGAATTATATCACACGCATGAACCCCACTCACCCACATGGACGCCAGAGCTTGCACCCATGCCCATGCCCGTACCCTCACACGTGCACGCACATAAGTGTGTGCACACACATTGTGACAACCAATTTGTGATGATAACTAATACAACCATTTACAAATAGGAATATATACTTATATATAGTTTGTCATGTTGTCCTCCAATGATATATATTTACATCTCTTTTATCCGTATTTGGTTTATTATGAGGATGAACCTACATGAATGTGCCATTATTGGATCTGCAATCGATAGTATTCCTTTCAATTGCATATATTCATATGGTTTACATTATTCATATAGTTTATATATCCTCATTAATTTATTTATCTATGTTTATATATCCCTACCTGAATGCATTTCGTATCATTTAGATTTTCGTATCCAGCATTATCATTATGAATATGATATAGATATGGATATACATAGTTGGACATATCGTTTGCATTTGTATATATGTCACCTTTCACTAGAAGTATCTCTTTTTATCCCCACAGGTAGGGATGGCTATCGAGCCCACGAGCCGAGCCAGTCCCTTGCTCGGGCTCGAGTTCGGGCTCGTTCAAGCCCATCCGAGCTGGCTCGAGCTTCGGCTCGATGACCCCAAGCCCTTATGAAGCTGGCTCGGGCTCGATAAGGCTCGAGCCAAGCCCCTTATCGAGCCCGATCTAGGCTCGAGCCCAAGTCGAGCTCGTTAAGGAAAATAGATACTTTTGGTCGAAAAATATTTTGTGTGGGTTCAAACTTAAGACATGCTCTATCACAGATTGTGTTCCTTACAAGTAGGTTACTATCCAAGTTGTGCATAAAATCTTAATTATAATATATATTGTAACACTATATTTGCTTATAAAAAAATTATTAATTTTCTAATGCATGGGCAGGGGTTAAATGTGTGGGTGAGAATGGGATTTGAGAATTGGATCATGACTCGTGACTCGTGGAGTCGTGGGAGGGTCAAAGTTAGTGGAGGGGAAATTGCAAAGGGCTAATTTGATTTTGTTTGCATTATATATAAATATATAAATAATATATGTATATATATTCCTTATCGATCCCCTTATTGAATTATCAAGTCGAGCGAGACTTGGCTCGAGCTCGGCTCGTTAAGCTATCGATCCCAAAATTCTGGCTCAGGCTCGACTCATTAGCCTATGAGCCGGGCTCATGAGCCCTTATCGAGCCGACCCCGAACCTGGCTCATAGAGCCGTGACTCAATAGCCAGCCCTACTCACGGGTACCCGCAGGTACCCGTAGGTAGCCAACTTCCACTGGCATTAATCGAATACCCGTTACAATTGGGTACCCGTTGTAATGAAGTGGGTCAAACCATGACCCAATATCAACGGGAGGGACAAGTCGCGATCAAATGGGACGAGTACCTGCCCGATAGACACCCCTAATTACGGGTACCTAGGTAGCACATGCTAATGATACCATGCATCCAAGGCACTTGGATACAAGTCACCAATATGGTTCATCCTTTCTTTCAGAAAATTCTGGAACTTCAGAAAGTCTGCCCTTGTGCGTTGAAGTAGTGCAACCACGCACTTCTTAAGAGGCAATTGTAGACTCTGAACTTCCTCCACAGAGAATTCAAGCCCATCTTCCATGATAGGGTCCCTAATTTGAAGCATTTCCCCAGAGATAGGTGCTGAGGAACATGAAACAACCATCTCAAACAAAGTCTTTTTCACTGTGTTATCTTCAACTGTACAAATCTCCTTTGCAAAATTTTTGAGATCAGAAACCTCATAGGAGAAAGCGGAGGGAAATTGATAACATCTTTACAGTCCCCGTTGTTTCCCTCAGGCTTTACGTCGAACACCTTGTGTGCTCAGCACTTCATATTTCAGATGCAGACTATCGAGCAGACGAGCACATTGCAAGCTGAACCCACACCAACCTCTTCAAATCCAATCTCTCCACGCGCTCGTGCGCGCCAAGAATGAAGGCTCGGGATCTTCTCCAGAACCCACACAAGCAGCTCCAAGTGCCTAAGGTTTCAGCACAACGTCGACTCCAAAGACCCGAAGGGGATCGTGAGAAAGCACGACCCACCAGATCGCACGAGCAGCAAACGTTCTTCCAGAACTACAACAGCAGAAAAATCGCAACCTCGTCGGTCTTCTATCTTCGAATCAATGAAGAAATCGGGCCCAAACCGACGCAGCTTGTTGGCGGCGGAAAAAACCTTATAGCACACGACCTTTTGTTCCAGATCTGGATGTTAGATCAACGCGAAATAAGGTCTAAATGGAAGACCCCCACGAGCTGAACACGAATCAATCAGCTAATCTTCGATCAGGCCATCCGATCATGGCGGTGGGCGCTGGAGGGAGTCACAGCTTCTTGCCATATATCTACGGTAGCGGCGGCGGCGGGGGAAGGGGCTGGCGGGTGCCGGTAGTGTAGTTTTAAACCACGGCACCAAATTGAAACATGGCAACAATTTTTTTTACTAATAACATTATTCCAATCCTACTACTTTTTTTTATGAAATAGTCACTGCACAATATTATATCATATCAAAAGCAGTGGTACATCATGATTTAACTTGACTACCAGAAACACGATAGAGCCTTACAATGAGAGACAACATTTTCAGGATAAAACATCTGATTTTTAAAGATGAGTTCATCTCTTGCCTGCCAAATTGTCCATAGTGTCGCAAAAGATTTTGCCACATCGTCAGATGAACTGCCTCTTACTTTCCTTACCCCTTCTCAGAATCTCGAAAAACCACCCACATCCACCCATTGAATCGCCAGTTCCCTCTAGACCTTCACCGAGGTCCGACAAGTGAGGAAGAGATGCTCCGAGTTCTCAACCTGCTCCCCGCACCTGTTACACATCACATCTTGAAGATTCAAAAACCTCACCCTCCTTACCTTGTCCATTAACTTGTCTCTCCTCAAGCACCAAAGGAAAACTTTTATCCTGTTCGGGATCCTGCTTGCCCAAATAATCTTCACATCCTGGATCAAGTCCATATCTTGTCCTTCTTCTCCATTTGTCAGCTCACCATACAAATGTTTGACAGAGAATTTAGTACATGTCCATACGTAATGGTCTCTGATCTGGGAGAAATCGTCCGTGGTTGACGTCGCAGCCATTAGTCTAACCAACTCCTCCCTTCTTCTATCTGATAGGATCGCAGTAAAATCTGGTCTACACTCGCCTGATTGAGCCAACTCCCTTAATGTGGCTCCTTTGACGTTGTCAAAGCAAAAATTCTAGAAAACCGCATCTCGGGCCTTCCCCCATCCAGTCATACCTCCAAAACCTGAAGCATCTCCCATCCCCAATTTTCGACGCTAGTTTATGCGGAATAAGAGGTAATACCTCTCGCACCCCTTTCCAAAGAGTTGACTCAAACCGAAAGGACCCCACTTCCAAGACCCCTTTTACCTTGTAAATCTTTCTCAGCAGTCTAGTGAAAAGATCCACATCCACAGTTGGGCCCCAAATACGCAACACCCACTTTTCCAGTAATGCCAAGTTCATGCAATTCAGGACTCGAACTCCTAGACCCCCGTGCTTGCAGGTTCTCGTGATCTCCTCCCAAGCCACCAGATGCACACCCGGCTTCTGTTGTTTCCGTCTGACCAGAAAAATCTTCTTATCAGCTTTTCAATCTTCCTTCTCACTCCTACTGGCATCAGCCTAGTTGAAAAAAAGAACACGGGAATGGTTGATAGAACATGCTTCAGCAGAATCAGCTTCCCACCCTTCGACAAAGTTATCGCCTTCCACCCAGCCAATCTCTGCTCAATCTTCTTGATAACCGCATCCCAATCAGTAGTTCTGAGTTTTCCCGCGACTAATGGAAGGTCAAGGTAAGAGATCGACATGTCACTCAGTGGACAACCAAACAACTCAGCTACCCTCGTCCGATCCTCATTCTGAAATCCAAAAGTGATAACCACCAACTTCTGCACATGTATATCTAGCCCGGAGAGACTACTAAAGATGTCCAGCAACTACGCTGCTCTACCGCTCATCTCATCAGAACCACCAAGAAACAATACTGTGTCGTTCGCGTATTGCAGTAGCGGTATCGAGATGTATTCAAGACGAAAGCCCTCACACCATCCTCCATCAACTGCTTGTCTAAACAAGACTGCTAGTGCATCCGCCACCAGAACAAAAAGCATGGGTGCTAAAGGACACCCCTGTCGTACACCTCTCTGCGGCTGAAAAAAGCCACCTTCTGGTTGACCATTCACTAAGACCGAAAAGGAAGACGTAGTGATACATCTTTTCATCCAAGAAATCCAGCAATCTGTGAATCCTCTTCTCCTCAACAACGACCATAAGAAGCTCCAGTCCAAACAATCATAAGCTTTGGCGAAATCTATCTTCTACAACACCCCCTTTGTACCTATGTGTTTCCATTCTAAGCAAATCTCTGACGCCAAGACCAGCCCATCCGTTATACGTCGTCCCGGAATAAACGCGGACTGACCTTCCAGAATAATAGAGTCCATGAATCCCTTGAGCCTGTTTGCCAGCACCTTTGCCACAATTAGTTAAATCCCATTCGAAAGTGCGATCAGTCTGAAATCTTCAACTCTCGCGGGGTGATCTTTCTTTGGAAGCAAAAATAACATTGCCCTATTAATCTTCTCGAAACCCCTATTTCCTTCTCTGAACTCTTCAAGCACCTCTAAGATCTCATCCTTCAGAAGTTCCCAAAACTCTATATAAAAGAATATCGGAAACCCGTCCGGCCCGGTGCCCCATCTGCATTTAGTCCCCAAACTGCTTTCTTCACCTCGGTGCCCCATCTGCATTTAGTCCCCAAACTGCTTTCTTCACCTCGCCCTCTGAGAACGGTGTTACCAGCTCCTCTACCTGCATTGGCGTTAAAGTATTCACCCCCTTCCCCAGCCACCCCCACCTATTCCCTTGCCTTCTTCACGACGTCTCCACAAAATGCCCTTTCAATGCACTACCAATCTGTGCTTCATCGACAAGCCTCTGCCCCCTCCCCCCCCACCACCTCGAGTTCATGAATCTGATTCTTTCTCCTTTTACCAGACGTCATGGTGTGAAAAAAATCGGGTATTAGCACCTTCCTCTTTCAACCATTTCTACCTAGACTTTTGTCTCTGGTCCATCTCTTCTTTCCGATCATCCATCAAAATCTCCTATAAAAGCTCGGATCTCTCTGCCATCTCCTCCTGGTCTAGATATCTGAGATCATCAATGCCATCTAGACAGACCAAGATTTCCTGTGCCTTACCTCTCTTTTCCCTTCTTTTCATTCTCACAACTCTTCCATACTCTTTAAGGAACGTCTTGTGCATTCCCAGTTTAGCCGCCAACCGACTAACAACCGACCCCGCCGGACTCCACTTCCTCCACTGCTCTATCACCAACTCCTTGAAACCATCTTCTAACATCCAGGATCGCTCGAATCGAAAAAAGAACCTTCGTCTTTCCTCCTCACCTGACGACCATAAAATAGGCGTGTGATCAGAGTGAGTCCGCGGAAGAGCCCAAGCCCTTGAAAGTGGAAACCTCTCTACCCCATCAATGGATAGCAACAATCTGTCCAACCTCGATCTTGACCTCGCGTTTCGCCACATAAAAGAATAACATGTTGCATTGACAATTGTTAACCCCAAAGTATTTGCCATCTCCAGGAACTCCGTTGAACCCATATCCCTCCCGCCCCCTCTTCGTGGATGGTCATCCAGCAGCAACGTAAGATTGAGATCTCCCCTCAGAAGCCATACCCCATCAATATGGCCATCGTACATCTGCGTCAAGTCTGCCGCTAAAGAACCCCTCCCGTTATCACAGAGCCTATAGACATTCGTCACCGTAAAGACAAAACCGTATGTCCGACGTTTGAGGCGAATTGAGAGAGAGAAACTGGACCTCCAATTCGCAACTGCCTCAAAAGTTTCTTTCCTCCACCCTGTGATCAAGCCACCCACTGCACCTTGTGCCTCCATCTCCGCTACTTCAAAAAGACTCCCAAAGTCTAGAACGCGACCAACCTCTACCAAACTACGAGACAGTTTTACTTCTTGCAACAAGAAGACATCTGTATTTGCCTCACGGATCAGATTTTCAATCCCCATACGCTTTTCGGGTCGGCCAAGACCCCTTACGTTCTAGGACAGAAGCTTCATTTAGCAACTGAAGAGATCTTCCTAAGGGCACAAGGTTGTACCTGAAGGATATGGAATTATCCTCAAGCGCATCACGGAAGCGTGATCGTCGTATCGGATACGACGAGGAACGACTAGTCATACTAGTTGTTCGGTGCAGCGGAATTTAAAAAATTTATTCGATGAAACCACATGATCCGAGAACCATTCTCAGATTGTTTCATCTATTACCACAACAAGTATAATGCAATACCTCTTGAAGCGTGGTTGATCAAGTCTCTAAAGAAAGAGACCTCCTGTCTCAAGTCCGATCGTCGGCGAGACCGCTTGCGAGCGCGGGGATGAACCGCGTTGTCCTCGCAATCCAAGAAGATGATCCAAGCGTGGTTGCTCCTGATCTCATCGCACGAGATCAAACGTCTCCTTCGTGAGAGGAACTCTCCAAGAAGACGGAGAACCGAAGAACGTCGAAGCGGCGGCGTGGTGGCGAAGGCGACGACGGTTCTCTCCTCTAGGGTTTGGTGGTCGGCCACCAATTAGAGGGAGAGAGGGCTGACGTGTGTAGAGAAGAAAGAGAGAGAGAGAGCTCCAATATTGCAAGTCCTTAGAGAGCATAGTATGCCTCTCTATTTATAGGGTTTTGGGATCCATGGATCTCAATCCATGGGACACATAAAATCAATGGGTGAGATTGATTTGTGTCAATCCAATGGCCAAGATTGTTGTTGTCAAAAGCAACAAATTTAGGTCAAAATATATTTGATAAAATCAAATATAATTTATTCCTAAATCAACCCAACAAATAAGGAGAGAATGTGCATGGAGATTTCATCTCCATGCTCCTTCCATGTTGGACGGCCACCCATTCCATATAGGAATGGTGTGCCGCCCACTATGGGAGTCCATGGAGGCAATCTCATGGATTCCCATGAGATTGCATATCTCCTTGATTTTTCTCTCTTATTTATTTACAACAAATTTGTTGGATTTTATTCTTCAAAAATAATTCACAATTATATTTGAGAATATTGCAATCTTGCCATGGAAGAATTGTGAATCATATTCACAACCCAAAACAACATATAATTTACATTGTTAATTAACTACACAATGTGTATCCGATACACATAATAATTAATCAACACATATAAATTATAATTAGCTCTCTCTAATACATTATAAATCACATTTATAATATATTATGAATAATTGGATATTTCTATCCACATTATTCTTATCCACATTAATTAAATCACATTTAATTAAATTGGATAATTTCTTCACACATCAAGATGATTAAATCACATTTAATCATTATTTCTTCATTGCTTAGATCTTATGGAATTATTCTTGAACCATTCAAGAATAATGCAATCTCTCCGCAGATACTTGGAGATAAGGACAGGGCGATTGTATTGTTCCACGTATAGTGACATGGATATTGAGATCATATCTCAAATCCAGATCGCGGGCCTCCCATAGATGCTTGATTAAATCAAGACCGTAAATCTAATCTTCTCATTGTATCTGAATCACATTCAGATCAATGTCCAATACTTGGACCAAGATCAGATCACTTCTCTACTGAGAGGAGTCACTAAAATCCAGACCCGTTTCATCACTCCCTAGGAATGGAAGCGTCATGGTTATACAACCGTTTATGATCAAATCACCCTCAGGTATTCCCAATACCTGTACATCCTGCATACTGGAAGACTCAGATTAAACCCGAAGTATCGGATCAACTTTATACTGTCTACTTCGTGGTTTTATCAGTAAGTTTCTCATTCGATCATTGGGAGTTGGTATCGATCATACACTTTCCAAAAGTGTATATCATACCTAGGTCTTGATCATATACTAAAAGTATATATCAAACCTACAAATTCAGTCAAGCTTCCAAAGCGAGACGACCATGCGCATGGAATTTGATTCTTCCCAATATCTCATGAGTGAGCTCATGTCTTCCGGTTCAGTAACTGAACCTGTATGATCCCTTTGAGAGATCGTATTACTCATATGCCCTTATATGCACACCAGCGCGCCGGTGTATAGACCTTGATTAGGTCATCAACCTATTGGTCTGCCAAATGTACATACTTGGACATATAGCAACACATCTGTCTCCGGCCAGAGGATGCGTGCCTATATCATGACAGCATATGATATAGGACTTTGGTTATCTCGATCTCGTTAAGTCAACTCTTTGACCTAACTAATCTGACACCTCCGAATCTCTATTCCTATGCAGAGGACCTGCATCAAGAGGTCGGTCAGATATCAGCCTTCAGAGATAAGGATTGCCATCTCCTTACTCAGGCTGGAGATCATCTCTTAACAATCATTTGACGGTGCTTGATGAGTCCTCAATCTAACTCTTTAGATATTCATCCAAGCACCATCCTCTATGATTCAATAGTTGAATCAACAGCTGTATGATTATTAAGATGGCCATGGTACATAACCCTAATTGTACTAAGGGACCTATTATACAAATTATTCATTCTTCATTTCAGATCAGGGAATGATATGTGCAATAACATTTATTGCATAATGGCTCGCCGTGGGCTCGCATTTCCAACAGTACCACCCCCAAACATTCAGCAAACCCTTGATCTAATAGGGCAAAGCAGTTTGCCCTTCCCCATGTTGAACTACCTTGTATCTGCGCCTGAGAGGCTAAAACCTGCCCCTCCTCCTCCTCCAAGATCTCCTCCCTTCGCCTCCTCCTAGACGACCTAACACCGCCTCTGTATCTAGGCCCAACTGTTGTCCTAGGAACTTCCCCTTCAGACCACATCTCCATTGCACAATCACTTTTGTCTACAGCCTCCTGCTCCTTCCCGCACTGCGAATAAGGCACCACCAAACCTTCCGTACCAATCTCATCCCCTCCCTCTATTACGTCCTCCGCCAGACCACCCGAGGCACCAAGCTTCCGAGCCAGACTTCGCCAACCACCACTCCCTCCGAGCCTTTGAGCCCTCCAAACTTCCGATCCGTCGGGCTCCTTAAGCCCCCGCACCAAAGTCCGCGCTTCACAACCCACCACGCCAAAACCCGCCAACTTCTCCACCTCTGCCGACCCCTCCGGGCCCAAAACCACCCGGCTATCTGCGCCCTCCCTCCGCGCCACCCACGAGCCACCCCACGCACCACCCTCACCAAGCCCTCCTCTTGGCTTCTGCCTACATCCGAGTTCTTCAGGGGGGCTGCCTCCTCCCCCTCAAGATAGGAGGTGCCCCCCCCTTCGGATGCTTTCCTTCCTGCCTGCCAACCCCGCCTGGTGGCGTCCTCTCTCCAAATGGGATCTCCTCCACATTCTAGACAATTGCAGTCTGAGCCGGCCTCCCCTCTTCCCATTTGCCTCCCCCCTCCTTTCAGGTGGTATCCCCCTCCCCCTCCAGGACTTGAAGAGAGGCTTCCGTCACATCCCTCCAGCTGCAGACACCCAAATCCTGATGAGGGAAGACTTCAGCGATTTGCCCCTCTCCATCGGACCCACCCTCTCCTTCCGATCTATCATCGGAGTCCAGCCCCACATCCGGGTCCACTCCGGTCTCCGAGTACAGTCCCAACGCCAATAACGGAACCTCCTCCATATGGACCTGCATCAACGTATCCAGACCTTGGGAATTGGACCCGCCTGCACCCTTCACAAATCCCTTGGATTGCACCTTTCCCTTTATGGCTCTCCAGAACGTACCTTTCCCTTCATATCCCCCTTGATTTGGGCCTTTGAAATGTGCATTTGATTTTGGGAAGGAGCCGATACTCTTGAATTGGGAATAAGAAATGTCCCCGTTGATTTGGGCTTTTGAATCTGGACATGTGCTAATTCGGGAATTGTAACCGTGCCCATTAAATCTGCCTTTTGAATCTGGAGCGGTTTACTTTGAATGCCATGCGCGATTCTAAGGGGGCAGATGTGTAACGCCCCGATACACCGCAAAGTTCCGCACCGGTCCCTCGTCCGACCGTTCCATCAGATGTCCCAACACCACCTCCGACCATGGCTTACGAGGGCTGACCCTGCGATTCACTGCCTCCCCGTGAGTGAAAACCGGCCCGATCGACGCCACTTCCACATTCAGCACCTCGCCGCGGAAATGCAATCTCCTCCACCCTAGCGCTGAAGGTCTGATCCTCTCTGCACACGGGCTATCAAGTCTATATTCTCACCCGCCTCACTACCGGATGATATAATCTCGGCCACCCGTACTACCGTCGCGAGAATCTCCCGAACATGATCCAGCCTTCGCCAGACCATGGGTATTCCCCGCACCCCTACGCAGTTGATCATCTGAGTCAACACGCCCATCGAAGATATGAGGCATACGCCACCGAAGGAACGCCTGTCTGTTCTCGCTCAGCCGCAACAATGCCTTGGCCTCACGCGTTGCAAGCCCCCGCGCCACAGACTCAGAAATGTAATGTCGCCGCCAAAGCTTCCTTTGTGATTCCCTACGGGCAAACCCGTGCGCGATGAGCAAAACCATGGAAGCGGAAGCATGCAAGGGTTCACGACAGGAAGATGCCCAATGCCGAAGAGATCCGCACCGGAAACACCCACGACCAAAAGGTTTCCCCTTCAGCTCGTGATGCTGCCCAGTAGAAGGATCCATCTCCCCTCTTTGTCCCCCGGAGCTGCTGTCCTTCTTGCGTCGATTGGAGCGAACAAGCACCCACGGCGTTCCTTCACCTCCGACCTCTCCCTCACCCCCGACATCTCTGCCCGACCTCTCCCTCACCTCCGACCTCTCCCTCACCCCCAACATCTCTCCAACCCTGCTACTTTAAAGTGAGAACCAATGCTTCTGTCTCCAGATCATTACAGAGGTTTTATGACAACAAATTTTTAAAATACTCTACGCATGAATATTATCTACGCATGTAAAATTAATTAATCTTTTTGAAATTAGTAATAATGCCATATTAATTGCAAATGGTTTCCGGTTAACGTATTCATCAAATTTTGTATTAATCGTTATAATGAGATTTCTGCATCGTGTTCATTATCAACTTTCTCAATTACCAGCTCCTCTTTGATTCTTTGCAATTATCTGTGGACCCCGATAAACTTACTCCATTGCCAATACAACAAATTTGAGCTAAGACAACAAAAACTTTTAATGGTTGTCATATCTCCTATAGCTAAATATATATAATAATGAATATTATCTGCTATTTTATTCTTTAAATTTACATATTTGTTGTTATGTTCCTAGCAAAATTATAAAATAACGATTGCATGTTAACTTTGTCATCTAATTATTATTAAAAAATTAAAAGTTACAAGGTTTAAGAGTAGTTGTGACCGTTTACATGTTCTTGCATGTAAAATTAAGAAATAACCGTCGTCAATATTATGACGATTTCTCAATATTTATATACAAAGGTCCATCTCATGTGACATAAAATGTGTATGAATATATAAACTAGCATGTAATAACGATCGTCTTACAGTAGGATTTTAATCTTTATGGATAGGCTCATGTAGTAACATTAAAAAATGGTTCTTAGATTTAGCGTAATAAGTTTAGGACAACATTATATTAGGGATTAGGGTACGAGAGAATGAGCTTCCCTATGTTTTGTCATTGAGTGAAAAATTTTATGTCTTTGTATTGATAAAATTTTTTGTACTTAAATTTTAGGTGGCGGGCTTCTTAACTGATCGGAGTCAGTTGTACTCTATTCTCAATAGACATCACAATGATAGATGTCAATCTTGTGTCAAAAAGTTTGAATTTACAGTAGAGAACTATAAAGGTAATTCGATGGGAATTTATCCTTGTCCTTGCATAAAGTGTTCCAACAGATGAAATAGAACTCCTAAAGAAATATTCCAGCATGTAGTTGTTAAAGGATTTACCCTCCATTATTATATGTGGTGCACCATGGAGAATTATTTCATAGGCAAAATATGAGTGCTTCACATGTGCTAGAAAATGACAATATCATGATCTATTAAAAGATACATGCACAATGCAAGACTATGAGATCAATGATAATCCCATTGATGAACTTACCAAAGAAGATAACTTGGAAGAAGATCATGTTAAGGAGGATGCAAGGAGGTTTTTCAAACTCTTAAAAGATGTTGTTGAACCTCTATACAATGGATGCCAGAATTATAGCAAGCTTTCTTTTATGGTAAAGTTGTTACGTCTAAAAGTATTTTTTGGTTGGAGTGATAAGTCATTTGATGAATTGCTATCTCTTCTAAAAAATGCTTTACCGAGTGGTTCTAAGGATACACCATCGTAATATTATTAAAAAAAATAACGAAGCAAGAATTAGGTCTTAGTTATAGAAAAATAGATGCTTATCCAAATGATTGTATGCTATTTTGGAAAGAGTCTAAAAACAAGGGAAAATGTGATCATTGCAATGGTTCTAGATAGGAAGCTCAAATTATATATAGATGGCAAGGAAATGAAAAATGTATATGTTAAAGTATTACATCATTTTCCTTTAATTTTAAGACTGCAGAGGATGTTCTTGAACGAAAATTTGGCTAAATAAATACAATGACACATGGATGATAGACTCGAAAATACCTTATTGAGGCATCCAGCTGATTTGAAAGCATGGAAGTATGTGGACTCTAATTTTTAAGAGTTTTCTAGTGATTCTCGTAATGTTTGTCTTGGCCTTACAAGTGGTGGGTTCAACCTTTTTGGAAAATGAATAACTAATATAGTATCGGGCATGTTTTTGCTAAACCATATAATCATCCTTCATAATTATGCACGAAATAACAACATTTTTGTTTTGACTATTTTAATTATAGGTAAAAGGTCACTGGAAAAAGATATGGATATTAATTGACAACCTCTTATTGATGAATTGCAATAGTTGTGGAATCTTGGTGTGCTTACTTATGATGCCTATTTGAAGAGAAATTTCTCAATGCATACTACTATTTTATGGATGATAAATGATCCCAACATATGGTGATTTATCTAGTTGGAGTACTAAAGGAAGACTCATGTGTCCTATTTGTAATAAAGACATGCTATCTAGGTGGTTGAGACATGGGAGAAAGCAATCATACTGCTTCCATTGTTGTTTTCTAAAAGGAGATCATCCCTTTCATCGTGATAAAAAGTAACTTCGATGGCAACATAGAAGTCAGAATTGCACAGAAATTGTTGTCCGAAATGGAAATGCTAGAACAAATGAAAGGTTGTAAAAATGAGTTTGGGAATGACATTACACATAGAAGAAAGCATCCTCGAGTTGGAATGGAAGAAGATGAAGGGGAGCAATATATTGAATTTCCTTATGCTTGGAAAAAATGAGGATCTTCTTTTGATTGCCTTATTGGAAGCATCTCTTGATTGATTAGGCACAACTTGGATGTTATGTACATAGAAAATAATATCCCCGAAAATATTTTATATATAATATTACAAATCAATAGAAGGAGTAAGGGCAATGTTCAATCATGCTTGGATTTGAAAGACATGGGAGTTCAAGAAGATCTCTGGCCACAAACGGTATCTAGGTTTATTTGTTATTGCTTCCAGTGTGCTATCATATGTCTAGAGGAGATAAGTTCCTTTTTTAATACTCTCCTATATATGAAAGTTTCAGGCGGGTACTATTCTAACATTGCTAGGAAGATCAACTCAAAGGAGAGAAAGATAGTTGGATTGAAAAGCCATGATAACCATATTCTCATGCAACAATTACTTTCAATTATGATTAGAGGTTTACTTCTAGATAATTTGTGCATTCCTTTGATAAGGATTTGCACCTATTTTTAACAAGATATGCTCTAAAGTTATTGACATAGAAGAATTTTCTATGATAGAAGATGAAGTTAATGGTATCTTATGTGAACTGGAAAGAGTATTTCCACCTCTTTCTTCACTATTATGATGCTTTTACTTGTTCATTCAGCACTTGAAACAATTGTTCGACTTGTGAAATATCGATGAATATATCCTATTGAAAGATATCTATTAACTCTAAAAAAATATGAGTCATCCTGAAGGTTCCAGTGTATAAGGTTATTTGGCAGAAGAATATTGATATTTTTCTCTGGATATCTCGTTGGTGAATCTAAATTAAATCATCAAGTGAGAAATGTTGGTGAAAATAAAATTGGTGAAGGAATAACTCGTCGACTTAGCACAACAAGTTTAAATCAAGTTCATTCTTATATTCTTTTCAACACAGAAGTAATGGATTTATTTCGAAGGCAATTTTCTATCATTTTGAGTTAAATCATGCACTTTTTTTATTCATGTAACTATTACATAAACTTTTATAGCATACACTTGCAATATTTAAAAGCTCGTCATCCACGTAAATCTGATATAACTTAAAATATAAAGCATCTTCTTGAGTTTCAAGATTGGATAAAAGAACGTGTAGGCTTTTGACTTCACATACTTATTAATCTTTATATTGTTATAATCTAATATTCTGTAACTTACTCAATTTATGTTCAAGAATTGCACTCTGAAAATATTGTACATATATTAGAAGATATAAAGTGGTCGTCTCAAGGTCATTGCATCGAAAAAACATCATATGATGGATATATAAGTAATGGATGTCGATTTCTTTGTAAACATGTAGATGTTAACTGAGAAACTCATAAAAGTGGGGTTTATCTATCTACTGATGCTAGTACTACAATCGTAGCCAAAATTATAACATATTATGACTAACTATAAGATGTGATTGAAATGCGATATGGTCCTAGTATTAGAAATGTGTTATTTGAGTGCAAGTGGTTTGATGAGAAAATCAACATTGGACTTCTAGTTGATAAATATGGATGTACATCCATTGATTTCAGGTAGACAAAGCATGAACTCAATCCATTTATTTTAGAAGCTCAGACCATCACATTATCGTTAAAGTTCCTCCTAGAATTTGTATGGCATGCATGTTGCAGGTATATATGCTATCGCATGATACATCCAAGTATAGTAACAGTTGATAAATAAATAAATACTTGGATGATATCTAATGTACTGAGAGAATGTGTTATCCATGCTATAGTTGATTAATTTCGTAAATTTCTATTAGTGCTTGTAATTTAGATGCACCGTAACATTTGTCATTGTTGTTTATTATCTCATATGGTTGTTCATAGATGATAAATTCTCTTCACTTCCATGGATCGCCTCCACTCCTCTTCTTCTCGTAAGTGTTAACTCCTCATGCATAAAAGGAAAAAATATCTAGTATTATATGAAAGAGTGGAAGTATTCAGTAGTCATAAGCAAATAGAGTATAATTCATTTTTATAGATATAATGCATAGGTCATATTCAAATGTTTAGCATAAAAGATTTGGCTGCAACTGACTATATTTTTACATACATATATATATATATATATCTGTGTGTGTTTAATCTTGTTTTTTTTCGCAAGTGCTATCAGTGATCTATTATCCTTGTGATTTTCTATTCTAGTAGAAAATATTTATATGTTTTTCATGTTCTTTATCTCATTATTTATTACGATTGTATTGTTTTACAATGTAGAACAATGAATATAGCAAAGAAACTACCTGAATCTAAGAAAGGACACGCTTGCTTTGTGATTCATGAAGAAGCAACATATGAAACAAATACCGACGAATTGGTGGAGTTTGACACTACAAATAGCAAGATCTTTGGGGATGCCTAAAGGGGACGGTCAAACCTGGACCATCGCCATTAAATCTGTAGGGGATAGTCTGTTTTAGTAGGGTATGGGACGGTTGTTGTGCTAGGACACGACCCATTGGTATCGCCTCCACTCAGATACCGGTTATTGGAGATACAAACTCCCCTAGATACAAAAGTGGATGCACAATCGACCACCACCACAAAATCACATGAAGAAAAGAACAACCAGCTATAATGATGGTCGGTCACCTCTCGTGACCACTAGAGAAGAAAAATCACTGTAAGAAGATGAGTACAACTCTCTGATGAATCTATGATTCATCACTCTTAAAGTTGAAAATAGAGTTTTATTCCCGGGTATTTAGCAGCATATTTCCCTTTATCTTGCATAAATAGCATTCATGCATCAATCCACAATATATGCATTTTAGCATTCATATTTGCACTAAATAAGAAGCCAATTCATTTGTAAAATCCACTTGTAAAATATCCGCCAATAACTTACCTATTATTTGTATTTTATATCCCCTCCAAAATGAAATAACACCTTCCTTATAATGTGTACATTATTAGTTAATAATATAAGGAAGAAGGCCAAAATCCCTATCTTGTAAAATACCCAATCAAGCCCCAAACCCCCTGGACATTAGAATACCAATATCCCTCTCTTACAAACTCCGAATTAGGTCTACTTACCTTCAGATTAATACACATCCAGAGACCTTTAAAATGAGACTAATTTCATTCAATTCGGAGCTCATATGCAAAACTTGGGTTTCTGGGCCCCCTTGTATACTACATATATGTATATTTGTACTTGTGTATTTTTGTATCATATTTGATCTCATCTCCATTTTGGTCAACATAAAACTTGTAGATCTCATCGAGCTCTACAACTTTCATGTTTTGAGTTTTTCCAAATTCAGCCTCCTTCTCTGTCTAAATTCATTTCTTAGTCTCAGCCACTCAGAGCAGGCCACATGGCGCCCTCTGCTTGCGTCACGCGGCCCGCTTCCTTGCATGCGACGCGCCCTGCCTTCCATGTCGTTTGATTGCCTTTTCTCCTTCTCCATCTAGCCATAATGCTTCCTGACCCTCCGATCAAACCTTTGATCTAATCTGGATCATCCCTTCGCGCCGCATCCTTAGCACGCCACGTGGTGCATTAGCCACCCTCCGATCATCGCCAGAAGCATCGCATCTTGGCCCTCCATATCACACGATATCTGGGCCCTTCGATCGAAACTCCATACGTAATCTATGCTGCACGTTAGCGCCTGGCCCTGCGCCCGCCACATGACACGCCCTGTGCCCCTCGATTTCGCTCAGCCGATCTAATCTTCACCCTCCGCTTCCGCCCCTCTCCTGACCGTCTGATCGCTCGATCCAACGGTCGAAGCTTCGTCGTCTACCTCCCGTACACCCCACGCCCACGTCTTCCACCGTGCGCAAAGGGCCGCCCCCTTTCTATTTTGGGCGCCACGCCGATCACTTTCTCCGCCCCCTGGCACCACCATTACACAACCCACTCTTCCCTCACCCTCGCCAATCCCCTCGTTCGCCATGAATGTCCTCATCTTCGCTCCACGATGCCCACCAACTCCACCTCTTCGCCATCTACGCCGTCACCTCCATCCTATAAATCAGTCACCTACGACCACCTTCACCCCCACGTGATCTGCACGTGCGTCCTGGGTTATTTGCAGCGAGGCCCCTGGAGGTTTCCATATTTGCATTTCAGTCCCTACCAGGAGACCCCACGTAAGGAGCACGTGTTCTGTGGAGATTTGAATTCATCTCCTCCATATTATAGGTAATTGCATATTAGTCCCTGTCAGCATGTTTTATTTTTATCAACTTTATTTCTTGTAATTACATTTATACCCTTGTCTTTGCACGCATATTTAGGCACTCATTTTAATTCATTTTTCAAGTTTAAAAATTGCATTGTGTAGCTTACTTTGTCCTCTTTCATATGTGACACCTTTCACATTTTTTTGATATCAGTGGATTTTTCTATTAATTAATTGGTTGAATTTTGCTATATTTTGCCCATTTATGCCTTTTAATTCATAGTAATTTCTCTGTGACTTCAAAAATCACCAAAAATTCACATTAGATCTAGAATAATTAAGTTCACATTGTGTAAAAATTCATCTCAATTGCACGCATCCTGAGGCATGAATAAATCATTTAGTGATTTGCTTAATTGATTTTTAGTAGGTGCATTTCACATAGAAATTTAGGTTGATTAATTTTCATGGATTCTTCACACTTAGATTTATCTAGAATAATTTTGATAACTGAAAATATTGTGATTTGATATTTATTAAAATTTATTTAGTCAAAAATCACTTTGCATCCATTTTAATTCATAGTAAATTCATCCAGTGTCAGAAAATTCTAAAAAAATAGCGTAGCTTAATTTCACCATATTTCACCATCTGGCCAAGTTTTATAATTTTTGGAATCGATTTGACCACATTTTTGAATTAACTTGTAAACTGACCTGATTTTGCATGAGTCTTACATAAAATATACTAAAAATTTCAAAAAATATATCATTCCCTGGAAATCAAACTTTGGAACTTGCTTAAAATCTACCTAAGGAGACAACTGCCTCCCTGAGTTTGACCTTGGGCTTGCCCAAGTAAAATAAATTCGCCACTTGTGATTAATTCGACAATAATTAAAAGTGGTTTTTGATCTGCTCTTATTATCCGACTGCAACGAACGACAAGACATTAATTTGACCATTAATATGATCGAATTAACAAGGGTAGTAAACATCATGTCACTCTCTATGTTCCCTCTCTCTCTCTCTCTCTCTTTTCTCCTGTGGTATTCCCTCTTGCTGTGTTGTAGATGCAATGCCTCCATCCCCCACCCCCACCCCCTCTTTATATAGCCCAAATGCAACCCCATAGTCCTATTCCTAATAAGACTATAAATAGAATACAACTCAATATTTCTCTCTTATCGTACTGCTCGTCTTGAGAAGAACTAGAGCCCAATCAATTGTCGCGACCCTTCCCTCGAGCTTATATGCCTTGTTCAGCATCCTCGTGTCATGCATTACCACGCATGTTCCCTTGCTTGCTTTGAGAACTCCCCCTTCAATGGTGACTCGATGTCCTTGTGACTCAATTGTTCCCAGTGAAATCAGATTTTTCTTGTATGTAGGAATGTGTCTGAGAGTTTGTACTACTCCATCAAACATGCGGAACTGCATTGATCCAATCCCCTTGATGTGGCGAACCTCTCCACCTCCCATCTTGATCGTATCATCATTGCATGCCTGATATGCACTGAACTTTTATCTAGACGAGCATACGTGATCTGAACATGTCGAGTCCAGAAGCCATCTTGAATCTACCTTCATCTCCCTAAAGTACGCTAGCAAGTCTCCCTCACAGACTGCAGTGGAATCCTCTTGGTTGGATTCAGAATCACCAAACTTCTTCTTTCCTTTCTCCTTCTTACATCTTGGACAATCAGCTATCTTATGACCCTCCTTGTCACAATAGAAGCATTTGATCGGACCTCGTAACTTAGATCGACCTCTAAATCTTGTCTCCCTTGATCTTGAGCGTCTACCATCGATCGCCAGCACATGAATTTCATCATTCATTGCCTCATCTGTCGACCTCCATCGAGACTCATTCATAAGAAGCAAAGCAACTATCTCGTCTAATGTGATGGTCTCCTTGCCATAGAGTAACATTGTCACAATATGATCGTAAGAAGATGGAAGGGAACTCAACAAGATTAGTGCCTTACTTTCCTCCTTGAAGAGAGATTCTCCTTTCGCATTCTTTACCTCAAGTGTAAGCACGTCTGTCAGAATCTTGTTGAATTCATCTGATGCACTTCGAGCTTTGTCCCATCGATCATCTTTAGACCATAGAGCTTCTTCTTCATCAATAACTGATTCGTCAAAGATTTGCACTTGTATCATCCCTCGAACTTCATCCAAAGCTCTGTTAAATCCTCCAAGTTGATGACATTGCGAAGAGTGTTAGCTTCCCAGAACAATTGTATTATACTATTCGTGAGATCCCTCATCTCCTTTCACTCTTCCTCTTTCATCGTCTCTAGGTTCTTTTCCTTATACTGAAGAGATTTCACAAGTCCTTCTAGTGTGAGTATGTTCTTCACCTGTTGTTGTCATAAGGTGAAGTCATTTTTCCCGTTGAAGGGTTCCACAGATAATATTGCACCTCTCGATGTAAATTTCATCATCGCTTTCTTATCATACCTCTTTATATGATCTGAAAAATTAGAGAAGAATCTTCCCGATTTTAACCGTCAAACTTGTCCGGAGTGTGCAAAAATCCCTATTTGGACTCTTGGATCACCTCAATCGGACTCTGAATGCTCTCAATCTAAACGGTTCACCGTAACCGTTGGATCTTAACTGCCTCTGAAGAAAACACACATGTTGTTTTGCATCGTCTCCTCGATGTCGAATCCTGCTATCATCTGCCACATCATATCCCCCGCTATCATCGAACCAAGCTCTGATACCAATTGTTAGGACACGATCTATTGGTATCGTCTCCACTCAGATACTGGTTGTTGGGGATACAAACTTTCCCATATATAACAACAGATACACAATCGACCACCACAACAAAAGCACGTAAAGAAAAGAACAACCAGATATAACGATGGTCGGTCACCTCTTGCGTCCACCGGATAAGAAAGATCACTATAAGAAGATGAGTACAACTCTCTCCATTCCCTCTCTCTCTCTCTCTTCTCTAGTAGTATTCCCTCTTGTTGTGGTGTAGAGGCAATGTCTCCCCCCTCTAATATAGCCCAAATACAACCCAATATGATTATAAATAGAATACAACTCAATAACTATTAGGATTAAGAGTCCAATCCCGTTAGGATTCTTAATCCTAATTTAACTTTAATACTAAAATGTTGACCATCTTTGGAAGTTACTTTG
This sequence comes from Ottelia alismoides, assembly GCA_037367405.1. Classification (NCBI taxonomy): domain Eukaryota; kingdom Viridiplantae; phylum Streptophyta; class Magnoliopsida; order Alismatales; family Hydrocharitaceae; genus Ottelia; species Ottelia alismoides. The sequence continues at coordinate 459,008 of JAZKJV010003121.1, forward strand.
CTTGTAGTGTGATAATGTGTGCAATGATTCTGTTCTAGTTAAGAAAAAGGGGCCGAGGTTTAGTACATTAGAGTTCTTTACACATAAAGGAGATGATTGTCATGAACTTGATTGGAATAAGTATGCTCAAGTAGTACGAAAGAATGCGCCAAAATTGTGTGTTGCGTGTACATTTTATGCATGTTGTTCGTGGCTATTTCTTATTGATAAGAAATGGAAGGAGATGCCAAAAAAATGCTTGGATGGACACATGGGTTGTGTTAAAGGTAATATTTGATTATCTAACTTCTATTTTTATATCTTACTTGTTTATACTAATTTCAACCTAAAATTTCTTTTATAGGGTGATTTTGAATTGGACGAACATCCATATGTGTTTAACTTTGTCTTCGAGCTTGTCCATGTTCATTACAAAACTTGGAAGATTAAAGTGAAATCGATATGGATGGGTAATAAAGCTAATCGGGCAATTTTAAAAGAGAAGCTTTCATAGGACCATCAATCGATGAGTCACAATTTGCAAATGCAGTGAGATAATGAAATATAACATACTCTAAGGTATTTAATAATTAAATCTATACATTATTTACTCCTGGATGGATTTTCATATCGCATATTCTATGGTGTAAGACTGAATAACTGTGAGTGTAATTCACGATTAAGAAGAAATGTTTTGATCTGGGTACACAAAGTAGTTATACGCATAAATATTTTTATTAAAATAGGGGAGTTTCAACTTGGGGCCCTAAAGAGCCAATATTAATTCATATTTTGTTGTAGAGCTCCTCTTCTCTATTTTCAGTTATTATTAATTTCATCTTACATATCGTTGTTTATTATTCATCTAATTCTTTATTAAGGTTTAATGTTTGAGAAACTATGGATTTTTTAAGTGATAAAGTTTCAATTTCTTACTACTTTCGGGACTATAGCTTTGTTTCTTACAATTATTTCCCCCTTTTTCTATATTATGTCATGCCCCCTCTTTTCTACATTACGTCATGCTAATCTACAAAAATATGTTTGTGTTTCTTACGAAGAGTTGTATCTTTTAAATTATGAATCTACTAATGATATAGTTTTAGCTACGAATACAACTCATATTATTACAAATTCCTCTTTAGAATTTACGTAGATGTATTACTTAATTTCAGTTCCACCATCGCAACAACTTGAATTAGGTCAAGGCTTGATCAATCAAAAGAATCGTAAAAAGAAGGTTTTGGATCATATAGATGTAGAAGACGTTCACTGGCTACTCGTCGTCAAGATTTTTTAAGTTAAGATTATCTAACTTACTTTGTCTTGGGCTTACAAGCAATGTCATTAACTTTTATTTTTTTTACAAGAAAAGGAGAAAAATAGGAAGCCTGACATGATGAAAATCATCTATCGAATAAGGAGATAATGGTAAGTTATTATTCTTTTAATATTTCTGTTATATTGTTGATATAATTAATTGTTTTAAAAACTTGAAATAGGACAAGATTGAAGAATGTATTCAAAAATCCCAACAGATATATTTGTCTTCTGAAGAGATCATGTCAGAGGCATATTTACATTTTATTGATACTGGTAGAAGAGAGTATGTTCATTTTGTTGGTGTCGAGCATGATAAATCTCACAAGTAATCATATATGGATACATTGCAAGCAATCTTACAGAAAATAAAGAAGAACAAATTATTTATCAATAATATGGTTGAATATTAATGTTTCTTGTATTTAGTAGTAAGTGTTTTTCATGATACTGTAAAATAATTAAAAGATGTTATTATTTCCGTCTATATTCAACCATCATGTTGAATATGTCATTGGGTGCAACAACTAAACCATCATGTTGGATTTAGTTATCCCCGTCTATATTCAGAGGTCAAAGTGTTTGAGTTAATGCATCTTTATTGCTTATAGTAGTCACTACTAGTATATCATTTTCTTATCATAGAATATCCAAGATTTCTCACATGTGAGTGGTAGTGGTAGTAGAAGGTGGGAGTGATCATAGGAATAATGGAAGAGGTAATTTTCATGATGGTGGTGTAGCGGAAAGTCACACTAACCTACGGGTAAACTTAAAACATCTTAGAAATACTATTTGGTATGATCGTTGTTTATTTATTTACTAAATTATGACTGTGGTCCTCCAATAAAGAGGTCAAGTTAATTAGCCATTCAAAAATCTACCATGCTCATAAATACAATGAAGGATTCATTGCATTCCTCGATATAATATCCATTTTATTGCCTTTATATTTATAGTAATTTTTTATCTACTGTTATTTTTATTATATTGTTATAGGACCACGATCAAAGTTGATTTGAATATAGAATGGCAAGTCATTGACTCTGATAGAGGAGAAGCAATCACCTTTATTTACTAATTTTTATAATTTCTGGGATGATGGTGACCATCACCGTGATATTTGATGTTGTATACTGTTATAAATATGAAATGTGGAAGCTAACATCAGAGATAAAGAATAAACATTAGGGAACAACGGAATTTTTACGTGGAACAATACTCCCTAAGGAGCAAGATGAAACCACGGAAGAACGCCTCAAAGGGCTAATGTTGCATTCAACTTTTCTCATCTGATACAGGAGGTCTGGAGCTTCTTATATAGCCTCCACAAACTCTCCAAGTCCCACTACTGATAAATATGGGACTAAACATTGGATGTGGTGCATGGATCATAAATTCATCTACTACATAAGTGACGCATACTCCAACATATACGAAATCGAATGGACATTAAATTTCTGTGAATTCTTTTGATGCATGTTTCTAATTTTTTATGCTTCCTATAACATGTTGTCAGTATATTTTTTTCTTTGAGTTTAATGGGGCTGCCGCCTTGGGGTAGCCAACAATGGTTGCCCCCCCCTCCCGCCGTTTTTCAGTGTTTTTTTAACTTTTTTGAAAATATCTCCATATATATTCATCCTTATATCCCTCCTATATGTCATTCGAATTTCGTCAAAAACAGAGACTCCTACGGCCTCCATCGAGATGGTGTCGATTTAAAAAATCCTGTTACCATTAAAAAATGACTGTCTGGATGGAGGCCGTAGGAGTCTCTGTTTCTGACGAAATTCAAACGACATATAGGAGGGATATAGGAATGAATATACATCGCAATATTTTCCAAAAAAAGTAAAAAAAATGCCGAAATGGCGCAGGGGCAGCCCTATTAAACTCTTTTTCTTTTGTGCAATTTCTTGCTCGATCAGTTTCTGTTTGTTCTTGATCTACTACTTCATTTATGTTTTCCAAGATTATATATTTGTCGTGTTAGTCTTTTTTGTTTAGATATGGTCAACGACATCGGATTGATCATGCCAAGTTCTCAAAGTTAGTTGGAACCAAATTAATTAATTGATGTGCATGCATGTGAGGGGGTCCACTTGATCGTATCACTATGATATAAACATGAGATAGTCCTACCCTTTTTTGGTAGGAAAAAGAAATAAGAGAATAGATATCCTTTTATATCTCCAAGTATGAGTTCAAGAAGTATATATAAATATATCTTCAAGGTTCTGCTTCTACACCACCTCCCTCAGTTGGCTCCAGTAACATCATTTAATATTTATATTTGTGTGAAAATATCTTACTTATTCAATTTTTCAAATATTATAATATTTTCTAGGGATTTTTACACGACAGACCTTATAATCTTTGTCAATTACCTCCACGTCCTTTGAAATATCGAAATTCCTCCCTCATCCCTGTAAACTTGCTCCATCTTACCCCCACGAACCCTACCGTTAAATTTACACATCTAGAGTTAACTTCCTTGAGTTAAAAATGAGTTAATCTAACTAAGCTACGATCGGACGGCTAAAATTAATCAAGAAGAAAAAGTAATCTATCCTCCTTTGACCTTCCCTGTGGGCAGCCTCCCCTCCCACTGCACTGCCAGGTTGGGGGAGGGGAGGCACTTCAACCGACGGGTGGCTTCGTAGGGGAGGTGTTGGGGAGGCGCGGGCTTCGGCGGTGGGGGGGGGGGGGACAGACACCGCCGCTGGGGGGCGATGGGGGAGGGGGTGATGGCGATGGGGGTGTCGATAGGGGGGCGATGGGGCGGTGGAGCAGGGGGGCCGATGGGATCGGGGGCTTCAACCGACAGGGGGGGGCTTCGTAGGGGTGGTGACTGGGGGGTCGCAGGGGAGGAGGGGATTGAACCGGCGGGCAGCGGATAGGCTTCGCAGGGGGGAGGCGGCCGCTTGGGGGTGGGGCCTTCGATCGGACGGGACGGGACGAGCGGGGGAGGGGGGCGTAGGGGTGGCGGTCGCAGGGGAGGAGGGGCTTCAACCAACGGGCGAAGGGGCTTCGCAGGGGCGGCGACAGGGATAGCAGGGGCTCCAACCGGCGAGCGGGGGCTTCGCATGGGTGACTGCGGGTCGCAGGGGAGGAGGGGATTCAAGGATTCAACCGACGGCCAGCCCGGGGAGGGGGGGGGGCTTCAACCGGCAGGGGGAGCTTCGTCGAGGAGGAGATGACACCTATAGTAAATTCGATAACTAAAATGGGTATTATGTAAAAGAAGATAACATAATTCGGTTAGTTTTAACAGCTACATGGATGGTGGTTAACCACATGATCTTTAGGGTAAAGGTTAACAAATTTACAGGAGTAAAGGAGGAATACGATGTTTCAAAAACCGTAGAGGTAATTGATAAAGATTATAAGATCTGCCGAGTAAAAATCCCTATTTTCTAATGTTATGATATTTCACCAGTTTCACCGGATCCGACCCTTTTAAGACTCCACTAAGGGGTGTGTTTAAACGAAAACACCCATATGCGTTAAAATTTTTCTTATTTTTTCTCTACAAGTTAGTAATGTCATCTTTCTATTTTTATATTCTTTTACTAGCTCCACTACCCAAGATACGTCCTCTAGTGGATCACCATGTGGTAAGATGTGCCTTTCATATGTCCTCCAGTATAAAATTTCAACATATTTTTTCCTTTCTTTTGCAGCTCAGGTTTGTCCAAAATCCAAGATACTTCGCATTTTATGATGTATGGAAATAGTCAATCTAACTCATGGTGCTATATATTCAAGGTTTTAAAATTCGAACCGAACCGGCCGGTTGAATCAGTTAAACCAAAAATCGAAGGAAAAACGGTCCAACCACACAATTTTTATTTAGAAAATAAAAACCAGTCAGAACTCAGTTGGATCGCTTAAAATCGGTTACACGAGTTGAACCAAATCAACGGTTCAACCATCCATTTTTGACAAAAAAAATAATTTCCAATAAAGTAACAAGAGACAAACTTTTTTGGAAAATAATAATCTAGTCTCATTCTAACCTATAGTATAGTACCATTTTATATTCTCCTTCACATGTGTCAATGACTCATTATCAATTGTGCCTTCTTGCCATATGAGAATTACCCATCTATTCCCACATTGTGTGTAGGTTTGTCCACTTATAACAATAAAAAATGAAGAAGACATTGTCATAATCATACTAGGAGAAGAAATAAATTAACAACACTTGTCATTAATTAGAGTTTAAATTATTTTAAAATTATTGATTTTTTACATCAAATATATGTACTCATATAAATTTTACAAAACATGAATATTATGTCTTTTGAGTTTTTAAAGAATATTTATACCTCTAACTTTTAACCATCTTCATTTGTACCCCTATATTTTCTTAAATATATTTGTATAAAATGGGAGCACAAATGTACTGATAAAAGGTCACTACTATTGATTTTATAAAACTAGAGAGGACACATGCAATTGTATTAAAAATAGGGGTATAAGTGTTATTAAAAAAACTTTGAAGGGCAAAAGAAAACGAATCCTCGAAAGATATGATATAGCATTTTTCTATTTATTTGTATGATATACCGGTCTAACTCAGTTCGACACGGTTGAACCGTACGAACCAAACCAACAGTACAATGATTATGTCGTTTCCGGATTTTTTAAATTGCTGACGTCATCACCGGTTCGACCAGTCGGTTCTTTTGGTCCGATCATAAAAATCAATGACCGATATATGCCCGGTTTGATGTACATTTCGATTTTTAAAACCTTTATTTTCAGGACTGTGATTGTACAAAGACATATGCAACTATCTATCCCTATGTGGTAGGTGGGGTTCACTACGTTCTCCAAACGGAGCATTATGTTTTCTCAGGTCCAACATGGGATTGTTCTGTGAGTCCAAACATATGCACTCTTCTTGGAGGAAAGACTGGAGTGTCTAAGAATTCTAAAATTTGACATCGAAGCCGAGCGTATCATTAAGCTTCCTAATGGAACTACCAAGGTAGGTGCCTTGCACTTCCTTGTATAATGTGTCATTCAATATTCACGTTCTTCTTTTAACAAATTTTTTTGGTAAGTAAGATTTGTATTTCATTAATCCAAAAAATGGACCATTACAGGTGACTACCGGTCCAGCTTAGCTAAGACCAAAAAAAGGCGGCCCCAAAAAATACAGAAAAGCATGACTGTATATTGTTTGTATACGCAAAAACAAGGTTAAAAAACTTCCAGAGAGACAATCACCGCGTCAGATCATAGTCTTGTATGAGTTCTGTGGCGATCTCCACAGGAGTGTGCTGGGAGCTAGAGGACCACCTATTGTTTCTTTCCTCCCAAAGAATGGAGATCATCATAGCAAGGAGAAGTGACGTTCGACCATTTTCGAGTAGTAGCAGCTAAAGAACATGTGTTCATGGGTCTCCTGATCCTGGAGACAGAGGTAGCAGGATGAAGCGGGGCAGATAGCAAACCTGACAAGGCGATCGGTGGTGGGGAGACGCCCAAGAACCGCTCTGTAAGCGGAGAAGGACATCCACGATGGGATGCCCTTACCCCAAACGCACGGAGCCCAAGTCTGGAGGGGGGCCGAGGTCCGGATCTTCTAACAATTATTGTTTTCCAATGCTTGGGGACACAGTATAACAATGGACATGAATCGCGAGGATCTGTTGGAGCAATTACCTGCCTTACAATAGCTTCTTTTCCGGCTCATAGCATGCCAAGTAGGGATTGATTTGCCATTCCTTCCAAATTATACGAAGAAAAGATGTCTGTTTGTTTTGCTATTACGATCTGAAGAAGCTGCTTCCAACATTTATCTCATCTAGTATGCACGTACAACATTGTCATCCCCACTTTCCACATCAAATTCCCCCTGCCCGAGACCTTCACCACTTTGGAGGTTTTAATTCTTATACTCTACACATCTACATGCATACAAAGCCATAAGAAATCTCATGCACCGTCAAGTTAATCATTTAGTCAATCGCAGTTGCAAAAGCGAGTTTATACATACTGTTTGTAAATGTAGGAAACAAGCAATCCATTAAAGAATGCTCTGCTCTCGGACATGTGCATCAGCACGTATGCGGCACCGACGTACCTCCCCATGCACCATTTCAAAGATCGAAGCTTGTCCATTGCTTCCTGAAGGTCTTTTTCAAAGAAAGTATGGACAATGAATTCTCCAATACTTTCTATACGATCCCATGAACGATATGCTCCCCGTGCACCTCAACCCATATATAATTTCAGTCGAAGCAACATACGATTGGATATTATTTCTTTTCGTTTTACATTATATCCATTTTTGAAATCCTTCAGGGGCTGCTTCTTCTAAGGGGACAACAAATGGCAGCGAGGAGACTTTCTACAATCTCGATCTAAAAGATTGAGGGAATTAAAGACTGAGGTTTTGTTGAACTCGAAGCTGCATCATCGGAAATGTTGCATTGAAAAGGGTGGTTGAGTCCATTGCAAACAAAGATGTCCGTGTCCCATTCAAAGATAGCAAGTAAACAATATTCCCGCATGTAAATTTTATTATCATAGACCCTTGATCTTTTTTCAACCAGAAATTTGTTGTATTTTTTTTTGACTATGTAGGTCTCCTTCAACATTTTATGGGCCCAAAGCAATAGGGAAAAATGGGCCCAAATCTTTTATTTGAAGAAGTTTATAAATTTAGAAAATTATATTAAATTTTTATAAGGGTCTATTTTTCCCTATTGCTTTGAGCCCATAAAAGATTCATAAAATTTTACAAAGACCTATATATGTTTATGATCGATTGGATGAGCATCAAACAACAAGTCATGAACTAAAATCATGTCATTGCTGAAATTTACTTTTTAGAAACATGATTGCCATATCTACAAAAATTGAAAAGTAATCAATTTGAAATAACTCGTCGATAGATTGAATTTCTTCATCCGCATCTTTCTCATCAAATGTTTTTTTTCTAATAATACAATGTTTTACAAGATGACTTGGTTCTATATCTGTTTAAATGCAATTTTTTAGCAATTTCTAAACTAGAAGCAAAATCTTCTTCCTTGTACTTAGCAAAAAATGATAAAACATCTCCTACTTGTTTTAAGCTAGAGGCATGCAAATAGATTCATATTGTAATTTTTTGCTCATCATATTCACAGAAAATAAAATGTCATAATGAAACTCTAAATTAAACGCATTAGCTAAACTCAGAGGCTCGGCCTCAATCTTTGATTTTGCATCGTCACAATATTCATATAACTTTAACAAAGCATCTTTAACAAGGCATCGTCACAATACATACCCAACGACTAATTTAATGGTGGCCACCATTTAGGGATGAGCATCGGGATTTGCGGGTCACGCTTGACCTTACCTGGCCCATATATCATTGCGGGATTTAGGCCTAGCAGCAACCCGTTAATGTTTTGGGTTGGGCCAAATCCGGCATGGCCTAATAATGTTCAAGCTCTGGTTGAAAAAGCCCATTTACTTTACTAGATATTTTACTTTTTTATTGGTGAATGATAGTGTGTAATATGAGATATGTATTTGTTTAAAATATAGATTATACCGATGGCGTTTCTTGAGAACTTCTAAAACATATTAAGGCATTGGGTTGAGACATTGAGAAGAATAAAAGATAATAAAAAAATATAACTACATGTTAACATGGGTTAATATGAGACATATTAGAAGTTTACGAGACATTCTAAAAGTTAATGAATGATTTATTTCGTTACATAATGTAAATAACCATTGGATGATAAACGAAGATGATCCCTTCAATTTAAAAGTAACCTAAATCTATTTCTTTCCCAAATTAGCTATCAAAGTCCATTTACGTTGAATAAGGAATGGATGAAACTTAAACATGCATCTCAATTTGTATCCTATTAGACAATTTCCATCAGCACAATGAAAATAGAAGAAAAACTCGAATGTTACTCTGGCCATTCCATTCTAATATATGATCACTAGAAATATATAATAGAGCAGTGTACATTAAAATAATCTAAAATGTCAGCTCAGATTGATCTACATCATTGACACTTCGCTCTTCTTTTCACTTAGATCTCACTGTCACAGTTTTGCATGTCCTCACTTCAATCTCTCCCACTCGCAAATTGCAAGCGAAGGAAAATGGAGCACAACAGAAATGAACATTAATAATCGAAGGCGGAGGTCGGAGTTGTCTGTCAGTTTGTCACCAGTTCCATAAAAGAATTAATGACATTTGAGAATTCCAAAGGACTTTTAGGAATACGAAGGCTTAAAGGGGCAATGCAAATGTAGGACATGTTTAGCCATTTGGATTCTATTCATTGGATTGGTATTTGAAATAAAAAAATAATGAGAATGGTGTCAATGTAAAGATCCACCTCCAAAATTGATGAGCATGGACTATTGCTTCTCTAGACAACCCCTCTTGTTTGGTTACTGGGATGAGATGGGTTGAGGTATTCTCACGTGAATAGGAACTATTTGGATGGTTATGAGGGTTGAGAGATGGTTGGAATAAGGAATGTGAGGTGATGTCACCTTGATTTGTAATGGATTTCCAACCCAGGAATGTAAGGGGGTAAACAAGGTTACCCCGAGGTAACCTGGTAACCAAACAGACCTTTAGGGTGCGTTTGGTACACGAGTTAGAGTGGGTTAAACTGGTAGAAGGTAACCCGTTTTTGTGTTGTGGTATTTAGATAGAGGGTTAAACTGGTGGTGGGGTAGAAGTGGGTTTGTTGTGATATGATTTTATTGAAATTTGAAAAAATGTGCAGTTATTATGATGTGATTATATTGAAGTTTGGAAAATTGAGTAGAAGTGGAGTAGTTTATTATTTTTATATGATGGTATAATATATTATTTTTTAATGAAATTGATGATGAAGAATTGATTTATTTAATTTTTTAAAAAAGATAAAAAAGTGGGGCCCACGTAGGAGTGAGAATGGGCGGGACAAGGGGAGTTTACCCCTCAAACCGAACGACACCTTATGGCTCGTTTGGTAACCGGGGTAACCCGGTTTACCCCTCTTTTTTCTTGGGTTGGAAATCCATCACAAATCATACTAACATCACGTCACATTCTTTATTACAACTCTTTCCAACCCTCATAACCATCCCAAACAACTATTATTCAAATCAGGTTACCCCAACCCACTCCAATCCAGCAACCAAACAGACCCTTAGGGCCCGTTCGGTAGGAGAATAAGCAGGAATAAGGATGGGGAATAAGGGGAATAAGGGTCTATTCTCCGTTCGGCTGGAGGATAAGAATAAGGAGAATAAGGTGAAATAAAGGTAGGTAAGGTGGGATAAAAATAGGAATAAGAGTGAAATAAGATGAAATAATGGGGAATAATCGTAACACGGGGAAGCGTGTTGGAAACTTATTCCCCTTATTCCATTCCCCTTATCCTCCAAACGATAGGGTCGACTCTCTGCACAAGGCCGTCATATCAACCTTCCAATATGGCACGAATGCTAGGTGCATTGTCTGTGTAGCTCACATGGCAAACCTCGGGAAACGACAAACTTTGAGGAGTTGTCTTACATGTTAATCGGGTCAAGATCCCCAGCCATGAACCATTTCATCTACTAGTTGTAAATGGCGGTGAAAGCTATGTGGAGATTTGTTTGCAAGAAGAGGTGAAAGCTATGTGTACATCAAACATCAAAATGATCACGTGATGAAGAAGCAAAGAGGAGATGTCATCAAGCTCAGTTTCTGTGGAGTTTACATGGACTTTTCAATGTATTTTACTATTTATTATGATTTCTCTCCTATGTTTTTGTTCACATGTGAATTAAAGAATCTGGCTTTAGAAAAAGAAACCATTACTCTATCACCATTTCGGGTAAATACAATGAAGACAGTCCTTAAAGAGAAACAATATCAGTCAGAAGAAGTGTCAAAAATAATCATCATCTAGTATCGATGTAGGCGGTCGGAGGAGAGTTGCGCGGACCTGGAGATGAAGGGGAGGAAGTTGATGTAGAAAGAGAGGGCAAGCTAAGTAAATACTCACAATCTTAGGGTTAAACGATTTCCATCTACCTTTAACAGACAAATAGATTGTAGTTAACGACATTGACCATAATGTAAGAGTTAACAAGTCTGTGGGGTTTAGGTGATAATTACGATGTCGATAGGGTCGATAAGGTAATTTACAAAATTTCTAAAGATTCGTAATGTAAAAATCCAACAAACATAACAAGGATTGATCCATTTAACTTTTTCATAATTTTGTATTGGTTGTTGTGGTTTTAGCAATAATCAAAGGAAAATCCAACATATAATCATTGTTATATAACTTCTTGCTAGCAATATCCAACGAATACGACATTCTTTGTGAATTTAAAGAATCAAATATAATTATGCAAACATCATTAGTACTCAGACCTCCTACATAGATCGATACTAGATGATGATTATTTTTGACATTTCATTAGCGATGTGTGTAATGCGATACCATGATAGATAACCCATATCAATATTTTAAAAATATTAAGGCTCGAAGTGGTAAAAGAACCCAAGGAGTGGTCTGATGATAGTGCAGTGTGCCTACACCTTAAAGGACCCGAGTTCGAATCCTCAGACGAATGCTTCAGACAATCAAAATTATCGGACCTACTGTTAAAGAAATAATAGAAGAACTTACTCTCTCAACTGTCTCTCCGAAGCTTCCTTCAAAATCACAATTCAACATTTCTTCCAAGCAATAAAAGGCATGCGCACAATACCCAATTTGGTAATTATCATTACAATCATACTTATGTGAGTTCATAATTTAATATCTCAAAATCTATGTCAAAGTGCATTCTTACTTTTGTGAGTTTGAAAGAAGAAACTGATGTCTTATTTGGTAGGGGTGTTCAATTTTTTCCGGGTCAACTACAACAAAAAAGATCTATAGCGATGTTTTTTTTTGTTAAGAAGGCAACGCATAAAACATCGTGATACAATCTCATGACGAATTTGTAATTCGTTGTAACAGTCGTTGCTATACAAGCCGTTGTTAAATTTGTAGCAACAATCATTATCATTAAGAAATTCAAAATCACAAAGAATAAAAATCGTTGTGAAATTAAATCTTTACAACGTATAAAAACCGTCACCATTTAATTATTTCAACACTTTTTGTGTCACTATATATAACTCATTATTTAACTTTTCTTATGTATATCAAAGTTTTTTTCGTTACTATTTTGGACAATGCCAACGAATAATTAATCATGAAAAATCAAGAATTAATGATACAATAACAATTTAGTTGTTGTTATTTAGATTAATTTAACTATTTTATTTGTCAAATATAATTTTATATTGACTAATAGTTATGTATACCTATGATTTTTTCATTCCTACATCACTCATAAATTCCAACTAAAGAATACAAATTATAAAATCACCTATGGGCAAAAGTCAATCAAATATTAACAAATATCATTTGGAAATATCATAGCATAAAATGTCATCAATAACTATCTTATAATTGTAAGATATCCTCAAAGAATCCAACAAATCATTTGCCACAATAACTTGTAGATGTTCCACTCGATAAATTCATGAACTTGTAATGTTAGAGAAAAAATAATTAGCATAAATCATGTGAGGGTTTTCAAATCACTAGTTAATGGACACTAATATGAAGATATTTTCCATTAAAATGGAACTTTATATGACAAGTTAAAGCAATAAGCATCTTGATTATTATAGAATCTTACTTGAAATTTAGGAGGCAAAGAAGAACCATCTCCCAATAATCGTAAAAAGTAGCTCAACCCATCCTACGAAATTATAAAACCAAACAAGTTGTGGGTTTATTTTGAATTCAAAAAGCTATTATTGATCAATATAAAGAAGACTAATTAGTAGCATATCTTTGAATTCAATGAGTATTCGGCCTAAACAACAAACAATATGATCTAAAATGCTTATATGCATCAATGACAACTACAAAAATTAACAACCTAAAGAAAACATAACAATTACAATCTAAAGTAAATAAACGGTAATTTCTCAACAGCTACAGCTGAGAAATATTTAGTACAATTCTCTGAATTCAGTGGGATCAAATAAACATAAACCGTCTTATTTACTATTTTTGGATCTAAAGAGAAGCAAGAGAAGAAGATAGGGAACCCCAATCTCTTAGACAAGATACAATAAAAGGTAGAGGCTTTGAAGTTTGGGGACCTTGAAGAAGCCATTCTCCAATGGATTTAGAAAAGGTAAGCCCTCAATTTAAGCATTAATTTCCTCGTGCATAAGTTTAGAAGTTAGATCATGCCATTTACTGGCAAGAGAAGTAGGAAGACGGATCTTGAAGAACAATTGTTCAACAAATCAAGCATTGCACATAAGTTAGAGTCCTTAAACTAGACACCAAACTCTTGAGGGATCTCTTGATGTTCTTGTGCTTGGGATGTAAGTTTAAATCCCTTACTTTAATTATTTCTAAATGATATTGCATGCATTTAAGATAGATCTAGAGTTTACTTCATCTTCTATGCCTTTTTCCATTGTCTTTCAACTTAAGTTTGATATCTCATTCATATTTTCAATTATGGACCCACTATCTATAGTAGCGAATTGATTAGTCGGCTCATCCAAGCGATGAATTATTTATCCATTGAGCTACCCCAACAAGCTCTATAATAATTAGTTGACTCATGCGAACAAATCGATGATCATTGTAAGGTGGCACGGTTTTGAGGGAAGTGGACTTACATGCTTTCAAGTAGACTAGAAGCCTCATGAGTCAACTTATGTTCTTTTACAATTCATGGTCTAAGCCACTATTTTCCCTATAGACATGTTACATTATTGTAAAATGGTTGAAGTCCTCCATGAATTTATACCATTAAGTTACATCTATTTACAATTGGTCTTTTTATATTAGTATGGCATGATTGGTCTTTGTAGAATAGGATGACTGACATGATAGAATAAAAAAGTTAGATATACTTACTTGAAAGCCAACTTGTTGAGGGTGATCACAGTTTGACTCTAGCAAGTTCGAAAATCCAATGTCCTGGTAACAGTTCAAAATTCTATTTAATAACAATTTAACGAAGAATGAAAATTCAGAACTTACTTGAGATCATCTCGTATAAGTTTCTTCATTGCCAAATTTCACAGTATGTTTCCCTTCACCATCATTAACCCCTATCACAGATGCACTTGTGTTTTTTGACAACATTGAGAAAAAAACTTGATTTTGCATTTTAAGATCGTTGATTATCCCTTTCATATCATTCATTTGTGATTTCATACCCTACATAATACTCAGAAGTCCTTATTCATAAGCCATAACCTTTTGGTAATCCCAACTTATGGCATCCAAAAACTTCACTACATACTTTAGTTTCTATAGTATCACTGGAAGCTTCAGATTGCAAAGAACGTTCTTCCACTAACCTTTTTGCCATCTCCTATAGAAAAAAAATACTCATGACAATTATACTATAGTCATATAATATAGTAATATACTTCAATTAAATTCTTACCACTTTCTCTCGAGAGATTTCATTGATGCATATGAATGATATGAGAAAAATCCTCAGGCGCATTACGGAAGCGTGAGGATCGCATCGTATGCGATCGGGAGCGATTAATCTCACTAGTCGCTCGATGCAGTCCAAGAACACTTCTTGGATCGTTTATTTTAAACCACAAATAGGTACTAAGGTTACCTTTTGAAGCGCGGTTGTGATCAAGTCTCTAAATCAAGAGACCATCTGTCTCAAGTCCGATCCAACGAAGGAGACACTTGACAACGCAGGGATGAATCGCGTGCTCCTCACAATCCATGTTGATGATCCAAGCGGCGGATCTCCTAATCTCGTCACACGAGATCAAACATCTTCTTCACGAGCGAGACGCACCGAAGGAGATGGAGATCTACGAGTAGATGATCCGGCAGCATAACGACGATGTTGCGTCGATGACGACTCTCACAATGGCTCCATGGTGGACGACCATTATAAGAGAGAGAGAGAGAGAGAGACTTGACGTGTGGAGAAGAGAGAGAGAGAGAGAGCATTCGTTAATTATATCTCTCGAAGAGCGAGGGGTGCCTCTTCTTATATAGGGTTTTGGGAGTCCATTGATCACAATCCATGGACAACACACAATCAATGGTTGAGATTGATTTGTGTTTCTTTAAATGGCTATGATCTTGTTGTAAAAACACAACAATAATTAATTTAATATAATATATCGATAAATCAATATATTTAAATTCAAATCAAATCAACTAATTATCCTTGGAGATAATGAGGAGATAAACCATATCCCCTAAAAAGGGGGGGACGACTACCAACATCTCATGAGATCTCATTATCTCATGAGATCTCATTATCTCATGAGATACCACTATCTCATGATATCTCTAGGAATTACAACAACAATTGTTGTAAATTATTTCACAAAAATGATTCATAATTATCTTATGAAATATTGCAGTCATGCCATTGGAAAAATGTGAATCAAAATCACATCCCAAAACAAAATGTAAATTATATTTTAATTAATCATTCTATGTGAATCCAATTCATGTCAATAATTAACTAACAAATATAAATCACAATATGCTCTCTCTAATATATTATATCATATTTATAATATATATGATTAATATGGATAGTGTTATTTATATTATTCATATCCATGATAGTTTTTCCTATATACTTTATTGGGATCCGTTTTTATGCTATTAGCAATTATGTTGATTCTTCTCCAAACAGGAACCACCTATTTACAAATCTTATTAACCAAGAATTTAATGAGCGGCGCCAAATCTTTCTAATCGTATTTAATCATCTTGTGTCTCTATTCTCATGTGCCAAAATAATATGAATCACATTCACATTATTCACATTTTTGATAATTAAATTACATTTAATTATCTCAAATAACTCTCCTTATAATATGAATCAAATTCATATTATCTATGATAATTAAATCACATTTTACTATCAATTTTCTCGATACTTGGATACATATATCAACAATGAAATTATCCATGAACTCTTTTAAGGATGATGCGCTTTCTCCGTGGATACTTGGAGATAAGCACATGACGATTGTATTGTTCCACATACAGTGACTTGGATATTGAGATCACATCTCAAATCCAGATCTTGCGGATCTCTCGTAAATGCTTGATTAAATCAAGACCGCAAATCTAATCTTCTCATTGTATATGAATCACATTCAGATCAATGTCCAACAATAGGACCAAGATCAGATCACTTCTCTACTGAGAGGAGCCACTAAAATCAAGACCCATTTCATCACTCCCTAGGAATGGAAGCTTCATTGTTATACAATCATTTATGATCACATCACCCTCAAGTATTCCTAATACATGTACATCCTGTGTACTGGAAGACCCAGAATAAACCCAAAGTATAAGATCGATTTTACACTATCTACTTCAGGGTTTCATCAGTAAGTTTTCTCATTCGATCATTGGGAGTTGGTATTGATCATATACTTTCCAAACGTGTATATCATACCCAGGTGTGCTACAAATTCAGTCAAGCTTCCAAAGCGAGATGATCGTGCACGGAATTTGATTCTTCCCAATATCTCATAAGTGAGCTCATGTCTTCCGGTTCAGTAAATGAACTTGTATGATCCCTTTGAGAGATCGTATTGCTCATATGCCCTTGCATGCACACTAGCACGCCGATGTATAGACCTTGGTTAGGTCATCAACCTATTGGTCTGCTAAATGTACATACTCAGACATATAGTAACACATCTGTCTCCGGTCAGAGGATTCGTGCCTATATCGTGACAGTATACGACATAGGATTTTGGTTATCTCGATCTCGTTAAGTCAACTCTTTGAGATAACTAATCGGACACCTCCAAATCTCTAATCTTATACAGAGGACCCGCATCAAGAGGTCGGTCAGATATCAACCTATGTGAGAAAAAGATTGCCATCTCCTACTCAGGCAGGAGATCATCTCTTAACAATCATTTGACGATGCTTGATGAGTCCTCAATCTAACTCTTTAGATATTCATCCAAGCACCAACCTCTATGATTCAATAATTGAATCAACAGTTGTATGATCATTAAGATGGACATGGTACATAAACCTAATTGTACTAAGAGACCTATTATGAAAATTAGTTATTCTTCATTTCAAATTGAGTGAATTGCAATAACAATTATTGTACAATGGCTCGTCGTGGGCTCGCATGTCCAACAATCTCCCACTAGTCCGAAGAGCCATTAATGGGCTAATTATTTAAACCCACACTCATGTGACAATCATAGTCTTTAATATAGCCAGATAAGCTGATCAATCACTCTGTTCCCAAGAGACTATGCCAAGTCCTTTTACGACACTTGCATATCCCTCAGTAACAGTGCTCGCATCCAATGCGAATGTTGCATTTTATGCAACCAATACTCAATATTGAGGTAGTCATAATGTCTTTGACACTACAACTCAACAATCATTATAACCAGTGTGTAATTTCAATTATCCTTCTCAGAATACCCTTATTCTCAGATATCTCAATCTCTTAAGGTATCTGCAGTTAAGACCTTTGAGATCACTATCTATAAAGTCTTAGGTTCTTGATGATGGGACTTTGAGATCATTATCTCTAAGTCTTGCCATTTTTGAAGATATTATTTTATTACTGCAACTAGGTATTTTTATCTCTATAGTAGGATTAACAACAGTTTACTACTCCCACTGCATGGCAGACATCTGGCTTTTCGTACATATCTAGAACATACCAGGCTTCTAGCAACCAATGCACAAGGGCTAGCAGTTTTAGCATCATCAACACTTGATATGCTATCCCTTCAGATTGGTCAGTACCAAATCTTAAGGGAAAGGAGCCTTCCTTGGATAAAATATATCCAGATTGTACCAATAATGTGACAATCACAAATCTCTCTCTTCTCTTTGCTTCTGAACAACTTCAGAACTAAGATCTATGAGGTATCCTTGAGATCATATCTCAAGGTATGAAATAGTCAGATCATAAAACACTTGTTATCATCCTTATATCATTCTATATGATTAAGATATTATCTACATTTAGCACGATGAACACATTGTTACTCCCACTAAGCTTCACATGGTTCATCAAGATTCTATTTGAAATCATAACATTTATAATTTCATCAAACCTTATGTTCCAACTACAAGAAGCTTATTTGAGTCCATAGATGGAGTTATTCAACTTGCACACCTTGCTTTCCTCAACCATGAAGCCCTGGGGCTGCTACTTATGAATATCCTCAGAGAGGTATTCATAGAGGAATGCAATCTTGACTTCCATCTCGAAGATGTCAAAGTCAACTTGTGTATCTATAGTTAGCAATATTGTGATGGGTTTAAGCGTGGTCACTGAAGAAGAAGTCTCATCACACTGTCTTATCTTCGTGTGTATCTTGTGGATACGAGCCGTGCTTTGAAGGTCTTTACCCTTTCATCAGGTTCCCTATTTCTCTTGAAGATCCATTTACATCTTAATGGGTCTTACCCTTATAGGTGGATCCTCGAGGGTCCATATACAACACTTGTATATGAAGTCTACGTTTAGACTATACTGCTAACATCCATCTCTCCATGTCATGATCTTCAGAAGCTTCATCACATGAACTTAGATCATTGTCAGATTTATCTGGCACATGAAATTCATCTTCAAACTCATTTGAGGAGGTATTAGTGTTTCATCTTTAGTTGTCCTTTTAGTTTCCGACTTAAGGAGCCTCATTATCTTCTCAAGATTTAATGAGTTTCTTCACTTTATTTTCATCTTGATTCTCAAGAGAGTCATCCTCTAAGAATCATATCCTTAGAGATGAGATCTTTTAAGAATCTCAAGGTCCTAAAGAAGGTATCCAATACCATCCTTTATTTTCTTAATGAAGTAGCACTCTCTAATGCTAGATTCCAGCTTACTTGCATGGAACCTTATGAAGGATATGGGATTATCCATAAGCGCATCACGGAAGCGTGATCGTCGTATCGGATACGACGAAAAACGACTAGTCGTACTAGTTGTTCGGTGCAACAGAATTTAAAAAAATTTCGTATGATGAAACCACATGATCCAAGAACACTTCTTGAATCGTTTCATCTATAACCACAACAAGTATAATGCAATACCTCTTGAAGCGTGGTTGATCGAGTCTCTAAGAGAAGAGACCTCCTGTCTCAAGTCCGATCGTCGGTGAGACCGCTTGCGAGCGCGGGGATGAACCGCGTTGTCCTCGCAATCCAAGAAGTTGATCCAAGCGTGGTTGCTCCTGATCTCGTCGCACGAGATCGAATGTCTCCTTCGTGAGTGTAGCACTCCAATAAGACGGAGAACCGAAGAACGTCGAAGCGGCGGCGCGGTGGTGAGAGCGTCAGCGAATCTCTCCTCTAGAGTATGGTGGCCGGCCACCAAAATTAGAGGGAGAGAGGGCTGTCGTGTATGAAGAAAGAGAGAGAGAGCTCCAATATTATTTGTCAAGAGAGAGCATGGTATGCCTCTCTATTTATAGGGTTTTGGGATCCATGGATCTCAATCCATGTGACATATAAAATCAATGGATGAGATTGATTTATGTCAATCCAATGGTCAAGATTGTTGTTGGTAAAACCAACAAATTTGTGATCTAATTTAGATTAAAATATATTTGACAAATCAAATATAAATCAATCCTAAATTATATCAACAAATAAGGAGAGAGAATACAAAGGAGATCAAGCCTCCCATTGAAATCGGGTGGACGGCCACCCATTCCATATAGGAATTGGGTGCCGCCCATCCTCTTCCTAAATGGGGCTATCTCATGGATTTCCATGAGATTGCATATCTCCTTGAATTTCTCTACTATTTATTTCCAACAATTTTTGTTGGGATTTTATTCTCAAAAATAATTCACAATTATATTTGAGAATATTGCAATCTTGCCATTGAAAAATTGTGAATCATATTCACAACCCAAAACAACATATAATTTACATTGTCAATTAATTACACAATGTGTATCCAATACACATAATAATTAATCAACACATATAAATTATAATTAGCTCTCTCTAATACATTATAAATCATATTTATAATATATTATGAATAATTGGATATTTCTATCCACATTATTCTTATCCATAATAATTAAATCACATTTAATTACGTTGGATAATTTCTTCACACATCAATATGATTAAATCACATTTAATCATCATTTCTTCATTGCTTAGATCTTATAGAATTATTCTCGAACCCTTCAAGAATAATGCAATCTTTCCACAGATACTTGGAGATAAGGACAGGGCGATTGTATTGTTCCACGTATAGTGACATGGATATTGAGATCATATCTCAAATCTAGATCGCGGGCCTCCCATAGATGCTTGATTAAATTAAGACAGTAAATCTAATCTTCTCATTGTATCTGAATCACATTCAGATCAAAGTCCAACACCTGAACCAAGATCAGATCACTTCTTTACCGAGAGGAGTCACTAAAATCCAGACCCGTTTCATCACTCCCTAGGAATGGAAGCGTCATGGTCATACAATCGTTTATGATCACATCACCCTCAGGTATTCCCAATACCTGTACATCCAGCATACTGGAAGACCCAGAATAAACCAGAAGTATTAGATCAACTTTATACTGTCTACTTCATGGTTTTATCAGTAAGTTTCTCATTCGATCATTGGGAGTCGGTATCGATCATATACTTTCCAAAACATATATCATACCTTAGGTCTTGATCATATACTTTCCAAAAGTATATATCAAACCTATAAATTCAGTCAAGCTTCCAAAGCGAGACGACCATGCGCATGGAATTTTATTCTTCCCAATATCTCATGAGTGAGCTCATGTCTTCCGGTTCAGTAACTGAACCTGTATGATCCCTTTGAGAGATCGTATTACTCATATGCCCTTATATGCACACCAGCGCGCCAGTGTATAGACCTTGGTTAGGTCATCAACCTATTGGTCTGCCAAATGTACATACTCAGACATATAGTAACACATCTGTCTCCGGTCAGAGGATGCGTGCCTGTATCGTGACAACATACGATATAGGACTTTGGTTATCTCGATCTCGTTAAGTCAACTCTTTGACCTAACTAATCTGACACCTCCGAATCTCTATTCCTATGCAGAGGACCTGTACCAAGAGGTCGGTCAGATATCAGCCTAAAGAGATAAGGATTGCCATCTCCTACTCAGGCTGGAGATCATCTCTTAACAATCATTTGACGGTGCTTGATGAGTCCTCAATCTAACTCTTTAGATATTCATCCAAGCACCAGCCTCCATTTTTCAATAGTTGAATCAACAACTGTATGATTATTAAGATGGCCATGGTACATAACCCTAATTGTACTAAGGGACCTATTATGCAAATTATTCATTCTTCATTTCAGATTAGAGAATGATATATGCAATAACATTTATTGCATATTGGCTCGCCGTGGGCTCACATTTCCAATAATCTCTCACTAGCCCAAAGAGCCATTAATGGGCTAATCATTTAAACCAGCACTCATGTGACAATCATAGGCTATTTAGAAAATAGCTAGGTAAGCTGATCAATCACTCTGTTCTCGCAAGACTACGCCAAGTCCTTTTACGACACTTGCATATCCCCAGTAACAGTGCTCGCATCTGTGCGAATGTTGCATCTTATGCAACTAATACTCAATCTTGTTAGTTATAGTGTCCTTGACACTACAGCTTAGCAATTATCATAACCAGCATTTTCATAATCCTTATCAGAATACCCTTATTCCTGGAGATCTCTATCTCCTAAGGTATCTACAGTTAAGACCTTTTAGATCGCTATCTATAAAGTCTTAAACTTTTGAAGATAAGACATTTGAGATCACTATCTCAAAATCTTGTCATCTATGAAGATTTTGTTATTACTGCAACCAAGTGTTTTATTTCCATAGTAGGATTAGTAACAATTTACTACTCCCACTGCATGGCAGCTATCTAGCTTTTGTACACATCTAGTACACACCCGACTTCTCAGAACTGATGCCCAAGGGCAAGTATTTCTAGCATTTACTTCCTCAACTCTTTGAGGTGTTGTCCCTTTAGATATGTCAGTACCATATCTTAAGGGATGGAGGCCATTCTTGGAATTTTCCATAAAATGGAATATGTTCAAGATGTACTATTAATGTGACAGTCCCAATACCCTCTTCTCTTTGCTCTTGAACAACTTTAGAACTAAGATCTAAGAGGTATCCTTGAGATCATATCTCAAGTTATGGAACATTCAGATAATAAAACACTTATTATTATCCTTATATCATTTTAAATGATTAGGATATCATCTACATTTAGCATGATGAACACAAAGGCACTCCCACTAAGCTTCACATGGCTCATCAAGATTTTATCTGAAATCATAACAATTATAATTCCATCAAATCTTATGGTCCAACTTCAAGAAGCTTATTTGAGTCCATAGATGGATTCCTTAGGTTGCACACCTTGCTTTCCTCAACCATGAAGCCCTGGGGCTACTTCATGTGAATATCCTCAAACAGGTATTCGTAGAGGAATGCAATATTGACTTACATCTTGAAGATGCAATAGTCAAGTTGTGTAGCTAAGGTTAGCAATATTCTGATGGTTTTAAGCATGGTCACCGAAGAGCAAGTCTCATCGCAAGCAATGTCCTCTCTTCCAGTGTGTAGCTCATGGCTACGAACCGTGTTTTGAAGATCTCTACCTTCTCATCAGGTTCCCTTTCTCTTGAAGATCCATTTACACCTTTACAGGTCTTACCCATATAGGTGGATCCTCGAGGGTCCATATACAACACTTGTATATGAAGTCTACATTAGACTTTTATTGCTAACATCTATCTATCCATGCTATAATCTTCAGAAGCTTCATCACATGAAGTTCGATCATTGTCAGATTTCTCTGACACATGGAATCCATCCTTAAACTCATTTGAAGAGGTATTAGTGTTTCATCTTTAATTGTCCTTTTAGTTTCTAATTTCAGGAGCCTTATTATCTTTTCAAGATTAAATGAGTTCCTACACTTCATTTTCATCTTGATTCTCAAGAATCTCAACCTTTAAGAATCACATTCTCAGAGATGAGATATTTTAAGAATCTCAAGATCATAAAGTAGGTATCCAATACCATCCTTTATTTTCCTAATGAAGCAACACTCTCAAGTGCAAGATTCCATCTTGCATGGAACCTTATTAAGGATATACATTGTAGTCTCCACTACACATATATACCTGGAAACTAAGGGATAATTATGCTAAAATCCATCATTGATAAGATCATGTCACACATGATCCAATTGTATCTCCCTATAAGTCTATTCAGTTAAGGTGTGTTAGGAGGATTGAGATAGAAATGATATTCATATCTCCATAAGGTATCTTTTGAATTCATCTAATAGGTACAGGCTACCTAGATCATATGAAATTCATTTTATCTTCCTTCAAACTTTGGTTGTAAACCAAAATAATGAAATCTTTGAACATTTCAAATGTTTCTTTAGATGAAGAGAAGGAATCTCATATCATACATAATCATCAATAGGTATCATATATCCATAATGTTTACCATGATATAGATGATCCGCATACATCAATATGTATGAGATCATGAATACCTTGACATCTCACACCTTTCTCTAAGAAGGGTGTATTGGACATTTTTACTTTGAATACAATATTCATAAGTATGTAAGTTTTGAAATTTTAGACATTCTAAAGTTTCATCTCTTACTAGTCTATTGATCAAATCAATAGACAAATGTCCAAGGCTTGATGCTAGATCATTGTCAAATGATCTTCATCCTCCTATTTATCTTAAGGTTCAACTTCAACATTTAGAAATGTTAATGAACCATTCATTAATTTTCTAATTTAATGGAGTCCACTAGATTTTAGATTACTTTCTGAAATATCTGTATCATAACTCTTTATGATAGGTCCATTCCAGAATTCATGTTTATTTCCAACATTTAGAAACAAACAATGAGTGTATTCTAATGTCTAGGTCATAGAGACATTCTCTAAGACTAAGGGCTCTCCCACTGAAATTATGAAGTCTAGTGATCCAATGGAAATTGTTGCAACAATTGCATCAATGTCCATATGGATAACTATAAACCTTAAGATCAAAATTTTCCAATCTTTTAAAACATATGCAACCCATTGCAAGCGTTGTAGAAGATTGAGATACAATTACAAGACTTTGTCTTATTCAATAAGCAAGTCAATATCAATGATTTATGTAGATTATTCTGATGCTCTATCCGATTCCTTCTTTAAGGATTCTAGACAGACTTGATAGTCATACTATCAACACATTAACATATTGCAGTATTGGCATTCATCAAACTCTTTGGATGTCATAGGGAAGTCACAAAGGTACAGTCAACTCTTTGACTATACTTCCTACTTGGGTCCAACCCATGCTTCCATTGCGCTCCCTTTATCTACGAGCAACCATTTCTTAAGACTAAGGATTTCTTACATTAAATTCAAAAGAATTCAAAGTAAGATCATTTCAACATTTATACATGCTTCATTAAATTCATACAATATGAATATTATAAAGCTTCATGAATGACTAGTGTATAGACAGTAGAATGATGACACTCATCATCTACATCCATCTAAACTCTTAAAACATAGGTTCAGGTAGGTACTCAAACAATTTGAATACATCATCTCTTATAGAGCCATCATTTTGCATGATGCAGTGAACCATCTCATTCATGATAAATGTCAAGAGAACATATTATGCCAGAATATCTTCATTAATTTTATAAGGATTATTTGACAATTGCGATCATCATCGACATGTCACTTCCAAAGTACACTCGATGAAAGATCAAGACTATAGAGACATACAAACCCTAGGGTTGTAGTCCTATTATCCATTTAATTGTCATTCCTCATTATTATGAGGAAACTTGCACATTGCAACCACATACATTATGTGTAAAACTGCAAGTGCAATATCTGGATCATGAGATCAATCCATGATATTTTATTGGTTATCATTGAGTATAACATTGAGTGGGTTTAATGAAGGATTATCTTAAATAAGAAATTTGCATAAGTGTATATATATATACACATATTTTACTTTGATTTAGGCATTTTTGTATCAAAGTTGTCTTGCCATGTCAACACTGAAAGTTCATTCCCTTAATCACTTTCAATGTAAGAGATATACTTACCATTATATCTAAGCAAGATCTGGGATGTTCTTCCTTATCTTTGTTGCATCCCAATAATATGAGAACCTACAACTCCGATAAAAATAAGCGGGAACACATTCCGCCTTGCAAGTCCAACTTGCATCTCCCAATTCGGTCTTTAACACCCGGGCCCACCATCCCTAAGGCAATGTTGACCTGTCATTAATTGAACCAACCGTCAACAGGAATACAACTCGCTATGCGCAATCCAATATCGCCCCAATAATATGAGGACCCGATATTGGGGTCACTACGCATATGTCCTTACTCTTTCGAGAAGCGAAGAGCCCGATCCAGATGCGCTTGCATACAGGAGCTGTCACTTCAGACATGCATCTCCCACATACAATCCCTGGCGACGGAACCCTCCGCCTTGACGGGAGACCATGGATGTCACTTATGTGATCCTCCATATTATATTCAAATTTTAATTAATCACTATGAATCATATTCATTATGATTAATTCTTCCAAGGGAATAACATCTCTATTCATAATAGAGTGTTTTAATTTTAATTGGATTCCAATCAATCTAATCATATTAAATTAATGATCCAATTAATATCCAACAAATATTTTATTCTTACTTGAATTATGGTATTATCCCAAATACATATTATTTCGAATTTTAATAATTAGAAATACATTATGATTTCTTAAGCATTATACTAACCCTCCCCGCTGTCATGGCCAGTACCGACGAGAGTGGGACGGACCACATACGTTGCAACCCGCAACCCCAATGCTCTCGGACTAGACACCATATCCACCTCGGGAAAGGATAATGCAAAATAAATCACTTTGTACTTGAGATGATCATCGGTTCTTCAACCGAAATTATACCATATAATAATAATCAAAACATTTTTTATTAACATTATAATGAGATTTGCTAAACAAATCCCAAGTCCTATTCAAGCAACATGTTTGTTGGAATGTTGATCATGTAGATTGTGTAACCAATTAGTGATCTAATCAATTATTGGTTAAGGCAATGTCATTTAAGGGAATAATTATCATCAAATATTTCACAAATATTTATGCACAATTATTCTAGAAAATTAAACAATTTAATTTCACTAACTGATTAAATGACAATCACTATTCAAGCATCAACTTTGATTATTGTGTTTCCAATTAAGTTTTAGATCAAATCTAATCAATTAATTGGTTGAGGCCAAGTCAATTATGTAAATAATCATCTTCCAATATTTCACAAATATTTTTCATTATTATTTCACGAAATTAACAATTAATTTCACTAATTGACAATCACTTGGTTCTAGATTAGGACTGTAATTTCAGTAGTGACCCCTACTCACTAAAATTAACATATCTCAATCAATTTAAATCCAAATTAGACAAAATCAATTTTCAAAGATTTCTAACCTGATTTAGGACAGAAGCCAAGTGATGTTTCACTCATTTCGAGGCAGATGATAACAGTAATTAACTCTTTAATCATGTTAAGATCTACTGTTCCCACAACAGTGCATACATGTTCATTAAAACAATCATATCTAGAGCATACGAAATCCGATTTACGTAAACTCAGATCCTATGGTTTCCTTATTTAATGGAGAACAAAATACAAGTAAATAATTCGTGCTTAAACAATTTAAACAAGGACTAAATTATTTACTAAACAGATCTGCGAAATCAAATGCGATAACAAACTTTCGCGACCTAAACGAACCCAAGTCGTCCTCGGTTTTCGAATCATATTCAAGACCGTCGACCTGGGGCTCTGATACCACTTCAACGATATGGGATTATCCATAAGTGTATCACGAAAGCGTGATCGTCGTATCGGATGCGACGATCAACGACTAGTCGTACTAGTTGTTCGGTGCAGCGGAATTTAAAAAATTTTCGTATGATGAAACCACATGATCCAAGAACACTTCTTGAATCGTTTCATCTATAACCACAACAAGTATAATGCAATACCTCTTGAAGCGAGGTTGATCAAGTCTCTAAGAGAAGAGACCTCCTGTCTCAAGTCCGATCGTCGGTGAGACCGCTTGCGAGTGTGGGGATGAACCGCGTTGTCCTCGCAATCCAAGAAGTTGATCCAAGCGTGGTTGCTCCTGATCTCGTCGCACGAGATCGAACGTCTCCTTCGTGAGTGTAGCACTCCAAGAAGACGGAGAACCGAAGAACGTCGAAGCGGCGGCGTGGTGGCGAGAGCGTCGATGAATTTCTCCTCTAGGGTATGGTGGACGACCACCAAAATTAGAGGGAGAGAGGGCTGTCGTGTATGAAGAAAGAGAGAGAGCTCCAATATTATTTGTCAAGAGAGAGCATGGTATGCCTCTCTATTTATATGTTTTTGGGATCCATGGATCTTAATCCATGTGACATATAAAATCAATGGAAGAGATTGATTTATGTCAATCCAATGGTCAAGATTGTTGTTGGTAAAACCAACAAATTTGTGATCTAATTTAGATTAAAATATATTTGACCAAATCAAATATAAATCAATCCTAAATTATATCAACAAATAAGGAGAGAGAATACAAAGGAGATCAAGCCTCCCATTGAAATAGGGTGGACAACCACCCCTTCCATATAGGAATTGGGTGCCGCCCATCCTCTTCCTAAATGGGGCTATCATGGATTTCCATGAGATTGCATATATCCTTGAATTTCTCTACTATTTATTTCCAACAACTTTTGTTGGGATTTTATTCTCAAAAATAATTCACAATTATATTTGAGAATATTGCAATCTTGCCATTGAAAAATTGTGAATCATATTCACAACCCAAAACAATATATAATTTACATTGTCAATTAATTACACAATGTGTATCCAATACACATAATAATTAATCAACACATATAAATTATAATTAGCTCTCTCTAATACATTATAAATCATATTTATAATATATTATGAATAATTGGATATTTCTATCCACATTATTCTTATCCATAATAATTAAATCACATTTAATTACATTGGATAATTTCTTCACACATCAATATAGTTAAATCACATCTAATCATCATTTCTTCATTGCTTAGATCTTATGGAATTATTCTCGAACCCTTCAAGAATAATGCGATCTTTCCGCATATACTTGG
Organism: Ottelia alismoides; assembly: GCA_037367405.1. Classification (NCBI taxonomy): domain Eukaryota; kingdom Viridiplantae; phylum Streptophyta; class Magnoliopsida; order Alismatales; family Hydrocharitaceae; genus Ottelia; species Ottelia alismoides. The sequence goes on from JAZKJV010003121.1 coordinate 487,652, forward strand.
AGATAAGGACAGGGCGATTGTATTGTTCCACGTATAGTGACATGGATATTGAGATCATATCTCAAATCCAGATCGCGGGCCTCCCATAGATGCTTGATTAAATCAAGACCGTAAATCTAATCTTCTCATTGTATCTGAATCACATTCAGATCAATGTCCAACATCTGGACCAAGATGAGATCACTTATCTACCGAGAAGAGTCACTAAAATCCAGACCCGTTTCATCACTCCCTAGGAATGGAAGCGTCATGGTTATACAATCGTTTATGATCACATCACCCTCAGGTATTCCTAATACATGTACATCCTGCATACTGGAAGATCCAAAATAAACCAGAAGTATTAGATCAACTTTACATTGTCTACTTCATGGTTTTATCAGTAAGTTTCTCATTCGATCATTGGGAGTCGGTATCGATCATTTACTTTCCAAAAACATATATCATACCTTAGGTCTTGATCATATACTTTCCAAAAGTATATATCAAACCTATAAATTCAGTCAAGCTTCCAAAGCGAGACGACCATGTACATGGAATTTTATTCTTCCCAATATCTCATGAGTGAGCTCATGTCTTCCGGTTCAGTAACTGAACCTGTATGATCCCTTTGAGAGATCGTATTACTCATATGCCCTTATATGCACACCAGTGCGCCAGTGTATAGACCTTGGTTAGGTCATCAATCTATTAGTCTGCCAAATGTACGTACTCAGACATATAATAACACATCTGTCTCCGGTCAGAGGATGCGTGCCTTTATCGTGACAGCATACGATATAGGACTTTGGTTATCTCGATCTCGTTAAGTCAACTCTTTGACCTAACTAATCTGACACCTCCGAATCTCTATTCCTATGCAGAGGACCTGCATCAAGAGGTCGGTCTGATATCAGCCTAAAGAGATAAGGATTGCCATCTCCAACTCAGGCTAGAGATCATCTCTTAACAATCATTTGACGGTGCTTGATGAGTCCTCAATCTAACTCTTGAGATATTCATCCAAGCACCGGCCTCCATGATTCAATAGTTGAATCAACAGCTGTATGATTATTAAGATGGTCATGGTACATAACCCTAATTGTACTAAGGGACCTATTATGCAAATTCTTCATTTCAGATCAGGGAATGATATATGCAATAACATTTATTGCATAATGGCTCACCGTGGGCTCGCATTTCCAACACCTTATTAAGGATATATATTGTAGTCTCTACTACATATAAACCTTGGAAACTAAGATATAACTATGCTAAGATTAATCATTTATCAAATCATGTCACACATGATCTAATTGTATCACCCTACAACTCTATCGAGTTTAGGTGTATTAGGAGAAGTGAGATAGGGATGATATCCCTATCTCCATAAGGTATTCTTTGAATTCATCTAATAGATACTTGCTACCTAGGTTAGATCAAATTCATTTCATCTTCCTTCAAACTTTGATTCCAAACCAAAATTTTGAAGTCTTTGAACATTTCAAAGCTTTCTAAGGTGAAATGAAGGAATCTTATGTCACAAATAATCATCGAATGATATCACATATCATCAATATTTATTATAATACAGATGATCCATATACATCAATATGTATAAGATTTGAATACCTTGGCATCTTACACTATTCCCAGATAAAAGTGTATTGGACATATTTACTTAGAATACAATATTCACAAGTATGCAAGAGTAGAACCTTTAGACAATCTAAAGTTCAATATCTCACTAGTTTATCGATCATATCAATAGACATATTTCTAAGAATCGATGCCAGATCATTGTCAAATGATCTTTATCCTCCTATTGATCTTATTAAGGTTTTATTTTCAATATTAGAAATGTTAATGAACCTTTCATTAACATTCTAATTTAGTAGAGTCCACTATCATAACTCTTTATGATAGGTCTATTCCAGAGTACATGTTCATCTCCAATAATGAATGTATTCTAATGTCTAGGTCATAGAGACATTCTCTAAGACCAAGGACTCTCCCACTGAAAATATGAAGTCTATCTATCCAACAGAAATTGTTGCAACAATTGCATCAACTATGTGTGGATGGCTATTAGTACTTAAGATCAAGTTTCTAGTCTTCTAAAACATATGCAACCAATTGCAAGTGTTATTAGAAGAATGAGATACAATTAGTAGACTTTTAATATTATCAAATAAGAAAGTTAATTTCAATGATTTTATGTAGATTATTTCGATGCACTATCTGAGTCCTTCTCTAAGGATCCTAGATAGACTAGATAGTCATACTATCAATACATCGGCTTATTGTGGTATTGGCATTCATCCAACTCTTTGGATGTCATATGCATAGAAATCGTAGAAGTACAATCAACTCTTTGACTTTCCTTCTTACTTGGGCCCGATCCATGCTTCCACTGCGCCCCCTTCATCTATAAACAACCATTGCTTAAAATAAAGGATCTCTTATGTTGAATTCAAAAGGATTTCAAAATGAGAGATTTAAACATTTATATATGCTTCATTTAATTCATACAATACTATTATTATGAAGCTTCATGAATGACTTGAGTATAGACAGTAGAATGATGACACTCATCATATCTACATATATCTTAACTCCTAAAGACTTAGGTTCAGGTAGGTATTCAAACATTTTGAATACATCATCTCTTTCGAGCTACCATTCTGCATGATGCAGAGAACCATGTCATTCATAATTAAATGTCTAGATCACATATGTATGCCAAAACATCTTCTTTGATTTTATAAGGATTAATTTGACAATTACGATCATCATCGACATGTCACTTCCAAAGTACATTCGATGAAAGATCAAGACTATAGAGACATATGAACCCTAAGATGATGTCTTATTGTCTTATTTAATTGTCATTCCTCATTATATTGAGGAAACTTGCATATTTCAACCACATACAATATGTGTCCAACTGCAAGTCCAATATCTTGATCATGGATCCAATCCATGATAATTTACTGGTTATAATTGAGTATAAAATTGAGTGGGTTTAATGAAGGATTATCTGAAATAAGAAATTTGCATAAGTGTATATATTACATATATATATATATATATATTACTTTGATTTAGGAATTGTATACCAAAGTTGTCTTGCCTTGTCAACATTGAAAGTTCATTCCCTTAATCACTTTCAATGTAAGAGATATTCTTACCATTATATCTCTAGCAAGATCTGGGATCTCCTTTCCTATCTTTGTTGCATCCCAATAATATGATAAACTACAACTCATATAAAAAGAAGCGGGAACTCATTCCTCCTTGCAAGTCCAATGCATTTCCCAATTCTCTCTTTAACAACCGAGCCCACCACCCCTAAGGTGATGTTGACCCGTTGTTAATTGAACAAACCGTAAACATGAATAATACTCGCTATGCGCAATCCAATATCGCCCCAATAATATGAGAAATCGATATCGGGGTCACTACGCATACGGCCTTACTCTTTTGAGAAACAAAGAGCACGATCCAGATGCACTTGCATGCAGGAGCTGTCACTTCGGACAGGTGTCTCCTACATACAATCACTGGCGACGGAACCCTTCGCCTTGACGAGAGACCATAGATGTCACTTATGTGATCATCCACCTCATATTCAAATTTAATTAATTATCATGAATAACATTCATATGATTAATTATTCCAAAGGAAATATAACTCTATTAATAATAGAGTATTTTAATTGTGTATAATTCATTTAATCTCATTAAATCAATTATCAATCCAATTCAATCAACAAACTTGATTGTTACTTGAAATAGTGATATTATCTCAAAGTATGTATTATTCGAATTTTAATAATTAGAAAATACATCATGATCTCTCAAACATCATTCGTTCCCTACCCGCTATCATGGCCAGTACCGACGGGAGTGGGACAGAACACACACGGTGCAACCTGCTATCCCAACGCTCCACGACTAGGCACCATATCCTCCTCGGGAAAAAAGAATGCCGAGTCAGTCACTTTGTACTTGAGATGTTCAATGGTTTTTCAACCAAAGTAATACCATATAATATTCATCAATCCATTTTGATAATATTATAAGGAGAATTGCTAAATAAATCCCCAATTATATTCAAGCAACAAGGTTTGATGGAATTGATGATGGAGAATTTATTTATTTAATTTTTTAAAAAAGATAAAAAAGTGGGTCTTACGTAGGAGAGAGAATGGGTGGGGTATGGGGAGTTTACCACTCAAATCGAGCGGCACCTTAGGGCTCGTTTGGTAACTGATGAAGCTTTGTTTCATCATCTTTATTCTATCATTTTGGCTTTAAAAATCCTAGTAAATGCGTGTAAATAGGCCTAAATTAGGCATTTTAGCATTCAAGCATCATCGTGTAAATAATGTATAAAATATGGGTTTTAAAGCGAAAATTATAGAATAAAGAAAAGAAAAGAAAAGGAATAAAATATTATAAATATTTTATGATCTAAAACCCCGAGACATAGGCATCTCGATGTCTAGGTCGACAAGGAATAAAGTAGAGGGGGATAAGGGCCAAAATACAATAAAAATCCCTTTTATTTAATTCATTCTTTATTCATTTTGGGGTATATTTTTTGTTCCACTTTGTATACTTCAAATAAAGAAACTTTGAACATGAAAGTTGTAGATAATTAAATAAAGAAAAATACAAAATTGAACTCATACAAAAATAATATACAGATAAAAAGTTATGATCTAAGTGAGATTCCAAAATCCCAACTTCCCAGACCTGTATCTCTCAAATAAAAACATGAAATGTATTAAAATTATCTTTAATTGTATATAACTTTTAATAAGCTATTTAATGAAGGTGGCTTCATATTTTTCAGAGCTACGGTTGGAAAATTAGGTTTTGGACCCCTATTGTATACTTGTACAGATTAAAATATTCATTTTATTTAGTATTCATTATTTTTGTAATTTTATATTTTTATAATTTTGTAATATTATTTACAATATATCTATATATTAAAACAGGAACAAAACACTAAATAAAATATAAAAATAAAATACTTGTATCAAAAACATAGATGAATTACCTATACTTATACATATACAAATAATACAACTATTTATTTAATTGTAGAAATACATCAGAAAAATAAAAAATATATATTTAAGTGTATAAAATTAAGTTGTAAATATATAAAATAATAAACAAAAGTAATAAAATTAAATATACAAAATAAAAATAAAATATTTAAATAAATAGATGAATATACCTAAATATAGCCCTTAAAAGAGAACTTGTAATTTTATACCTTGAAAAAATAATTAAAAATCACGATAAAATACTATAAAAATAATAATCATTTTTTATTCTATAATTTTAAATTAATAAAATCATTTAATAATTCTTTATGAATTTTTAAATCTTTTCAGGATGTTTTTTCCTGGATGGTCCACGTGGACCAACCAGGTGGCGACACAAGTTGACTTGGGTCAACTCTCTGCCCAACGTTTGTAGGTTGTCAGACTGTGGTTTTTGACTCATTCTCGCGATTTTTTCGAGGATCAACCTTTCACCATCTCGTGATGGAGTCTTCATGACTTTTCATCCCCGTCGATCGATGATACATGCCCATGGATCTCCTCGGGATGTGGATCGTCGAGTCGCCCATTTTGCCTCGATCTTGGAGCCGCTTCCACCATCCTATACAAAACATCTCGTCACCCTCCATTCGATTTTTGAACCCCTTTTGACTCTTTCTTGGCTTCTTGGCGTCGTGCTCCAGACCGGAGGTGTGACATACCTCATTCAGCTGGTGAGGGAGGCTCAGGCAACGGCCTAGGGCTGGTTCCAACCCATCTCCGGCCAACGGCCGTCGATGTATTCATCTCTGGCTCCTGGCCATCGAGGTATTTCATTTTCTTATTTTTCTTGCATTTTTTTAGGTTTAGCTTTAGGAATCTAGCCCCATTTACGTTTTCACTCCATACCCATTTAATCATCTTCCACCAGCCACTCCACCTAGCCAATCAGATCCCCGAGCCCTTCTCTTATTTGTTGAAATGTTTCTTGCAGGGTCTGGAGCCAAAGGCCCCCATCTTGAGCTGATTTTTGTTAAACTCGAGGTACCTGGGGTCGTAACTCTTCCTCGACTCCGTGGTGGCCTACCGGCGGTCTCTCTGCCATTTTGATGCCACCGTTCACTCGAGGGACTCTCCAAGAAGCTTTTGGATGCCCTTGCCGATCGAACCTCGGAGGAACCAAGCTTCGGACCAGTTCTTCCTGAGCCGCTCTAAGCCGTCCTATCCCCGTTATTCTTCCAACACATCCAGCCGTCGTTGGATCGAGCGTGCCCGGGCCGTTCATCGTCCGGAGATCTTCTAATCATGGTCGTCCGTGCGAACCGTCAACGGGCATGCTCGTGCTGCCACGTATCCTAAGTGGAGCGCCACCCGTCGATTGATCCGCTGGTGCTTTTAGTATTTCGCCAGATCCACCCTAAGCAAATTTGTATTTAAATATTAAGATCGAAACTTTCATCTATCGTTTTATATATTTTGTAACATTTGTAGAACCACCCCCAAACTTTGTTATATTACGTTTAGGTCTTGGCCACGTCACCTCACGTGACTGGTGCACGTGAGCGTAACATTTGTGGCCAGGTCCTTCGTAGCTATGTTACTTCAGTTTAGTCTACAAACTTTTATATGTAGTTGTAATATTTTTGGAAAATTTGTATTTTAGCCCCCGGGTTTTGGAAAATTGCTATTTGGTCCCTACTAGGCGCGTGTCAATGCACGTGGCTTTAGCATTTTTGCAGATATAACCTTGGGCTTTTGATTATTTGTGATTGGTCCTGATTATTTTTATTCAGTTATAATTTTATGGAAAAATTACACATTGGCCCTCCAACTTTTGCCTATTTACAGAAATACCATTACTAGTAGTGTATTTTCTCTTACTTGTTTGCATTTATTTCATACATCTCTAAAATTAGAAAAATCCCCAAAAATAGGCATAAGCTTATGTTGAAGTGCACATTCACTCCATATTTTTATTTTACATTTTTGTTGCATTTTATTATTTTATAAAACTGAAAAACATGCATTTTCTTCACTGTTTACTTTAGAAAATACATAAAAATTATAAAACCTTTTTGAAAAATTTCCAAAAAAAATATATTTTTTTATTTTTGCATCTTTAACCTTTAGATCAAAAATCACTAAAAAAATACAAAAGAAAACTCTTTAAAATCGCAAAATACCTAAAACCTTTACAAAAATATAAAAAACCCATAACAAATCATAAAAATACAATTTCTGTTCCTGCATTTTCTTTTATTATTATCTTTATATTAAATTTAATTTGGAGAATTTTTGTTACTATTTGATATTTTTCGTCTCCGTTTAATCGCAGGCATTTATTTTATTTACTGTTTTGAGTTTTTTTACTTTAAAAATACCAAAAAATTAGTAAAAATACAGAAAAATCATAAAAACTTTAGAAAAATATAAAAAACACAAAAACATTTTATTTTATGTACTTTGCCTATTTTACCTATTTGTATCTCTCTCTTTCTTATCTTGTATATATACCCTACATAGTTTTATATCCTTATTAAAAGAAAAAGGAAATATAAAAATATAAAATATAAAAAGTAGATACAAAACCAGAAATCAAAATCAAAATATAGAAATATAAAATCAAAAATTAAATAAAAAATATAAAATTGAAAATCCACAAAAACATCGCACTTGTATAGACAAACACATCACATTTATTTTTGAGCACTTATTGCCTCGATCTACCTGTTTGCTTCCTGTGTTCGACACTCTACACATACTCGCACCTAACACATCGTTGTTGTAGAGTTATAATAAATTTAACTCCACATACTGCTTTTCATTGTTTACTCATTGTTGTGGGTTAATTGTTATTTTAATCCGGATTTCGTGCGAGGTCAACTCAACGATTATTGATTCGCCTTGTGAATTAACACGACCTCCCGATTTTTGTGTTGAACGAATGGCTCCATTACCTAGGAGAAACAACATTTAGATTGGGATTCATTGATTGATTGTGATTTTTGTCTATATTTTTGCTCCACCATTTTTTCTCCTTTATTTGATATATCTTGTTGAGTTGTCTAACTCATCTCTTTGTTGACTTTGTGCGAGGAACCACGGATCGAGGGAGGTGCTCTATTCGAGGCGCCCGTGCACCCACGTTAGGCCAGCTTCAGCTGCATGGCATCGAAGGAGACTTAGGGATTTTTGAAGACCGGGCTCCATTTGTTTGATTGCATATATTTGTGTAACTTAAGTGAGAGAGAGACAATTGATTTGTAACTTAAACAGGACTCTCAAGACTCGGCCACACTCTGCCACTTCACGAGGTTCTGTGCCTGAGGGATTGTTCCCTTGGGGGCCTCATCAGTTTTGTCGCGGTTTTTATCTCCTTTTTCCCTTTATTTTCCGATTTTGTTTTCCTTATTTTGTGTGATTGAGCCCTTAGTTTTAGGATTGCTTGCGATAGATTAAGGCCAAACACCTAATATATTTGCATGCACCTATAGTCTACATTTGGACTTAGTCAAATATCGAACTGCTTCTCACTTAATCTCAAAACGACCGCGCTGCAAGAGTTCTCCATACAGAGCTTCCAGGACTCATTGTGGTGGGCACCTAGGAGACTCCAAGACCGGACACTTCGATTCCATTCTAAGTCATTAGCATCGATTCTTCATGCTAATAGCAATTTTTGTAACTTAGGACGATTTCATCGGCTTGCATTTGCATATAGATAGGTTTTAATTCTGCTGAGCATCTTTGCATGTAGAGTACTGGAGTCAAGGTGAGCATTTCTCTTGAGCATACATCATTGATTTGTCGCTTGCATTGCTTTTTCACCTCTCTACCTCTGATTTTGATCACCTAGGTGCTTAAAGGAATTGACTCCTTGATAGGCTCGTGTATTTCTTATTAAAATATCCAAAAAAGTGATAAAAATAAAATTGGGACTGCTAATATTACTCGACCCTAAAATCGACCAAAAAGAAAAATTTTGTCTTGGGGCGAGTAATCCCCTCATTGTCTTCGTTTTACTTGCTCGTGCACACACTAAGGATTAGTGCCAAAATCTCATTTCAGTCCCCTAAGTGTTTACGCAACTTTTGGACTTCTCACCTAACTCTAAAACAGATAAGATAAAAAGAGCGACTTTTCGGTCTCTACCGAGTTGAGTAGGTGAATTGAGGATTTCTATTGTGAGAGTTTTGTTTGTGATTGTTTGTGTTCATTTCTAGATCGTCTCTGCGCATTTGCGCCTTTTTCTTCACTTCTCTTGATTTGATCATTGTGCTCTCTCGATCATTTTCTCTTGTTTCGAGATGATCGACTAGAGCGTATTTTATACGGACTTTGCGGATCCCTCGTTCACTCCAGCCAGTCCGCCTCCTTTTTTACAGGAGGACTTTGCTCCTAACTTTTGTACATACCCGCCTCAACGACTGTATAAGGACTCAGACTTCTATCCACATCCACCACCACCTCCACATTTTCCACCTTCACATCCACCCCAGACTGATTTGTTGGAGTCACCTTTCATGGAGTCCACCCTTGAGCACTTGACCCAAATGATGGATCATATGAGACAGAGGATTGACAACCTCAATAGCATAAATAAGAGCGACCATGATATTCCAAATTTGATGATATGGGTTCACTCGAGGATTTCCATGAGAGCTTGCAATTGCTCAAAATACAAAAAATGAGAAAAGTCTAAAAACACAAAAAGATTTCGGGAGACACATGATTGAGTCAAATTGTGAGGAGAGTGATCACTTGCCAAAACCTTTGACCTCACAACCTTCCACACACTGTCCCACCTTTGACCCCGAGGATGCCGTTGTAAAGATTGCTCTTGGCATTCCTCGTGTATATGTTGATTCCGACTTCCTCCCTTGTATGGAGGAGGTCCAAAATTTGAAAAAAAATATTTAGTGAACCTGAAGTGGTGGCCACTATTCATGAGATCATCTATGCCCCACATCAGCAGGCCATGACTGATTTATCTCCTCCTCTTCCCAAGAAGAGAAAGCAGAGGAGTATATCTTGAGCATCATATTTTGACCATGGCCACTGTACATGCCATCACACACTATCCCATTCCTCGGAAGAGGAACACTGCCACACCTTTTATTAATTGCACCATCTCTGACTTCACATGTGATCACACTCTCCTCGACGATGGTGCTTCAATTAATATATTACCCTTATCGCTGGTACAGTCTCTTCACTTAGGGCCTCTCAAGAAAATCAGGATGATCGTTCAGTTTGCTGATGGATCTATCAAGAGGCTAAAGGGTATCATTGAAAACGTCGTCACTTGTATTCAGGGCATGAGCTACACCGTTGATTTTGTCGTATTGCCCATAGAGACCTCCACAGAGGAGCACTCTCCAATCATCCAGGGATGACCATTTCTCGCCTCTGCAAGGGTCATTATCGATTATGGTTCAGGAGAGATTCGCTCTCGTCCTGTTGACGAGAGCAAAGTGGTCATCACTGCACCCACTACCGATCAGAGACATGCACCTGATGTGATTACACCTATTCTGGCTGACCTTGAGGCGTATGATCTTTATGAGTATATCAGAGAGACTTCTATATGACCGATGATGAGACCCGAGAATTCCTCTCCAAGGAGGAAATCTCGGAAAACATAGACCTCGAAGTTTCCGTTTCCTGTGATTGGCGTTGTGTTGATGACATCCGTGGGATTTATACGATTGACACCATTGAGCGGATGGTAGATACTGATGAGACAAAGGATGAATTTGATCTTGTTGCTTTTATTGAGAAATCTGGTCCTTTTGATGAGAAAGATGATCCGGTAGAGATTGTAGAGGATGAACAGAGTTCGACTACTTCCACTGATGAGTTCGTTCCTTTTGATTTTGACCTGGATGAGACCTCGCATGATGACACTGATTACACTTCTTCCGATGATGATGAGTTCGTCCCATTCCACTTCGATACCAGCGAGACTCCCAAGGCCGGACCTAGTCGTACTTCTTCCACTACTATGTTTGTGCCTTCACACCGTAGGGCCACCGAGGACCTTCACTGTGTCGACCCTGATCGGTTAGTGTCATCTGACAACCCCGATGTCGACCTGCACCACACCAGATCTATTCCTCAATGGTCCTGCAAGAAGGTTCGATTTCAACCTTCTTGATCCTTTGTACATCCATTTCTGTTATATATTCGCTTTCATCTCCGTCCCTCTCCCATTTTGCTCACCCACCCATTCTTGTGTGTGCCTTGCTTAGGACGTACTTTGCCCTAAGTATAGGGGGTGGACGAGCCGAGTGTTCTCTCAACATTCCTTTTTATTACTCCTGTTGTTGCTTATACTTAGGGCTTCTTTTACCTTTAGTATAGGGGGATTGATGCGTACATCCTTCTCTATCTTCTTCCATGTTCAGATCTCTTTTCTTGTTTTCTTCTTTTTCTTTTCTTTCTTCTTTATCTACCGAAAATGTGTCGTCCCTTTTTGTTAGTCTTCTATACTTAGGATGTACTTTGTCCTAAGTATAGGGGGTGTGCACCCCGAGTCGTTCTATTCTTCTCGATCCTCTCCATTGTCTCCTTTTCTTGTCTATACTTAGGGATAGCTTACCCTAAGTATAGGGGGGACAATCTAAGTACGATCTATTCATTCACCCTTGACCCTCCCTACTTTGTGTACAATCTGCTATGCTTAGGATTATTTGATCCTAAGTTTAGGGGGGTGGTCAACTTCTTATTCGTTCATTTCTCCATTTATTTATTCTTTAGACTTTTCTATACTTAGTACGAGTTATGTCTTCTCTTTTCTCTCTGATCTATGAGGGCATAGCTCAAGCTAAGCATAGGGGGGTCGTATATATTCTGTATATACTTTAGCCATAACTCGTACTTTTGTATTTTCTTAATAATAATGGCTAATTATACTTAAAAATTCATTAAAACCCTCAATAATAAGATGTGATTATACCTCGATTTTTTTGTATTTACTGTAAATTAGGTGAAAATGTTTTTTTACAAAATGTTCAAAAAATAGTTTGAAAATATTTGTGAAAATCTTTTGAAAACTATTTGGAAAATGTTTTGTTGCATGTTTTCAACCTTTGTAAAACATTTTGTTTGAAAAATTATTTTTTTATGTCAAATAAAACGTTTGAAAAACTATTTGCAAATGTTTGAAAAATGGTTGTAAAAATATTTGAAAAATCTATATATACTGTTTGGAAAACCTTTGCAAAATGATTTTCAAATGTGTGTACATGTTGAAAAAATGATTGTAAAAATTATTTTGGACTATAGTTTTCAAAATTGTTTGTAAAAACCTTTTCAAATAAGTTTGAGGAGTATATACATCTCACCTAAAATTTTTAATATAAAATTGACCACTTACTCTTTGTAAATTTTTAAAATCTACTTCTTGTAAATATAAGATGCATCCGTGTCTAAATATTTGTACCTAGTTTTTAGCCAAAATCTTTTGTTTTAAAAAATTCCAAAAACATTTGCAAAACTAAAATACCAAAAACATTTGAAAAATCTTTTTGAAAAAATATACCAAAAATGCATATGCATCATCTTTTCAAAAATCCATAAAAAGTTCAAAATCTTTGAAAATTGCATCACAAAAATATTTTTCTGCATTTTGCATAGCATTTGCATAGCATGAGCATTTTTTGGATTGAGTTTGATAATTGAACAAATATAAGTAAAATCTAAAGATTGGAGCTTGGTTGGACCTTAAAATCTACCTAATAACAGGAAACTTATAAGAACTGGAATTGAGGTACTTCAAGTCTAGTTGACATAATTCTTTGAGGATCACGAGACTTGGTTCAATGGATTCTTGACTGCCTAAGTAGAGTATTTCGGAGCACACACACGACTCTTGTTGATAATGACCTAACTTGGACACCTGCGCCTTTCACTTGGCTCAACTCAGTTGGAGTGGTGAGGAGGTTGGATTTGTCGGTATGAGACGCACACACATGGAAACATTTGTCCTCCTCTAGGGAGGGAAGTGCACCCCAACCCCTCCGGTGATGATGAGTTTTGAAGACAGGAGAGTGTGGGTTGCAATAAATCTTCAAAAGAGGGATAATCTACTGGCTCAAGATGAAAAACTCCTTATGTAAATGCTAATGTGAATAGTATTTCAAAAAAAAGAAAAAAAAAGAAAGAAAGAAAAGCAAAAAGCAAAAACTCCAAAAAAGTGGACAGGCCTGTATAAAAATAAAAATATTTGTCGGAGTGTATATATTTGTATAGCCAATAAGCAAGCTCGAGCTTCAAAGTCAAATAATGTGAGCCTGCAGCTGGATGACTTGACTACACTGGTCTCGCATCCTAGGATAGATAGCTACACTGGCTACCATACATTCTTCTCTTTACCCCCTCCTCTTGATCTGGTTGTCACTTGAACTTAGAAGGGAATACCCCGCTCCTCGAGGAATGAGTTATTGGATTGGGGAATCACTAGGTTGTCATATTGGAGAAGTGAGTCTCCATTTCATTTCAGTTGGGAGAGTCACCATCACTTACACTGTATGAGTCAGATTCATAATCATAAGGGTTTGCGTATGAGTTAAAGTATTCTGACCTGGCTATTGAGGAGACTTGAGCAGAGTTTGCGATTCTCGAAGGCTGTTGGATTTCAAATCGAGTTCTCATTAAGGTTCCGCCCACACTTAAATTTCAAAGGTCCGACTTGAGCTCCAAACTTTTAATTTGTGAAGATAAGTTTAATAATTAAATTTAATCCAATTTTCTTCTTCTTCGTTTCAATATTTTTCTTTTCCTGTACTTATTGCATAAGTGTTTGTTAGGGAGTAGGCACTAACAAAGGCAAGTATAGGAGGATGATGAAGCTCCATTTCATCATCTTTATTCTATCATTTTGGCCTTAAAAACCCTACTAAATGCGTGTAAAAGACTTAATTTAGGCATTTTAGCATTCATGCATCATCGTGTAAATAGTGTATAAAATATGGTTTTTAAAGCAAAAATTATAGAATAAATAAAAAAAGAAAAAGAATAAAATATTGCAAATATTTTATGATCTGAAACCTCGAGACCTAGGCATCTCGATGTCTAGGTCTATAAGGAATAAAGTAGGGGGAGATAAGGGGCAAAATACAATAAAAATCCCTTTTATTTAATTCATTCTTTATTCATTTTGGGACCTATTTTTAGTTCTACTTTTTATACTTCAAATAAAGAAACCTTGAACATGAAAGTTGTATATAATTAAATAAATAAAAATATAAAATTTATTTCGTACAAAAATAATGTACAGATAAAAAGTTTTGATCTAAATGAGATTCCAAAATCCCAACTTCCCAAAGCTATATCTCTCAAATAAAAACTCAAAATGTATCAAAATTGCCTTTAATTGTATATAACTTTTAATAAGCTATTTAATGAAGGTGGCTTCATATTTTTTGGAGCTACGGTTTGAAAGTTAGGTTTTAGACCCCTATTGTATACTTGTACTGATTAAAATATTCATTTTATTTACTATTCATTACTTTTGTAATTTTATATTTTTATAATTTTGTAAATATTATAAAAATATATTTGTATATTAAAACAGGAATAAAACACTAAAGAGAACATAAAAATAAAATACTTATATCAAAAACATAGATGAATTACCTATACTTATACCTATGCAAATAATACAACTATTTATTTAATTGTATAAAATACATCAGAAAAATAAAATAAAAATATATTTAAGTGTATAAAATTAAGTTGTAAATACATAAAATAATAACCAAATTAATAAAATTAAATATACAAAATAAAAATTAAATATTAAAATATATAGACGAATATACCTATAAAGCCCTTAAATGGGAACTTGTAATTTTATACCTTGAAAAAATAAATGAAAATCATAATAAAAAATTTATAAAATAATAAACAATTTTTATTTTATAAGTTTAATTTTGTAAAATCTTTTAATAATTCTTTTTGATTTTTTAAATCTTTTCAGGATGTTTTTTCCTGGTTGGTCCATGTGGACCAACCTGGTTGTGGCAAAAGTTGACTTGGGTCAACTCTCTGCCCAACATTCTTTAGGTTTTCAGACTGTGGTTTTTTACTCCTTTTCACAATTTTTTCAAGGATCAACCTTTCACCATCTCGTGATGGAATGTTCACGACTTTTCATCCACGTCGATCGAGGATACACGCCCATGGATCTCCTCAGGCCGTGGATCGTCGAGTCGCCCGTTTCGCCTCGATCATGGAGCCTCTTCCAACATCCTGTACAAAACACCTTATCACCCTCCATTCGATTTTTGAAACCCTTTTGACCCTAGCTTGGCTTCTTGGTGTCATGCTCCGGACCGGAGGTGTGATAGACCTCCTCTAGCCAGCGAGGGAGGCTCAGGCGACGGCCTAGGGCCAGTTCCAACCCATCTCCGGCCAACGGTCGTCGAGGTATTAATTTCTGGTTCCTGGCCATCGATGTATTTCTTTTTCGTTAATTTTCTTGTGTTTTTTTAGGTTTAGCTTTAGGAATCTAGCCCCATTTCCTCTTTCGCTTTATACCCATTTAATCATCTTCACCGACCACGCTCTGGCGAGCTTCGATTTCACTCCACCAGCCACTCCACCTAGCCAATCAGTGCCCCGAGCCTTTCTCTTGTTTGCTGGAACGTTTCTTCTAGGGTCAGGAGACAAAGGCCCCCATCTGGAGCTGAGTTTTGTTAAACTCGAGGTACCTGGGGCTGTAACTCTTCCTCGACTCCGCGGTGACCCACTGGCGGTCTCTCCGCCATTTTGATACCGTCGTTCGCTCGAGGGACTCTCCAGGAAGCTTTTGGAGATTTTTGTTGAAGGTTTGGAGGTCTGACGTGCACGCCATTGCCGATCGAACCTCGGAGGAACCAAGCTTCGACCATCTTCTTCTTGAGCCGCTCTGAGCTGTCCGATCCCCGTTGTTCTTCCAACACATCTAGCCGTCATTGGATCGAGCGCACCCGGACTGTTCATCGTCCAAAGATCTTCTAATCACGGTCGTCTGTGCGAACCTTCATCGGGCCCCCTTGTGCTGCCACATGTCCTAAGTGGAGCGTCGCCCGCCGTTTGATCTGCTAGTGCTTTGGGTATTTTGCCAGATCCATCCTAAGCAATTTTATATTCAAATATTAAGACCGAAACTTTCGTCTACCGTTTTATATATTTTGTAACATTTGCAGAACTACCCCCAAACTTTGTTATATTATGTTTAGCTCTTGGCCACATCACCTCACGTGACTGGTGCACGTAAGGCGTGACACTGGAAAATTTGTATTTTAGCCCCCAAGTTTTGAAAAATTACTATTTGGTCCCTGTTGGGCGCTCGTGTCAACGCATGTGGCTTTGGCGTTTTTGCAGATATAACCTTGGGCTTTTGATTATTCGTGATTGGTACTGATTTATTTTTATTCGGTTATAATTTTGTGGGAAAATTGCACATTGGCCCTTGAGCTTTTGCCTATTTACAGAAATACCCTTGCAAGTAGTGTATTTTCTCTTCATTATTTGTGTTGATTTCATGCATCTCAAAAATTCGAAAATCCCCAAAAAATAGGCATAAGCTCATGTTGTAGTGGCATTCACGTCATATTTTTATTTTGTATTTTTGTTGCATTCTTCTATTTATAAAAATTTAAAAACTGTATTTTCTTCACTTTTTGCATTAGAAAATACATAAAAATTATAAAACCTTTTTGAAAAATTTCTAAAAAATTATATTTTGTTTATTTTTGCATCTTTAACCTTCAGACCAAAAATCACTAAAAAATACAAAATAAAACTCTTAAAAATTGCAAAACCCCTAAAACCTTTATAAAAATATAAAAAACCCATAAAAATCATAAAAATAAAATTTCTATTTTTGAATTTTCTTTGTAATTTTATATTTATTATAAAATTAATTTAGAGAATTTTTGTTACTATTTGATACTTTTCATCTCCATTTTAATCTAGGCATTTATTTTATTCATTATTTTGAGTGTTTTTTACTTTAAAAATACCAAAAAATAGTAAGAATACAAAAAAAATCACAAAAACAATAGACAAATATAAAAAGCATAAAAACATTTTTGTTCCTATATTGCCTATTTTTACCTATTTTTATCTCTCTCTTTCTTATCTTGTATATATATCGTACATAGTTTTATATCCTTATTAAAAGAAAAAGAAATATAAAACTATAAACTATAAAAAGAAAATACAAAATCAGAAATTAAAAATCAAAATATAGAAATATAAAATCAAAAATTAAATAAAGAATATAAAATTGAAAACCCACAAAAACATAAAACTTGTATAGACAAACACATCACATTCATTTTTGAGCACTTATTGCCCTGATCTACCTGCTTGCTTCCTGTATTCGACACTCTACACATACTTGCACCTATACACATCTTTTTGTACGGTTATAATAAATTTTAACTCCACATACTTCTTTTCATTGTTTAATCATTGTTTCGGGTTAATTGTTGTTTTAATTCGGATTTCATGTGGTCGATTCAACGACTGTGTTCCCACCTTGTGCGGAACATAAGTACGCTAGATTTTTGGGTTGAACAGTAATCGGGTTACCTCGGGGTAACCCGATTTACTCATCTATTTTCTTGGATTGGAAATCCATCACAAATCATAGTGACATCACGTCACATTCCTTATTACAACCCTTTCCAACCCTCATAACCATCCCAAGCAGCTACTAATCAAATCAGGTTACCCCAACCCACTCCAATCCAGCAACCAAACAGACCCTTAAGGTCGACCCTGTGCACAAGGTCATCATATCGACCTTCCAATATGGCACGAATGCTAGGTGCATTTTCTGTGTAGCTCGCATGGCAAACCTCAGGAAACGACGAACTTTGAGGAGTTGTCTTCCATGTTAATCGATTCAAGATCCTCAGCCATGAACCATTTCATCTACTTGTTGTAAATGGAAGTGAAAGCAATGTGGAGATTTGTTTGCAAAAAGAGGTGAAAGCTGTGTATATAAGCACATCAGACATCAAAATGATCAGGTAATGAAGAAGCAAAGAGGATATGTCATCAAGCTCAGTTTATGTGGAGTTCACATGGATATTTCAATGTATTTTACTATTTATTATGATTTCTATCTTGTGTTTATGTTTACATGTGAAATAAAGAATTTGGCTTTAGAAAAAGAAACCATTACTCTATCACCATTTCTGGTAAATACAATGAACACAATCCTTAAAGAGAAACAATATCATTCAGAAGAAGTGTCAAAAATAATCATCATCTAGTATCGATATAGGTGGTCAGAGGAGAGTTGCGTGGACCTGGAGACGAAGGGGGGGAAGTTGATGTAGAAGGAGAGGGCAAGCTAAGTAAATACTCGCAATATTAAGGTTAAATGATTTCCATCTACCTTTAAAGGACAAATAGATTGTAGTTAACCACATGGTCCATAATGTAAGAGGTAACAAGTTTGTGGGGTTTAAGTGATAATTACGATGTGGATAGGGTTGCGAAGGTAATTTACAAAATTTCTAAAGATTCGTGGTGTAAAAATCCAATAAACATAACAAGGATTTATCCCTTTAACTTTTTCATAATTTTGTATTGGTTGTTGTGGTTTTAGCAATAATCAAAGAAAAATCCAATAGATAATCATTGTCATATAACTTCTTGCTAGCAATATCGAACTAATACAATATTCTGTGTGAATGTAAAGAATCAAATATAATTATGCAAACATCATTAGTACTCAGACCTCCTACATTGATAAATACTAGATGATGAGTATTTTTGACATTTTGTTAGAGATGTGTGTAATGCGATACCATGCTAGATAATCCATATCAAATTTTAAAAATAGTAAAGCTCAAAGTGGTAAAAGAATCCAAGGAGTGATCTGGTGATAGTGCAGTGTGCCTACAACTTAAAGGACCCGAGTTCGAATCCTCAAAGGAACGCTTCCGACCGCCGAAATTACCAGACCTACTGTTAAAAAATAATAGAAGAACTTACTCTCTCAATTGTCTCACCGAAGCTTCTTTAAAAATCACAATTCAACGTTCTTCCAAGCAATGAAAGGCATGTACACAATATCCATTTTCATAATTATCATTACAATCATACTTAATACGAGGTCATAATCTAATATCTCAAAATCTATGTCAAAGTGCATTCTTACTTTTGTGAGTTTGAAAGAAGAAACTGATGTCTTATTTGGTAGGAGTGTTCAATTTTTTCCGGTCCACTATGACAAAAAAAGATCTATAGCCACGTTTTTTTTGTTAAGAAGGCAACGGATAAAACATCGCAAAACAATCTCATGACGAATTGCTGATTCGTTGTAAGAATCGTTGCTATACAAGTCGTTGTTAAATTTATAGCAACGATTATTATTCGTTAAGAAAATCAAAATCGCACCAAAAAATTCGTTGTGAAATTAAATCTTTACAACAGATAAAAACCGTCGCTATTTAATTATTTCAGTGCTTTTTGTGTCACTATATATAACTCATTATTTAACTTTTCTTATGTATATCAAAGTTTTTTTCGCCGCTATTTTGAACAATGTCAACGAATAGGTCATGAAAAATCAAGAATTAATGATATAATAATAATTTAGTTGTTGTTATTTAGATTAATTTAACTATTTTATTTATCAAATATAATTGTATATTGACTAATAGTTATGTATACCTATGATTTGTTTCGTTCCTACAACATTCATAAATTCCAACTAAAGAATACAAATTATGAAATCACCTATGGGCAAAAGTCAATCAAATATTAACAAACATCATTTGGAAATATCATAGCATAAAATGCCATCGATAAGTATCTTAAAATTGTAAGATGTCCTCAAAGAATCCAACTAATCATTTACCACAATAACTTGTAGATGGTCCACTCGATAAATCATGAACCTGTAACGTTAGAGAAAAAATAATTAGCATAAATCATGTGAGTGTTTTCAAATCACTAGTTCATGGACACTAATATGAAGATATTTTCCATTAAAAGGAACTTTATATGACAAGTTAAAGCACTAAGCATCTTGATTATTGTAGAATCTTACTTGAAATTTAGGATATAAAGAAGAACCATCTCCCAAGAATCGTAAAAAGTAGATCAACCCATCCTACAAAATTATAAAACCAGACAAGTTGTGAGTTTATTTTGAATTCAAAAAGCTATTATTGATCAATACAAAGAAGACTAATTAGTAGCATATCTTTGAATTCAATGAGTATTCGGCCTAAACAACAAACAATATGATCTAAAGCGCTTATATGCATCAATGACAACTACGAAAATTAACAACCTAAAGAAAACTTAACAATTACAATCTAAAGTAAATAAACTGTAATTTCTCAACAGGTACAGCTGAGAAATATTTAGTATAATTCTCAGTGGGAGAAAATAAATGTAAACCCTCTTATTTACTATTTTTGGATATAAAGAGAAGCAAGAGAAGAAGATAGGGAACCCTAATCTCTTAGAGAAGATACACGGTAAAAGGTAGAGGCTTTGAAGTTTGAGGACCTTAAAGAAGCCATTCTCCAAGGGATTTAGATAAGGTAAGCCCTCAATTTCAACATTAATTTCCTCATGCATAAGTTTAGAAGTTAAATCCTACCATTTACTGGCAAGAGAAGCAGGAAGACGGATCTTGAAGAACAAGTGTTCAACAAATCAAGCATTGCACATAAGTTAGAGTCCTTAAACTAGACACCTTGGACACCAAACTCTTGAGGGATCTCTTGATGCTCTTGTACTTGGATGTAAGTTTAAATCCCTTACTCTAATTGTTTTTAAATGATATCGCATGAATTTAAGATAAATTAAATAATTTCAATTCTGTAGAGCATTTGAAGCGTGGAACTATGAAGTATGCATGCCCAATTATGAAATTCATGATTCTTTTGGATCAATTAATAGCATGCATGTTTGTATTGCATGATATCTTAATGATCTAGAGTTTACTTCATCTTCTATGCCTTTTTCCATTGTCTTTCAACTTAAGTTTGATATCTCATTCATATTTTCAATTATGGACCCACTATCTATAGTAGCAAATTGATTAGTCGGCTCATCCAAGCGATGAATTAGTTTATCCATTGAGACCCCAACAAGCTCTATAATAATTAGTTGACTCATGCGAACGAGTCGATGATCACTGTAAGGTGGCACGGGTTTGAGGGAAGTGGACTTACGTACTTTCAAGTTGACTAGAAGCCTCATGAGTGAACTTGTGTTCTTTTACAATTCATATTCTAAGCCACTATTTTCCCTACAGACATCTTACATTCTTGTAAAATGGTTGAAGCCCTCCATGAATTTATACCATTTTAAGTTAGACTGATGAGTCGACTTATACTAGTTACATCTATCTACAATTGGTCTTTTTCTATTGGTATGGCTTGATTGGTCTTTGTAGAATAGGATGACTGACATGATAGAATAAAAAAGTCAAATATACTTACTTGAAAGCCAACTTATTAAGGGTGATCACAGTTTGACTCTAGCAAGTTCAAAAATCCAATGTCCTGTTTCAAAATTCTATTTAACAACAATACTTAAATTAAAATAACCATATCTATTGATAAGAATTTAACGAAGAATGAAAATTTAGAACTTTGAGATCGTCTCATATAAGTTTCTTCATTGCCAAATGTCACAGTACATTTTCCTTCACAATCATTAACCCCTATTGTAGATGCACTTGTGTTTGTTGACAACATTGAGATAAAAACTTGATTTTGCATTTTAAAATCGTTGGTTATCTCTTTCATGTCATTCATCTGTGATTTCAGCCCTTTATTTCTTCATTCTCAGCCATAGCCCTTCCTAAAGCATACCCTACATAATACCCAGAATTCCTTATTCCTAAGCCATAACCTTTAGGTAATCCCCACTTATGGCATCCAAAAACTTCATCACATACTTTAGTTTCTATAGTATCACTGGAAGCTTCAGATTCACAAGAACGTTCTTCCACTAACCTTTTTGCCATCTCCTATAGAAAAACAATACTCATGACAATGATACTGTAATCATATAATATAGTTCATTTAAATTCTTACCACTTTCTCTTGAGAGATTCCATTGATGCATAAATATGACCCTTCATTATCCTTCCTCTTTTTGACATGTGTGATTTCAAAAAATTCAATTTTTCTCGGATCTCATCCATTATCATTAGACTTCATATCAATAAGATATGTCAAGAAGACAAATAACAAGGAAAATTAAGCTCAAATAATAGATTGTGAACTTACAAATTCCTTTTTCTTCCTAGCATAACTCTTGGAGCCTGTGGTATGCAAAGTAAATTCATGCTCAAGCGAAACTTGTTTTGCTAGTTTCCCAACATTTGAACGTTTTTTGTTAAAAATAACTTAATTTTCACTATTTGAACATGCACATAAAATCATATTTTTCTTACACAACTTGGATGAATAAATATTATCATACTCTTTTCAGAAAACCAATACTCCACCAAATTCTTTCATTGTGAAGTCGCAATGCATCGTGGAACACAGTTAGTGATCTGTTTAACGGAAAGAAAAGTTATATTAATATAATTGAGCTCTTGTAAAGATCATTTAAGATATAAAATAAATTCATACTTCAATTTTTTTAGCTCTCTTTCAAGCGTATTTTCCAATGCATCATTCGTAACAAATTTTTTCTTTAGAGCATGCTTGAATTTTTTCCATTCTTGATCAAGAGAAGCAAATATCTAATTATCCACATAAACGTTTTTAAGAAATAAGAACTTTAGCTGCGCAGAAATTTAGAAGGTATAAATGAGATTACTAACAAGTTTTAATATCAACCTACAAAGAAATTGAGTTCAATAGTACATTTTACATATTTGGATTAAAATCCCCTATCCATGTCAGATAACTGCATAACACTTTAACATTCTATACTCAATTAGATACATTCCATAGTAGACCTAACAAGATGAATGATATGGTATTATCCTCAAGCGCATCACGGAAGCGTGAGCATCGTATCGAATACGACGTAGAACGACTAGTCGGACTAGTTGTCCTATGCAGCAGAATTTAAAAAAAAATCATGCGATGAAACCACATGATCCAAGAATGATTCTCGGATCATTTCATCTAGAACCATAACAAGTATAAAGGAATACCTCTTGAAGCATGGTTGATCGAGTCTCTACGAAAAGAGACCTCATGTCTCAAGTCCGATCGTTGGAGAAGACGCTTGCGAGCTCGGGGATGAGTCGCGTGAACCTCACAATCCAACAAGTTGATCCAAGCACGGTGAACTCCTGATCTCGTCGTACGAGATCAAACACCTTCTTCACGAGCGTAGCACTTCAAAAGAAGATGGAGAACCGAAGAACGTCGAAGCGGTGCCGCGGTGGTGAAGCAACGACGAAGTACTCCTTTAGGGTTTGGTGGACGACCATCAAGGAGAGGAGAGGAGAGGGTTGACGTGTACAATGAGAAAGAGAGAGATTTGCTTCCAAAGCATAACCCTAGAGAGCATGGTATGCCTCTCTATTTATAGGGTTTTAGGATCCATGGATCTCAATCCATGGGATACATAAAATCAATGGATGAGATTGATTTATGTTCAATTCAATGGTCAAGATTGTTGTTGGCAAAAGCCAACAACTAATAAACTAATTTAGATCAAATATATTTGATAAATCAAATACCATTCAATCCTAAATTAAATCATACAAATAAGGAGTTTAACCTGCATGGAGATTGCATCTCCCATGGATCATGTTGGACTACCACCAATTTCCATATTGGTCATGGTGGCCATCCACTTGATTCCAAGTGGGAGCAATCTCATGAAATCTCATGAGATTGGATATCTCCATGCAAATCTCCATTAGTTAATCCATCGACTTTTGTTGTGATTTATTCTTCAAAAATAGTTCATAATTAATTTTGAGAATACCGCAATCTTGCCATTGGAAATTTGTGAATGACATTCACAACCCAAAACAAAATATAACTTACATTTTGAATTAATTACACAATGGGTATCCAATACACATCAATAATTAATTAACAAATATAAATTATAATTATCTCTCTCCAATACATTATAAATCACATTTATAATATATTTTAAATAATTGGATATTGCTATCCACATTATTCTTATCCTCAATAATTAAATCACATTTAATTATATTGGATAATTTCCACAAACATCAAGATAATTAAATCACATTTAATTATCAGTTTCTTAATGCTTAGATATAATTCAACTATAGAATTATCCTTGAACACTTTCAAGAATAATGCGATTTCTCCGCAGATACTTGGAGATAAGGACAGGGAGATTGTATTGTTCCACGTATAGTGACTTGGATATTGAGATCACATCTCAAATCCAGATCTCGTGGACCTCCCACAGATGCTTGATTAAATCAAGACCGTAGACCTAATCTTCTCATTCCATCTGAATCTCATTCAGATCAATGTCCAATACATGGACTAAGATTAGATCACAAATCTACTAAGAGGAGTCACTAAAATCCAAACCTGTTTCATCACTCCCTCGGAATGGAAGCGTCATGGTTACACAACCGTTTATGATTACATCACATCAGGTATTCCCAACACTTGTACATCCTGTATACTGGAAGACCTATGATTATTCTGAAGATATGGATCACTTTTACACTGTCATCTTCAGGGTTTGATCATTAAGTTTCTCAATCTTGGTCATTGGGAATTGGTATAGATCATATGCTTTCCCAAAGCATATATCTTATCTTCAAATTCATGGCATGCATCCAAAGCATGACGACCATGCATGGAATTTGATCAGTCCCAATACCTTATGAGTGAGCTCATGTCTCCCAGTTCACAAGTGAACCTGTATGATCTCTTCGAGAGATCGTATTACTCATATGTCCTTACATGCACACCAGCTCGCCGGTGTATAGACCTTGGTTAGGTCATCAACCTATTGGTCTGCCAAATGTAGACACTCAGACATATAGCAACACATCTGTCTCTGGTCAAAGTATGCATGCCTATGATGTGATAGTATTCAACACAGGTCTTTGGTTATCTCGATCTCGTTAAGTCTACCCATTGACTCAACTAACCTGACACCTCTGAATCACTATTCCCATGCAGAGGTCCTGCATCAAGAGATCGGTCAGATATCAGCCATATGAGAAAGGATTGTCATCTCCTACTCAGACTGGAGATCATCACTTAACAATCATTTGATGATGCTTGATGAGTCCTCTATCTAACTCCTTAGATATTCATCCAAGCATCAACCTCTATGATTCAATCAATGAATCAACAGCTGTATGATTATCAAGTTAGCGATGATACATAACCCTTATTGTACAGAGGGACCTTATAGTGCATTCATTCATTCAATCTCAGAAAGGAGTGAAAAAATAATCAATAACTTTTGTTGATAAATCATTTATGACAATAACATTTATTGTAGGAATGGTTCGCCTCGGGCTCACATTGCTAACAATCTCCCACTAGCCTCAGGACCATTCAGGAACAATCCTCAAACCCATACTCATTATATGCTGGTCAAAAACCTTCTGTGTTAGAGGTTTGGTAAGAGGATCAACAACGTTGTCGACAGAGGCCACCTTGGTGATGATGATGTCACCACACTTTTGAATCTCCCAAATGATGTGGTATTTCCTTTCCACGTGCTTGCTCTTCTGATGCCAGCTGGGTTCCTTTGCCTGGGAAATGGCTCCCGTGTTATCGCAGAGTAACGGGATGGGAGTATCAGAGGAAACTACGCCAAGCTCCAGGATGAACTTGCGCAACCACACCGCCTCCTTTGCAGCATTCGATGCGGCAATGTACTCAGCTTCTATTGTTGAATCTGTCGTAGTGTCCTGCTTCTTGCTTCTCCAGCTCACAGCACCACCGTTCAATAGGAATACAAACCCTGATATCGACTTTCGATCATCAATATCCGATTGGAAGTCAGAATCTGTATATCCCGGGACTTGCCATAGACCAAGATGTAATCTTGTGTCCATCTCAGATATTTGAATATGTTCTTTACTGCATTCCGGTTTTGTTCTCCATAGCAGGATTGGTAACGACTTACCACTCCCACTGCTTGGCAGATATCTGGCCTACTACACATCATGGCATACATTAAGATTCCTACAGCTGATGCATAGGGGCATCCAACCATGGCTTTTTTTCCTCAACAGTTTGAGGAGCCATCCCTTTAGACAGGTGGATACCATGTCTTAAGGGGAGGAAACCTTTCTTGGAACTATCCATACGAAATCGTTCAAGAATCTTCTTAATGTACCCATGTTGTGATAATCCCAATATCCTCTTTTCTCGGTTCCTGAACAATTTCAGGCCTAAGATGTAAGAGGCTTCTCCAAGATCTTTCATCTCAAAGATATGGGATAGCCAAATTTTCACACTAGTCATCATCCATGTATCATTTCCAATGATAAGGATGTCATCTACGTAAAGCACGATGAGCACAATGGCGCTCCCACTAAGCTTCTTGTACACACAAGGTTCATCAGGATTCTGCACAAAATCATAACTCTTTATGGTTTCGTCAAATCTGATGTTCCAACTACGAGAAGCTTGCTTGAGCCCATAGATGGATTTCTTCAGCTTGCATACTTTGCCATCCTCTGTAATGAAGCCCTGAGGATGCTCCATATAGATATCCTCCTCGAGGTATCCATTGAGGAAAGCCATCATGACGTCCATCTACCAGATGTTGTAGTCAAGGTATGCAGCTATAGGTAGCAGTGTCCTGATGGTATTAAGCATAGCCACAGGAGAGAATGTCTTATCATAATCGATGCCTTCTCTCTGTGTGTAGCTCTTGGCTACGAGACGTGCCTTGAAAGTCTCTACTTTCCCATCAGGTCACCTCTTTCTCTTGAAGATCCATTTACACCCAATGGGTTTTACCCCTTTAGGTGGATCCTCCAGGGTCCATATACCATTCTTATGCATGGAGTCAATTTCTAACTTCATTGCTAGCATCCATCTATCCATGTCATGATCCGCGAGTGCTTCATCAAATGAAGTAGGATCATTGTCAGTCTCACTTGACACATGGAATCCATATCTTTCAGGTGGTGCAACCACCCTCAAACTCCTTCGAAGAGGTATGGGTGTTTCATCTTTATTTATCTCTTCAGTTTCTGGTCTAGGAAGCTCAGAATCCTCAGGGGATTCAATGATTTCCTCTACTTCATTTTTGTCTTAACCTTTAAGGAAATCATCCTCCAGAAATTTCACATCTCTAGAGACAAAAATCTTTTGGGTCTCAGGGTCATAAAGCTGGTATCCAGTATCATCTTTAATATACCCAATGAAGTAACACTCACGAGTGCGAGATTCTAGCTTACTTGCGTCCACGTTTTTAGCATGAACCAAGCAACCCCAAACCCTCAAGTGATTAACACTAGGTTTGGTTCCATACCAGAGCTCATGAGGAGTCTTAGGCATAGATTTGCTAAGAATCTTATTCAGGATAAATATTGCAGTCTCTAATGCATATCCCCAGAAACTAAGAGGTAAATGTGCTTTGTTCATCATTGAACGGACCATATCCATGATGACCCTGTTGCATCTTTCAGCAACACCATTAAGTTGGGGAGTTCCAGGAGGAGTGAGATTGGAGACAATTCCATTCTCTTTAAGATATTCCTTGAATTCATCTGAGAGGTACTCGCCATCTTGATTAGATCAAATCCGTTTAATCTTCCTATCGATTTGGTTCTCAACCAAAGCCTTGAATTCTTTGAACTTTTCAAAGATTTCGGATTTATGACGTAGTAGGAAGATAAACCTGTATCGCGAATCATCAATAAACGTCAAGTAATATCGATATCCATTACGAGTCGCGGTACTGAAGGGACCACATACATCGGTATGTATTAGGTCAATAATACCTTCGCATCTTGTAACCTTGTTACGGAAAGGCATCCTAGTCATTTTACCTCGAATACAATGTTCACAGGTAGGTAAAGATTGAACCTTTAGAAAATCTAAAGGTCCATCTTTTATCAATCTGTTGATCCTATCAACAGACAAATGACCAAACCTTTGATGCCAAATCATATTCAAATGATTTTTATTCTCCTTGGATCTTTTAGGGTTTTTATTAGTGGTTGTAACATTCATGACATGCTCATCAATGCACAATTCATAGAGTCCACCAGAAGTCAAAATACCATCCGCAATATATTTATCATAATGATTTATGACTAATTTATTACAGAAAAGGAATGAATATCCATTTCTAACAAGCTTAGATATAGATATTAAATTCCTTCTGACTTCAGGTACATAAAGACACTCTTTAAGTACTAAGACTCTACCACTAGATAATGATAGTCGAGAGGTCCCGATGGCGACTGCTGCAACACTTACATCAGATCCCATCTGGATGACTATCTAATTTCCTGAAACAAATGCAACAAATTGCATACATGAACAGAAGCACCAGAATCTACGACCCAACTTCCTTCTCATCCAACGAGAAAACTAGTTTCAATGATGAAAGTAGATTTTATACCTGGTGGGGCTTTACCTTTGTCGACTGACTTCAGGTATCCCGGGCAGTTACGTCTCCAGTGCCCTGGCTTCTTGCAGAGGTGATAGACGTCGGTTTTCTTTGACGCCATCAGTGTGAATGCATTGGAAGATGAGCCAACGCCTTGACTCTTCTTCTTTCTCTTCTGGGCCGGGCCCTTCCGAGAACCTTGCTTCCGACAGCGCTCCCCTCTGACCTGTGCAACCACTGCACTGCCAATGGGACCATCTTTCTTCATTACGTTTTCTACATACTTTAATGCAGCAAGAAGTCCAGCATTTGTCAAATCTAACTTGTTCATGTGGAATGAAACCACAAAATTATTGAAAGACTTGGGCAAAGACAGCAGAATGAAATCAATTTGCATCTCTGCATCCATATTTGCCCCGAGAGTCTCCACCTGAGACAAGTACCCAAATATTTTGAGTACATGTTCTCGAATCGAAGTTCCGTCCTGCATCTTGCCATGAACGAGTTCTTTCATAATGTTGCAACGCTGGGTGCGGTTAATGTCACCAAACATATCTTTCAGATTCTGCATTATTTCTTGGCATGTGCTCATCTCCACATGTTGATTCTGAAGAACATTGGAGAGAGAACCCAGGATATAGCATCTAGCCAAGATATGATCCTCATCATACTTGTCATTGTATTGCTTTTCTACCTTCAATTTAGGACTTTCATGCTTGTCTTCTGTGAGCACATAACTTATGCACTCAACCGAGAGAATAAGCTCCAAATTATGGATCCAATCCGAGTAATTTGGACCGATCAACTAATTGACCTCCAGAAGCCTGCTTAGTGGATTCATGGACTTTATTTTTTGAAATTAAGAATGCACTATATAAGAACATATAATCATATATTCATATTATGATATTTGATTAGGGAATTTTAAATCAAATTGTTCTTGCTCTGTCAACCTTGAAAGTTTATTCCCTTAATCACATTCAAAGTAAGAGATATACTTACCGCTATATCTCAAGTAAGAACTGGGATGTCCTCCTTATCTTTGTCATATCCCAATAATATGAGAACCTATGACTCCAATAAAGAGAAGCGGGAACACATTCCGCCTTGCAAGTCCAACTTGCATTTCCCAATTCGGTCTTTAATACCAGGGCCCACCACTCCTAAGGTGATGTTGACATGTCATTAATTGAACCAACCGTCAACAAGAATACAACTCGCTATGCGCAATCCAATATCGTCCCAATAATATGAGGACCCGATATTGGGATCACTACGCATACGTCCTTACTCTTTAGAGAAGCGACGAGCATGATCCAAATGGATCATATGCAAGAGCTGTCACTTCAGACACACGTCTCCTACATACAATATCTGGCGACAGAACCCTTCGCCTTGATGGGAGACCATGGATGTCACTTATGTGATCCTCCACCTCATATTCAAATTTTAATTAAATATTATGAATCATATTCATATATTTAATTCTTCCAAGGGAAATACACACCTATTCATAATAGAGTATTTTTAATTGGATATAATATTCAATCATATTAAATTAATTATGAATCCAATTCAATCAACAAACTTGATTATTTTTACTTGAATATATATATGGTATTATCTCAAATTACGTATTAATTCAAATTTTAATAATTAGAAAATACATCTTGATTTCTCCGGTATTATTGAGTCCCTACCCGCTGTCATGGCCAGTACCGACGAAAGTGGGACGGACCGCAACCGGTGCAACCCGCTACCTCAATGCTTCCGACTAGACACCATATCCACCTCAGGAAAGGATAATGCCAAATAGATCAATTTGTACTTGATATGATCATCGGTTATTCAAACGAAATTATATTATATAGTAATAATCAAAATATTTTTTATTATAAGGAAATTTGCTTCACAAATCCCCAATCACATTCAAGCAAGGAGTTTGATGATTGTGTTTCCAATTATGATCTAGATCAATTCTAATTAATTTATTGGTTGAGGCCATGTCAATAAAGTAAATGATCATCATCAAATATTTCTCTAATATTTTCCATAATTATTTCATGAAATTAACAAATAATTTTACTAATTGACAATCACATGGTTCTTGATTAGGACTGTAATTTCAGCAGTGACCCTACTTACTAAAATTAGCATATCTCAATCAATTTAAATCTAAATTAGACAAAATCAATTTTTAAGGACTGTTAATTTGATTTAGGACAGAACCTAAGTGATAATTCACGCATTTAGAGGCGGATCAAAACATTAATTAACTCATTAATCATGTTGAGATTCACAGTTCCCGCAACAGTGAATATATGTTCGTTAAAACAACCATATCTTAAGCAAAAGGAATCCAAATTACATAAACTCAGATACTATGATTTCCTTATTTAATGGAAAACAAAATACAATTGATTAATTCGTGTTTAAACATTTTAAATAGGGCCGAATTCATTCACTAAACAGACTTGCGAAAATCAAATGCGACAAAAAAGTTTCGCACCCTTAACGAACCCAAGTCATCCTAGGTTTACGGATCATATCCCAAACCTTCGACCTAAGGCATTTATATAACTTGAAGGATATAGTATTATCCTCAAGCGCATCATGGAAGCGTGAGCGTCGTATCGAAGACGACGTAGAACGACTAGTCGGACTAGTTGTTCTATGCAGCGGAATTTAAAAATTTTTCATGCGATGAAACCACTTGATCCAAGAACGATTCTCGGATCATTTCATCTAGAACCATAACAAGTATAAAGGAATACATCTTGAAGCGTTGTTGATCGAGTCTCTACGAAAAGAGACCTCCTGTCTCAAGTCCGATCGTTTGAGAAGACGCTTGCGAGCGCGGGGATGAGTCGCGTAAACCTTGCAATCCAACAAGTTGATCCAAGCACGGTGAACTCCTGATCTCTTCGTACGAGATCAAACACCTTCTTCATGAGCATATCACTCCAAAGAAGATGGAGAACCGAATAACGTAGAAGCGGCATCGCGGTGGCGAAGAAACGACAAAGTACTCCTCTAGGGTTTGGTGGACGACCACCAAGGAGAGGAGAGGAGAGGGTTGACGTGTAGAATGAGAGAGAGATATGTACTTCCAAAGCATAACCCTAGAGAGCATGGTATGCCTCTCTATTTATAGGGTTTTGGGATCCATGGATCTCAATCCATGGGATACATAAAATCAATGGATGAGATTGATTTATGTTAAATCCAATGGTCAAGATTGTTGTTGGAAAAAACCAACAACTAATAATCTAATTTAGATCAAATATATTTGATAAATCAAATACCATTCAATCCTAAATTAAATCATATAAATAATGAGATTAACCAACATGGAGATTGCATCTCCCATGGATCATGGTGAACGGCCACCAATTTCTATATTGGTCATGGTGGTCGTCCACTTGATTCCAAGTGGGAGCAATCGCATAAAATCTCATGAGATTGCATATCTCCATGGAAATCTCTATTATTTAATCCATCAACTTTTGTTGTGATTTATTCTTCAAAAATAATTTATAATTAATTTTGAGAATATTGCAATCTTGCCATTGGAAATTTGTGAATCACATTCACAATCCAAAACAAAATATAACTTACATTTTCAATTAATTACACAATGTGTATCCAATACACATCAATAATTAATTAACAAATATAAATTATAATTAGCTCTCTCGAATACATTATAAATCACGTTTATAATATATTATAAATAATTGGATATTTCTATCCACATTATTCTTATCCTCAATAATTAAATTACATTTAATTATATTGGATAATTTCCACAAACATCAAGATAATTAAATCACATTAATTGTCAATTTCTCAATGCTTAGATATAATTCAACTATGGAATTATCCTTGAACACTTTCAAGAATAATGCGATTTCTCCGCAGATACTTGGAGATAAGGACATGGCGATTGTATTGTTCCACGTATAGTGACTTGGATATTGAGATCACATCTCAAATCCAGATCTCATGGACCTCCCATAGATGCTTGATTAAATCAAGACCTTAGACCTAATCTTCTCATTGCATCTGAATCTCATTCAGATCAATGTCCAATATATGGACTAAGATTAGATCACTTCTCTACTGAGAGGAGTCACTAAAATCCAAACCTGTTTCATTACTCCCTCGGAATGGAAGCGTCATGGTTATACAATCGTTTATGATCACATCACCCTCGGGTATTCCCAACACATGTACATCCTGCATACTGGAAGACCTATGAACATTCCGAAGATATAGATCACTTTTACACTGTCATCTTCAAGGTTTGATCATTAAGTTTCTCAATATTAGTCATTGGGAATTGGTATAGATCATATGCTTTCCCAAAGCATATATCTTGTCTTCAAATTCATGTCATGCTTCCAAAGTATGAGGACCATGCATGGAATTTGATCAGTCCCAATACCTCATGAGTGAATTCATGTCTCCCGCTTCGCAAGTGAACTTGTATGATCCCTTTGAGAGATCGTATTACTCATATGTCCTTACATGCACACCGGCTTGTCGGTGTATAGACCTTGGTTAGGTCATTAACCTATTGGTCTGCCAAATGTACACACTCAAACATATAGCAACACATCTGTATCTGGTCAGAGGATGCAATCCTATGTTGTGATAGTATTCAACACAGGTCTTTGGTTATCTCAATCTCGTTAAGTCAACCCATTGACTCAACTAACCTGACACCTCTGAATCACTATTCACATGTAGAGGACCTGCATCAAGAGGTCGGTCAGATATCAGCCATATGAGAAAAGATTGCCATCTCCTACTCAGACTGGAGATCATCACTTAACAATCATTTGATGATGCTTGATGAGTCCTCTATCTAACTCCTTAGATATTCATCCAAGCATCAGCCTCTATGATTCAATCTATGAGTCAACAACTGTATGATTATCAAGTTGGCCATGGTACATAACCCTTATTGTAGAGAGAGACCTTATAGTGCATTCATTCATTCAATCTCAAAAAGAAGGAGTGAAAAAATAATCAATAACTTTTATTGATAAATCATTTATTACAATAACATTCATTTTAGGAATAGTTCGCCTCGGGCTCACATTGCTAACACAAGATCTATGAGGTTGGAAGTATAATTAATCAAAAGCCAGCTTCACCGTCTGTAATATTATTATCTGTCAGAGGGTATATAGGCATAGTTTATGCATTTGTTTAGCAACAAGTTGCAGGTGTGAGTCCACTCTGGTCGGAATTAAGTAGAAGCTATTCCTTTCTGACTGAGTGGAGTTCATCTCTTGCAAAAAAGAGTATGAGAGTTTGATCTGGTAGTTGAGAATATAATTCAGAAAACATTGGCTTTCTAAAACCTTCTTTTAAAAAAATAAGGAAACATGCCCATTGTCTCTAATTGAAGTTAAATTAATTAGACAAACTACTCACGTATGGATGAATGAGTATAAAAAATAAAAGGCCTTTCTTAGTTATACACACACGAAATATATAACCTTAGTCTATTACACCCTCCCCCCACTCTACTAAAGCTATAAGGATAAAGCGGACAAGAACATCTTTTGGGAAAGTACAATGTAGTTGTTTCTTAGGGAACGTTTTATCAGCTAATAATATGAATATATATTCTGGATGTAAAAAAATCAATGTCAAATTATATAAATAACAGATGCTACATATGGAGTTATGCATGAATGTGCATAATACCCATCATGCAATTCTTAAAATCATTTAACATAATAAAAGTTTGATCAAATGTTAGACAAATAAATGGTTAGTCCAAGGAACAATCAATGATGCACCTTTTTATCAATTCAGATCTCTACTAAAAGAACAATCAATGATGAAAACTCATATGATGAAGAAGGAAATAATTTAAAATATGAGATTCTAACCTTTACTTGTCCAAGAAGATAATTGTCATAACGTCGTTTGAGATATCTCCAATCCTCAAAATCCAGTGGGCACATTCTTCCATTGCGAGCTACAATACCTAGCCAACTACTCAATATCCCTACAGCTTTCTCAATAGGTTGAGCTAATTCATTGCAGTCCACAACAACTTTGTGCCCATCTGGAAAAGACCATAAGTCTCTAGCACAAGTAGCACCTCTTCTCACGCTTATCTTTCCTTGGGAATCTAATAAAAACATATAAAAAATAGATACCAATTATTCACTTTAAAAGTAATAATAAGGACATGTGTATGAAACTAAAAACTTTAAAAGATAACCTGTTATATGGACATCTTTGTGCATATTATCCACAAGATCCGGTATTGCTCCATGCTCATGAACATCTGAAATGCAATAACTAACAGCTTCACCTTGAGCTTCATATACCTGGCATCCTCTGAAGTTTTTTGTCCTTGACATTGTCAATTAGAAGAATCTAAATATACTAACATGCAACTATGTGTTGTAAAACCAAATTATGCAGTTAACTTGTTCAATAACTAAATATACTAACAAGTATTCTTGTAGTTTTAAAGCATATCTCCAAAGCCCAAGCTTCAAGCTGACCTGCACTAAGGAATCTCCACCTGTACGTGCCTTCTTAATTCAATCATAAACAATGTAAAAAAGTTCGGACATTATCAATTATCCTGCAAACTTGTACAGAAATATATAAAAAATTCCATTCCAGTGAATGCTTCACACAAGTTAGCGCTTGCCCAAACATCTCTTAAGTCGATGTACAAAATAGAAACCTCTCTTTTCTCTATAAATCTCCACATGATTTCTCATAGACTCGCATCAAATGCCTGAGAATAATAGGCATTGTAGTTGGTCGATATCATGGGTTCTCTATTAATATATTCCTAAATTTGAAATGCCTTCAGGAATCTGATTCAATGCCCCTACCTCATCTACGCCTTCCAACGTGATACAACCCCACCTTGTCATCCCTTTGAAACTCAGAATAGTCTAAGTAATGTTGATGGCCATGTACATGATTCCTATCAATTATATTTTCAAAATCTAAAGCAAAATCAAGAAACAATTATCCCAAATTTCAGAGTGACAAATCTCTATCAGAAGATGGTGTATTGGAAGGGAACAACTCCTTTCTATTTTATGGAGATAAGCATGCACTCCATATTGTTGTACTCCATCTTGTTTTAAGCAAGCATCAATGAAACTCAAGAGAAGTTGCAAACCCA
This sequence comes from Ottelia alismoides, assembly GCA_037367405.1. NCBI lineage: Eukaryota > Viridiplantae > Streptophyta > Magnoliopsida > Alismatales > Hydrocharitaceae > Ottelia > Ottelia alismoides. The sequence continues at coordinate 523,405 of JAZKJV010003121.1, forward strand.
TATATGTGTTTCAAATCCAGAAGCATATACATATATCTGATAAAATAATAAAATCAAAATAGTGGTGTGTTTGCATGAAGCATTAACCATACAACGCATAAACCAAACAACATTACGAGACTAAACCACAAAAACTAATAAAATATATAGAAACAAAATAGATGAATCTACTGCATCAAACATGAAAGTTCTGAACATCGTCTTTATCACTTCGAGGCCATGCAACACAATGATCTAAATCTTCCATCGGCACAATAATAGGTATGCAAGGATTATATGTTATAGCATCTTCATCATTGTCATACGGAATTTCCATATCGAAGTCCCTAGGCTTTGTAACAACATCGTGATACCACTCAGTTTCTTTAGGATCTTGCACATAGAATACTTGTATCGCTTGAGTTGAAATTATGAATGGATCGTCAGATAATGTTGACCTGTGTGAATCAATCTAGAGAAATTCACTAGAATAGAGCCATCTTTTGTCTTCAAACCTCTATAGGATAAATCCACCAAATCGCAATGGAAAATGACAACCTTGAGATTACCTGAATAATTCATCTCATAAATGTCGGTGAGGGCTCCATAATATGATTTTTCAGCAACTTGAACCATAAATCCACTATTGTGTGTGCTTCTCATCCTCTCTATAGACTTTGTATGAAATCTAAACCCATTAATATTGAAGGAATTAAAACTCCTAACAACATTGTGTGGGCCTCTTGCTATTATCACTAGCTCATCGAGATATGAACACTCTCTGATTCAGACACCTAAAAAGATGAAGATGATATTTTAATAGATAAAAAGATTAACGTAGTAATATGATATAATATTTTAAAATATAGATAATAGTTACCTTTATAGATAGCCACAAAGCAAAACATTCAAGTAGCCATTGCTTCTCAAATGATTTTGATTAGGATGATATGCCCCGCGTTTTTAGGTCAAGAAGTCACTTAACCAATTACAAGTTACACACTTGTTATTATCAAATTCAAAAAATCATGATGTTTGATTGAGTATACATGCATTTATTGACTAAATAAATTATTATACATACCTTCGAAATGAATCAATCTTTTCATGATGAAGAAGCACATAACGGTGTCCTTGAGCAAATGATTTTTCATCAAGAACCATGGCAGTGGTCTTACCAAGAACTTGACCACCTCTCTCAAATAGATAGCCAACTAAGTCTTCAACTTTTTCATTATTACGAGATTATCGATTGAATCTTGTCTCTACATCAACAAAGTACCTCGATACAAAGGTCAAGCATTCATCAGCTATGTACCCCTCAATAATAGAACCTTCTGGGTAAGCTTTATTTCTAACATGAGACTTCAAGCGACACAATAGTCTATTAAAGGGGTCACTAAATCCATAATGAATGAGCATACACGATATAAATTATATACACAGACTTATGTAATTGATGAAGTTTATAAATGTAATGCATATCTTTCTATTGGATACATCCATCTATAAGCCACAAGACCTCCCAGCTTAACCTCATCAACTAAATAAATTATCAGATGAACCATTATTATAAAAAAAACTTGGTGGAAATATCTTCTCCATTTTACGTAATGTGAGAAGAATACATGATTGGAGATGATCGAGTTCAGTAGTGTCCACTGTCCTTACACATAATAACTTAAAAAAATTGGACAATTCAGAAATGATGGCTACAATTGACTTTGACATGGAAGCTCGTAAGGCAATAGGAAGAATATCTTGCATGAGAATGTGGGCATCATGACTCTTAAGGTTGACGAGTTTTCTTTCTTTCAAACTTACACATCTTGAAATATTTGAAGCATAACCATCATGAACCTTGAGATTTTTCAAAACTGTTAAGGACTGATTTTTTTTCTTTTGCATTCATTATAAAGCAAGTTGCGGGTAGATATAATTATCATTTACTACCACTAAATGGATATCCTTCCTTATCCCCATTTGTTGTAAGTCGAGACGTGCTTTCAAATTATCCTTGCTTTTTCCAGTAATATCCATCATTGTCTCAATCACATTATCAAAAATATTTTTCTATATGCATTACATCTAAACTTTGACGAACGAGATTATATTTCCAATAAGGAAGATTAAAAAGATGCTTCTTTTTTCTAAAGATTCATGAGTTACTTTATCACTTGCTCTTCATCGTCACCGTCACCAACCAAGTCATCTGCATTCTCAAATAAGCGATCTTGAGATGTTACTTGAGCATCTACTTGCATGACCATATCTCTTTGACGCTTCTTATGTGTAGTGGATGTTTTCCCGTAATTGAATTTAAGTTTGCGCAATTGCCTTTAAATCTCAACTCCAGATATGGTTATTGGAGATGAATTTAACTCTTGTGTACCATCAAATTGCTCCTTTTGTAATAAAAAAATGGTAGTGTGGTTCTAATCATCGATGAGCATGCATGTAACAAAATTTTCCACCATGGGTCAACCATTGAGAATGAGTGTCTCCCATACAGTAGGGACATGCATATCGACCCTTTGTACTCCAACCACTTAAATTTTCAAGAGGAGGAAAATCATTATTTGTCCAAAGAAGGGCTCCCCTTAGTTTGAAATATTATTTTCATGAGCATCAAAGGCATCAATGCCTTCCCATAACTCATTCAACTCATTAATTAATGGTTGAAAGTAGACATCAATATCATTTCCTGGGCCCTTTTCCCTGGAATAATCATAGAAAGAAGTATTGATGATTGTTTCAGGAAAACCCATGGTTCCATGTTATATAAAACCAAAAAAATGGTCAAGTGTTGTATGATATGCTCATTGATCTATACGGGTTAAAGCCATCACTAGATAATGCAAATCCTAAATTACGACATCAGAAGAATTAGATATCGAGCATCAAAGATTCTCCATGCCAATCCATCAGCCACATGTCTAATTTTCCCATCCTTTATTCGCCCCTCAACATGCCATCTCATAGAATATGCAGTTTTCGATGAACGAAAAAGCCTTTGAAGACGTGGTTTCAAAGGAAAGTATCACAATATTTTAGATGGTATTTTCTTAATTTTCAAATCATCTTTGTGAACATTACCAATTTCACCATTACAAACATTACATTTGTCAAGCTTTTCAAGTTTGTCTCCATGAAATAGTATACAATCGTTCGGACAAGCATGAATTTTTTCATAACCAAGGCCTAGTTCTCCAATAAGTTTCTTTGCTTCATAATAAGTAGATGGATTTGAAGCTCCCTCTTTCAACAATTCAAACAACATGTTAAGGCTCTTAGCCGACCAACCACTCAAACACTTAATTTGATATAATCTCAATATGAATGAAATCTTAGAGAAGTTCTTGCACCCTGGATAGAGTTCCACATCCCCAACTTGTAACATGGTATGTAGTCCAGAAGAGATGTTATCACCTTGAGTAGAAGACTCACCATGGTTGTCATTAGTTTGATGTCCATGTTCAAATTCAAAAGTGTTTTCCACATCATCATCATTATCATTCATGTCATTCAATGTCTTATCACCTCTACTATTCATATCTCTTAATTCAAGACTAACCGCATCATCAAGTAATCCTCTCATATTCATTTGTCCCACAAGTCCAGAGGAAGGACCACTTGGAAGTTCACAGTATCCAAATGAACTTCCATCAACTAGTAGATTATGATCTCCATGTGGCTGTGTAGATGAATTCTCTTCAACAGAAGGATCAAGTTCTCCATTAAAATCTCATTGTGAATAGTTTGACAATATTCTAAAACGAAGTAAATGGAAATGAGCATCTTCTGTTTCAACAATTTCATATTAAAGCATCTCGTACAAGGACAATAAAATTTATCTCCTTTAAGACCTTTCCCATGGCATACAAAATAAATTGTGAACTCCCAATTTGAATTCATCACTTCCAATTGGTTTTCTCATCCAACTTTTATCCATTTCCTAATACAATACCTTGGTATAGATACCTAAGATCAATAAATTTACAATATTTTAGAGTTCATAAATATAATTGTATTAACAACTAGCTATGTATTAACAACATAAATATATACAACAAAAGATAAAATATTTGCAAAATGTGTATAAATATACGTTAACATTTAAAAACCAAGAGTTAAGATGCAGAGTGCTAAGATGTGTATTAATATGCATCACTTTACTGTGTATAGTAGAATATTAACATTCCACATATGAATGGGCGTGATTGTGAAAAAAAATTATAGAGTTATACATGTAATGATGTAAATACGCAGAATGTCGAGGTGTGTTTGAGAGAGAACACTAAGACATTTGTGTAACTTTTATTATTTATATGAAACAAATTTGCAAAAATCTAAATGAGGTGTTGAGCCATTGTTGAAATCTTATTTAATGAAATCTCTACTATGAGAACAATTCAAGAATTCGCTAATGTAGATATTTGTATTATAGGTACGACTTCTCGTTGTAGATGAATACAATCCTTCAATAGAAAGGGACACATGGACAAACTTATAAAAAATAATCACATATAGAGAACAACAAATAACTATTACAATTGCAACACAAGAACAATTACTGAGAATCTAAAAATTATATATGATTGCCAATAAAGAACTAATGCTAATAAAGAAAACGATCGAAATGGAGAAGATTCCATACGAAAATTTAAAACAAAGCCCATTAAGAGATTAAGATTAAAAGAACATAGTAAATAAAATAAAAAGAACAAAGATTACCTGGAACTTACAAAGTTAGGGATTAAACCACCAAATATGACTTCAGAAACACCCAGTGAAGCACAGATTGTCGGTATACCTGAAATTAGCATAACACCCATCTTCTAAAGCAAACTGAAAGCATGATTCATATTGATAGAACAATAATTTTCTCCTCTTATTAGGACGTAATAAGCCAGAATGGAACAAATAGGAATGGGAACAATTGCGATGTCCTCATTTCAGAGATGAGAAACATGAAGCTAAGAACTCCGCTCAAGCACAATTATCAAAGGGGACTTGAAGCTTTCCTGTTTGGGTTTAAGAACTAAATAATAAGTTCTAGTACTTAGCTGAGGATGATATGGGAGTCCAAAATAGAGATTCATAGCATTGATAATAAATTTCTTATCTATGAAGTAATAGTGATGGTAGCTATTGTAAGTGCCCTCATAGCAATTCATCTTTTTCTGAGATGTCAAAGTGTGGAAACTATATATCTATAACTGCACTTCATTGTAGAATAAGTAAAATGATCCCTGGGAACAAGGTAATACACTTGTTACCCGAATATATGTCAACAAATGCATCTATGACTAGAACATATGGTTATCTTCTCACGTTGGTCAATTAAAATAAACAATGAACTACTCCAGCACAAAAAAACCATTTAAAAACATACTTAACATGTCCTACGCAGTAGTACAGAACATGTAATGCATACTTATATGTTCATGTACATTAGTCTCAAAATAAACAAATCTATTTAATATGAACATGTTAAGCCATGATATATACAGATCTTGTTTTCCTTTTCTAAAAAATGATTTCATTTGTGCTCCCATTCACGTTCGTCTATGCTTAAAGATTATGGATCTTATGAAATTTTTGGATCTTATCAAATACCTTGCACCAATTGGTTTTTGATCATAGTAGACAACAAATCAATGTCTATATATATAATAGGACGTGGTTCAACACCTGTCACAACATGTTGAACAGAATTGAAAGTGGATTTCTGAATCAGATTTGGCAAATCATCACTTAAGCTTCAACGTCGAGATATCTCCTAACTAATCCATGGTAGATCCAGTGTTCACAAAAGCGACCTATGCGGCTGCATATGCGTATGCAGTGCCCTCAGCGCACCGCTTTCCTGAAGCCCCCATTATACGCCATGTGCGCTTATGTGGGTCGCATATGCGAGTTGTGCAGCCGCATATGCAGTCTGTGCGGTCGCATTTATTTTTTAATTTTTAAATTTATGCCACGTTTTTATTATGTTATTTGTGTCATGTTTTTCCTTACTTTTGCATGTATGCTGATAATTAGTTATAGGTGTCAATTTAATTGTGCTGATAATTATGTGTGGGTTGATGCGCCGTGGAACCCAAGTATAGGGTAGGATTTTTAATTAATTATAGGCGTCAATTTTATTTACATTTATTTAAGTTGTCGTGTCTTTAATTAAATAAACGAGATCGCGTGTGATCTCCCATAATTAGTTATAGATTTGATTTTCAAATTTAGTCGGTTAATTAGTTAGAGCCTATTTAGGATAATTAGTTGTCAATTTAAATTAGTTTCCTATTTTTGTAATCTCATCCCTCCTATATAAAGGGATGAGGGCCCATTGTTTTTAGTCAGTTGAAGTCAATGAAAATTTGAGATCTTTATCTCCTTTCCCCTCTCCCTCTCTCCCCACGCGTGTTCTTCGCGCTTCTTTTCCCTCAACCCCGCGCATCCGGCGTGTCTTCTTTTCTCAACCCCTCCATTTTATCCACCAAAAATCCACCGTTCAATTTCTTTCAATCTTCGCCGTCGACGCTAAAATCCAATTTGCATCATTTGGTATCAGAGCATGGCATCTAGATCGTCCTCACGATCTGACGATCCGTCCAGACGTTCTCACGGAAAATTCAATAGATCTCGCTCCAATGACCGTACATGGCGTGCCAAGGTTAGACAAACATTATCAAATATGAGCCAAATTTGTGCTGATATGCAAGTTATTGTTAGCAATGTGAGCCCCGGGCGAACCATTTCTACAATAAATGTTATTGTAATGAATAAATTATCAATGAAAGTTATTGATTATTTTTCACTCCTTTTCTGAGATTAATGAATGAATGCACTATAGGGTCCCTCTGTACAATAAGGGTTATGTACCATGGCCAACTTGATGATCATATAGCTGTTGATTCATTGGATGGATCATAGAGGCTGATGCTTGGATGAATATCTAAGGAGTTAGATAGAGGACTCATCAAGCATCATCAAATGATCATTAAGTGATGATCTTCAGTCTGAGTAGGAGATGACAATCCTATCTCATATGACTGATATCAGACTGACCTCTTGATGCAGGTCCTCTGCATAGGAATAGTGATTCAGAGGTGTCAGGTTAGTTGAGTCAATGGGTTGACTTGACGAGATCGAGATAACCAAAGACCTACGTTGAATACTGTTACAACATAGCATGCATCCTCTGACTAGAGACAGATGTGTTGCTATATGTCTGAGTATGTGTTGAACCGGAAAATAGAGGGTCGTACGGTTTCACAAGGCGAAACCGCAGTCGATGCGGTGACCGCTCGAAATCCCGATTCAAACAACAATTAACCCACCACAATTAAATCAAACAATGAATGTAAATGTGCGGAGTTAAAATTTATTATAACTCTACAACAAAGATGTGTATAGGTGCAAGTATTGTAGAGGTCGAACACAGGGAGAAGACAAGTAGAACGGGGCACAAGTGCTCAAAAATGTGTGTGAAAGTGATCAAAGGCCTATTATGCTATTTTTTGTGGGTTTTTAATTTTTATATTTTTGTATTTTGATTTTTACTTTACAGATTTTGTATTTTCTTTTTGTATTTTATATTTTTCTATTTTCTTTTTCAATATTGGAAAATAAAGACAAGGTAATAGAAGACAAGCTAAGGTATTTATATAAATAGATAAAAATGTTCAAAAATTAGAAAATAAAGTCTTTTTGGTCTTTTTATACTTTTTTACTGTTTTTGTGATTTTTGGGTAATTTTTAAAATGTTTTTGGTATTTTTAATTATCAAAATAAAGAAAACAGTGGTAAAAAACAAGGCTGAAACTTAAAATGGAGAAATAAAATATCAAACAGTAACAAAAATTCTCCAAATTAATTTTCACCTAAAGATAATCAAACAAAGAAAATTCAGAAAAAGAAAACACTATTTTTGGATTTTTTATGAATTTTATAAATTTTTATGAAGGTTTTTAGAATTTTGCAATTTTTAGGTGTTTGGTTTTATATTTTTTAATGATTTTTGGCTGGGAGTTAAAACTAACTAAAAGACACAAAATATATTTTTTTGGGATTTTTCTGAGGTGTTTTTATATTTTTTAGTGATTTTCTAATGCAAACAGTGCTGAAAATGGCTATTTTTGATTTTTAATAAATAATAAAATGCAATAATTACGAAAAATAAAAATATGGTGATGAACTACTATGCAACAGATATCTAAATTAATTTTTGTAGAGTTTTTTAGGGCTTCATAGATGCATGCATAAAATACAAGAAACAAAAAGAAAAGGTATGCGGCCAGGGGCGTTTGTGTAATAAATAGAAAGTTGGGGGCCTAAGCGCAAAATGTTCACAAATATATGTACTGCAATTTACTTTTAAGGACTAACAATCAATCACAGAACGCGCAAGGCTATCAACGCAAAAATCCCAGGGTGCGCGTGACTTGCACACGCACCTGGAAGGGGTATAAGCGTAATTGCAGAAAATCCAAAGGGCTACAATGCAAAAATGCTAAAACTCTTATACTGCAAATGAATGTTTGGATATTGAACTTTTAATACGCCAACTCCCCGGGGGTTCCCTTCAAAAACGCCAAGTCACGTGCGCGGAGCACGTGACCTGGCGGGGGTCAAAATGGGAATAGCACAAAACTGGGGGGGCAATGTTGCAAATATTACAAAAATTCTATAACAGCAGACGAAAGCTTAAGGATGTTCTGAGCATTACACAAAAACGTGGGGGGTTTGGATGCAAAACCCCCCACTAATCCACGTGGCAGCCCGGATGCAAAGGAGTGAGATGAGATCAACGGCTGGGCTGCTCCAGTCGATCGGACGGTGGGGATCAAAAGGGGAAGGGCAGTATCAACGGCAGCTGGGCGCGTGTCCCTTCCCCCTTCGTTCCTGCGCAGGAGCGGCTGGGTGGCGGCTGTAGCGTGCGGCGGCGCGTGGGAGGCTCCTCCGGCGAGCTCGAAGCTCTCTCCAGAGGGGTCGGCGGCGGCCCGGGCACCTGCAAGGAAATCGCCACAATGAAATGGGAGTCCTGGGGGTTCAAACAAGCGGTGATGGGTTGACGGGAACGTCGAGCTGCGGTTTCGTCGGAGCGGAGCTCCGACGAGCTTTGAGGAGCGGAGGTGGAGCGAAAACTCAAGGGAATATATAAGAAAATACCAAAGGACTCAGCAGAAACTATAAGTAACACAAAAAGGAACAAAAACACCTCGAGTTGGTCGGTGACCAACGAGATAAGGGACCTCGACGGCGGCTCCGCCGGAGGTGGATGGAGCGCCTCCACGGCCCCCGCGCGACCCTCCTGGTTGGTTGGAGGCGGCCCTGTCACGGCCTCCGTCCGGAACTCAAGAAGAGAGGGGTTGCTAGGTCCAAAGAAGGGTTCAAAGTTCAAATGGGGCTTTTGGGGGTTATTTGAAAAGATGGTGGACGGGGCACATTGATCGAGGTGCAACGGGAAGAGCAGTGGTGCTCTCCCCGAAAAAATCCTAGGGCGAGGTAGATGGATCATAGATGATCAACTTTGCAGAAGAAATCACCCTCAAATAGTGAAAGACGTGGCCACGAAAAAATCGAGAAGATGGCTACTCACTCATACCCGGCGGTCTGTGACCTGGGTCACAGAGTTGACCCATGGTCAACGGATGGCGTGGCCTGATTGGGCCACGTCATCCGCAAAAAGACAAACACTTAAATAGCTACCTTGTAAATTAAATTAAAAATAGTAAATGATCAAATTAATTTTAGGTTATTTAATAAAAAATATTTATTATTTTATAAAGTATTTTATTCCGATTTTTAATTATTTTTATGAGTTATATTTTTACAAATTTGCGTTTATACCCCTATAGGTATCTATATCTATATGTTTAAGTATTTTATTTTTATTTAGGTATTTTTAATTTATTTTATTTTGGTTTTTATTTTCTAAAATTATAAAATACTTTTATATATACAAATATATTTTTATTTTATTTTTCTGATATATTTTATACACTTAATAAAATGAAAGTGTTATTTGTATAGGCATGGCTACATATATTATACCTATGTTTTATAATATATACAAGTATTTTTATTTGTATTTTATTTATGTTTTTATTTTGATTTTAATGCTCATAATTATTATAAGTATTATTTACAATATTATAAAAATATAAAATTATAAAAATAATAAATAAATAATAAATTGAATATTTTATTATGTACAAGTATACAATGGGGGTCCAAAAGTCAACTTTCAAACCGTAGCTCCGCCAAATGCAAAACCACCACCATTAATTAGATTATTTTCTTCTATATACAATTAAAGGTGAGTACGCTGCATTTGGAGTTTTTATTTGTGAGATACGGGTCTGGGAAGTTGGCATTCTAGAATTTTATTCAGACCATAACTTTTTATCTGTACATTATTTTTCTATGAAATCAATTTTGTATTTTTCTTTATTAATTTATCTACAACTTTCATGTACAAAGTTTCTTCATTTGATGTATAAAAAGTGGAACCAAAAATAGGTCCCAAAATGAATAAAGAACGAATAAAATGTATAGGTATTTTATCTGTGTTTTGGCCCTTATCTCCCCCTACTTTATTCCTTGTCGACCTATTCATCAAGATGCCTAGGTCTCGGGGTTTCGGATCATAAAATATTTACAATATTTTATTCTTTTTCTTTTCTTTTCTTTATTCTATAATTTTGGCTTTAAAAACCGCATTTTATACAATATTTACACATATATACATGAATGCTAAAATGCATGAATTATGCCTATTTATACGCATTTACTAGGGTTTTTGAGGCCAAAATGATAGAATAAAGATGATGAAACGTGGATTCATCATCCCCCTATACTTGCCTTTGCTAGTCCCTAGCAAACACTTATGCAATAAGTGCAGAAAAGAAAAATAAAGAAAAGAAAAAGAAGAAAGATGGACTAAATTTAATTATCAAACTTGTCTTCACAAAATCAAAGTTTGGAGCTGAAGTCGGACCTTTGGAATTTTAGTGCGGTCGGAACCTTAATGAGAACCAAGTTTGAAATCCAACAGTCCTTGAGAATCCCAAAAACTCTGTCCAAGTCTCCTCAATAGCCAGGTCAGAAATACTTCAACTCATACGCAAACTCTTACGACTATGAGTCTGACTCGTACAGTGTAAGTGATATGTAGCTCCCTACCTCAGAAGTGACAAAGAAACAACCTCCCTCAACCTGGTAACTCTAATGCCTCGGTCTAGCAACTCTTTCCTCGAGAAGCGGGGTATTCCCTTCTAAGTTCAAGTGCAACCGGCTCAAGAAGAGGGGGAAGAAGTATAGACTTTTGGGAGCTCAACCAGTGTAGCTAAGTCTCCCGCTGCAAGCTTCATGAGATGTAACATGGATACCATAAGCTTTTGCTTTATTGAACTATATACACTCCGGTGGGGTTATTAAATTTTCAATCCGACCCACCACTTTTTTGGAGTTCTTCTTTTTTTTTTTTCTTTTTTTTTTTTTCAATTGCATCTGTACAACATATCTACATGGTGCAGCATATATACAAGAAATTTTCCTCTTGAGCCAGTAGACTATCCCTCTTTTGAAGCTTTATTGCAACCCACGGCTTCTGTCTTTAGCCTTCATCACCACTAGACCAAGTTGAGGTGCACTTCCTTCACTATAAGAAGAAGAGAGGTTCCGCCTAGAAGTACTACCCTCATATGCTACCCCAAGCCAAAGGAAACTGCCTCCTCACCACCTCATCCGTGGAGAGCTATGTGAAAGGTGCAGGTGTCCAAGTTAGGTCATTATCAACAAGAGTCGTGCGTGTGCTCCGAAATACTCTACTTAGGCAGTCAAGAATCCATTGAACCAAGTCCCGTGATCCTCAAAGAATTAAGCCAACTAGACCTGAAGTACCTCAAACCCAATTCCTATAAGGTTCCTGTTATTAGGTAGATTTTAAGGTCCAATCAAGCTCCAATCTTCGGATTTTACTTAGACTTGTTCAACTATCAAACTCAATCCGAAAAATGCGAATGCTATGCAATGCAATGCAGAAAATATTTTTGTGATGCAATTTTCAAGGATTTTGAACTTTTTATGGATTTTTGAAAATATGATGCATGCAGATGCAATTTTTTTTTTTTTGTATTTTTCAAAAAGATTTTTCAAATGTTTTTGGATTTTAGTTTTTGCAAATGTTTTTGGGCTTTTTGAAAACAAAAAGGTTTTGGCTGAAAAATAGGTTAAAATATGTACACGGGAGTGCTTCTTATATTTACAAGAAGTGGATTTTAAGGATTTACAGGGTAAGTAGTCAATTTTATACATATATAGTGGATTTTGGTGTGATGTGTATATTCCTCAAATTTATTTGAAAACAATTTACACACAATTTTTGAAAACTATAGTCCAAAATAATTTTTACAAACATTTTACACACATTTGAAAATCATTTTGCAAAGGCTTTTCAAACAGTATATATAGGTTTTTCAAAACATTTTTGCAACCATTTTTCAAACCATTTGCAAATCATTTTTCAAACATTTTATTTCACACAAAGAAAAGAAGTTTTTCAAACCACACATTTTTCACAGGTTGAAAACACGAAACAAAATATTTTCAAAATAGTTTTCAATAGATGTTCACAAAGATTTTCAAACTATTTTTCAAACATTTTGCAAAAAACATTTTCACCTGATTTATTAATCAGTAAATACAAAAAGAATTTGAGGAATAATCACATATTTTTATTAAGAATTTTTAATGAATTTTAAAGAATTGTTAGCCATATTATTAAGAAAAAATACGAAAGTACGAGTTATGGCTAAAGTATATACGTAGTATATACGACCCCCCTATACTTAGCTTGAGCTATGTCCTCATAGATCAGAGAGAAAAGAGAAGACATAACTCGTACTGAGTATAGGAAAATCTAAAGAATAAAAGAAGGAATCAATGAGAAGTTGACCGTCCCCCCTATACTTAGGATCAAATAATCCTAAGTATAGCAGACTGTACACAAAGCAGGGAGGGTCAAGGGTGGGAATGAACAGATCGTACTCAGATTGTCTCCCCCTATACTTAGGGTAAGATATCCCTAAGTATAGACAAGAAGAGGAGACAATGGAGAGGATCGAAAAGGATAGAACAACTCGGGGTGCCAACCCCCCTATACTTAGGACAAAGTACGTCCTAAGTATGGAAAACTGTCTACAAGGGCGGCACCTTTTTGATAGATGAAGAAGATAGAAGAGGAAAAGAAGAAAAGAAGAAAAGAAGAAAAGAGACCTGAAGATGGAGAAGAGATCATGAGAATATACACACCACTCCCCCTATACTTAGGGTAAAAGAAACCCTAAGTATAGGCAACAACAGGAGTGATCAGACGGAACGATGAATGAACCCTCGGCTCGTTCACCCCCCTATACTTAGGACAAAGTACGTCCTAAGTAAGGCAGACACGATAATGGGTGGACGAGCAATACGGTAGAGAGAACAGAGGTACACAGAAGTGAATATACAACAGAGATGGATATACAGATGATCAAGAAGGTTGAAAGCGAACCTTCTTGCGGGACCGCGGAGGAATAGATCTAGTGTGGTGCAGGTCGACATCGGGGTCCACAGTGGACGGAATTCGATCAGGGTCGACAAGGTGTAAGTCCTCGGGGGCCCTAGGGTGTGAAGGCACAGACGGAGTAGTGGAAGAAGTACGGCTAGGTCTGGCCTTGGGAGTCTCGCTGATATCAAAGTGGAATGGGACGAACTCATCATCATCGGAAGTAGTGTACTCGGAGTCGTCCTGCGAGGTGTCATCCAGGTCAAAATCAAAAGGCACGAAATCATCGGTGGAAGTAGTCGAACTCTGTTCGTCCTCTATAATCTCAACCGGATCATCTTTCTCATCAAAAGGCCCGAATCTCTGAAGAAAAGCAACCAAATCAAATTCGGCCTTTGGCTCATCAGTATCTACATGAACAGGAGCGGACTCATCAGTGGAAGTAGTCAAAGCATGTCCGTCCTGTATAGTCTCTATATCTGCCCTCCGCTCAATGGTATCAATCGTGTAGATCCCGCGGATGTCATCAACACAACGCCAAGTCCCAGAAGAAGGAACGTCGAGGTCCATGCTTTCCAAGTTTTCCTCAACCGAGAGGAATTCTCGGGTCTCAGTGGAATCCAATAGACAACAAAATTCTCTGATAGTATCATCAAGGTCATGGTCCTCGAGGTCAGCCAAGATAGGTGTGGTCACATCAGGTGCAGGTCTCTGGTCGGCAGTGGGTGCGGTGATCACTGCTACGCCCTCGTCAGCAGGGCGGAAGCGAATCTCTCCTGATCCATAGTCGATAACGACCCTCGCAGAGGCAAGGAATGGTCGTCCTAGGATGATTGGAGAATGCTCCCCTGTGGAGTTCTCCATGGGCAACACGACAAAATCAACATTGTGGCTCGTGCCCTGAATCGATATGACGACGTTTTCAAGGATACCCTTCGGCCTCTTTATTGATCCATCAGCAAACTGTACGATCATCCTGGTCTTCTTGAGAGGCTCTAGGTGAAGAGACTGTACCAACGAGAAGGGTATGATGCTAATCGAAGCACCGCCGTCTAGGAGAGTGTGATCACATGTGTGGTCAGAGATGGTGCAGCTAATGAAAGGTGTGGCAGTGTTCTTCTTCTTGGGAAGGGGACGGTGTGTGATGGCGTGGGCAGTGGCCATGGTCAAGATATGACGCTCAGATCTGCTCCTCCGCTTTCTCTTCTTGGGAAGAGGAGCAGACATATGGGTCATGGCCTGCTGAAGTGGGGCACGGATAATCTCATGAATGGTGGCCACCACTTCGGGTTCAGTCAGCATTTTTTTGAATTTTTGGACCTCCTCCATACAAGGGAGGAAGTCGGAATCAGCATATACACGAGGAATGCCAAGAGCAGTCTGTACAGCGGCATCCTCGGGGTCAAAGGTGGGACTGGGTGTGAATGCATGTGTGGTCAAGAAGTCTGGCAAGTGTGCGCTCTCCTCACAGTCCGACTCGATCGTGTGTCTCCCGAAATCTTTTTGTGTTTTTAAAATTTTCTCATTTTTTTGTATTTTGGGCGATTGCAAGCTCTCATGGAAATCCTCGAGTGAACCCATATCATCAAATGGTGGAATATCATGGTCGCTCTTATTGGTACTAGTGAGGGTGTCAATCCTCTGTCTCATATGATCCATCATCTGGGTCAAGTGCTCAAGGGTGGACTCCATGAAAGGTGACTCCATCAGCTCAGTCTCGGGTGGATGTGAAGGTGGAGGCGGATAATACACAGGTGGAGATAGAGGTGGGTGTGGGTAGAAATCCGAGTCCTGATACTGTGGCTGAGGCGGATATGTACAAAAGTCAGGAGCAAAGTCCTCCTGGAAAAAAGGAGGTGGACCGGCTGGAGTGAAGGAGGGATCCGCGAAGTCCGGATAGAATACGCTCCAGTCGGCCATCTCGAAACAAAAGAAAATGATCGGGAGAGCACGATGGTCAAGTCAAGAGAGTGAAGAAGAAGGCGCAAATGCGTAGGGATGATCTAGGACACACACAAAACAATCACAAGCAAAAATGAAAGAATGCAAACCCTCAATTCACCTACTCAACTCGCTAGAGACCGTAAAATGCGGTCTTTTTATCTTGTCTGTTTTAGAGTTAGGTGAGAAGTCAAAATATTGCGCAAACACTTAGGGGCTGAATGGGATTTTGGGCTCTAACCTTAGTGTGTGCGCGAGCAAATAAAAGCGAAGACAATGAGGGGATTACTCGCCCCAAGAGAATTTTTTTTTCTTTTTGGTTGATTTTAGGGTCGAGTAATGTTAGCAGTCCCAATTTTATTGATTATCACTTTTTTTTGGATTTTTAATGAGAATGCACGATCCTATCGGGGAGTCAATTCCTTTAAGCTCCTAGATGATCAAAAATCAGAGGTAGAGAGGCGGAAAAGCAATGCAAGCGATCAAAACGATGATGGATGCTAAAGCGTAAATGCTCACCTTGCCTCCAGCACTCTACATGCAAGGATGCTCAGCAGAATTGAAACCTATCTATATGCAAATGCAAAGCCGATGAAATCGCCCTAAGTTTCAGAAATTGCTATTATCGTGAAGAACCACAAGTCGGCCACTTATCTTTAACCTAAGAGTCCGGTCTTGGCTCACCCCTCCTCTTCTCGACACACTCGAGTTCAGGAGTAGCGCTTGAAGGGGCTCGCTCACGGCACACGGGCTAAGAGATAAATGAATCGACTATTTAAATTTGACTAAGTCCAAACGCGGCTATAGGTACATGCAAAGGTATTAGGTGTTTGGCCTTAATCTATCGCAAGCAACTCCTAAAACTACGGGCTCAATCACACAAAAGAAATAAAATCGAAAAACAAAACAAAATAAAAAAATGCGATGAAAACCGTAAAAAGCCGCGGCGAGCCCCCAAGTGAACAATCACTTGGAAATTAGGCTCTAAAGTCCAAGTTCGGGGGTACCTGTATTATTACAAATAAAGTGGTCTCTCTCTCACAAAAATTACAAAAATAAATACAAGAAAATAAAATGCAACTAAAATAGAGCGCGGTCTTCAAAATTTTCTCTTCGTCTCCTCTGTGCTCGGCTGGCAGATGCCGGCTTCACGTGGGTGCGTAGGCGCCTAGGGTGGAGCGCCTCCCTCGATCCGCGGTTCCTCGCAAAAAGTCAACAAAGAGGGGGATCAGACAGCTCAAAAGATATATCAAGATAAAAATAAAAAACCGCAAAATGTAGACAAATAATCACAAACACAAACAAGACCCGAACTACGCGCTGTTGCTCCCCGGCAACGGCGCCATTTGTTGAACCGGAAAATAGAGGGTCGTACGGTTTCACAAGGCGAAACCGCAGTCGATGCGGTGACCGCTCGAAATCCCGATTCAAACAACAATTAACCCACCACAATTAAATCAAACAATGAATGTAAATGTGCGGAGTTAAAATTTATTATAACTCTACAACAAAGATGTGTATAGGTGCAAGTATTGTAGAGGTCGAACACAGGGAGCAGACAAGTAGAACGGGGCACAAGTGCTCAAAAATGTGTGTGAAAGTGATCAAAGGCCTATTATGCTATTTTTTGTGGGTCTTTAATTTTTATATTTTTGTATTTTGATTTTTACTTTACAGATTTTGTATTTTCTTTTTGTATTTTATATTTTTCTATTTTCTTTTTCAATATTGGAAAATAAAGACAAGGTAATAGAAGACAAGCTAAGGTATTTATATAAATAGATAAAAATGTTCAAAAATTAGAAAATAAAGTCTTTTTGGTCTTTTTATACTTTTTTACTGTTTTTGTGATTTTTGGGTAATTTTTAAAATGTTTTTGGTATTTTTAATTATCAAAATAAAGAAAACAGTGGTAAAAAACAAGGCTGAAACTTAAAATGGAGAAATAAAATATCAAACAGTAACAAAAATTCTCCAAATTAATTTTCACCTAAAGATAATCAAACAAAGAAAATTCAGGAAAAGAAAACACTATTTTTGGATTTGTTATGAATTTTATAAATTTTTATGAAGGTTTTTAGAATTTTGCAATTTTTAGGAGTTTGGTTTTATATTTTTTAATGATTTTTGGCTGGGAGTTAAAACTAACTAAAAGACACAAAATATATTTTTTTGGGATTTTTCTGAGGTGTTTTTATATTTTTTAGTGATTTTCTAATGCAAACAGTGCTGAAAATGGCTATTTTTGATTTTTAATAAATAATAAAATGCAATAATTACGAAAAATAAAAATATGGTGATGAACTACTATGCAACAGATATCTAAATTAATTTTTGTAGAGTTTTTTAGGGCTTCATAGATGCATGCATAAAATACAAGAAACAAAAAGAAAAGGTATGCGGCCAGGGGCGTTTGTGTAATAAATAGAAAGTTGGGGGCCTAAGCGCAAAATGTTCACAAATATATGTACTGCAATTTACTTTTAAGGACTAACAATCAATCACAGAACGCGCAAGGCTATCAACGCAAAAATCCCAGGGTGCGCGTGACTTGCACACGCACCTGGAAGGGGTATAAGCGTAATTGCAGAAAATCCAAAGGGCTACAATGCAAAAATGCTAAAACTCTGATACTGCAAATGAATGTTTGGATATTGAACTTTTAATACGCCAACTCCCCGGGGGTTCCCTTCAAAAACGCCAAGTCACGTGCGCGGAGCACGTGACCTGGCGGGGGTCAAAATGGGAATAGCACAAAACTGGGGGGGCAATGTTGCAAATATTACAAAAATTCTATAACAGCAGGCGAAAGCTTAAGGATGTTCTGAGCATTACACAAAAACGTGGGGGGTTTGGATGCAAAACCCCCCACTAATCCACGTGGCAGCCCGGATGCAAAGGAGTGAGATGAGATCAACGGCTGGGCTGCTCCAGTCGATCGGACGGTGGGGATCAAAAGGGGAAGGGCAGTATCAACGGCAGCTGGGCGCGTGTCCCTTCCCCCTTCGTTCCTGCGCAGGAGCGGCTGGGTGGCGGCTGTAGCGTGCGGCGGCGCGTGGGAGGCTCCTCCGGCGAGCTCGAAGCTCTCTCCAGAGGGGTCGGCGGCGGCCCGGGCACCTGCAAGGAAATCGCCACAATGAAATGGGAGTCCTGGGGGTTCAAACAAGCGGTGATGGGTTGACGGGAACGTCGAGCTGCGGTTTCGTCGGAGCGGAGCTCCGACGAGCTTTGAGGAGCGGAGGTGGAGCGAAAACTCAAGGGAATATATAAGAAAATACCAAAGGACTCAGCAGAAACTATAAGTAACACAAAAAGGAACAAAAACACCTCGAGTTGGTCGGTGACCAACGAGATAAGGGACCTCGACGGCGGCTCCGCCGGAGGTGGATGGAGCGCCTCCACGGCCCCCGCGCGACCCTCCTGGTTGGTTGGAGGCGGCCCTGTCACGGCCTCCGTCCAGAACTCAAGAAGAGAGGGGTTGCTAGGTCCAAAGAAGGGTTCAAAGTTCAAATGGGGCTTTTGGGGGTTATTTGAAAAGATGGTGGACGGGGCACATTGATCGAGGTGCAACGGGAAGAGCAGTGGTGCTCTCCCCGAAAAAATCCTAGGGCGAGGTAGATGGATCATAGATGATCAACTTTGCAGAAGAAATCACCCTCAAATAGTGAAAGACGTGGCCACGAAAAAATCGAGAAGATGGCTACTCACTCATACCCGGCGGTCTGTGACCTGGGTCACAGAGTTGACCCATGGTCAACGGATGGCGTGGCCTGATTGGGCCACGTCATCCGCAAAAAGACAAACACTTAAATAGCTACCTTGTAAATTAAATTAAAAATAGTAAATGATCAAATTAATTTTAGGTTATTTAATAAAAAATATTTATTATTTTATAAAGTATTTTATTCCGATTTTTAATTATTTTTATGAGTTATATTTTTACAAATTTGCGTTTATACCCCTATAGGTATCTATATCTATATGTTTAAGTATTTTATTTTTATTTAGGTATTTTTAATTTATTTTATTTTGGTTTTTATTTTCTAAAATTATAAAATACTTTTATATATACAAATATATTTTTATTTTATTTTTCTGATATATTTTATACACTTAATAAAATGAAAGTGTTATTTGTATAGGCATGGCTACATATATTATACCTATGTTTTATAATATATACAAGTATTTTTATTTGTATTTTATTTATGTTTTTATTTTGATTTTAATGCTCATAATTATTATAAGTATTATTTACAATATTATAAAAATATAAAATTATAAAAATAATAAATAAATAATAAATTGAATATTTTATTATGTACAAGTATACAATGGGGGTCCAAAAGTCAACTTTCAAACCGTAGCTCCGCCAAATGCGAAACCACCACCATTAATTAGATTATTTTCTTCTATATACAATTAAAGGTGAGTACGCTGCATTTGGAGTTTTTATTTGTGAGATACGGGTCTGGGAAGTTGGCATTCTGGAATTTTATTCAGACCATAACTTTTTATCTGTACATTATTTTTCTATGAAATCAATTTTGTATTTTTCTTTATTAATTTATCTACAACTTTCATGTACAAAGTTTCTTCATTTGATGTATAAAAAGTGGAACCAAAAATAGGTCCCAAAATGAATAAAGAACGAATAAAATGTATAGGTATTTTATCTGTGTTTTGGCCCTTATCTCCCCCTACTTTATTCCTTGTCGACCTATTCATCAAGATGCCTAGGTCTCGGGGTTTTGGGTCATAAAATATTTACAATATTTTATTCTTTTTCTTTTCTTTTCTTTATTCTATAATTTTGGCTTTAAAAACCGCATTTTATACAATATTTACACATATATACATGAATGCTAAAATGCATGAATTATGCCTATTTATACGCATTTACTAGGGTTTTTGAGGCCAAAATGATAGAATAAAGATGATGAAACGTGGATTCATCAGTATGTACATTTGGCAGACCAATAGGTTGATGACCTAATCAAGGTCTACATACCGGCGAGCTGGTGTGCATGTAAAGACATATGAGCAATACGATCTCTCAAAGGGATCACACATGTTCACTTGTGAACTGGGAGACATGAGCTCACTCATGAGGTATTGGGACTGAACAAATTCCATGCATGATCGTCATGCTTTGGAAGCATGACATGAATTTGAAGGTAAGATATATGCTTTGTGAAAGCGTATGATCTATACCAAATCCCAATGACCAAGATTGAGAAACTTAAATGATCTAACCCTGAAGATGACAGTGCAAAAGTGATCTTTATCTTCAGAATGATCATAAGTCTTCCAGTATGCAAGATGTACATGTATTGGGAATATCTTAGGGTGATTTGATCATATACGATTGTATAACCATGACGCTTCCATTCCGAGGGAGTGATGAAATAGGTTTGGATTTTAGTGACTCCTCTCATTAGGGAAGTGACCTAGTCTTAGTCCATGAACTGGACATTGATCTGAATGAGATTCAGATGCAATGAGAAGATTAGGTTTACGGTCTTGATTTGATCAAGCATCAGTGGGAGGTCCATGGGATCTGGATTTGAGATATGATCTCAACATCCAAGTCACTATACGTGGAACAATACATTCGCCATGTCCTTATCTCCAAGTATCGGCGGAGAGATTGCATTATTCTTGAAGGGTTCAAGAATAATTCCATAAGATCTAAGCAATGAAGAGATGATGATTAAATGTGATTTAATCATATTGATGTGTGAAGAAATTATCCAATTTAATTAAATGAGATTTAATTAATGTGGATAAGAATAATGTGGATAGAAATATCTAATTATTCATAATATATTATAAATGCGATTTATAATGTATTAGAGAGAGCTAATTATAATTTATATATGTTGATTAATTGTTGTGTGTATTTGAACACATTGTGTAATTAATTGACAATGTAAATTATATGTTGTTTTGGGTTGTGAATATGATTCACAATTTTTCAATGGTAAGATTGCAATATTCTCAAATATAATTGTGAATTATTTTTGAAGAATAATAACCCAACAAATAAATAAAGAGATATTTCCATGAAGATATGCAATCTCATGAAATTCATGAGATTGCTCTCCCCATGGAAATAAGTGGGCGGCACCCTATTCCAAATAGGAAAGGGGAGGCCGTCCACATGGAAGGTATATGGAGATGGAATCTCCATGTATCTTCTCTACTTATTTGTTGATTTGATTTAGGACTAATTTATATTTGATTTTGTCAAATATATTTTAACCTAAATTTGTTGGTTTTACCAACAACAATCTTGACCATTGGATTGACATAAATCAATCTCACCCATTGATTTTATGTGTCCCACGGATTGAAATCCATGGATCCCAAAACCCTATAAATAGAGAGGCATACCATGCTCTCTCTTTACTTGCAATATTGAAGCTCTCTCTCTCTCTCTCTCATTTCTTCATACACGACAACCCTCTTCCCCTCTTTTGTTGGTGGTCGTCCACCATACCCTAGAGGAGGAAATCGTCGACGCCATCGCCACCGCGTCGCCGCTTCGACATTTTTCGGTTATCCGTCTTCTTGGTGTGCTACGCCCACGAAGGAGACGTTCGATCTCGTGCGACGAGATCAGGAGCAACCACGCTTGGATCAACTTCTTGGATTGCGAGGACAACGCGGTTCATCCCCGCGCTCGCAAGCAGTCTCGCCGACGATCGGACTTGAGACAGGAGGTCTCTTTTCTTAGAGACTAGATCAACCACGCTTCAAGAGGTATTACATTATACTTTTTGTGGTTATAGATGAAACGATCGGAGAATGGTTCTCGGATCATGTGGTTTCATCAAATAAAATTTTTAAATTCCGATGCACCGAACAACTAGTACGACTAGTCGTTCTTCGTCGTATCCGATACGACGATCACGCTTCCGTGATGTGCTTGAGGATAATTCCATATCCTTTAAATGGTATCATAGCCTTAGGTCGACGGTTTCGAATATGATTCGAAAAACCGAGGACGACTTGGGTTCGTTAAGGTCGCGAAAGTTTTCATCGCATTTGATTTCAAAGATCTGTTTAGTAAATAAATTCGGCACTGTTTAGATTGTTTAAACACGGATTTAATACTTGTATTTTGTTCCCCATTAAATAAGAAAACCATAGGATGTGAGTTTGCGTAAATTCGAGATATGGATGTTTTAATGAACATATATGCACTGTTGCGGGAACAGTAGATTTTAACATGATTAAAGAGTTAATTACTGTTATCATCTGCCTCGAAATGCGTGAAACATCACTTGGTTTCTGTCCTAAATCAAGTTAGCAATCTTTGAAAATTGAGTTTGTCTAATTTGGATTTAAATTGATTGAGATATGTTAATTTTAGTAAGTAGGGGTCATTACTGAAATTACATTCCTTATCTAGAACCAAGTGATTGTCAATTAGTGAAATTAAATTGTTAATTTCGTGAAATAATCTTGAAAATTTTTGTGAAATATTAAAACATGATTATTTGCCTAATTGACTTGGCCCCAACCAATTAATTGATTAGATTTGATCTAAATCATAATTGGAAACCACAATCTTCAAACTTGATGCTTGAATAGGATTTGGGAATTTGTGTAGCAAATTTCCTTATAATAAAAAATGTTTTGATTATTACTATATGATACAATTTCGGTTGAAGAACCCATGATCATCTCAAGTACAAATTAATCAATTTTACATTATCCTTTCCCGAGGTGGATATGGTGTCTAGTCGGGGATCGCTGGGGTAGCGGGTTGCAACGTATGTGGTCCGTCCCACTCCCGTCGATACTGGCTATGACAGCGGGTAGGGCCGGGATAATGTCCGAGGGATTAAGATGTATTTTTTTCTAATTATTAAAATTCGAATTAATACGTATTTTGAGATATTACCATATACATATTCAAGTGAAAAAAATCAAGTTTGATTGATTGAATTGGATTGATAATTAATTTAATATGATTAAATTGATTATGTCCAATTAAAATACTCTAATATGATTAGAGTTAATAATTCCCTTGGAAGAATTAATTATATGAATGTGATTCATGATAATTAATTAAAATTTGAATATGATATGGAGGATCACATAAGTGACATCCATGGTCTCCCATCAAGGCGAAGAGTTTCGTCGCCAGGGATTGCATGTGGGAGACGCTTGTCCGAAGTGACAGCTCCCGTATGCAAGCGCATCTGGACCGAGCTCTTTGCTTCTCGAAAGAGTAAGACCGTATGCGTAGTGACCCAATATCGGATCCTCATATTATTGGGGCGATATTGGATTGTGCATAGCGAGTACTATTCCTGTTGACGGTTGGTTCAATTAACAACGGGTCAACATCACCTTAGGGGTGGTGGGCCCAGGTGTTAAAGACCGAATTGAGAAAATGCAAGTTGGACTTGCAAGGTGGAATGTGTTCCCGCTTCTCTTTATTGGAGTCGCAGATTCTCATATTATTGGGATGTGACAAAGGTAAAGAGGAGATCCCAATTCTTGCTAGAGATATAGCGGTAAGTATATCTCTTACTTTGAAAGTGATTAAGGGAATGAACTTTCAAAGTCGACAATGCAAGAATAATTTGATTTAAAATACCTTAATCAAATATCATAAATTTGAATATATATTTTTATATTCTAATATAGTGCATTCTTAATTTCAGAAAATGAAGTCTTTGAACCCAATTACTAGGCTTCTTGAGGTCAACCAATTGACCGGCCCAAATTACTCGGATTGGATCCGTAATTTAGAGCTTGTTCTCTCTGCTGAGCGCATAAGTTATGTGCTCTCCGAGGACAAGCATGAGAACCCTAAGTCCAAGGAAGAAAAAGTATTTAATGACAAGTATGATGAAGATCATGTCTTGGCTAGGTGTTATATCCTAGGTTCTCTCTCCAATGTTCTGCAGAAGCAACATGTGGATATGAGTACCTATCAGGAAATAATGTAGAATCTTAAGGATATGTTTGGTGACATTAACCGCACCCAGCGGTACAATGTTATGAAAGACCTCATTCGCTGCAAGATGCAGGAAGGTACTTCGGTCTGTGAACATGTACTCAAAATGTTTGGGTACTTGTCGGAGCTGGAGACCCTTGGGGCAATGATGGATGCAGACTTGCAAGCTGACTTCATTCTGCTGTCATTGTCCAAATCTTTCAATAACTTTGTTGTGTCATTCCACATGAACAAGCTGAAATTGACAAGTGCTGCTCTCCTTACTGCATTAAAGTCTGCAGAAGACGTAATGAAGAAGGATGGTCCCACTGGCAGTGCGATGGTTGCATAGGTCAAAGGGAAGCGCGGTCGGAAGCATGGTTCTCGGAAGAGCCCGGCCCAGAAGAGAAAGAAGAAGGGACAAAGTGTTGGCTCTTCTTCCAATGCATCCACTCTCATGGCGTCGAAGAAAACCGACGTCTGTCACCACTGCAAGAAGCCGGGGCACTGGAAGCGTAACTGTCCAGAATACCTGAAGTCCTCAGACAAAGGTAAAGCCCCAGCAGGTATGAAATCTACTTTTATCATTGAAACCAGCTTTCTCGTAGGACGAGAAGGAAGTTGGGTTGTAGATTCTGGTGCTTCTGTTCATGTATGCAATTTTGTTGCATTTGTTTCAGGAAACTAGGAATCTTGAGGAAGGGGAGATAGTCATCCAGATGGGATCTGATGCAAGTGTTGCAGCAGTAGCCGTCGGGACTTGTAGACTATCATTATCTAGTGGTAGAGTCCTTATACTTAAAGAATGTCTTTATGTACCCGAAGTCAGAAGGAACTTGATATCTGTATCTAAGCTTGTTAGAAGTGGATATTCTTTCCTTTTCTGTAATAAATTAGTCATAAATCGTTATGATAAATATATTGCGGATGGTGTTTTGACTTCTGGTGGACTCTATGAGTTGTGCATTGATAAATGTATCATGAATGTGACAACCACTAATAAAAACCCTAAAAGATCCAGAGAGGATAAAAATATCTCAAATGAGATATGGCATCAAAGGCTTGGTCATTTATCTGTTGATAGGATCAATAGATTGATAAAGGATGGGCCTCTAGATTTTCTACAGGTTCAACCTTTGCCCACTTGCAAACATTGCATTCAGGGTAAAATGACTAGGACGCCTTTTCGTAACAAGGTTACAAGATGCGAAGGTATTATTGACCTAATACATACCGATGTATGTGGTCCCTTCAGTACCGCGACTCGAAATGGATATTGATATTATTTGACATTTATTGATGACCATTTGTGATACAGGTTTATCTTTCTACTACGTCATAAGTCCGAAACCTTTGAAAAGTTCAAAGAATTCAAGGCTTTGGTTGAGAACCAAACCGATAGGAAGATTAAACGGATTCGATCTGATCGAGGTGGCGAGTACCTATCAGATGAATTCAAGGAATACCTTAAGGAGAATGGAATTGTTTCCAATCTCACTCCTCCTGGAACTCCCCAACTAGATGGTGTTGCTGAAAGACGCAACAGGACCATCATGGACATGGTCCGTTCAATGATGAGTAAAGCACATTTTCCTCTTAGTTTCTGGGGATATGCAGTAGAGACTGCAATATATATCCCGAATAAGATTCCTTGCAAATCCGTGCCTAAGACTCCTCATGAGCTATGGTATGGAACCAAACCTAGTGTTAATCACTTGAGGGTTTGGGGTTGCTTGGTCTATGCGAAGAACGTGGACGCAAGTAAGCTAGAATCTCGCTCTCGTGAGTGTTACTTCATTGGGTCTGTTAAAGATGGTATTAGATACCAGCTCTATGACCCTGAGATCCAAAAGGTTTTTGTTTCTAGAGATGTGAAGTTTCTGGAGAATGATTTCCTTAAAGGTCAAGACAATAATGAAGTAGAAGAACTCATTGAATTCTCTGAGGATTCTGAGCTTCCTA
This sequence comes from Ottelia alismoides, assembly GCA_037367405.1. NCBI lineage: Eukaryota > Viridiplantae > Streptophyta > Magnoliopsida > Alismatales > Hydrocharitaceae > Ottelia > Ottelia alismoides. The sequence continues at coordinate 549,795 of JAZKJV010003121.1, forward strand.
GATCAGAAACTGAGGAGATAAATAAAGATGAAACACCCATACCTCTTCGAAGGAGTTCGAGGGTGGTTGCACCACCTGAAAGGTATGGATTCCATGTGTCAGGTGAGATTGACATTGATCCTACTTCATTTCATGAAGCACTCGCGGATCAAGACATGGATAGATGGATGCTAGCAATGAAGTCAGAAATTGACTCCATGCATAAGAATGGTGTATGGACCCTAGAGGATCTACCTAAAGGGGTAAAAACCATTGGGTGTAAATGGATCTTCAAGAGAAAGAGGGGACCTGATGGGAAAGTAGAGACTTTCAAGGCACGGCTCGTAGCCAAGAGCTACACACAGAGAGAAGGCATCGATTATGATGAGACATTCTCTCCTGTGGCTATGCTTAAATCCATCCGGACACTGCTAGCTATAGCTGCATATCTTGACTACGACATCTGGCAGATGGACGTCAAGACGACTTTCCTCAATGGATACCTCGAGGAGGATATCTACATGGAGCAGCCCCAGGGCTTCATGACAGAGGATGGTAAAGTATGCAAGCTGAAGAAATCCATCTATGGGCTCAAGCAAGCTTCTCGTAGTTGGAACATCAGATTCGACGAAACCATAAAGAGTTATGATTTTGTGCAGAATCCTGATGAACCTTGTGTATACAAGAAGACTAGTGGGAGCGTCATTGTGTTCATCGTGCTTTATGTAGATGACATCCTTATCATTGGAAATGATACAGGGATGATGACCAGTGTGAAGATTTGGCTATCCCATACCTTTGAGATGAAAGATCTTGGAGAAGCCTCTTACATCTTGGGTCTGAAGCTGTTCAGAAACCGAGAAAAGAGGATTTTGAGATTGTCACAACATGGATACATTAAGAAGATTCTTGGACGATTCCGTATGGATAGTTCTAAGAAAGGATTCCTACCCTTAAGACATGGTATCCACCTGTGTAAAAGAATGGCTCCTCAAACTGTTGAGGAAAAGAAAGCCATGGCTGGATGCCCTTATGCATCAGCCGTAGGAAGCTTAATGTATGCCATGATTTGTACTAGGCCAGATATCTGCCATGCAGTGGGAGTGGTAAGTCGTTACCAATCCTGCTATGGAGAGCAACACTGGAATGCAGTAAAGAACATATTCAAATATCTAAGACGGACGCAAGATTACATCTTGGTCTATGGAGATGGTGATCTCCAAGTCTTGGGATATACAGATTCTAACTTCCAATCAGATGTAGATGATCGAAAGTCGACATCGGGGTTCGTGTTCTTGTTGAATGGTGGTGTTGTGAGCTGGAGAAGCAAGAAACAGGACACTACTGCAGATTCAACGACGGAAGCCGAATACATTGCCGCATCGGATGCTGCAAAGGAGGCGGTGTGGTTGCGCAAGTTTGTGCTGGAGCTTGGTGTAGTTTCCTCTGATACTCCCATCCCATTACTCTGCGATAACACAGGAGCCATTTCCCAGGCAAAGGAACCCAGATGGCATCAAAAGAGCAAGCATGTGGAAAGGAAATACCACATCATTCGGGAGATACAAAAGTGTGGTGACATCATCATCACCAAGGTGGCCTCTGCCGACAACGTTGCTGATCCTCTTACCAAACCTCTGACACAGAAGGTTTTCGACCAGCATGTAATGAGTATGGGTTTAAAGATTGTACCTGAATGGTTCTGAGGGCTAGTGGGAGATTGTTAGCAATGTGAGCCCCGGACGAACCATTTCTACAATAAATGTTATTGTAATGAATAAATTATCAATGAAAGTTATTGATTATTTTTCACTCCCTTTCTGAGATTAATGAATGAATGCACTATAGGGTCCCTCTGTACAATAAGGGTTATGTACCATGGCCAACTTGGTGATCATACAGCTGTTGATTCATTGGATGGATCATAGAGGCTGATGCTTGGATGAATATCTAAGGAGTTAGATAGAGGACTCATCAAGCATCATCAAATGATCATTAAGTGATGATCTCCAGTCTAAGTAGGAGATGGAAATCCTATCTCATATGACTGATATCTGACTGACCTCTTAATGCAGGTCCTCTGCATAGGAATAGTGATTCAGAGGTGTCAGGTTAGTTGAGTCAATGGGTTGACTTGACGAGATCGAGATAACCAAAGGCCTACGTTGAATACTGTCACAACATAGGCATGCATCCTCTGACTAGAGACAGATGTGTTGCTATATGTCTGAGTATGTACATTTGGCAGACCAATAGGTTGATGACCTAATCAAGGTCTACATACCGGCGAGCTGGTGTGCATGTAAGGACATATGAGTAATACGATCTCTCAAAGGGATCATACAGGTTCACTTGTGAACCGGGAGACATGAGCTCACTCATGAGGTATTGGGACTGAACAAATTCCATGCATGATCGTCATGCTTTGGAAGCATGACATGAATTTGAAGGTAAGATATATGCTTTGTGAAAGCATGTAATCTATACCAAATCCCAATGACCAAGATTGAGAAACTTAAATGATCTAACCCTGAAGATGACAGTGCAAAAGTGATCTTTATCTTCAGAATGATCATAAGTCTTCCAGTATGCAGGATGTACAGGTATTGGGAATACCTGAGGGTGATTTGATCATATACGATTGTATAACCATGACGCTTCCATTCCGGGGGAGTGATGAAACATGTTTGGATTTTAGTGACTCCTCTCATTAGAGAAGAGACCTAATCTTAGTCCATGAACTGGACATTGATCTGAATGAGATTCAGATGCAATGAGAAGATTAGGTTTACGGTCTTGATTTGATCAAGCATCAGTGGGAGGTCCAAGGGATCTGGATTTGAGATATGATCTCAACATCCAAGTCACTATACGTGGAATAATACAATCGCCCTGTCCTTATCTCCAAGTATCTGCGGAGAGATTGCATTATTCTTGAAGGGTTCAAGAATAATTCCATAAGATCTAAGCAATGAAGAGATGATGATTAAATGTGATTTAATCATATTGATGTGTGAAGAAATTATCCAATTTAATTAAATGAGATTTAATTAATGTGGATAAGAATAATGTGGATAGAAATATCCAATTATTCATAAAATATTATAAATACGATTTATAATATATTAGAGAGAGCTAATTATAATTTATATGTGTTGATTAATTATTGTGTGTATTGGATACACATTGTGTAATTAATTGACAATGTAAATTATATGTTGTTTTGTGTTGTGAATATGATTCACAATTTCTCAATGGCAAGATTGTAATATTCTCAAATATAATTGTGAATTATTTTTGAAGAATAATAACCCAACAAATAAATAAAGTGATATTTCCATGGAGAATTTCATGAGATTGCTCTCCCCATGGAAATAAAAGGGCGGGACCCTATTCCAAATAGGAAAGGGGAGGCCGTCCACATGGAAGGTATATGGAGATGGAATCTCCATGTATCTTCTCTCCTTATTTGTTGATTTGATTTAGGAATAATTTATATTGATTTTGTCAAATATATTTTAACCTAAATTTGTTGGTTTTACCAACAACAATCTTGACCATTGGATTGACATAAATCAATCTCACCCATTGATTTTATGTGTCCCATGGATTGAGATCCATGGATCCCAAAACCCTATAAATAGAGAGGCATACCATGCTCTCTCTTTACTTGCAATATTGAACCTCTCTCTCTCTCATTTCTTCATACATGACAGCCCTCTTCCCCTCTTTTGTTGGTGGCCGTCCACCATACCCTAGAGGAGGAAATCATCGACGCCATCGCCACCGCGTCGCCGCTTCGACGTTCTTCGGTTCTCCGTCTTATTGGTGTGCTACGCCCACGAAGGAGACGTTCGATCTCGTACGACGAGATCAAGAGCAATCATGCTTGGATCAACTTCTTGGATTGCGAGGACAACGCGGTTCATCCCCGCGCTCGCAAGCAGTCTCGCCGACGATCGGACTTGAGACAGGAGGTCTTTTTTCTTAGAGACTAGATCAACCCCGCTTCAAGATGTATTGCATTATACTTGTTGTGGTTATAGATGAAACGATCTGAGAATGGTTCTCGGATCATGTGGTTTCATCAAATAAAATTTTTAAATTCCGCTGCACCGAACAACTAGTACGACTAGTCGTTCTTCGTCGTATCCGATACGACGATCACGCTTCCGTGATGCGCTTGAGGATAATTCCATATCCTTCAGTTATGGCATCCCAGATGCGAGATACATTAAATGTTGAGATAACACGCTAACTTTAGGTAAACGCTGCCAAATCGAAGTCTCCAAGCACCGTACCCGAAGTTGAAGATGAAGATCTAGCCGTCATCGACGAACATCTCGCTGTCCACGAAGAATCGGCCGCGGTCCAGGCCGATTTAGAGGGGAAAACGACCGAAACACCTGCTGTCCCAGAGGTTTCAGATCATCCCCCATCACCAACGGCGTCCCCGATGGCAGCCCCAGCCCCCCCAGCGGCTCCCCATGCCATCCAGACCCTCACCGCAACGCCGATGGCCCCTCTTGCACCCTCGGGCCCCCTTTCCGCACCCACAGCGGCACCAATCCAGGCCCCAGCCCCGCCTACCGCTCTCCCGATCCCTCCCAGGTCTGACTCGCCCCGCCGCCTTCTTCCTCCCCCGCGTCTTCTCGATTCCACTCCTTTCCCTCCCACGCCTCTCTTCCTTCCCCGAACGCTAAACCTACCGCCGCCTCCCCTCATCCCACGCCGCCCGCCAATTTTCCACCCCCTCCTTCTTCTCCCCTCGGCCCGCGCGCCCCACTGCACCGCCCTCCACACCCGAGTCCCTCCCTCGCCTCTCCCCTCCCGGGTTCCCCCTCTCCCGCGCGTTGCTCGCACAACCCAGTCCCACCCCGCCGCCACCCCGCTGCGACTCCCTCCGCGCCACCTCCGGCCGCTAGCACCCTCCGCAGGCCCCGAGCTCCCTTGCGACACCCCCCCCCCACGGCAGCCCCGCTGCCGCCGCCGATACCAAGAGGAAGGAGAAACCCCATCGTGGGATGTCTCGGCAACAGGAGCCGAATCCCTCAACTTTAGGGATTTAAGGTTTAATTGGAAAAATTGCAAAGAAAAACTCCCTGAAAACCCTATTTGCAGAAAGGCCGAAATTGATAGGAAATTAAGGAAGATTGAAGGGGTACGAAAATTGCAGGAACGCCCTTCTATAGGAAGAGACTACAAACATAACATTGAAAAAGACCTAATTGAAGGAGCTGAAGCTACAGTTCAAGGATGAATTCTCCAACAACGCATCTACATCAAGCAATTCGTCGGGAGACAAATTTTTTAAAGCGGAGGAGAGTTGATGCAGCGTGGAGTCAATATATAGGGCCGCCGGATATTTATCTAATTTTATCGATCAATTTTATTTACGTTATTTAATTTGTCGTCTTTAATTAAATAAATGAGATCGCCTGTGATCTCCAACAATTAGTTATAGATTTGACTTTTTTTTAAATTTGGTCGGTTAATTAGTTAGAGTCTAATTAGGATAATTAGTTGTCAATTTAAATTAGTTTACTATTTTTGTAATCTCATCCCTCCTATATAAAGGGATGAGGGTCCATTGTTTTAGTCACTTCAGTATGTTATAAAATTGAGATTTATCTCTCTTTCCTCTCTCGTCTTTCTCTTTCTCCCACGCGGCCTACGTGGTTCTACCTCCTCGAATCTCGCGCTACAGGCGTATTTTCTTCTCTTCAACCCTTCTATTTTCTTCCACCAATAATTTCTGCCATTTCAAAAATATTTATCGACACGCCAAAACCGATTTGCATCATATGCCAACCAAGCATTCCATGACCATTTAAATCTATCGTCAAAGTAGTTATACTGCAAGATTGGAGTAAATACGCAAGGAAGAAAAAGAATAATGTACTAATAATTTAGCAAACTAATTTATTCAATTTAATAGTTGTTATGAATGCAATATATTATATGTAAAGTTTGGTACTTTTGATGGAGGATCGGTTGTAAATATAACGACAGAGATAAATGGCATTATATTCAACAATAGAGGTATTTTGTACGCTAACTTTTCCATTTTGTTGATTGTTGTTAATTATTTTGTGTGCTAACCATTCTATTAAAGTATTGATATTTGATCGATATAGATTGTTTTGAACTCTATATGAAAGATATTTTTCTTAGATCTTCTGTTGGACCACAATTCTACATAAATTTAGTTCTGTTGTAGTCACTTTTGTATATGTTTATTATTTTTAAATAAAAAAATTAGAAAACTGTGTAGAACCGCATATACCCTGCATATGCCCCCGCATACCATTTAAGCGTTATTCACTAACCTGTCCGAATGCATACACATACCGCTTTCCTGAACCTTGAGTAGATCCATAAAAAATCATCAGATCACCTTCGTAAAATCAAAATCTAGAAAATTTTAAGATAGATAGAAACACTAGATTAGGGAAGAACATGTGCCCTCTCATCCTTTGTGATTCGAGCATCAATGTGACCTCAATGATAGAGAAGACCTCGATTTCTACCCTAAATCATAAACTCTATCTGATCATATACAAAAAAATCAAGTAGATCTATCAAAAATGATCATTTCACCTTAAAAAACTAGATCTAAGAAAAACTAAGGTTGATAAAACCCTAGATTAGAACGGAACCTGTGTTGTCTCACGCCTTCGCATATTTGATTTGTTCTCTTACGCCTTCACAGATCTGAACATCAACACAACATCAAGGATAGAGATCTTGATCTCAACCCTAAAATTCCACACACAGGAATCTATGATATGTGTAACTCTTGGTTTGAGAGAACCTGATTATGATCTCTTCCTATAAATCCACATCAAAGCAAAGAGCTTCGTAGCTTTCGAAGTTTGTTAAAGAGAGGATGAGGGGGCGTACTCGGAAGGAAGGTCTGCAAGCAAAAGAAAGAGGGGAGTGTGAGTACCCTCCTCTGGGCGGCTGGAAGATGAAAGTGGGGTGTACGATTTCTTAGAATGAAAGTTTTGGTTTCTATTGGAATATTTAATGGAAGCCCTTTTTTGGGTATGGTTATAGCATAATTAATCAATATAGAAAAAATGCATGCAATTTCAATGATTTATTCGTTGCTATAATAAAATGGTGACGAATGCAAATAATCGTTGTTATTTCTAATATAAATAGCGACAGATAAAGCGTTGATATTTATAATATAAATAATGACGAATAAATACAAGCATCGCTATGTTAATGAGTTCGCAAATATAACAAAGGATTTAGCTAATCATTGTTATTTAAAAATCGCTGTAGCTATAGTTCGTTGTAATGGTCAACGGGTACCCGACGTGAGCCACTCATTTTGACCCTAAACTCACGGGTGTTTGAAATTGATGAGTTGGGTATCCGCAATATCATGACCCACAACCCATCCAAAAAACATGTTTAAATTACAGGTACCCGCGGGTACCCTGTTAGAAGCTTCTATTACCTAATTTATTTTAAACAATGCAAATGATTAGGTATAAATACCGATATATAAACATTATTCTTATCTCTCAAAAAATAAATAGGGAGATTAGTAAATATGAAAAATATATTACACAATTGTTAAAAAATATATAGATATGAAATGGATACAAATCATGATATGAAAATGATATAAATTAATATAATATAATTTGATTAGCTTTACATGCATTTGATAGCTTTCACATGATATGTCAAATTTTGGTTTCGTCAAAATATAAATTTCGTTGATGGAACGAAATTCCACAAAAATGGTGTATTTTGTCTTGTGCTTTTTTCAGTGCACATCGTTGATTTGGTGCCGGATTTGGCAAAATATTGACGATATTTCCTTTATAGATATTTTTCATATGCTGCAAATCCAACATATAACGAGTGTATTTATGAAAATGACATCATATATAGAATAGTATGCAAGTCAAAAATAGGTGACGAGGGTATTATTATCATAAAATCACGAGCACTTGGGTAGATTCTGCAGATGGCGGATCCAAGCTCCCCCTCCCCGTTCTCGATGAAAAAGGTGACAATGCATCATAACCCAAGCTCGGGGGTTGTTCTCCATGAATTTGATGGTAGCCCATCCTGACGATACCGTCATTGTATTCCTCCTTGGTGGATCAACCATGTTGAAAGTGTAATTTCTGATCCCAATCGTCAACACATAGAAATCATAGCTGTCGATGTACATGGGATGTTCAAATTTGTCCCTTGATTGATATTTATCAAATACATATGTAATAGCACTTAATAAAGGTAGTACTTCCACGGGTACCCATAGGTACCCATTACCCGTTGATATTAACTACCCATTACGATCGGGTACCGGCTGGAATGGAACGGTTCGACCCATGACTCAATAATAATTGATCGGGCAGGTCAAAATCAAATGGATCGGGTACCCGCCCCATGAACACGCCTATTATTTGAGATACCGATAACATGTTTCCTCTATCCCCATTTCACAAACATATTGTCTATCTGATGTAATTTTACTAATATCAACAAATAATATTCGAATACAGATATCCGTATATGATATTTTTGAAATATGGTAAACAGATATTCATCTATATCCGTATTTATTTTCATCGCTAAATGGAGGTCGATGGCAAGATCTAGTGGTGAATTATATAGTAGTGGATTAGGTTTTTATGCTTCTTTTCCAATGTTACTGATGATTTTCAAAATAATATATTAGGGTAACTTGACATACCCCCTGCTCTATCCATACATTTCTGAGTTGAAATTATTTGTATGGATTACACAATTTATTTATTATAATATTTTTTAAATACGTTCAAATAAAAAATTAACATAAAGTTATATTATAATCATTAAAAAATTAATATAACACATAATGAATGTTACATCAAATCATATTTATCATTCCAACTATCTCCAACTCTTATAACCATCCAAACAGATACTACTCACAGGAGGTTACTTTAACCCAATCCAATCCAGACATACCATATTGTCCCCTCTAATAAAAGGGATAATTACACTCATAACCCTGAGTAATTTCTCTATCTCAATCATAACCCTGCATAATCGCGAATTACGTGGAAAACCCTGAGTAATGCTTAACTCTTACACAACATGCCCCTGTGTTATGCTCCGTTTGAAATGTCGGTTATCTTTGACGGTTTCCGTTAAGAAAAAGACAATGTTACCCCTAAAACATATTCTTATTTGCAAATCATGCCACTATGTAGATGAAACAAAATGAAACCCAAAGCCTCCCATTGGACCTTCACCTGCCTGCATCTCCCGCAGCAAGCTCCCCCCTGCGGCCGCTCGCTCCAGCACCCCCACGCTCCCACGCGCGGCGCCGCCACACCCCTCTGCTCCCGCCACCCTTCCCAAGCCCGCAACCCTCCCATCGATCTGTAAGGTGTCGCATCCAAGGGAAGTCATCTCCGGTCGAGGTTCGTTCAAGACCGTCCACCTGGAGCTTGATCTCCAACTCCTCACACCGACCATTTCTCCATCAGATGGCAGCCAAGCACCTGAAGTCCACCGCCTACCTTCCAGAATCGCGAGCAACCTTTTTTTTACCGACTTGCAGATCTTCAGAATCCGTCACATCAGATCGACCCAACTCGATAGCCACCGCTGGACACCATCGAGCTTCGCCGCACCTATTTATCGTCAAGAACACCCGATTCTTTCTCTATGCGCCGATGGACGCCTCCTGGAGCCACACCACCGCCGCTGCTCAAGAACGGAGGAGCAATAGAAGAGCAGCTCCAGTAGCTTCTCCAATCGATTAGCAACCATTCGCTTTCAGCATTTGTGCACAACAGAAGAGCAACTCCAGTTCAGTTAGTGCTTTTTGATATTCTGAAATCAATGCCCCATTCTTAAGTAGATTAAGGTCAGAATCTTTAACCCCAGATTGATTCTTCGAATCGAGTCAAGGCTGATAGTTCCAATATGTTCGAGCAAGCCATCCACGACGTGGAACCCATCTTCTTCGAACACCCATGTCGTGCGCAACCGTCACCACCCGCCACCCTGCCCAAGCCCGCAACCCCTTAGGCCCCGCCCCACTCCCACCGCTGCCCCCTCCCCTGCCCCCGCGCGCGCCGCCCCCCACCACCCGCCATCCTTCACAACCTGCCCGAGCCTGCAGGCGCCTGCAAACCTCAGTCCCGTCGTGACGAGGCGACTGGGAGGCGAGGGCAGAGGGGAGGAGGGTGTGGCTGCGGTCGGACGGCCAACGGAGGGGGTAGCTGCAGGTGGAGGGAGGGAGGAGGAAGAAGGGCTGGAAGAAGAGGATTTTTTTAGTTTTTTTCAGCCGTTGGATACAAGAAGGGTTGGATTAACCCAATGATATGGTTGGGTTAAGGAAAAAATTAACGGAGGGTCATGAGTGTGAGACGGAGTGATTACTCAGGGTTTCCCACGTAATTCGCGATTATACAGGGTTATGATTGAGATTGAGGAATTACTCAGGGTTATGGGTGTAATTATCCCCTAATAAAATGGGATGGTTGCTTGTCCCACCTCTCTAAGCGGGTCACATTTGCTAAACGATATCCCTTGTAATGAACCGGAGAGGACGGGCACGACCATCTCATCTATGCACGTCGAAGGGGATATGATTTTTAACCTCCCTCACTTGATGAGATGGTCTCATTATCTTTAGCTTTTTTGGAAATTGTAGGCTTAAATCTTGATCATTTAGGAGAGGCACATGCACTTCAAAGTTGCCATGATTTTCATGCATATGCTTACATGTAAAGTTACTATTTGTTCATGAACTTCTTACACTCGTGTTCCTTTGAGTTTCTGCAAGTACACTTAAACCTTTGCCTTTTTTGCAATAACATTTGTGTCCCTATATCCTTATAAAACTCACAATATTGCCCTTATGTTATTACATTTATGCCCATATATCACAATAAGAGAGGGGAAGCACTATAAATTTTGTAAGAATATGTAGAAACAAATGTTATTGCAAAAAGGTAGAGACGTAAGTGTAATTGCAATAATTCAAATGCAGGGTTGCTAATCAAATCGAGATGTAATGAACGAACCTATGTTCGAAGTTCGAGTTCGAATTTGGTTCCATAAAGGTTCCATAGGACCGAGCTCGAGTTTATTTAGAAAAAACCATTTGAGTTCGGTCTTATAATAGTTCATTTTGGCCTAACTCAAACTTGTTTACATGAACAAGTTTGAAATTCGTGTTATAAGGCATGATATGCATTAATAATAAGAAACACCTATCAATACCATACTTTTTTAACCCCGAAACTGCTCATGTGTACATGTGCGAAGTTACATCCACAATTACATATATATGCATATATCGAATTCAAACTTTTATCGAACGAGCATATGTTATGTTGATTTTCAATTCTTTAAATTATCAAACTAAATTTAAAAATCATTTTAATGCAAGTATTTTTCGAACTATTATCAAAGCGGAACCTAGAACAATGAATACGGAAATCCTTTTACGCATACTGTAAATTAGTAAAAAAATTGTACGAGACATATCTAGTTTGGGTAAATTACAATGGAATGCTTCATTTTTCCCTCGAGTCACAACAAAGTACTCCTTTATGAAACGTAACGATAAGAGTGCTAGATTTTAAACTTTAGGATTTACCGTTTATAATTTGGGTTTGATGGAGCTGCTTCTTGCGGATAGCTAACATGGCTGCTCCGTCTCATTTTTTCTGTATTCTTTTTGAAAAATTTCACCATGTATATTCATCTATATATCCCTCCAATATGTCATTCGAATTTCATCAGGAAAAGAGACTTTTATACCCTCCATCTAGAACAAGTAGATCACAACAATCTTTAGACCGTTAAAATTAAATATTCTAGATGAATGGCATAAAAGTCTCTTTTTCTGACGAAATTCGAATGACGTATTGAAGGGATATATAAATAAATATACATGGTGAAATTTGTTAAAAAAATTAAAAAAATACGGAAAAAAGGATGGAGCAGCCACGTTGGCTGCGCGGAAGGGGCAGCCCCATTTTTTTCCTTATTAAATAAGATCATGGAAGCTTACGGCAGCTTGCAATTGAGATTAAAAAAATAAAATCTGACCTATTTTTGTTACATTTGGAAAACGAGGACCCTGAAAGAAAATCGGCGTATACATGATGTCATTTTTGTAATTTACCATTTTTGTTTTTTCCCTCCTTTTCTTCCCTCTATTTAATAAAACACGCTCTCTGGGAATCCTTTCAAAAAGAACATGCTTCCCATGATATCTACATGTACATGTTTCTCCATCTAAGTTGACTTGCATGCATAGATCTCCATCAACCACATCCCTTTCCTTCCCAAGAACGGTGGTGATTTAGAGTGATGGCCATTGTTTAATGAGACGCAGAGGAGTGGTGGTTTAAGCGCTCTTAGGCCCTGTTTGGTAGGAGAATAAGTCATAGAATAAGGAGTCAATTCTTCTCCCGACACGGTTCCCAGTGGTATGACATTCTCCATTATTTCATCTTATTTCACTCTTATTCCTATCTTTATCCCACCTTACCTACATTTATTTCACCTTATTCTCCTTATTCCTATCCTCCAGCCGAACAAAGAATAAACCTTTATTCTCCTTATTCCACATCATTATTCCTACATATTCCCGAACCGAACGGGCCCTTAATGTGCGCGCTTGTGCGCCAACTTATCGACGAAATGCTGAGCCCACGTTTGTCTTTATGTACTAAGATTCCTTCTGTATTTTATGGTAGCATTGACATTTTTTGGAACTCGGTTTGCTGTTACAATTATTGGATCTACGTAATTTGCGTGCGTGCGTGCATGTGGTATATATACATATGTGCGAAGGCAGTTGCACCTATGGAGGCTTTGGTGTTGCACGGAGCTTCTTGATATGTTTTGGATAGCCTCAGAGTTTGATGATTGATGTCAATGCTCGGTCGGTCGTCAATCACTGTAGACCGTTAAACGTTCTCGCGACGCCATGCCTGTCTTACGTTTTTTTGTAGCAGGTAGTGCAAAGAATCCATGCAGCCGACACCACATGAAGTGGGAAAATGCTCGGTGGTTGTTGTTGATGTTGAACACTCATGTTGGAAATGTTAATTTTTCCTCCTGTCCATGCAGACTATTTTCATCTCAACTGATCAAGAAGAAAGATGGAAGATTTTGGTGTTTTCAGAGAGAGCTTCAGGAGGAGTGCTTCTCTATGGAGGAATTTATCAAATGATGGCTTATCTCGTTCTTCTCAGAAAGAAGATGAAGCGGAGAAGCTAAAATGGGCAACCATTGAAAGACTGCCCACGTTCAGACGATTGCAGAAGGGTGTACTGAGAGACAAGGATGGTGAGATCAAAGAGATCTCCATCCAAGGTCTTGAGCAAGAGGAGAGGAAGAGGTTGCTAGAGAGATGGATTGGCATTGCTGAGGAGGACAATGAGAAGTTCTTGTGGAAGCTCAAGAATCGGATGGAACGGCAAGATTCCCCTCCTATTTACTGGCATTTGTCGAGGATGATTCCTCGGCATGGTAAACAGAAAAATATTCATTGTTGATGGTATCTAGAAAATTAATTCCCTTAATACTGTACCAATTCTGCCTTTTCAAAGGTGTCTTCGTTTTTCATCAGTCATCGCTCTTCGAGAGCAAAAGTCGAATTTTCAGGAATTTCAGAAAAGTCCATGTGAAGAGACCTCCTTTAAACAAGACGGGTTTTTTTTGTAATTTTTGAAACTTTAATGTCACGAGAATTGTAGCAGAGACCCTGCTACGATATTTACATGATTTTCTTTTAGACACCATTAACGACGAATATTTTTTTCGAGTTACTCTAAGATGAAACTATCCTTCGCATTGACAACAAACATTCTGGTATTGAACCATTTGTGATTATTTTACAGTGTAGGAATTGAGAGCCCAACTATTGAAGTAAGATACGAGAAACCAAGTGTCTGTTCAGATGTTTATGTTGGCAACCGAGGTGTTCCCACTGTCCTAAATGCCTTCGTCAACAAGATTGAGGTCTTGGAACATAGATTAATTCTGAATTATCATTGATATCATAGTTTTAATTAACCCACAAACCTTGAATTGTTTTTGGTAATTCTTGTCAGGGTTTCCTGATTTTTTTTCACATTGGACCAAGTAGGAAGATACCTATTTCTATTATTGACAATCTGAACGGCATAGTCAAGCCGTCTAGGTAAGAAATGGAATCTTTATAATTCGTGCCTCCTTTGGTTAGTATGAAAGAGTAATATGTAATTGTAGTTTCGTTTGTCTTCAAAACAGGATGACGTTACTTCTAGGTCCACCAGGATCTGGTAAAACAACTTTCCTTTAAGCACTTGCTGGAAAGCTAGGTCCATCATTAAATGTTTGAACATACTTGCATCATTTGGTCTTCTCAATGCAGTCTCCCTCTACATATTTGATTGTATAGGTGCTTGTACTATATTTTGTTTGTGTGAGATCAAGTTTCCGGTCATTTCAGTCTGTTCAGAACTTCATATTCACATAATAATTTTAAGTACCAGGCATCTGAATTTAAGTCAACCCATTATCTAAAATATCTTTATTTAGAAGGTGCATTTTTCATCCTTTGAGATAGTATTGGAGGACATTGTGGCTTGACTCTAAAACAGTATAGCATGAACGAGTTGACTTAAGAGTAATGGTTCGGTTATTAAATATGAAGTATGCAGCCACCAACATCTATCTATAGAGTCGCTTATGTGCATATGCTATCAGGTGATGATGTAAATTTATAGATTTTATGATAGTGAGACTCGTAATATAGTAGAGTTTGAATATTTCAGCGGTCTCATATTCCAAAGTTTGCATATCCAATAACATGAAGAATGTTATCTAGCTCGAGACAAAGTTCAAAGTTAGGTTCTTTATAATAGAAGGTAAGGTACATCTTGAAGATGTGTCGAGTGAGGGGGAGATGGTTTCTTTTGTAACAAGTGGAAGCTATCAAGAAGCTTCATCTTTGAGGGAGAGTGGGTGCACCATTAAGTAAGATTGTGCATTCCCTTTCTCCTACACTTCTTGAAATAAATTGTTGTGCTCCATTACACCTTGTTGAAAATAAAGAATTGTTTAGTCACACCCTCCTACGCATGAGCGTCAAGAACACTGGCATGATGTGTCCTTGCATCACAGGAGATGCTGCCTAAAAACAGGATGTTCACATTGTTTCTTCTCATCTATAGAGGATGTTTGGTCTCAAAAAAAATCTATAGAGGATGCTACGAGGCTCTATATAGAGACCCACCAATTCACAGTGTCGAGAAAAGAAGAGAAGAATATTGCTTGTTTATTCTGTGAGGTCTAGGGTTCCTTATATAGGACTAAACCCTAGGGTACTCAGAGGAGAACTTACACAAATACCCCTGAGGGGTTACATAGGGAAACAATACATAAGGAAACAGTGATACATAGGGAAACAATGCATAAGGAAATAGAGATAAATAAAGAAGCAATAATATATGGTAATATCTAACACACCCCCTCAAGTTGGAGCATATTCATCAATCATGCCCAACTTGGAAGTTATCCAGGAAAGCCGCTTCTTAGTTACTGCCTTGGTAAAGATATCATCAAGTTGAAGATCTGTTGGAATGTGTGGTGTGGTTATCTTCCCTCCTCGTACAACATCTCTGATAAAGTGACAGTCAATCTCAATATGTTTTGTTCTCTCATGGAACACAGGATTGGTAGCAATGTAGGTAGCTGATTTGTTGTCGCAGTACATGGGAATAGGAGTGGATGTAGCAGCATTTAGTTCTCGTAGAAAAGTGAGCAGCCATATGATCTCACATGTAGCCTGAGCCATTGCTCTATATTCAGCTTCAACACTAGATCTTGAACCAACTGATTGTTTCTTACTTCTCCAACTAACCAGGTTTCCTCCTACCATCATGGCATATCCAGTTGTACATCGACGGTCTTCAGGAAAGCTTGCATAATCAGCGTCAGCATATGAAGTAAGATTTGTGTGACCATTTGCCCCATAGAAGATTCCTCGTCCCGGCGAGTCTTTTAGATAGCGAAGTATTTGAAGTACATCTTGCCAATGGTTGTAGCATGGTTTCTCCATATATAGGCTAGCTCTGTTTACAACATAAGATATATCAGGTCTAGTAACTGTAAGATATAGAAGTTTGCCAACCAGACTCCTATATCGTGTAGTGTCTTCAAAGAGAGGATCATTGGATGCAGAATGTTTTCTAGGCTCTGTTGGAATTCCTGAGGGTTTGCACCCAAGTAGTCCTTCCTCAGTTAGTATGTCAAGGCAGTATTTCCTCTGTGACATATGTAAGCCTTTCTCAGTACGTAGAGCTTCCATGCCTAGAAAATAGTGAAGTTGTCCAAGATCCTTGGTGACGAATACTTTTTGCAAGAAAGCCTTGATTTCTAGTATCCCTTGGTCATCATCTCCAGTAATAATCATATCGTCTATATATACAGCAAGAATTACAACACCATTCTGTCGTATCCTGATAAAAACCGAATAGTCTGATGTCGTCCTCTGGAAGCCCATGGTGCCAATCTCTGTACTCAGTCTATCAAACCAAGCTCTTGGACTCTGCTTTAGTCCGTAGATAGCTTTGTGAAGTCGGCGTACATAATTCCCCTCGACTTCGTAACCTGGAGGTTGTATCATTTAGACTTCTTCGTCAAGCTCTCCATATAGAAATGCATTCTTGACATCTAACTGAAACATAGGCCACCCTTTGTTTACTGCCACAGAGATGATAGTTCGTATGGATCCCATTCTAGCCACAGGGGAGAATATTTCGAAGTAATCTACCATGTATGTTTGAGTAAATCCTTTTGCTACAAGTCTTGTTTTTAAACGATCAATAAAACCGTCAGGGGACTGCTTTGTAGTGAAGATCCAGTGACATGCAACTGGTTTACATCTAGGAGGGCATTTGACAAGGTCCCATGTTTTTCGAGACTGTAATGCTTCCATTTATTCATTCATTGCCATTCTCCATCCCTCATCTTGTAATGCACTATAATGATCTTTGGGAACAGAAATAGTCATTATGGCATCTGCATATCTTTTGTCAGAGCAAGATAACCCATTAGTAGAGGTGAAATGAGATATTGAAGTGTACATTGCCTCTTTGTCCTGCGTAGTGCGATTGTTAACTCCTGAGGACTATCCGGGGTAGCATTGGTGGGAGCATTCGAGGATGGCGTAGTGTCCTGCAAAAGAGGAATAGGTAAAGGAACCTGAACTGGATTAGACACGGTTCTTCTTTTATACACAATTGGTGGAGGCGGGGATTTTAGGAGAATATCGGACACTGGTTGTGTAAAGAAGCTGTTTTGTTCAAAGAAGGTGACATCAAGAGAAATGTAGTAACGATGTCCTTTAGGATCATAACATATGTATCCTTTTTGAGTTTGAGAATACCCTAGAAAAACACATTTGATAGCACGAGTAGATAATTTGTCCGTAGTATGGAAATTATGGACAAATGACGTGCATCCAAAAATTCGTAAGGGCAGAGGGAAAGGTTTCTCCTTGGGATATAGTAAGTTGAAGGAAGTGGAGCCATGTAGAGAAGCAGAGGGGACCCTGTTTATAAGATGAACAGCAGTAAGGATAGCATTGCCCCAATATATCTTGGGAACATTTATATGGCTGAGTAAGGATCGAGCAATATCAAGAAGGTGTCTTAGTTTTCTTTCAGCAACCCCATTTTGTTGGGATGTATATGGGCAAGATGTTTGATGTATGGTTCCGTGGGAGGCAAAAAAGGTTATCAAATCATTCTGAGTAAATTCCAGAGCATTATCAGAACGAAAGATTTTAATGGTAGTAGAGAAGAAATTTTTGACATAATGAAAGAAGTTCTTGACAATGATATTAATTTATGAACGTTCTTTTAACAAGAATACCCAATATAAGCGACTGTAGTCATCCACAAAAACAACAAAGTACTTATGACCACCAATGGTTTTGACCGGATAGGGTCCCCAAATGTCACAGTGAATTAGTAAGAAAGGAGTAGTACGACGAGGCTCAGTTCTAGCAGGAAAGGAAGCTCTATGATGTTTTCCGAACTGACATGCTTCACACTCAAAAGGTTTTAGCGTAGACAATTCAGAAAACATCATAGAGAGAGCTTTGGCAGAAGGATGTCCCAGACGAAGATGCCATAGAAGGGGATCTTCAATGATGGAGGTAGCGCCAGCAAAGTTGTTAGTGATAGGGCTGTTGAGGTAGTATAGGCCATTCCTCTCATGTCCCCCACCAAAAATCTGCCTCGTCTGGATATCCTGAAAATAGAAGCAGAATTCATCAAAAATAACACGACAATGTAGCTCACGACATAGCTTCTGAACAGATAAAAGATTGAGTGGAAAGGCAGGAGCACAGTACACATCTGTCAGTTGAAGTTTGTTGGAGAATTCAATAGTTCCAACCGCAGTAACGGGAGAATGATCCCCATTGGCTACACGAACGCTCTTTATAGAGGTAGAGGGTTGAGATGAGGTGAGTAGACTTACATCTCCCGTTAGATGAGTTGAAGTTCCAGAATCAATAATCCATGCATGTTTGGTAACAGAAACAGAGTTTGCTACTGTACCTGATGTAGTCGCAAGGATAGCAGTAGCAGTAGATGCAGATGTATCTTTTGTTGAGGGAGCAGAGTCATTTAGAAGTTGTCGCAGACGAGTATATTCAGAAGCAGTGAATGGAGTATGTTGTCCATCTGTAATATGAGTAGTTGTATCATTGTTTTTTTTTGACGCTCTAGTTGTATCATTGTTATCATGTGACTCGTCATCATAAGTGTTATGAGCACTTGGTTGCTTGCCAAAAGTTGCCCAGCAACGCTCAGAGGGATGATTCATGCGACTACAGTGTACGCATGCAGGATAACGACCAGTAGAGGAATCACGACCACGACCTCGTCCAAGGTCACGTCCACGACTAGATTCACGTCCACGGCCACGACCTCGGCCTTCGAGATAAGAATGACGTCCTCTGTGCCCAGAAGAATAGTGGGTTGTTGTCTCTGTAGTAGAATGAACCAGAGAATTTTGAATTCGAGCCTCCAGTTCCTGTAGTCGACCGAATATGGTAGGCAATTTATCTGCCATAAGAAATTGATCTTTTGCAATTTTGTACTTCAAATGAAGCCCTGAAAGGAACCTGTAAACCTGCCACTCAGCACGTTCGCCTATTTGTTTATCACAGCATGCAGGTTGAAATATAAGAAGTTCTTCAAACAGGCTTGTAAGTGTCCGGTAGTATTCAGTTAGACTGGTTTCTTCTTGATTAGTAGACCAAATTCTTGTGTATATATCAGAAAGACGAGACTTGGTTGTTTTCTGGGAATATATGGGCTCAAGATTTTCCCACATAGCTTTAGCAGTATCTTTATATAAAAGATTGGCAGCAATATTTGGATCTACACTATTTGTCATCCAAGTAATTACCTGGTAATTGTCGACAAACCAGGCTTCATAATCTGCATCAGTGATAGAAGGAGGAGTCTTTGTGAGGATGGCACTCTTTCGTTGGCCACCAATAAATATCCTGAAGGATCGAGACCATAGAACATAGTTTTTGGATCCTTTCAACTTGATAGATGTGCCTTGTACCATCAGAGAAGAAGGAGGATACATAGGCTTGGCCTCGATGGACGTCATGATAGTGTCTCTAGGTCAAGAAAAAGTAACCTAGATGTAGTTGTAGTTGATATGTAGAGTCTCCTTAGTTGCACATTGTTGTAGAGTTGTGGAGGCTCTATGCTCTAAAACAAGAATAAGAAGTCTAGGGCGTCAGCGGCAGACGCCTCGGTGGGGCAGGAGCGCGGTAGTACAGGAGCACAGGGCGCAGGGGCACTGGAGCCCTCACGTAGGGGCACTGGAGCGCTGTAGTCCTTTCGCTAGTGCGCAAGGCGACTGGAGCGTTGGGGCGCTGTAGAACCAACCGACAGGAGTGCTCATGCAAGGCGCTCATGCAAGGAGTGCTGGCGTTCACGCAAGTGGCGAGAAGCCCTCATGCAAGGGGTGCAGAGGCGCCTGGCGACAGGAGCCCTCACGAGCGACAGGAGCCCTCACGCAAGGCAACAGGAGCCCTCATGCAAGGCGGCAGGAGTGCTCACGCAAGGGGCGCTGGAGGCGGAAGTCCTCGCGTGGTGTAGAGGCGCTGGAGTCGGGAAGCCCTCGTGTTGGGCAGAGGCGGTGGAGGCGAGAAGCCCTCACGCAAGCCCTTGCGTGGTGCGCAGCAGGGGCGAACGCAGAGCCCTAGCACGGTGTGCAGGGGGTCGCGCTGAACCCTCGCGGGGCACGCGGTGCGTAGGGAACAATCGAGGAGGAAGAGGCGGGCGGTGATGGAGGGATGCTCGGTCAGAACACCGGTCTAGGACCGCTGCTCTGATACCATGTCGAGAAAAGAAGAGAAGAATATTGCTTGTTTATTCTGTGAGGTTTAGGGGTCCTTATATAGGACTAAACCCTAGGGTACTCAGAGGAGAACTTACACAAATACCCCTAAGGGGTTACATAGGGAAACAATACATAAGGAAACAATGATACATAGGGAAACGATGCATAAGGAAATAGAGATAAATAAAGAAACAATAATATATGGTAATCTCGGAAATAGTACATAAGGAAACAATGATACATAGGGAAACGATGCATAAGGAAATAGAGATAAATAAAGAAACAATAATATATGGTAATCTCTAACACACAGAAAGTACATCCCTATGCCATTATGGGACAAAACTAGAAAAAAATAATTAGATCTTAGAGAGCCAATTATCCATCTATCTTAATTACATAACTCTAACACATTATGATGTGCTAATTATTGTTTATATAATCACACTGCTAGATGGCATGTATGTGCCACTATTCGAAAAAACAAAGCACTGACTCTCTGAGAATAATTAGAATGAATCCACGTTCACACCCTCAAAATCCAAGCTGTTATTTCACAATGTTGTTGAATAAACAGTGAGCATCAACCAAAGCGGTTCTTTTTTCTGTCATATATTGTTTTTGTTTGAAGAAATTGATATTGTTGTACTGAATCAGGTTTCTGGAAGTGTGACCTACAATGGACATGAGATGAGTGAGTTTGTGCCACAGAGATCCTCTGCTTATATCAATTAGACTGGTGAGCTGCCAACAAAGACAATAAAGCTTGAAGTAGACTTCCTGTCATTAGGACACCTAGCATAATCTGCATCAGCATACCCTCTGACTGAGAGAGATGTATCTCTTCTAAACAGAAGACCGGCGCTTGACGATGACTTCAAGTATGTCTGAATCATGAATACAACATCCATGTGCGCCCGCCTGGGTTGCTCCATGAACTGACTTACTTTACTCACAACAAAAGCTATATCAGGCCTGGTAATAGTGACATATAATAATTTCCCTACCAGTTCTCTATAGCGTCTCTTGTCCACCTCCTCAGATCCATCATCATGAAGCTTCACATTAAGATCCATTGGGTAGTAGCTGCTGGTCTACATCCTGTCATTCCTGTCTCAGATAGAAGATCAGTGATATACTTCCTTTGTGTCATAACCATTCCCTGTTGATTTTGCGCAAATTCCAATCCAAGTAACGAAGCGTACCCAAGTCCTTGGTAACAAACTGATGTCCAAGGAAGTTCTTTGCTACCTGAATTCCCTGTGTATTACTGCTAGTGATAACAATGTCATCAACATAAACCAAGATGACCACAATACCTTGATGGTCTCTCTTTATAAAGAGAGTATGATCTGCAGTGGATCTGACAAACCCCTTCTGCTCAATCAATTCTGAGAGCTTCTGAAACCAAGCCCTCGGACTCTGCTTAAGGCCATATATAGCCTTATGAAGACGGCATACCATACTGGACTCCCCCTCAGCAGCAAACCCAGGTGGCTGCTGCATGTAGACCTCCTCCTGCAAATCACCATACAAAAACGCTTTTTTGACATCCAATTGGAAAAGTGGCCAATCTCTCACCACAGCAACAGAAATGAGAATCCGCAAGGTAGAATGACGCGCCACAGGAGAGAATGTGTCATGATAGTCCACCCCATAGGTTTGGGTGAACCCATGTGCGACTAGCCTGGCCTTGTATCGATCCACTGTACCATCAGTGCGCTGCTTCACTGTAAAAACCCATTTGCTACCAATAACAGACACACCTGGTGGAGGCTTGACGACACTCCACGTACCACGCGATTGCAATGCCGCCATCTCTTCTTCCATAGCTAAACGCCACTGACTGCTCTACAAGGCTTCCTGATACGACCGTGGTATCTACACAGCTGACAGGGCCACAACAAAGTGCTGAAAGTCCTTGGACAGTCGCTCCAAGGAAACATGAGAAGCAAAGTCCGCCCCATACTTGGTGTTCATCGTACGTGCACGCTTCTACCTCCAAAGTGCAATAGGAATACCGAGATCATTAACATTAGTAGTAGATATATCATCTGCACCCTGTAACTCAGCCTGTACATGCAAATCACCCGTTCCATCAGGAGAACTCAAATGTTCAGTACATACCTCGGGCATGCTGGATGATGGAGGAGGCACATGAGCAGGGGGTCTTCGCTGGTAAACCTGAGGAAAGAAAGTAGGAGACTGCGACGGAGGTGGTGGCGGTGGTGGTGGTTGTGATGATGGTGGTGGTGGAGGTGGTGGAGGTGGTGAAGAGCATGGTAATGACGGAGGAGGCATATAGATATTTTCACCATCCTCTGAAGGAGCAAGCCTGCCACATGTGGGAGACAAATACATAATAGACTCAAAAAAAGTGACATTGGCACTGATATAGTACCTTCTTCGAACTGGGTCAAAACAACGATACCCTTTTGGGTTTTTGAATACCCAACAAACACACATTTAACAGACCTGGGACAAAGCTTGTCAAGAACATGAGAGAGTTGGTGAACAAATGCAACTGAACCAAACACACGAGGCATAAGCGAGAAAAGATCCTTTTCGGGAAACGCAACCGAGAATGGGATCTTCCCTAACACTGACGAAGGCATACGATTTATCAGATAACAAGCAGTTAGAACCGCATCTCCCCAATAGGAATGAGGAGTACGACTCTGAATCAAGAGGGTTCTGGTAACATCCAAAAGATGGCGGTGTTTCCTTTCAGCCACCCCATTCTGTTGGGAGGTATAAGCACACGATGTCTGATGCACAATGCCATGAGACATAAGAAATTGAGAGAGTTGAGTGTTGCAGAATTCGAGAGCATTGTCAGAACGTATGTACTTGACTCTTGCAGAGAAAATGTTCTCCAATTCATTAATAAAAGACTGAATAACAAGACCAGCATCAGACTTGTTCTTAAGAAGAAAACCCCAAGACAACCTCGAAAACTCATCGACAACAACAAGGTAAAACCTGTGTCCCTGATGATCTGGGACACGACTTGGACCCTAAATATCGAAATGAAACAACTCAAATAGACTATAACTACTTGGACCCTGACGACTCTGGAAAGAAGACCGATGATGCTTCCCAAGCTGGCATGCCTCACACTGAAAGGTAGAGCGAGGAGAAATATGTGGAAGAACATGAACCAGATTTTGCAGAGGAAGGTGACCAAATTCCAGATGCCACATGTATGGAGAAATAAACCCATTGTGTATAGAAGATGAGGCACCAGCATACGGAGACTGCACAAGTCTGTAAAGGCCCCCTTGCTCACGGCCAGTTCCAATCACTCTGCCCGTGAGTATGTCCTGAAACACAAGAGCAAAAGGATCAAATATGGCACGACAATGTAAATCTTTGGTGATCTGACTAATTGATAATAAATTCATAGAAAATTCAGGAGCATAGAGAACATTAGGAAGCCTCAAGGTAGAAGTCAACTGCACCTCCCCCTGACTAGTGACGGGGGAATGTGTACCATCTGCTATCACAAATGACCGTCCATGCTGAACAGGAGTAAAGACACTAAACTGGTCTTTGTCACCACATAGATGATGTGATGCACCTGAATCCATAATCCACTCTGACAAGTCTGCCCTGTAACAAGTAGTAAAGGCATACTCTGTACCTGACGTAGACGTTGATGCTGATGCAGCAACCTCTGATGATCCTGAAGGAGATCCGGTCGAACTAGCAGTGGGCATAATCTCCCTGAGTCGAGCAACGAGCTCATCAAATCGCTGATCAGAGGCAGGTGAAGGGCTCCCAACTGGTTGTATCCGCTCTGCAACCCGGGTTGAAGGAGGAAAACCATGCTTGGAATAGCATGTATCTTCAGAATGGCCAGATCTATGGCAGTATGTGCACGACTGACGGGGTCGACTGCCCCCTCCTTTGCCACGGTTAGAGCTCCCTCTACCACGATATGGTAAATGGCTTCCCCTACCACGAGAGGCGGCCATAGCTGAAGATGTTTGGGACTGCAGAGTACCTCCTGAGGATATAGATAGTCTACCCAATCTACGATATGCCTCCTCCATTGGAGGTATGGTAGCGTCAGTAAGGATCTGGGAACGAGCAGCATCATACTCAGAATCAAGAGCTACTAGAAAGACTCCAGTTATCACAGAATCTCTGTATGCCTTGAGTTGCTCTGGCGTAACAGTCAAGGGAATATAACTATGCAACTTCTCAAACATACCCCTCAATGAAGTACAGAGGGTATGAAGGGGACGACCATTCTGCTTGGATGTGAAGATATCGTGCTGGAGCTGAAGTATCTTCGACTCATTCTTCGTCGGTGAGTATGTGGCGGCGAGAATGTCCCATATAGCCTTCACCGTTGGCTGGCTCAGAATATCATTTGCTATCTCGGATGACACAGTCCCAGATAGCCATACTCGTGCATAAGCATCATCTGCCTCCCATGAGGCATTCGTCCCAGTCTCGTCACTCGGTTCCTCCATCGTGAGGATGTGCTTCTTGCCATTATACTGCATCAGACTCATGAACTGCATGGCCCACAGTTCATAGTTGGTTCCATCCATTTTGACAATGGGTGCCGGACCTTTGAAAGCACCCAAGGATGAAACATCCATTTTGTTGTCAGACATGAGGACAACTATCTTCAAGACTGGGCTGAGAAAGTAGGGATAATGGCGTCTACACTGACATACAGGAAGATGGTTGTGGGTGCAGACTCATACCACAGCCTCTTCCATTCGTCAAAGAGTCCTTTGGGTAGCTAGGATGCTAGGGCTTCCACTTCAAACCCTAGACACCCAAAGAACCAAGAGCCCGCAGGAAGTCCTCACGCGTGAAGATGAAATGGACCACGCGTGACGGAGAGGGAACCGTCGGGTGGAGCGGCTACGGTGGCAGCCGCAAGGGGGGATTGGGCGGCGGCTGTGTACCCGAAGGTGGGCTAGGCGGCGGCGGCTGTGAGCCCGAAGGAGGGGCTGGGCAGCGGCGGTTGTGAGCCCGAAGGAGGGGCTGGGCGGCGGCGGCGAGTCCAAGGATTAGGGTTTTGGTGGGGCAAGGTTCTATGGCACAGGCTCCGGTCTAGGACCGTCACTCTGATACCATGTTGAAAGGGAAAAGAAAGATATCATTCATCGAATCCTAGATCCCTCTTATATATGAGAAAGGCTCTATGGGTAAATTACATAAACAGGACAATAAAATAAGAAATACGAACGACAAGATAACACGAGTATTGTAACAGTGGCCATGGAGACTTTAGAGCTAAAAGTCGTAGACTAATATGCAGAATTCAATTTTATTAGATCCTTGTAAATATTAGTGGATTTTATGGTCATGAAGACTGTGTAGCTCCACATAATTGGCAGCTGCAATGTTGGTGAATTCTTCTCATCATCCCTTTCGTTTCAGGCTTCAGCATTAAAGGGACAGGTGGATGTTACGGTGGATTATATTCTTAAGGTAACCTCTAAAGGAGAATATTTTTGTATTGTTACTATCTATGTTGTATTGTGTATGTATGATATATGCTTAATGTATCCATATTGTAGAAAATGCAATAATAAGATGGTGCAAAAGTACCAACGTCTATTTATCTAGGAATATGTAATTTTGATTGCACTCGAATACTTTTCTTTGTGAGTTCAAACTAACCTATCTCATTTTGGCATCAGCTTCTGATAATTTATGGCTTAAATTCCATATTTAAATGTTTAACTCTATTAAGGAGTAAAAGCTAATAGCATAAACTTTTGCCCCGCTATTCAATTCATTACCCTTGAACATACAGATTTTAGGATTGGAAATTTGTGCTGACATCATGGTTGGAGACCAAATGACAAGGGGCATCTCAGGAGGAGAAAGAAAGCGTCTTACAACAGGTGAAAATAGTCGGAAGATAAACCTAACGAATTTGACATCTAATATTCATTTTTAGTGCAGTATTATCATCATTTCTTTGCTTCTGTATAGGAGAAATGCTTGTTGGACCTGCCAAGGCTTTGTTTATGGATGAAATATCCAATGGTCTTGATAGTTCGACAACACATCGAATAGTCAGAGCTCTCGGACAATCTACACATATTCTCAATGGCACTGCGTTAATCGCATTGCTTCAACCAGCTCCAGAGACTTATGAACTTTTTGATGACATCATTCTCCTTTCGGAAGGTCTAATAGTTTATCAGGGTCCACGAGAAAACGTGGTCCAGTTTTTTGAATCTATGGGATTTACATGTCCTGAGAGGAAAAGTGTTGCAGATTTTTTGCAAGAAGTAAGTTAAAGTTCATAACCGCCCCTTCTTAACTAGTTCCAGGCAACTTATGTTTTCCGCTGCTTTTTTAGCGTAAATCATACTCACTCCTTGCCTTAAATAGGTTACTTTGAGAAAAGACCAGGAGCAGTACTGGGCAGATAAAAATATGCCATACCACTACATCTCTGTAAAGGAATTTTCAGATGCATTCCAGTTATTCCTTGTTGGTCAGAATTTATAGGATGAACTCGGCATCCCATTTGACAAGAATAAAAGTCCCCCATCTGCTTTGAGCACAACAAGATACGGCATTAATAAACTTGAAATGCTGAGAATATGCTTCTCTAGGGAACTTTTGCTGATGAAAAGAATATCTGTTGTTTATATCCTCAAACTTAACCAGGTAAGCATATTGTTATCAGTCTATTCATAATATTTGTGCATCTGTTCGTGGTGTGAAAGAACATCTATTTCTTTTTACCACTATACTTGCAGATGATAACATCCTTAAACAGCCACGGGTATTTTACTAGTTATTCTATTCTATTAAGTCCAAAACAATAACTTCTTCAAAAGCCTTGAACCCTTTAAATCACCTTCAAGAATATCACGTGAAACCAACTGATTTCCAAACCTTCTAATAATATTTTGTTGGTTACAGAAATTCTATGCTAGGAAGGATACTAGACAGAGAAGTCTACTTACCCACTTTGGACACTAAGATTAGTTCTTTTATACAAATATAGTTTGTAATTTATAAATCACTTATCAAATCATTCATTTAGATGAGTGTCATTTAGGCACTAAAAAGTCCTTCCTATGTGTATATATTTACATGCGTATCTACATGTATATGAGGACTTTCAATGAGGTGGAGGAATTTTTGGATTTCTTTAAGTTACTGATCTCAACCATTAAATTTTTTAGTGCTTTATAAAAATATCATTTATTTCAAAAAGTCAGTGTTTGTAGAAAAATGGATTTTGCACAGAAATAACACTAGCTTTTGAAAAGAATTCAGATATACTTTCTAGCATACATCTTCTTGTAATACTAATGCATGTTTATTGTATAAGCAACTAAAAAAATTGTAAAAATACCTAGTATCTTCCTCACTGGAAAGTGTCCTCATGGGTGTGGTTGTGCATGTGTGTATGTGCATGTGGATTTGAATTTCCAAATAGGTGGAGACTTGAAATATGAATTCAGAGGGAAAAGAACCATTCCCTTTGCTTCTTGGTGGTTTCTTACTGTAGGATAGATTGGTGATGGCAGAACTTGCCTATGAATGATTACCGAACATAGGGTGAACATAGATTGAATCACCTTGGTAATTCAAATAACAAGATTGAGACTAAGAGTTTTCATCCGTACAAAAGTGGATTTTATGCATGCAACAGATTAAAAGTTATAGTTACCATGTGAACAGTTTTACATTTATGATTTTACATAAAACCAAAATATTATGAAAATACTATATATTCTGTTTAAAGTACAATAGATTTGGAAAAGCTTGTAGATTGTCTATTTCACTGTAAAGGTACTATAGGAAACTTGTGTGCACATGTACTAATCGTTCAGATGTTGTAATTTAAATCTACAAGAGCTGGTGTAAGATAAAAAGTAAATATGTTCTATGTCATAGAATACAACAACAACAATAAAGCATTTTCCCACAATTAAGTAGGGTTGGCTACATGGATTGTTTGCCTCCATTCAGACATATTTTGGGACATTCTTGTGCTTAAATCCAAATAACTAAGATCCCTTCAGATAGTCTCATTCCAACACTTCATAGCCTTCGTCGTCCTCTCTTAACCGACTCAACATCCCAAATCTCGCATCTTCTAATTGGTGCATCAACCGACTTCCTTTGCTAATGGTCAAACCATCTTAAGCGGTTTTCTCTCATCTTATCCTTTATAGGAGCTACACCAACTTTCCTTCTGATTGCATCATTCTGAATCCAATCTTTTTGTGTATGACCACTCATCCGCCTTAGCATTTTCATTTCTGCTACTATTGTTAAGAAAATAAACTTGCGGAAGCATAATATGGAGAAAGTAATAAAGAACATGAAGAACGCGGGATTTAACGTGTAACCCTACTCCATGAGGAGCGGGATGAAACCACGGGAGAAGCCCTCAAATGGGGCACGTTTGTCTATTGACTTTCTCAATGGATACAGGAGGGTTGGGGCTCCTTATATAGCTTCTCTAGAGCCTCCAAGTCCCACCACTAGACGATGTGGGACTAAATACTGGATGGGGTAAATGGATCTTCTCCAGGATCCATTTACCCCTCTACAACTCAATAGGCGCACAACTAAATACTCCAACACTCCCTCTCAAGCTGGAGCATGCAATGCTCAGCTTGGATAAAAAGAAAGAAACTCAACTCAACACTACAGGACACTACGGACAATATCAACCCAACGCGCACAACTGTTACTGTCGAGGACGTTGCTTCTCATGCCGTGCAGGTGAGGAGGACGAACGGGCTGGAGTGTGAGTCTACTGAATCTCCTCGTCGGAGAGCATGTGCTCTGAACTGCGCCTGTCAGAGTCGCTGCAACTGGAAATGAGTCTCCTCGTCGGAGAACTCTGGCCGCCACAGTAATGTAGACAACTGCTCCATCTCTGAAAAGGGCCGAACTGAAAAGGAGCTGTGACTGTGCAATCATCGTCGAAGTCCACGGTCGCTGGAGAATGGAGTCTGAAATAAGTCTCCTCGTAGGAGAATTGGGTCTCTCCCATCTGGCTCAAATAATGGTGCACTGCTCTGGTGTACCTATGATACCACATGAAAACCCTTGCCAACATGGCATAGGGAATGATCCTCTACTATGGAGTCCCTATGGCTCACATGAAAACTCTGGCCGACAAAACACGAATAATGATGGGGACCTCGAACTGATGGCATACATGTGCTCATCTGAAAATGACCACAAACTCATGCGTGTCTGAAACTGAGTCTCTCTCTGGAGAACTCGAAGAATGGGCTGCTCAAACATGGAGTGCCTCGAACTTGGACTCTGACCAATCTATCGAGTCTGAATCTGCGCATCATACTGTGGACTCGGAATCTGCACATCGAGTCAGAAATCGCGCATGGAAAATCTGACTAACTGTCTTTGTAGAGTCTGAAAATCCGGATGGTCTGACGAATCTCTAAATCTGAAAGAAGAATTGTAACTCTATACCATACTCCCCCTTTCTCTCATATTTGTCGGAAAACATGGACATCGACAAAGTTGGGAGAATACATTAACATGGAGAAAACAACATGATCATTCACAAAAATTTCTCGCGGATTTTCCAAAAAAAATTACAAGTCAACACATTTTTTCTCTCTCCCCCCCTTTTTTAAGCCGTTTCAATTATTTTTTTCTCGACTTCTCCTTCTCATCATTTTTTTTCGACTTTGGCAAATTGCGTACGGTTTTTTTATTGCACACACCTTTTTTTTTCATTTTTTTCTTTAAAATCACGGCCAAAATAGGCCCACAAAGTAGCCCTCCTTTTTTTAAATGTCGCGGGTTTTTTTAACACTTGGGTTTCCCGTAAAGGGAACCCCTTTTTCTGAAGAGGTGCCGCCATCACCTGTGACACACATCGCACGGGTAGGAGGCGCGACGCAATGCCGCCGCACGTTTGGGAGGTCATTAGGCGAGGCACCGCCTCACGATGTTGAAGCTCGCGCTTGGAGCTGGCGAGGATCGCCTGCGCGCATAGGATCTCGCGAGGGCTTGGAGGAGGCGCACGCACGGGAGTGGAATGGAGTTCCGCCTGGGATGTGACCGTGCATCACCTGGTGGTCCTGTCGCCTGGTGGGCCAGTCTCGATGCCGGGGCTTCGTGAGCACGGTCTGCGCCTGGAGGTTACGTGCGAGGGGGGCTTCGCGCGATGGACCTAGAGCGAATTCGCCACCGCTAGGCTGGGGATGGGTCGTGCCACGAGGGTCTTCGGCGGACGGCCATCGCGATGAGAAAGATCTGCGGCTCCTGCCGCCGCCTTCGCCCAGGATGGGCCGCACAAGATGGGGGGTTACTTCGAAGCCCCATCGGGCTGATCGCCTTGCCTTCGGGGTTTCTCCTTCGGTCGCAGCCTCCAGGAGGGAGGCTGAGGTGCTTCGCCTCGTGAAGAAGTCGCCGCCACTTTAGATGAAGGAGGAGGGGCAGCTCCTGGAGACAAAGCCTGGACTATGTGGCCAGGAAGTCTGCCGCTGCTGTGGCTAGGTTGATACGATAGGATTAGGGCTTCAAAAAGAAACCCTAGAACACGTTCTTGCAACAACAAATCTTCAGGAATAAGTGCTCCGAGGAATTTTCGATCAAGCATGATCATGAACAGAATTCCAGAAAATAGGATTTCCATAGACACATTAGAACTTACAAAACTTGAACAGCGTACTTATCTTAAAGAACACAAACCGAAACAATAAAATAATGAACTAATATAAAAGCCTCGGAAATCAAACCCGCTCTGATACTATGTTAAGAAAATAAACTTGCGGGAGTATAATATGGAAAAAGTAATAAAGAACATGGAGAACACGGGATTTAACGTGGAACCCTACTCCGTACGGAGCGGGATGAAACCACGGGAGAAGCCCTCAAATGGGGCATGTTTGTCTATTGACTTTGTTAATGGATACAAGATGTCTAGGGCTCCTTATATAGCTTTCCAGACCTCAAAATCCTACCACTGGACGATGTGGGACTAAACACTGGATGGGGTAAATGGATCTTCTCCAGAATCCATTTACCCTGCTACAACTCAACAGGCACACAACTAAATACTCCAACAACTATCATTCTCTACATATGTTTGGTCATATCCACCAACTTATGTCTACTGTCATTCTCTGTCATAGAATATGATACAAAAATCAAGTAAGAAGTTTATTTTTGAATAATAAATAATCATCAATTATCTGCCATCATGAGAATGCGATATCACAAAATTAATTCTAAGTTTTTTCGCAGACTGTGATGCAAACAACTGGATCTAAAATACTAACACTTTCTCTCTTTGCAGCATTTTCTTACTGGACTGATGGCGATGACAGTGTTTCTGCGCGTAAAGATGCACCGTAATACTGTTGAGGATGCTGGCATTTATTTAGGTGCATTATTCTTTGGAATTCTTAGTTCCTTAATGGATTTATCAAGCTTTCGATGACCCTTGAGAGGCTTCCAATTTTTTTCAAACAAAAAGACCTTCAGTTCTATCCTGCATGGGCATATGCTGGTCCAGCTTGTATCTTGAAAATACCGATATCTGTCGCAGAGTCTGCCCTTTGGACTGCAGTAACTTATTACACTATCGGTTTCGATTCAGATATTGAAAGGTAAAGGCCGGACTGATTCTCATGTTGATTTTGAACTATGTGATGCTAAACTGTCTAACCATTCCCAGAATTATGCCTATTTTTGACGTGCAGAATGTTCAGACAGTGTTTTATATATATCTTAGTTAGCCAAATGGCTTTCGGATTGTACCGGTTTCTCGCTGCCTTGGGTAAAAATGCAGTGGTTTCCAATTTATACAGTGGATTCGGGCACATTGTTATCACGAAGTATGTGAATCACAACTTTGACAAGAACAAAATTTTTTTCCTGTAAATAGGCACTTTGTTTGGAAAATATCTTACTAGTCAGTTTGATTTCAGGAAGCATTGGAAACTGGTGGATATGGGGTTACTGGTCTTCACCACTGATGTACGCGCAAAATGCTATGGCTGTAAATGAATTTCTTGGGAATAACTGGAAACAAACGGTAACATGCTAACAATGGTAAATGATGGTGGTTTCATGTTATGGCTTATCTGAAGACTACTTTCACAGGTTATCAAAGAGGAAACATACTCAGACTACCTTGGAGTAGCATTCTTGAAGTCTCGTGGATTGTTCCCTCACTCGCATTGGTATTTGATTGGCATTGGTGCATTGCTCGGTTACATCTTTCTGTTGAATGGGCTCTATGCCATGGCTCTAACATTTATCTATCGTAAGTATTTTTTTTAAGTGCGGATTGCTGTGAATTCCGGGGCATGTCTTTATTATCATTAAACAAAGTACTTGTAGAATCGAGTAAAGGAAGACCAACAGAGTTGGTCTGAGGAAACTCCGAACAAGAAAGTGGGAAGAGAAATTGCACAGCCTCTTGAGCTGTCTGTGAAGGCAAACACTGCATCCCTTCGTTGTGAATTTCAAGGTCAGTTTACATGTCAATAGAATGGATCGTAATGGCATTTTTTTGTTTTGCAATTGTGTGAACTTGTATCTGTTGGGGATATGTGGGGGCAACAACCCAGGATAATCCCCTATAACTGTCCTGTAGCAAAGATGGCACAACACAAATATATGTTCCCCACACGGGAACTCAATAACAACAATGACAAGCAACCACAAGCAAGCAAGCAACCACACGAGACAGATTTTTTACGTGGAAACCCTTACTCAATGTGAGCAAGGGAAAAACCACGGGGCAAGACCGGCAACTAATCCACTACGGTCAAATGGAGTCAAAGTTCTTCCCGTTTTTGTTGCCCACAAAACCGAGGTACAAGCCACACACAATGGATAGTTGTTTAACAATTATCTAACTATCCCTAGGTATCCAAAATACCAAATGTGCTTAAAACAGGATAAATAGATTGACTCCCCTTGTGGGCTCCCGGATGGAGACCCAAACTCGGCTTCGGCTCTTTGAGGTCGTCCGCAACGACCTCCAATGGCTGCTCCTACTCGAGCTCGCCCAAAAACCACTGCTCTTCCCAAAACCAATGCCGCAGCCCTAGCCGTTGCTCCTCTCTAACCCGGCTGCTGCTGTCCTCGAGCACGGATGCTCGGCTTCTCTCTCGCTCTCCCGCACGCGTGGAGGAAGACGGAGAAGATGGGGTTCTCCAAGAACCCTTGCTGCTGGCCGCTGGAATGGGGAGGGACAAATGGGCTGTCGTTTTTTTCTCTGGAATGTGAATTGGGTTCGGCGAAAAAAATAGGGCTGCTGCTCTCCCTGGAATCGGCTTCTCCCAATTGATGGAAAAGTTGCAGTAATGCCCCTGCCAAAGGGGCAAATATACTGCAGCCCAGTTGGGGCTGGAAGCAAAAAACCCAACAACCTCCCCTTCCAGCCCCAACAGGGAGGCGTTGTCCTGTGATGGAGATCAAGTAGAGGTGACACCGCTCAACTCTCTACAGAGCCGAAGCTTGTCACGGGTGACTGCCTTGGTCAACATGTCTGAGGGGTTCTCATCGGTGTGAATCTTTTTCAATATGAGCTGCTTCTGTTCAATTGCATCCCTCAACCAATGGTATCTCACATCAATGTGCTTTGTGCGAGCATGGTGCATGGTACTCTTGCTCAAGTCTATAGCGCTTTGGCTATCACAAAACACAACCGGCTCACTATCTTCCAATCCAAACTCACCAAGGAAGCGTTGTAGCCACAACACTTCTTTCCCAACCTCTACTGCTGCAATGTATTCTGCCTCAGTAGTTGAGAGAGCTACACATTTCTGTAGCTTGGATTGCCATGGTATGGCTCCCCCTGCAAAAGTGAAAATGTAGCCTGAGGTGGACTTTCTCTAGTCCATGTCTCCTGCCATATCTGCATCAGTGTAGCCACAAAGTTTGGGATCTGTCCTTCCAAATACAAGACACATACTTGAGGTCTCTCTCAAGTATCTCAAGATCCACTTCACTGCCTCCCAATGGTCCTTCCCCGGATTGGACATGAATCTGCTCACCACGCCCATTGCATGGGCTATGTCGGGTCTAGTGCAAACCATTGCATACACGAGGCTCCCAACTGCTGACTGGTATGGGATCTTGGCCATCTCTGCTTTCTCCTCAAAAGTAGAAGGACATGACTCTTTGGTTAGCTTGAAATGAGAGGCTAAGGGCATACTGACTGGTTTGACATTCTTCATGTTGAACTGCTCCAACACGCGTTTAACATAGCTCTCTTGTGATAACCAAAACATGCGCTTCTTCCTGTCCCTTGTAATCTGCATCCCAAGGATGTGACTGGCCTTTCCCAAATCTTTCATCTCAAACTCTTTGGAGAGTTCTTTCTTAAGCTTTGCAATGAGGTTGGAATCATGACCAACAATCAACATGTCATCCTCGTAGATCAAAAGAATAACGAACCTGTCATTGGAAAGACGACGAACATATACGCATGGGTCAGCTGCTGTCCTCTTGAAGCCTTGCTTTCCCATGAAAGCATCAAATTTCAAGTACCACTTTCTCGGGGCTTGCTTCAAGCTATAGAGACTCTTCCTCAACCTGCAAACCATATGCTCTTTCCCTTTCTCTTGAAATCCCTGTGGTTGCTCCATGTAGATCTCTTCCTTCAAATCACCGTGAAGAAACGCCGTCTTCACATCCATCTGCTCCAGCTTAAGGTCCATGTTAGCAACAAGTCCTAACACCATTCTCACTGAATTCATCTTCACCACTGGGGAGAAGATCTCATCATAGGCCACTCCTTTTTTCTAGCTGAATCCTTTCACTACCAACCTGACTTTGTGCTTCACCTGCTTGTCATTGTCATCTGACTTCAGTTTGTAAACCCACTTGTTCTTCAAGGCTCTCTTCCCTTTAGGAAGCTCAACAAGATCATAAGTGTGATTCTTTCTGAGAGATAGCATCTCTTCATTCATTGCATTCTGCCAATGACCCTTGTCCTTATGCATCTGTGTCTCCTCAAAAGTGTATGGCTCACATGCATCTGTGGGCATCACATACCTGGAAGTGGGGTAACGGGATGATGGCTGGCGTACCCTCTCAGATCTCCTGACCTGAGGCTCTGCTGTATCTGCATGTGGATGAGGCTGTTCCCCCTGCCCTAGGTCCCCTGGACCTGCATCAACGGGGTCTGCATCTGGCTCATACTGCTCTAGCTGCCCATCCTCTCCACCTGTACCCTGTACTGGAGAGGGCTCTGTGTCCTCATCACTATCATCATCCATGGAAAACTCATCTGCATCAGCACTCTCAGTGGTGTCCTCAGCCAATGTCTGATTCTCATAAAAAATCACATCCCTGTGTCTGGTGACAGTCTTCTTTCTTGGATCCCAAAGGCGGTATCCAAACTCCTGATCTCCATAGCCAAGAAAAATATAAGGCACCGCCTTGTCATCTAACTTCTTCCGCTGCTCCTTGGGTACCAATGCATACACCTTGCATCCAAACACCCTCAAATGAGCATATGAGGGGTCTTTCCCTGTCCAAACACATTCTGGAATCTGAAAACCCAAAGGAACTGATGGAGATCGGTTTACCAAGTAACAAGCGTTGTGAACCGCCTCAGCTCAAAAGGTCTTGGGCAACTTCGCTGTCTTCAGCATACAACGGACTCTCTCAACAATGGTCTTGTTCATCCTCTCAGCTAGACCATTGTGCTGGGGTGTACCTGGCTCTGTCCTCTCATGCGTGATGCCGTGCTCTGCACAATAGCCCTGAAAGCTATGGGAGGTGTACTCTCCCCCATTGTCTGTGCGTAGACACTTCAACGATTTTCTGTCTCGCGCTCAACCATGGCATGAAACTTCTTGAAGCAATCAAACACCTGATCCTTCGATCTCAGCACATACACCCACACCTTCCTAGATGCATCATCAATGAAGGTGACAAAATACCTGTTGCCTCCCAAAGAGGCCGTATCCATAGGACCACAAACGTCAGAATGGAACAACTGTAGAAGGTCTCCCTTCATCTTGGATATGGCTCTGTATGGCGCACTCCTGCTCTTCCCAACCTCGCATGCATCACAAGAAGACAAAGTGATGTCATTGTGGTAGGGGATCAACTTCTTTTTGCTCAAAAGCTGTAAGCCCTTCTGGCTCATGTGCCCAAGCCGCCGATGCCACAAATCTGAATTATCTGCCTTAGTAGCATGCAAACTGCCATCCATGACCTTCACTCTAGTTATGTAAAGCGTGTGACACAACCTGCCTCTCACCATGATGAGAGAACCCTTGCTGATCTTGCATTTGCTGTCGCCGAACTTCAGATGATAGCCTTCACTATCTAGCTGTGAGCCAGATATAAGGCTAAGCCGCACATCAGGAACATGCCTCACATTCTGGAGTGTCATTGAGCACCCAACATCTGTCTAAATGGAGATGGTGCCCATGCCTATGATCTTAAAGCAACTTTCGTTACCCATCAAAACTCGTCCATAATCACCCCTGGTGTAGGTGGTAAAGAACTCCCTGTGTGCAGTCACATGATAGGAGGCAGCCGTGTCAACGACCCACTCCAAATCACTCCCTGTGTGCAAGCACTGGTCCTGGATGGTGAGAATCACCTCATATGCACTGTCATCTGCCACAATTGTAGCTACATTGCCATCTTCCTTTTTCTGATCCTTCTTGGCTTCAGCTTGTTCTCTTTTCCAAACCCTGCAATCTCTCTTCCAGTGACCTGACTTCTGGCAATGATGGCACTTTCCTCTGCCCTTGAACTTGTCCCTGGATTGCTGCCTCTCTTGTGACTTTCCTCTGCTAGTGGATCTTCCTCTCCTCTCAACTGCATACACATGTGAAGAGGAGGATGCCTCTCCCGAAGAGCGACGTCTAATTTCCTCATTGAGGAGACTGCCCATGACCATAACCATGGTCAACTTGCTATCCTTTGCAGAGTTGCTCACGGTGACAACTAAGGTCTCCCAACTGTCTGGCAGTGAACCCAACAAGAGAAGTGCCTGCAACTCGTCGTCCAGTACCAACCCCATGGAAGTCAACTGGTTGATAATGCTTTGGTAATCGTTCAAGTGCTCCGCCACTTTGGTGCCATCTTTGTACTTCTGGTTCACAAGCTTTCTAATCAAGAAAGCCTTGTTGGTAGCGGTTTTCTGGTCATAGAGCTCTGACAACTTGTCCCACAGCTCCTTGGCATTCGTCTCCTCGGCAACATGATGGAACATGGACATGTCAAGCCACTTCCGAATGGTCTCAATGGCCTTTCGGTTCAACTTTGTCCACTTGCCCGCAGACATATTCTCTGGCTTGGCGCTCTCTCCCTCCATCGGATCGTGGAGGTCCTTGCAATATAGAATGCCCTCCATCTTGGCCTTCCAAATCTGCCAGTTACTGCTTGTAAGCTTGATCATTGTGCCTTCATCATCTTTGCCCATTGTTCAAACCTGAGCTCTGATACCACTTGTTGGGGATATGTGGGGGCAACAGCCCAGGATAATCCCCTATAACTGTCCTACAGCAAAGATGGCACAACACAAATATATGTTCCCCACACGGGAACTCAATAGCAACAATGACAAGCAACCACAAGCAAGCAAGCAACCACACGAGACAAAGATTTTTTACGTGGAAACCCTTAGTCAATGTGAGCAAGGGAAAAACCACGGGGCAAGACCGGCAACTAATCCACTACGGTCAAATGGAGTCAAAGTTCTTCTCGTTTTTGTTGCCCACAAAACCGAGGTACAAGCTCTTTGAGGTCGTCCGCAACGACCTCCAATGGCTGCTCCCACTCGAGCTCGCCCAAAAAACACTGCTCTTCCCAAAACCAACGCCGCAGCCCTAGCCGTTGCTCCTTTCGAACCCGGCTGCTGCTGTCCTCGAGCACGGATGCTCGGCTTCTCTCTCGCTCTCCCGCATGCGTGGAGGAAGACGAGAAGATGGGGTTCTCTAAGAACCCTTGCTGTTGGCCGCTGGAATGGGGAGGGACAAATGGGCTGCCGTTTTTTTCTCTGGAATGTGAATCGGGTTCCGCGAAAAAATAGGGCTGCTGATCTCCCTGGAATCGGGAGGAAAATTCGTATGGGCCGTATGTCTCGAATCTTATCCGCGGCATACGGTGAATGTTTTTGTATTTAGGTATGTAACGTGACAAAGCCGCCTTTTCAAAAGGCGGCTTCCATTTGAGCCAAAATATGAGATCGAACGGTGCATACACACAAGATCCAAAGGTTGCATTTGAACAGGAAGCCGCCATTTGAAGAGGCGGCTTCAATTCACAACACCAAAGCCGCCTTTTCAAAAGGCGGCTTTGGCTCAAATGGAAGTCGCCTTTTGAAAAGGCGGCTTTGTCACGGTACATAACTAAATACAAAAACATGCACCGTATGCCGCGGATAAGATTCGAGACATACGGCCCATACGAATTTTTCTCCTGGAATCGGCTTCTCCCAATTGATGGAAAAGTTGCAGTAATGCCCCTGCCAAAGGGGCAAATATACTACAGCCCAGTTGGGGCTGGAAGCAAATATCCAACACTGCCAGAAGGTAAAAAGAGAAGACGGGGGATGATTCTTCCTTTTACTCCACTTTCAATTACTTTTGAGAACATCAAATACTTGGTAGGCGTGCCTTCTGTAAGTTGGATTCTTACAGAAGAACTTGAATTTTAAAAAAGTGTCCTTGAATGAAAAGGAGCATGACAACTTACGCATCTGTTGTTATCTATGAATCTGCAGGAACTAAAAGCTCAGGGCATCAAAGAAGATCGGATCCTCCTTTTAAATGACTTAAGTGGAACCTTTAGGCCAGGAGTGCTCACAGCGTTGATGGGTGTCAGTGGAGTAGGGAAGACGACCCTGTTGCATGTATTGGCAGGACGAAAGACGGGAGGTTATGTGCAGGGAAGCATTACAGTAGCTGGTTTTCCAAAGAAGCAGGAAAAGTTTGCTCGCATATGCGGATATTGTGAACAATTTGATATCCACTCTCCTCATGTCACTGTTTATGAGTCTCTACTTTTCTCAGCATGGCTCCGACTACCACATAACATAAACTCCACTACAAGGAAGGTTAGCCAAACATTACATTTTATGCAAAAAATTCTTTAGTAAGGTAACCAGGGAAAATTATTCCTTGATAATGGTACAACAATAATGACCAAGTTGTAGATAAAAGAGCACACAAACACGAGGTTTACATGGAAACCCTCCATAACGGGAGAGTGATAACTACATGACAAGTTCCTTGTGATGGGGCACGACCTGTCGGTATCGTCTCCTCAAAGATATCGGTTGTTGCAGATACGACCCCTTGGATACGGAATTGGATGCACAATCGCCCACCACCACGGAAGCACGTGAAGAAAAGAACAACCATATATAGGTCGGTCACCTCTCGCGACCACCGGAGAAGAAAGATCGCTATAAGAATAACGGGTACAACTCTCTCCGTTCCCTCGCTCTCTCACCTCTCTTCTCTCTCTCTCTCTCTCTTCTCTTATGGTATTCCCTCTTGCTGTGGTGTAGAGACAATGCCTGCACCCCCTTCTTTATATAGCCCAAATACAACCGATAGTCCTATTCCCAATAGAATTATAAATAGAATACAACTCAACTACTATTAGGATTAGGAGTCCAATCCCATTAGGATTCCTAATCCTAATTTGACTCTA
Organism: Ottelia alismoides; assembly: GCA_037367405.1. Taxonomy (NCBI): domain Eukaryota; kingdom Viridiplantae; phylum Streptophyta; class Magnoliopsida; order Alismatales; family Hydrocharitaceae; genus Ottelia; species Ottelia alismoides. The sequence goes on from JAZKJV010003121.1 coordinate 589,821, forward strand.
ATCGTAACAATCTCCCCCTTGAGTTGAATTCCATCACAATGTCTTCATCATCTTGAGTCTGTACTGGGTCATTCTCGTCATATGCAGGCCTCGTCCGCAGAATCTCACCAAGTGTGGATGATGCACCCGTCACTGGGCACCCTCGACGTGCCCTCTCTCAGGCACTCACACAACTTAGCATTATGCCTCATGATGCAGCATCACAAATCTCTTGTGACTAGAGATTGTGCTGGCATCCTTTAGTAAAGAGAATCGCACTCGCTTCTCCTTGTTGTGCACTTCTGCAGCAGAGATGCTAATAACATGTCGTTCTTTCATCGTACTGCTCATCCTGGGAATAACTGGAGCTCCATCACCTGTCACGACCCTTCCCTCAAGCTTATACACATTCTCGTCCCGTGCATCACCATGCATGCTCCCTTGCTCACTCAAGAATTCCCCCTTCAATGGTGACTCGATGTCCTCGTGACTCGATCGTTCCTAGTGAAATCTGATTTTTCTTGGATGTAGGTATGTATCTGACACCTATCAGAGTTCGTACTACTCCATTAAACATGAGGAATCGCACTGATCTAATCCCCTTGACGTGGTGAACCTCTCCACCTCTCATCTTGACCCTACCATCATTGCATGCCTGATATATACTAAACTACTCTCTGGATGAGCACACATGATAAGAACATGCCAAGTCCAGAAGCCATCTTGAATCTGTCTTCATCTTCCTAGAGCACGCTAGCAAGTCTCCCTCGCAAACTGTGGTGGAATCCTTTTGGTCAGATCCAGAATCACCAACCTTCTTCTTTCATTTTTCCTTCTCACGTCTTGTACAATCAGCTATCTTGTGACCCTTCTTGTCACAATAGAAGCATTTGATCGGACCTCATGACTTGGATCGACCTCTGAATCCTGTCTCCCTTAATCTTGAGTATCTACCCTCGGTTTCCAGCTCACGACCTTCATCATTCGTTGCCTCATCCGTCGATCTCCGTCGAGACTCATTCATAAGAAGTGAAGCAACTGTCTCGTTCAATGTGATGATCTTTTGCCATAGAGTAACGTCGTTACAATTAATCGTAGGAGGATGGAAGGGAATTCAACAAGGTCAGTATCTTATCCTCCTCCTTGAAGAGAGATTCTCCTTTCGCATTCTTCTCCTCAAGTATGAGCATGTCTGTCAAAATCTCGTTGAATTCATCCAAGTGCACTTCGAGCTTTGTCCTGTCAGACATCTTTAGACTATAGAGCTTCTTCAATAGTCGATTCATTAAAGATTTGGACTTATATCGTCCCTCGAGCTTCATTCAAACCTCCGCTGGGTCCTCCTGGCCGATGACTTCGCAAAGAATGTTGTCTGTCAAGAACAGTTGTATTGTACAATTTGCGAGATCCCTCATCTCCTTCCGCTCTTCCTCTTTCGTCTTCTCCGGCTTCTTTTCTTTATCCTGGAGAGCTTTCACAAGTCCTCGCGTGAGTATGTTCTTCACCGTTGTTGCCATAAGGTGAAGTCATTCTTCCCGTTGAAGTATTCCACAGAGAATGATGCACCCTTCGATGTAAATTTCGCCATCGCTTTCTTATCTTACGTCCATGTACGATCTGAAAAATCAGGGCAAAATCCTCCCGATCCAAATCGTCCAACTCGTCCGGAGTGCACAAAAACCCCTATCTGAACTCTTGGATCACCTCAATCATACTTCGGATACTCCCGAACTCAATGGTTCACGGCAACCGTTGGATCTTAACTGCCTCTGAAGAAAGTGCACTTGTTGTGTTGCATCGTTTCCTCGATGTCGAATATCGCTCTGATCCGTCACGTCATATCTCTCGCTGTCGTCGAACCAAGCTCTGATACCAGTTGATGGGAACACGACTCACCGGTATCGTCTCCTCTCGGATATGGATTATTGGGGATACAAACCTGTTGATATGCCTTGAATCCTAACCATCTGACCCAGGTTGAAGAACTGCATATGCATCCCCCTGCCGTACCATACCCCAACAAGACGGGGTCTCGCTTAGGGTTTGTATTCAGGTATTTGGATCCTTTTATTTTTAGGGATCCGTCTGTGGGAGTGCTATATAAACTCCTTAGGGATAGGGTTTTAAAAGCATCCTCTGTATTCATTCCTTTCACCACATAGTGAAACCGATCGTCGCCGCCCAAGGATGTAGCCCAGTTACGGGTGAACCTTGTAAATCCGTGTGTTTGCGTTCTTGCTTGTTTGATCGTGTTTGTGCGTACTTGCTTCCGCGATTCACAACAGAACCTCCACGGATACGAAAGCGGATGCACAATCGATCATCACCACAAAAGCATGTGAAAAAAAAGAACAACCAGATATAATGGTGGTCGGTCACCTCTCGCGACAACCATAGAAGACAGATCACTATAAGAAGAATGAGTACAACTCTCTCCGTTCCCTCACTCTCTCACCTCTCTCTCTTCTCCCTCTCTCTCTCTTTTCTTATGGTATTACCTCTTGTTATGGTGTAGAGGCAATGCCTCCACCCTCCTCTTTATATAGCCCAAATACAACCCCATAATCCTATTCACATAAATAGAATACAACTCAACTACTATCAGGATTAGGAGCCCAATCTCATTAGGATTACTAATCCTAATTTGACTCTAATCCTAACACCTTGTTGCTCACAACAACTAGGGTTTTTTCTATTTTTTCTATATTGAAAACTGTTAGAGATTGCAGAAGATTTCTTTCTTTATATTCTAACCCCACGAGGGCTTTTATGTTAACAGAATATTCTATATGGCTATTTGTTAAGAGAATATTCTATAAAGCATTTCTATATAATATTCTCCTTTGAGCCCTCTAGGGTTTAGTCCTATAAGGACCCCTAGACCTCTTGAATAAATAACGAATCATCTTTTCTTATCATCCTTTCACATGGTATCAGAGCAGTGGTCCTAGGTTGGTGTTCTGACCTAATCACCCCTCTGCCACCGCTGGCCCTCCAAGTCCCTCTGCAACCGTGTGTCGCCTCAGGTCTCTGCACCTCCTGCCTTAGGCCCGTGCCACCTCGGGTCCCTAGGCCCTGCTGAGTCTTCGGTACATGCGAGGGGACCGGGTTGAGCATCGCCAGGCTGCTCTAGGGAAGCCAGGTACCTCCGTTAGGCCGCCCACGCCCGCCTCGCTCCTTCTCGCTCCGCCAGGCGGCTCCGCCAGGCCCCTTCAGGGCCCCGTTGTGCAACCTTGCATCGCCCAGCACCGCCAAGCGCCTCCACTAGGCAGGCCCGGCCTCCCAGCGCCGCCAGGGCTTTCCCTTTACGCTGCCTCGCGTCGCCAGGTGCATCTGCCAGGAAGGTTAGGCCTTACTCATGTGAGGAGGCCGACTCCACCAGGCCCGCCAGGCCCCCCCTTTTGCGACATCAAACGATCATTGCATCATCCTTCTTACTCCTTGATGAGTTTTTAGATATTTGATGATAAATTAAGGCAGGATATACTATCTAGGTCACTTTTTATTGACCTAAGCCGTCACGATGACGTCTGCCGAGATCAGGCTCATGTACCCTACTTCTTCTTTGCTAGTACAAGGCACTTCTATCAAGTTGAAGGGCTCTGAAAATTATGTTCTATGGTCTCGGTCTTTCAAAGTGCTTGTTGGTAGCCAGCGCAAGAGCTACGTTCTTACAAAAGTTCCACCTGCAGAAACAGATAAGGACTATGAGACTTGGTTTGTTGATAATTTTCAGGTTATTACTAGGATGACGAACCGTGACGATCCAAACATTGCTGCAAATCTTCTTTACAAAGACATCGCTAAGGCAATGTGGGAAAACCTTGAGCGTACATATTCTCAGAATACGACTAAGTCTCGACTGTCATACATATACACAAGGATTTGGTCTGCTACTCAGGGAGAATCAAGTCTTATTGAATACTACAGGCTTCTTACAAGCCTTTTTGAGGAACTCCTTATTTTTCAGCCCGCGTGTTGTGATAAACATATAGGAGAACGTGCTGAATGGCAGGTTTACAGATTTCTCTCGGGACTAAATCCAAAATATAAGCCTGTGAAAGATCAGTTCCTGATGGCTGATACTCTACCTACTCTTGAGACAATCTTCGGACGCTTACAGGAGCTAGAGGCTCCAATTCAGCACTCTACCACCCACACCTCTATAGAGACGATGGCCCACTATACCTCCTCAGGATACCAAGAGCGTCATAACTATCAAGGAGGATGGGTACGTAACTCAGGGCGTGGACGTGGTCGTGAATCTGGATGCAGCCGTGACTCTGGATGCAGACGTGATCGTGGACGTGGTCGTGATTCTTCTGCTCGATATCCAGCATGCGTACACTATGGACGTTGGAATCACCCTCTGATCGTTGCTGGGTAACATTTGGGATGCAATCTAATGCCAACAGTGCCTATGATGAAGTATCATATGATGCAACTGTAGATACATCTGCTCAGCAAACCAACGAGGCATAAACCCCATTCACCCCATTTACCGCTTCTGAATATGCTCGCATACGACAACTGCTGCAAGAATCTAGTCCTTCTGATAGTAATGCTTCTGCCCCTACTGCTAGCCTGGTTACTACCTCAGGTACAGTAGTGAACTCTATCTCTGCCTCTAAGAATGCATGGATTATTGATTCTGGCCTCTACCCATCTGACGGGAGAAGGAAGTTTGCTAACCTCCTCCCAGTCGTCTCCCTCTGTGAAGACTGTTCGGGTTGCTAATGAGGATCATTCCCCAGTGACTGTTGTTGGTACTGTTAACTTTTCTTCCGAGCTACATCTAACAAATGTTCATTGTGCCCCTGCTTTTCCTCTCAGCCTTCTATCAATATAGAAGCTACGTCATCAGCTTAATTGTCGTGTTATTTTTGATGAGGTTTGTGGTTATTTTCAGGACATCCTGACTAGGAAGATTTTTGGTAGAGGTCATGAGAGGAACGACCTTTATTACCTCGACATCCCTTCTGATTCCAACTTTGTTGGTGCGGTCTCCATCTCTGAAGATCCCTTTCTATGGCACCTTCATCTTGGCCACCTTTATGTTAAAGCTCTCTCAATGATTTTCCCTGAACATTCTATGCTGAAACGCTTTGAGTGTGAAGCATGTCAGTTCGGGAAACATCATCGAGCCTCCTTTCCTGCTCGAGCTGAGCCTCACCATCATACTCCTTTTGCACTTGTTCACTGTGATATCTGGGGACCCTGTCTGGTCTGAAATCTAAGTGGTCATAAATATTTTGATGTGTTTGTAGATGACTACAGTCAATCATCTTGGGTTTTCTGTTAAAGGAATGTTCAGAAATTAGCAATATTGTCAAGAATTTCTTTTACTATGTCAAAAACATCTTCTCCACTATAGTTAAAAATATTTCATTCTGATAATGCATTGGAATTTACACAAAATGATTTAACATCCTTCTTTGCTTCCCAAGATGTTATCCATCAAACCTCTTGCCCATATACCTCCCATAAGAATGGGGTAGCCAAAAGGAAACTTCGACACCTCCTCGACATTGCCCGCTCTCTTCTTACCCAAATGAAGGTCCCCAAAACCTATTGGGGAGATGTTATTCTCACTGATGTTCATCTTAACAATAGAGTTCCCTCTGTCTACCTAAATGGCTCCACACCCTTTGCCTTATTGTATCCAAATGACTCACCATTTCCTCTACCTCTGTGGATTTTTGGATGCACCGTCTTTGTTCACAACTTTCATACTACAGACAAATTATCATCACGTGCAATTAAATTTATTTTTCTAGGTTATTCCCAAACAAAGAAAGGTATAGATGCTATGATCCTTGTAGTAAACGCTATTATATATCAGTTGATGTCACCTTTTTCGAACAAACTTGCTTCTTCAATCAAGATGTATCTGACATACCATTACAACTTCCTCCTCCACAAATTGTGTATAAAAGAAAACATGTGTCCCCTCTTGTTCATGTCCCTCTACATGTTCCTTAGTTACAGAAAAATATGCCATCTTTAAGTGCCCCCACCAACACTACCCCGGATGATCCTCGGGAGCTTTCCATTGCCCTACGTAGAACAAAGAGGCAATGTGCTATTCATCCTTTGTCGAATTTCACGTCCACTGATAGCCTATCATGGTCTGATAAAAGATATGCAGATGTTATTATGACAATATTTGTTCCAAGAGACTATCACAGTTTGTTACAGGACCACGGGTGGTGACAAGCTATGAATGAAGAAATGGATGCTCTCAATTCCAGAGGAACATGAGATCTAGTTCAGTGCCCCCAAGGTGTCAGACCTGTTGCCTGCAGATGGGTCTTTACTACGAAACATTCTCCAAATGGTTCTATTGACAGACTGAAAGCAAGACTTGTGGCAAAAGGATTTACACAAATATATGGAGTTGATGACTTCGAGACTTTTTCACCTGTTGCCAGGATGGGGTCTATTCGCACTATCCTCTCTATAGCCGTAAACAAAGGCTGGTCTATTTTCCAATTGGATGTCAAGAATGCATTTTTATATGGTGATCTTGAGGAAGAGGTTTACATTATGCAACCCCCAGGTTACGAAGTCGAGGGAGAGTATGTTTGCCGACTTCGCAAAGCAATTTATGGTCTGAAGCAAAGTCCGAGGGCTTGGTTTGACAGACTTAGTTCAGATATTAGCACTCTGGGTTTCAGAGAACTACATCTGACCATTCTGTCTTTGATAGAAAATGATCAACATGTACTATCATACTAGCTGTATATGTGGATGACATGGTTGTTACAGGTGACGATGATAAAGGAGTGCTAGAAGTGAAGACTTTTCTGCAAAAGGTTTTTGTCACCAAGGATCTGGGGCAACTTCATTATTTTCTGGGTATCGAAGTTCTGCGCACTAAGAGGGGCTTCATATGTCACAAAGAAAGTACTACTTAGATATACTGACTGAGGCAGGACTACTTGAGTGCAAGCCCTCTAGCATACCTGCAGAACCAAAGAAACATTCTACACCAGATGATCCTGCCTTTGAAGATACTACAAGATACAGATGCCTGGTTGGCAAACTTTTGTACCTTACTGTTACTAGGACAAACATATCATATGCTGTGAACAGAGCTAGCCAATACACGGAGAAACCATGCTACAGCCAGTGGCAAGATGTTCTTCAGATTCTTCGCTACCTGAAGGAATCCCCTAGACGTGGTCTATTCTATGGGGCAAATGGATATACTAAGGTTGTTGTTTATGCTAATGTTGATTATGCAAGCTCACCTGAGGATCGTCGTTCTACGACGGGCTATGCGATGATGGTAGGAGGTAACCTTGTTAGTTGGAGGAGCAAGAAACAGACGGTGGTTTCCCGATCCAGTGTAGAGGCAAAATATAGGGCAATGGCCCAAGCCACATGCGAAATTACTTGGTTACTGTCTCTTTTGCAAGAACTCAATATTGCTATCACTACTCTTGTTCATTTATACTGTAATAACAAATCTGCCACTTATATTGCTACAAATCTTGTGTTCCATGAGAGAACCAAACACATTGAGATCGGCTCTCATTTTGTTCGTGATGTTGTACGAGAAGGTAAGATTTCTACACCACACATCTCAACATACCTTCAGCTTGCAGATATATTCACAAAGGCCTTATCAAAGAAGCGCCTTTCATGGATATCTTTTAAGTTGGGCTTGATCGATGGATATGCTCCAACTTGAGGGGGAGTGTTAGAGATTGCAGAAGATTTCTTTCTTTATATTGTAACCCCACGAGGGCTTTTATGTTAACAGAATATTCTATGGGGCTATTTGTTAAGAGTATTCTATAGAGCATATTCTATAGAATATTCCCCTTTGAGCACTCTAGGATTTAGTCCTATGTAAGGACCCCTAGACCTCTTGAATAAACAACGAATCGTCTTTTCTTATCATCCTTTCACAAAAACAAAGAGGGGTGAGTTGCATATATAGTACCCAAAGGGATAGATGGATCCTCACCCATGACCCATTTTACCCATAAGACAAGCATCTTAACACTCCTCCTCAAGTTGGATTTAGAGATTATACATGCCTAACTTGTCCGCATTCTTCTCAAAACTAGTCATGGGAAGCCCCATGTTGAAGACATCAGGCGCTTGATCTTCAATTTGTATGTATTTCTCATGATTGGTTTTATCATGCGTGACAAAATTGTTGAATAGCTTCATAGGCAACTCAAGACATTCCAATGTCGATTAGAATAGTCTTAAACCATAACATCTCAACAATACTCATAGCAATAGCTCTATATTCAGCTTCAACACTAGAGGTATGTTGATGGTGGCACTCCACCTAATGGGAAGTGATGGAGGATGGTTGGGCACATGTTGTATTGGGATTTCTTACCTTTGTTGTTGGTGTGAATATGGAATTTCAAAAAGTTAAGATTGGTACATGATGGAAGTTAAATTGTGTAACGACAATAAATAGAATGAATGGGGGACATAATTCATAAAACTGTAGAAAAAATGTAGAGTACCCCACTATGGATATATTTCTATGTTTGGAATGGGGGCCATGGACCCTACTCGCCCCCCTTTCCCTCTGCCCATGGCTACTACCCAAAAAATCGGGTTCAAATCCCTCCTTACGGGGGTTGTGTTAGGTAGTCGACATCTAGTGTAAAAAAAGTCGGATTTTTCAACATAGATTTGAGTAAGAATCCATGTAGTCGACCCTACTTAAAGTGGGAGAAGGCTTCGCCAAGAGGGGGAAATCCGCACAAGTGCCCACCCCAAGATTTGAACTATGGTTTTTTGGGTAGTAGGCTCATTGCATATCAATAAACCATCGAAGTGGGAAGAAGGTAGTTATGCTAAAGAGATAAAGGATAGATATTTGTATTTTTATCGTGGGAAAGGTCAATGATGGAGGAATAATGGGTTAAACCTTATTCCTTATATTGACTCCATCTATAAAACATTGATTGTATGTGGAGGGATAACAAATTTGAGGAATAAGGAGGAATATTCACTTCCCTATACCTCAAACGAACATGGCCTTAGAGACTAAAGGATTTCGTATAAGTAGTGTACGATTAAATATATGTAGTGCACATTTGATGGAAGCAGTGATGAAGGAATCAAGATGAAGATTGGAGAAGATAATATTAAGAATTTAGATACTTGGGATCTATTTAGCAACATGACGAGGAAATTGATGCAGATATTACTTATAAAATAAATGCAAGTTGTCTAAAGCTCTCTATTATTCTATAAAAAAAATGACAAAGCCTTCTTCCACTTTAAGTGGGCTTGGCTACATGGATTCTTGCTCAAATCCATGTTGAAAGATCCGATGATTTTTATGTTGGTTGTCGACTACCTAACACAACCCCCACAAAGGGAGGATATAAACCCTGATATTTTAGGCGGTAGGCACACTGCACTAGCACTAGACCATTGAAGTGGGTACTACATATCACATATTACTCTATGTGATAAAAAATTCTTTTGAAAATCAAAAGAAAGTATTAGAAAGCAAAAGTAAAACCTGATATGCTCTATAGTTCTAAATGTTGGCATGCGAACCATAGACATGTGCGGAGAATGACGATAACATAAATGAAAATAATACGGTGGATGTGTGGCCATACACGAAGAGATTGGATTCATAACAATGTAATCAAAAGGAAAGTTGATATTTCTTTGATTGAGGATAACATGAGAAAGATTTGTTTAAGGTGGTTCGGCATTTGCAAAAGAGTTCTGTCGATGTACATGTTAGAAGATGTGAGATTTGGGATGTTGAGCCAACTAAGAGAGGGCGAGGAGAGTGAGGAAGGCCCAAGAAGTATTGGAAGGAGACTTTCTGAAGGGATCTTTATTACTTGGATCTAAGTCTAATAATGGTCTACGCTAGATCTGAATGGAGGCAAAGAATATGTTTGGTGGACCCTACTTAAAATGAGAGAAGGCTTTATTGTTGTTGTGGATGCGTGTAAGGATTCTATAGGTTCTTTATGTGACTCCACTCTCGTTGATGTGAAGACAAAGGGGTGTAAGTTGTGTTCCTCTTAATGGAAAAACCTACATCAAGAAATGTTGACAAAGGAATCTGGCGTAAATTCAGGTAAATGAAACTAATCTCAATCTTGTCCAATCCCTGGATGACTCGAGTCCCTCCACTACCATTGGTGATTTAAACTCTACTCTGGAAAGTGATCTAGAAAAGGATGCCAATGATAGCAGTAAAGATGTGGATGTTGATGGGTTGATCATCTTTAAAGGATATTTGGTTATACACATATGTAGACTAAGGGAGATAAATCCCCCTTTGAGATATGCAGAATGTACCAGAAATCCTATTAATAGATAACTTGGCTACTTTAAACTTAATAAAAAATTGAATGTTTTATCTCTTTATTTTATGCTTTTCTGATTCCTAAGAATGTTGTTGAAGCTGATTCTGATCCAAGATGGGTTTGGGCTATGCACGAGAAGATGGAGGCCCTAGAAATGTACATGGGACATTTTGAATATTCCAAATAGGGTGCATTTGATTGGTTGAAGTAGGTCTACATCATAAAATACAATCTTAACAAATAAAATTGCATTCACTAATATGCAATCGGATTGTCGAATAATAAGAACGATTCAGTTGCATTACTCTAATACCAATTGATATAGATAAAAAAACCAATGGTGGAAAAAATAATTTTGATGGTGGAAATTTTGTTTGGTGGAAGAAATTTAAAGAGGAAAGGAAGAACGAGAAGAATACGCCGATTGCACGGGATTTTGGAGACGAATCGTGGAGATCACATGGAAAGAAAGCGAGAGTGAGAGATAAATTTCAGTTTTCATATGTTATTGTTGGGAAAAATGAAAGCATTGTTTATTCTTGGGAACCCTAAGCTCTCTTATATAGTGAAGAGACCAATGGGTAAATTACATAAGACAGATATAAAGAAATAAAAAAAGGAAAAGGTACAAAGAACATAGATATATCTCTACACTCCCCCTCAAGATCGAGCATAGATGTCAAGCATGCTCATCTTGGAAGAACACTTCTGAAATGGTCCTTTGAGCAAAGCCTTGGTGAAGATATTTATCGTTTGATTTCTTGAACTGACATGAGAGATAGATATCAAGCCCTTATGAATCATGTCTCTAGTGTAATGGCAGTTTACCTCGATATGCTTCGTTCTTTCATGGAATACAACATTGTTTGCAATGAATAAGGCAGTCTGATTATCACATTATAACTGCATGGGTAGAGATACATATATATGCAAATTTGTTAGCACTGCTCGAACCCACATCATCTCTGTGCTTGCTTGTGCCATAGCCCTATATTCAAATTCAGCATTGACCTAGCAACAACCGTTTGTTTCATGCTTTTTAAGAAACAAGAGAACTGCCAACGAATACCGAGAATCCTGAAGTAGACTTCCTACCCTTAAGACACCCTACATAGTCAACATCAACACATGCAGAAACCAAAAGAGTTGAATAGTAATCCTGCATCTGGAGAAGATTTTAGATACCTCAATATCATATATATATATATATATAGCAATCCGTGTGTACTTGTCAGGGCTGCTCCATGAACTGACTCACCGGATTCATGCAAAAGAGATATCAGGTCTAGTGATAGTAACATAGAGGAGCTTTCCCACCTACTCTCTATATCTCCTCCTGTCAACCTTATCTGTATCATCATCATATAACTTCATGCTAGGATACATAGGAGTAGTAGAGGGTCGGCATCCAATCATGCTCGTCTTAACAAGTATGTATGTAATATACTTTCTTTGAGTCATTACAAGACCCTGCGCATTCCTTGTAAACTCTGACCCTAAGAAATAACTTAGGGTGCCAAGATCCTTAATAACAAACCGACGAGCTAGAAATTCTTTTGTCTTCTTTATCCCATACACATCATCTTTTGTAACAAGTATATCATCAACATATATCATGATAGCAACAGTACATATGTGTGTTCTCTGTGCAAATAATGAATGATTTGCATTTGAACTCTTGAACCCATGCCTTTCAATCAGATCTGAGAGCTTCTGAAACCATGCCCTTGGACTTTGCTTAAGGCCATATATTGTTTTATGGAGTTTACAAACCTACTGACACTCCGCCTTAGCAGCAAACCCCAGAGGATGTTTCATGTGGACTTCCTCCTGTAGATCTCCATACAAAAACGCATTCTTAACGTCCAGCTAATACAAAGGCCAATCACGTACCATAACAACTGAAAGGACACATAGAGTTAATCAACAGGATAGAACATGTCTAGATAACCCACACCATAAGTCTGAGTAGATCCTCGTGTCCCCAATCTTGCCTTGTAGCGATCAAGGCTCTCATCTGCATGGTGTTTATAATCCTGCAAGGTACTATGATGGTATGTGGGAACAAAAATAATCATGAGAGCATCTGAATATCTTCTGTCGGAGCATGATAATCTAACAATAGAAGTGAAATGAGACATGAGATAAAAAAGTATATTGCCTCTTAGTTCTGCGAAGAGAGATGGGAAGTTCTTGAGGATCATCTGGGACAATAATGGCGAGGGCACTGGAAGATGGCATATCATCCTGCAATGAAAGAACAGGTAAAGGAACATATGATGGTGTATAAGTATGCTATCACTTATACACAATGGGTGGAGGAGGAAGATCCAAAGCTATATCTATGATAGACTAAGTAAAGAATCCAGTCTATTCCGAAAAAGTCACACTTGCGGAGATATACTATTGATGCCCAACAGGATTATAGCGTATGAACCCCTTCTGTATATGAGAATAACCAAGAAAGACACATTTGATTGCACGAGGATTAAATTGTCAGCAACGTGAAAATAATGGATAAATGCTATGCACCCACAAATTCTCAGAGGTAAAGCAAAACGTAAAAGGGGTGGACCCATTCAGATATGTAGAGGGTATCTTGTTGATAAGATGGATGGCAGAAAGCACTACATCTCCCTAGTAGGTTTTCGAAGCTTTCATCAGAGTGAGAAGGAAGCGAGTAATGTTAAGAAGATGCCTGAGTTTCTGTTCCGCTACATATTTTGCTGAGAGATATATGAATATGAGATTTGATGGACGTTACCCTAGTAAGCAAAGAAGGTTGTCAAATCATGTTTAGTAAATTCCAAGACATTATCAGAATGAAATATTTGAACACCAATGAAGAAAATTTGTAATACTGAAAGAAATTTTCGATAATATCATTAATCTCTGAACATTCCTTTAGAAAATAGATCCAAGAAGATCAACTATAATCACCCACAAAAACCACAAAATACTTATGTCCACTCAGAGTATGGACCAGACAAGGTATCCATATGTCGCAATGGACTAGAGAAAATGTAACTTCACGACGAGGCTCAGTACGTGCAGGAAAAGATGCTTGATGATGTTTTCGAACTGGCACACCTCACACTCAAAAGGATTGAGCGTAGAGAGTTGAGGGAACATCATGGAGATGGCCTTGACAGAAGTATGACCATGGTGAAGGTGCCAGAGAAGATGATTGTAGGAGATAGATGTTGCGCCACCAAAACTGGAATCAGATGGGATACCGAGATAATAGAGGTCGTTCTTCTCATGTCCCCCACCAAAAATCTGTCTCGTTCGAACGTCCTAAAAATAACAACAGAACTCATCAAAAATTACCCTACAGTTAAGCTCAGTACATAGTTTATGAATTAGAAATAGGCTAAGCGGGAGAGCAAAAGCATAATGAAATCCAATCATCTCGAGCTTGGAGGAAAACTCTATAGTGCCAACATTAGTAACATGTGAATGAGCCCCATTGGCAAACCGAATGATCTTCACAGAGGAAGATGATTGTGAAAAGGTAAGCATACTACCTTCTCCCGTCAGATGTATAGATGCTCCTGAGTCAACAATCCAAGCAATTCTAGATTCAGAGACAAAGTTGACTATTGTACCTGAAGTAGTAGCCAGACAAGTAGTGGGAGCAAAGGAAGTACTGTCACAGGTGGAGGGGGTGGAGATCTGTAGTTGTTGCCTCAGGCGGGTGTAGCCAGACTCGTAAAGGGTGCATGTACTCCATCATATTGCTAATTGCACATGTCCTCCGTGGTATCATAAGATGCCTCATTCGAAGTTGTCTCGAGCATTGTTGGCATTAGATTGTATGCCAAATTTCGCCCAACAATGTTCAAAGGATGGTTCCAGCATCCACACTGTATGCACGTTGGATAACGTGCAGTAGTAGGATCACGTCGACATCCACGGCCAAAATCACGACTACGTCCGGACTCATGACCACGTCCACGTCCACGACCAAAGTCACAGCCTCGTCCTCCCTAGTAACTCTGTGGTCCTTCGTTCCCTGACGAGGCATAGTGGATTGTAGTCTCCGTGGATGGTATGGTGGGAGGACGCTCGGTAGGTGTCTCAAGTTCCTACAAACGAACAAAGATGGTCTCAATGATGGGTCGTGTATCAGCCGTCAGAAATTGTTCCTTCACATGCTTGTATCGTGGATGCAATCTAGAAAGAAATCGATAGACCTATCATTCAGCAACTCTCTCACCTGTTGATCACAACATGTTGGCTGAAAAATGAGAATCTCCTCAAATAGACTACTAAGCAGCCTATAATACCTGATAAGACTCGAATCTCCTTGAGTAGCGGAGTAGATCCGCATGTATATAATGGAGAGTCGGGACTTGATCGTCTTTCAGGAGTATGTGCGCTCAAAATTTCCCACATCGCCTTTGCAGTATCCTTGTAAAGAAAATTTGTCGTAATATTTGGATCGGCGATGTTGGTTATCCAAGTGATAACCTGGCAGTGTCAACATACCAGGTGTTGTAGTCCTTGTCTGTCTCCTCAAGCGGATCCTTGGTAAGAATATAGTTCTTGCGTTGACCACTGTTGAATATCTTGAAGGATCCGACAATATCCTGTGGTTCTTTGAGCCTTTCAATTTGATAGAAGTGCCATGTACCATCATAGAAGAAGTCCGATACACGGGCTTGGTCTCGGTAGACATCATGGCGATCACACATGTCAAGAAAAAGTTACCTAGAAGATATATTTTTTATCAAGCACAAGTGTTACCTAGGTCACCGTTTATATGTTTTTTTGATCAAGCACAAGTGTTACCTAGGTTACCGTTTCAGCCCTTTTTTAGGCTTCAGTAGTAGCAAACCGTGGTCGAAATACCACAACTCAGACCTTGTGGCTCTGAAGGAATGCTGCATGAGGGCTATGAGGATCGAGGGAGGCCTAGACGGTGCCGTAGGAGGTCAGGGGAGGTCCTTGGAAATCTGGGCGGCACCGCAGGAAGCTGTGGAAGCCCGCTGGCATCCAAGTAGATGTTGTTGGGGCCAATGTGGTTCCGCTTGATGTTGCTAGGTGCTTAGGTGGCACAAGGGGCCTAGCAGGTACCGTCATCGGTTGGAGAGAAGTCTGGCAAGGCGCAACGACGTTCGTGGATCAACTGTAGGAACTTGCAGCCTTGTGTGAACCCCTAGGCACAAGAGAAGGGCTCGCATAAGGGTTGACTTTGGCTGCAAAGAGGCAAGGATAGTGGTAGCGCCGGATCTAGTTTAGAACACCAGTGTAAGACCGATGCTCTGATACCATGTAGAGAATGATTAGAGAACACAACGCATTAATTTACTCAAGAGATCTAGGGGTCCTTATATAAAATGAAATCCTAAAGTTCTCATAGTCGGAAAAATACATAAATGACCCTAGAGGGAATAAATACATCACTAACACCAATTAAAGTGGAAGTTGCTTTAACAATTGTAATGCGAGGAAGGAAGGACAAGAATGATTGCTAGCATCAAGTCATACAATGGCACCAGCATCTTGACCATCTTTCATTTGATTTTATTAAAGAATTGTTTCCTTCACTATTTGAAGTCTTGAGCTCTACAAACTTAGTGTGTCATGTTTGTTTGAAGGCAAAGTACACTCGTGCAACATATTCAGTTTCGGAAAGTAAGATAAGTGAGCGTTTTAAGCTAATCCATTGTTTGGGGTCATGTTAACATTCCTACTCATAATGGCTACAAGTACTTTATTACATTTATTGACGACCGTTCTCAAAATATTTTTGTTGATTTATTTAGAGATTGTGGAGAAGTTATTGACAATGTAAAAAATCCAATCTTATTGAAACATAATACAGGAAAGTGATGAAGCGATTCAGGTCTGATAGTATCCATGAATATTTTTCTAAGGAATTGTAGGAATTATTTATTGCTAAAGGAACTAATCACGAGACTTCTTGTAGCTATACCCCTCAGTAGAATGGTGTAGTAGAGCGGAAGAACAAACATCTTCTTGATGTTAACAGAGCCCTTCTCTTTCAAAGAAACCTCCTCAAGAGATTTTGAGGAGAGGTTGTTCTTACGAGTGCCTTCCTTATAAACAGAATACTCTCAAGATGATTGAATATGGCTGCTCCATTTTCTATTAATTAGCTTGAGCATAAGCCGTTTGGTCTCCCTCCAAAGACTTGTGGTTGTGTTTGTTATTTCCACAATTATGCACATGGTGCAAAAAAGTTGATGCACGCACAATTAAAGGTATCATCTCGGGATACTCATCTACTCAGAAAGGCTATAAACGCTTATGCCTCAAGGAAGAGAAAATGCATGTTACTAAAGATGTCTCCTTTATTGAGCACGAATCTTATTTTCCTGAGCATTCCCTTCAAGGGGAGAATAGAAGTAATGGTGAAGGAAATGTTCATGATGTTCGACTTGATGTATGTGATATTTCTATGAGCTCTATGGGTAACTCCAACCAGACTGATGCAAAAGGGTGGAAATTTCGTTCTCCTTAGTGGCATGAAAAAGCTTACAGCATGAAACATCTACAAGGACTCAGATGCAAACTCTACAAAAAGAGATTAATCACAATCATGTTCGAACCATGGATGATCAAAGTCCTTCCACTATTGTTGGTGATTCAAGTTTTAATCCAGAAATTGATCAAGAAAAGGATGTTAATGACAACAATGTATTCAACAGGGTGATTATTTATGAAGAAGATTCGATTGTACATAGGCATGGGCGAAGAAAAATAAAGCTCCCATTGAGATATGCAAAATATACAATACACCCTTGTTTGAGTATGTAATAGATGGGTAATTAGATCCCTCCAGGATCGAATTACGACACACTCATGTTTACTGTAGGACTCTGGTCTGTCTATGGGGCTATATAAGGAGCCTCACACCTCCTATACTCTATGAGAAACTTCAATAGAAGATCTGACCCTTTGAGACCTTCTCCTGCGGTTTCATCCCACTCCATTGGGAGTAGAGTTCCACGTAAAATCCCAAATGTTCAATGTTTTATTCTTTCTTGTTAGAGCGATTGGCTTCCACATTTCTAGATTTCAACATGGTATCAAAGCACTCGATTCCACGGGTCAATTATTCCAGTTTGATTTTACATTTTTCTTAAAGATTTGTTATTTTATTCTTATTCAAGAACTGTTCAAGTTAGAGAGTTCTAGAATTTCTGTTGTATTTTTGTCATGGGATCAATATACAATTTATGAAACCCAAATTCTCTATCATCATCACTAATGCATAATTTGTCATTTTATCTACATGGTTGTGTGGGCTCGCAAGTCCCTCCTGTCGAATCCCATGCATCGAGTTTCAAGATTATGTTCTCCTTTTACTCAAAGCAACAATGCAGATGAGATTTTTCCCAAACTTCCAGCATACTTCATTGATTAAAATCTCCATACGCACAATAACAGCAGAAGAAAAAACCCACATTGGTAGGAGTATCTCACGCAATGGGTTCTTCTCCAAAAAAAATCTGTGGAAGAAGAAGGATCCATGGCGACAACAAAGTGGTGCAACACTAGCACCTCCTCACACTTACTAGCATTGTGGTTCAAATTTCTAGGCCTTGGGAAGCGGAGGTGGTGTTGCCACTATCTTTAGGTGGTAATAGGTTCTCTCCCTCCACACGTGTGACACCAATCAACACCCCTCCAAGCATGTGACTACTCAAGACCTTTCCTCTTACAGTTGGTGGCTGCCTCATCCTACTCAGCCATCTTCAGATCATCTTCAGACCAGGCGACAGCTTTTTCTGCATAGTTGTGACAATTCCCATACTACGGTTCAACCATCTTCAACCATACTCACTCCAGGCGGTGTGCACCTCTACCATATTCTCGTAGTGACAGTGGCAACGGCAAGTTGGGTCCCCCCTTTGGGGAACCCTAATGCCTGTATCTCAAGGGAGCCTCAATGCACCCATATTAAGTGGGTCTAGGCTCTTATTCCAAATGGATTGCTGCTGCATTTAAAAAGAGAGAGAGGCCTGAAAAAAAGGAGAAGGTCCCAACACAAAAAAGAGAGCTTGTTTTGCAAAAAAGGAAGTTGATCTGAAAAAACAAGTTGAAAAATGAATAGCAAAAAAATGGATGGCTAAAAAAGAATTTTTGGTTTTTAAGAAGGCTACCGTAGAAAAAAGAATGCATACGAGAAAAATAAGAGAATACCCGAAAACCGACTACTTAAAAATTGATTTATGCAAAAAGAAGAAAAAAATGAGGAGTACAAAAAGAGAAAAATGGGAAAATGGAAAAAATGCATGTTTCTTTTTTATTCTCCTAACTTAATCACCTATGCCCATATTCTATCAAGTATGTGAGAAAGGGGGAGTGAGAGATGGCATTCTTCTTCTTGAGATGTATTATAGGACTTATGTTGCATGTCTCCGACTGACAGACTGGCACTTCGGACTTCCATTGCTATTAATCGGCTTCACCGAGCATCGACTACTTTGTCGGGGTGTCTCTATCCTCCACTACTACTCTGTGTTGGACTTTCTTCTTCTATTGCGACTCTTCTCTAGGCACGATAGAGGTACATCCCAGTGACCTGGTATCTCAACGACTACTACAAGCACGTCAGAGGTACGTCCTAGTGTCCTAAGCATCGCAGACCTGTCATCGAGCGAGGTCATCTACCAATAACGGGAATATATTCTTATCAGATGTATCGAGTGAAGATGAGTTGTGTACTTTTTCTTTTGTTGCAAACTGCAGCTTTCTCAACTCCAGATTGAGGGGAGTGTTGGAGACTTGGAGTATGATACGCTCATGTTTAGTCTCACATCTATTATCTAAGGACTTTGGTCTATCTGTGGGGCTATAAAAGGATCCCCACACTCCATGTACTCTGTGAGAAACTTCAATACAATATCCGACCCTTTGAGGCATTCTCTCGTGGTTTCATCACACTCCTTCAGGAGTAGGATTCCACATAAAATCCTGAGTGTTAATGTTTTATTCTTTCTTGTTATAGTGATTTACTTCTGCATTTCTAGATTTCAACAACCCTATTGAAAGGTGTGTCGTCTACTCCAAGCTTAGCATCAATTATAAATGATTTATCTCATCATTGTCTAGCTCTGAGATTCCTAGGAATTTTGCTAAAGCTAAGGTTGATCCTAGACGGGTTCGAGCTATGCAGGAGGAGATGGAGGTCCTTAAAAAACTATACATGGGACATCGTAGATATCCCAGATGGTGCGATTGGTTGGAAGTGGATTACACCATAAAATACAAGTCAAATGGGTAAGTAGAAAGATACAAGGCTAGATTTGTTCATGGGGGTTGAGTCAGAAACATGGCATTGATTACCTGGTGACTTTTGCCCCTGCAGCGAAAATGAATACTGTACGAATTGCTCTCTCTCTCTCTTGATGTGGTCAAATATTATGAGCTTCATCAGATGGATATGAAGAATGCCTTCTTGAATGGAGATCTTCTGGAAGATGTATACATACATATGCCACCTGGTCATGAGAAGATAGGTAAATGTTGCAAACTGAAAAAAGTTTATATGGATTAAACAGTCTCCGAGAGCCTGGTTCTAGATGTTTAGAACTGTGATGCTCAAGTTGGGATATCTTCAAAACAATGGAGATCACACTCTCTTTGACAAGAGGGGAGAAAGTAAATTCTCTTCTGGTTGTTTATTTCGAGGATATAATTATCACATGGGATGATGAAGAGGAGATTTCTTGCTTAAATGTGAACTTGCAATAGTTTTTGATTTGAAGGACCTAGGAAATCTGAAGTACTTTCTAGGCATTGAGTTTGTAAAATTGAAAGAAGGTCTGATCCTTTGCCAAAGAAAATATACTTTGGATATGTTAAAAGAAACTGGAAAGTAAGCTTGCAAAAATCGGCCGACTAGACCGACTAGTCGGCCCGATTACTCGAAGCAGCTACCTAACCGACCTGATTTGGCCTAGTCGGCCTTTAGTTGGGTACCCCGAGTAGTCGGGCCAACTAGTCGGCCGATATTTACAAGTGAGATCCGTTTACCCGAATCCGAAAATCCATTGTTTTAGGTTACTGTTAGACAATAACCTAAAATGCACGTTCATTCCAACCCTTCGTTCATTCCAAGTTTCCAACCCTTCGTTCCCTTCTTTCGCCCGAGCCTCCCCAATCGCCGCCTTCTCTTCTGGTCGGTCGCGCGCCGCGTGCAGATAGCCTGCTCCATTCGGCGACAGCTCCGGTGTTGCCTCCTTCTTCATCAGGTCGCCGAATCCCTGCAACTCTGAATCCCTCCTGCTCCAACTGATTTCATCTCGGTTAGGGTTTTATATTTTTTTGCTATTTTTTATAATAGTTTTTATTTAGGTTGTACTATGCATTTGTAGATTATTATGTATTTTTTGTCATTGTTGATAATGATTTGTTTTTAGGTTTTAATTTTTTAGGTTACTATGCTCTTTTTTGTTGGATATTTGTTGGATGGTTCTTAAGAATAGTTTGTTTATTTTGGTTTAAATGCACTTGTAGGTGGTGTAGCTAGTTTGTATTTTAATGCACTTGTATGAGTTGTAATTGTTTGTCCTTATTTAAATGTGAATCGAAATTGTGTGTTCTTATGTGAAGTTGTAACTTGATATTGTGATATTTTTAGTATACAATTATTACTTACCAAAAACGTGTATTTTTAGTATATATGAAGTTGTAACTTTATATATTTGTAACTTGTGTGTTCTTATGTGAAGTTGTAATTGAAGTTGAAATTGTGTGTTCTTATTTAACTTGTAAGTTTTTGACAATGTAGATGGCAACACCTCCCACGAATGTCGCCTCTGGTGGTGACTCGTCCTTTTATGTGCCACCAGGATCAAGTGATCCCGCATGGCAATTTGGATACCTTTCAAACCATGCGGATTCGAACACGGTTACTTGCAGGTTGTGCAAGAAGATGGTGAAAGGAGGGATTTTTAGGTTCAAGCAGCATCTTGCGCACCGTAAAGGCAACGTGGCTCCATATCCTAAGGTGGATGAAGATACGAAGAAGATGATGATCCAGGTCTTGGATGACGTTGCTAGAAAGAAGAGTCAGAAAGCTGTTGAGCTTGCTGAGATGAGAGATGAGATTGATATCGGCATCGCTGGAGATGCTGGATCTCCGAAAAGGCATCGATCTTCCGAATTTCTGGAACAGACCGTTGTCGTTCAAGGAACACATCAGATGAGCATAAAAGATGCTTTATCCAAGGACCATTGTGAGAGGGTTGTCTCCTATATATGCAACTGGGCATATACATCAGCGATCCCTTTTAATACATTGACCACGAAACAATTCAAGCAGATGGTGGAGGCAATTGGGATGTATGGTCCAGGTTTCAAGACTCCTACGAGGTATGAGATTAGCGGCTCATTTTTGAAGAAGGCGATCAAGAAAATATATGATGACTTACAATGTCATCGAATTACATGGAAGAAGACATGATGCTCTATAATGACTGATGCATGGACGGACATGCGAGGACGGAGCATCATGAACTTCTGTGTCAATTGCTCCTTGGGGACTTCATTTTTGGAGTCCATAGATGCTTTTGACGAGACACACACTGCCAAGTACATTTTTTAGCTCGTGGATGAGTGCATAAATGAAGTTGGCATGGAGAATGTTGTTCAAGTTGTTGCAGATAATGCTTCGGAAAATGTAGCAGCAGGGAGATTGCTGCTCACAAAATATCCTCAGATATGGTGGACTTCATGTGCTGCCTATTCCATTGATCTTGCTTTGGAGGAGAACAACAAAGATTCGAAGGTGAAGAGCGCAATTAAAAAGGCGAGGACACTCACTATTTTTATTTATGCTCACACTAAAACATTGAGCTTGATGCGGAAGTTTACAAACAAGAGAGGCATCGCTAGACCAGGGCAAACGAGGTTTGCTACTACTTTCCTCACTCTAGAAAGCATTCTAGAGAAAAAAGACAAGCTCATGTTGATGTTTTCTTCAGATGAGTGGAGGACCTGCAAATGGTACAAGACCAAAAAGAGAGAACAAGTGACGTCCATTGTCTTCAGCGCTGCTTTTTGGAACCACACTGCATTTGCAATTAAAATTTTTACACCTTTGGTTCGTCTATTGTGTGTGGTTAATGCGGATTACCGCCCATCCATGGGCTTTGTTTATGGAGGGCTTGAAGAGGCAAAGAGAGAGATAATTGCATCTTTTAATAGCGTGGAGTCATCTTACAAGTTTTTTGTGGATGCTATTATCTCCAAGACCAAGGGCAGAGCTTGATACTCCATTGCATCTAGCGGCTTACTATTTGAACCCATACTTATTTTTCACGGAGTGTGGCGGTGATGCATATATTGTGGTGAAGAGAGGTTTTATGGATTGCATGGAACGATTTTATCCAGATTTGGATATACAAGATGTTATCATCACAAAGGAGCTTGTTGATTATAGAAATGGTCGTGGGACATTTGGGAAGACATTAGCCGTGAGACAGAGGATAAGAAATGATGAAAATTTCGATCCAGGTATTTCAGACATTATTTTCCATTAATGTAATTTTGATTATCGTTAATTTCATTGTCCTAACCATTCTATATTTAT
This sequence comes from Ottelia alismoides, assembly GCA_037367405.1. NCBI lineage: Eukaryota > Viridiplantae > Streptophyta > Magnoliopsida > Alismatales > Hydrocharitaceae > Ottelia > Ottelia alismoides. The sequence continues at coordinate 612,690 of JAZKJV010003121.1, forward strand.
CAGCTAATTGGTGGTACAATTATGGAGATGACACACCACATTTGAAACACATGACCATCAAGATCTTGAGCTTGACTTCTGCATCCTCTGGATGTGAGTGCAATTGGAGTACGTTTGACTCGGTAATGACTCTAGTGACCCATCTAATAGAAATACTAGTTGTAAATTAGTAAGTGATTTAGTCATTAGTCAAAATTTTTGTAATGTTGCTTACAGATCCATACAAGAAGAGAGGCAAGTTGGAGACAAAGAGGCTAAATGATCTTGTGTACGTTCGTTTCAATTCCAACCTGATGGAACGTTGTCTTGAGAAAGGAAAAGATCCGCTTTCCTCTCATGATCGTGCATATTTACGTGAATGGACTAGAGAGGTCAATGTACAAGCTCAAGGTGAGGAGGTCTTTCCAGGTTCCGGATTGACTTGGGGAGCAGTGGCTCATGCAAGTGGTGCAGAAGAGAATTTGGAGCTGTGAAGAAGTCAACGAGGTGAACGTGGCAAGGGAGCTTCATCTTCGAGCTCAAATGTTGCATCTATAAATGAAGAAGAGGAGGAATTTCTACCTGAAGACATAAATGAAGAAGAAGATGATGAAGAAGAAGAGATTGATTTGGATGATGACAATGATGGAGATGAATGACTTTTTACTTGATGCTTCATGCTTGCTTGAATTATTTTTATTTTGAAATGTTGTATCTGTTAGTGAACATTAGCTAATGTTATGTAGCAAACATTTGTTCTTAACTTGCTACTTTTTTTTCTGCAATTGCTTCTTTTTTAGCTCTTATAAAATTGAAAATTGCTAAATCTATACATATTTATGATTGAGTATATATATTAATATATTAATAATAATTTATATATTTAAAATAATAAAAAATTCAAAACCGACTAATGTCCGACTAAATCCGACTAGTCATCCGACTGCTGACGTTTCCTTAGTCAATGACCCGGCCGACTGAGTACCGACTGCCGACTTCTGCAACCTTGCTGGAAAGTTAGGATGTAAACCTGTTTCTACACCTATTGAGGGAAATCACAAGTTGAGCATGAAGGATGGAAAGAAACTAGATGAGAACTTAAACAGTAGGTACTAGAGACTTGTGGGGAAGCTAATTTACCTCACCTTAACCAGTCCTGACATACTTATGTATGCCTCTGTAGATATTCACATGAAGGTTGTAGAGCGTGTCTTGTGCTACATAAAGAAGGATATTGTAAAAGGTCTCTTTTTTAATAAAAAATACAAATATGGAGATTGAAGGATACACTGATGCTGATTGAGTTGGGTGCATCGATACAAGAAGATCTAATACTGGAATTGCATATTGGTTGCAACTTAGTGATTTGGAGAAGTAAATGCCAATCGGTTTCTGCCAGATCTAGTGTTGAAGCAGAATATAGGGTGGTGGCTATCAATGTTACTGAGATGTTATGGATAAAGACTATTTTGACTAGCATCGGAATGAATCATGAGCTCCCTATGAAGCTATTATGTGACAATAAGGTTGCTATAAATCTTTCCAACAATCTTGTTATGCATGATCGAACCAAGAATTTGGAGATTGACCATCACTTCATCAGAGAGAGAATTGACTCCAAGGAGCTTGTTCTGTCGTACATTATAACCGGAGATCAAGTGGTCGATATCTTCACCAAGGGGCTTCCCACGACTAGTTTTGTGAAGAGTGTGGGCAAGTTGGGTATGTACAATCTCTATGCCCAACTTGAGGGGGAGTGTTGAGTTACTTGGCTTATGGTAAATGGTTAAAGAGTTTTCCACAAAATAGTGAAACTGATCACCATCGCCCAAAGACGTAACTCAGTTACATGTGAACATTGTAAATATGTGTTTTTTGTTTTGCCTGATTGCTCATGTTTGTGTGCGTTTGCTTCCACTATTCACAAAACTTTTGAAATGGCTTATTTGTTTTGGTACATAGTTATAGTTTTCAACATTGAGAAGAAATATATTTTTTTACTCAAGGAACCTCCATATAGTGCTTGTGTAATTGCAATTTAGCTGAAGTCATGTGAAAATCGAGGATTCAAAATAATGTTTTGAAGTTCTGAACTTTTTTTTGTACAGATGCTTGTTGAGGAGGTACTGGATCTTGTTGAGTTGTCTTCTCTAAGAGAATCAATGATGGGGTTGAATGGTGTCAGTTGACTTTCGACCGAGCAACGCAAGAGGTTAACTATCGCTGTTGAACTGATTGCCAACCCTTCCATTATTTTCATGGACGAGCCAATGTCTGGGCTTGATGCCCGGGCTGCTGCAATTGTCATGCGAACAGTGAGGAATACAGTTGACACCGGAAGGACAGTGGTGTGCACAATTCACCAACCTAGCATTGACATATTCGAGTCTTTTGACGAGGTATGATACAAGTCAAGTGAACTATTCAACCATGATACTTGCTAATGTACAAAGTTATTGATCACATTTCTGGGTTATGGTTAGCTCTTTCTCATAAAGCAAGGGGGAGAAGAAATATATGTCGGCCCATTGGGGAAATATTCATGTCATTTAATCGACTATTTTCAGGTACTACATTATAAGGAAAATATTTTAGACATTATGTTCTAACAACTGGTATCCACATAATAACTTAGTTGTTGTTTGTTTGAAGGGCATCAATGGAATTCCAAGGATAAGTCATGGCTGTAATCCTGCAACTTGGATGCTAGAAGTAACCTCTAGAGCTCAAGAAGAAAGCCTTGGCATCAACTTCGCTGATATTTATAAGAAGTCTGATCTATTCCAGTATGATTTTATCAAAATATTGGATTAAACCAGTTATTAGATAATCTTATATTCTATCTTCAACTAATCTTCAATTATATCAGGAAAAACAAATCTTTAGTTGAAGAACTTGGCCACCCAAGCCCTGGAACCCAAGATCTTTATTTTCCGACTCGCTATCCGCAGTCATTCTTCGTGCAATTCACAGCTTGCCTATGGAAGCAACATAGATCATGCGCTTCCCAGCATACAATGCCACAAGAATTTTCTTCATTACTGTTATAAAATATGAAGACTGCGGAAGAGATTGATAAACATAGCATAAACAAGAAAGATAGAATATGGAACACCATGATTTTACATGGAACCCTACTCCGTAAGGAGCGGGATGAAACCACGGGAGAAGCCCTCAACGGGGCATGCTATGCATTGCTTTTTCTCAATGGATACAGGAGGTATGGGGCTCCTTATATAGCCTCTCCAGAGCCTCCAAGTCCCACCACTAGACGATGTGGGACTAAACACATGGATGGGGTAAATGGATCTTCTCCAGGATCCATTTACCATGTTACAACCCAATGGATGCATATAACAACTACTCCAACACTCCCCCTCAAGCAGGAGCATGCAATGCTCAGCTTGGACAAACAAAAAGAAACTCAACTCAACGCTACAAGACACTACGGACAATATCAACCCAACGTGCACATTGCTGCAGTCGAGGACGTTGCTTCTCATGTTGTGCAGACGAGGAGGATGAACGGGCTGGAGTGTGAGTCTGCTGAATCTCCTCGTCGGAGAGCATGTGCTCTGAACTGCGCCTGTCAGAGTCACTGCAATTGAAATGAGTCTCCTCATCGGAGTACTCTGGCCCGCCACAATAATGTGGACAACTGATCCATCTCTGAAAGGGGTCGAACTGAAAAGGCCATGGCTGTGCAATCCTCGTCGGAGTCCACGGTCGCTGGAGAATAGAGTCTGAAAAAGTCTCCTCGTCGGAGAACTGGGTCTCTCCCATATGGCTAAGAGAATGGTGCACTGCTCTGGTGTACCTATGATACCACATGAAAAGCCTTACCAACATGGCATAGGGAATGATCCTCTACTCTGGAGTCCCTATGGCTCACATGAAAACCCTGGCCGAAACAATCAAGAACGGACGGGGACCTCTGACAAATGATGGCAACATGTGCTCATCTGAAATGACCGCAAACATATGCGTGTCTGAACATGAGTCTCTCTCTAGAGATCTCGAAAAATGGGCTCAACATGGAGTGCCTCGAACTTGGACTCTGACCAATCTTGTTAGAGTATTCGTTGTATGCGTCATGGGTTGTAGCAGGGTAAATGGATCCTGGAGAAGATCCATTTATCCCATCCATGTGTTTAGTCCCACATCGTCTAGTGGTGGGACTTGGAGGCTCTGGAGAGGCTATATAAGGAGCCCCAGACCTCCTGTATCCATTGAGAAAAAGCAATGCATAGCATGCCCCTTTGAGGGCTTCTCCCGTGGTTTCATCCCGCTTCTCACGGAGTAGGGTTCCACGTTAAATCTCGTTCTTCTTTGATGTTTATTCCTTTTCCATGTTTTGCTTCCGCATGTTTATTTCTTAACATGGTATCAGAGCGGGTTCGATTCTCGAGGAGTTTTATATTCGTTATTTTTGTATTCGAGATTGGAGTTTTGGAGTTCTTAAAGATTGATGTATCATTCAAGTTTCTGTTCAAAGATTAAAGTCTAGATTTGAAGATTAAGGTTTCCAGGAACCATGAATCTGTTCACGTCATTCGAGGGCTTCGATTGAAGCCCCAAATGTAGATCCCTTCCACCTTCATCCCTAAAAGGAGGCGGCGCTTGTTCAGAGCCCCGGCAACATCCTCGCCTTGCCGCCATCATCCTCGCCAGTCCATGACCTCCCAGGCAGCGCGGCGGCGACTCCTCCTGGCGAACCCTACAGCTGCACAGCCCCAGGCGGCACCATCGGCCCAAGCGTTCCCATCGGCTCAGGCCCATCTTCGATCTCCAGAAGCCTCCAGACCGTGTGCTTCTCCTAGCGGCGGCGCGCTGCAACTCCCAGTGCCCTCCTAGGCGAGCGGAAGCCCGATCCCCTACACGTGAAGACGATCCTCGCGCAAACCCCCAGTGTGCGCTCCTACGGCAGCGATCTCGATACCTGGCGGCGCCCTCCCACAGCCTCGCGTGTAACCTTGCGCGCCACCCCCCCCCCCAGCGCAGGCGACGCAACCTCCAGGGAACCCCCCCCCCCAGCGCAGGCGACGCGTACGAACCCCAGCGCGAACCCGATCTCAGAGGCGGCGGCCCTCCTTGCATTGTGGTTCTCCTTCGGCGGCGTTAACTCGAGCAAAGGTCCCCACAAAGGGAACCCTAGTGGCTCCCTTATTTAAAGTCTTGTAAAGGCCGTGAGTTAATGAGATTAAAAAAAGGAAAAAGAAAGTGGGAGCCCAACTGTGTGGGCTGCAAAAGGGGTGGGCGGTCCAGAGTAAAAAAAGAAGAGGGCCGTGTATTTGACAAAAAAAGGGAGGGGGCCTCATTGAAAAAGAAGAGAAAGAGAGAGAGAGAGAGAGAGAGAGAGAGGAGGCCCATGTTAAAAAAATGCGGAGGGATGAAAAAAATGGGGCCGAGTTTAAAAAAAATTGGCTGAGGTGATTGGGCCCAACTTTGGGCCAACAGTTTGATGTTTAAAAAAGAGGTGCGTACATCGAAAAAAAACCGTACGCAATTAAAACAAAAAAAAATATGTTGCAAAAGCCGTAAAAAATGATGAACGGCTTTGAAAAAAATTGCGGCTAAAAAAAATTGAAAATTGCAAAAAAAATGATGATGTTTGAAAAGCTGAAAAAAATGATGAAGTTGGCTATTTGACGTTTTCTTTACCCCCATCATTGTTTACTTCTCCCAACTTGGTTGACGTCCATGTTTTCCGACAAGTATGGGAGAAGGGGGAGTATATGTAGAGTCACAAGTCTATTCTCCAGATACAGATTTGTCATACCAGCCGGATTGTTCAGACTCTACAGTTGATGATCAGACTCGACGTCAGATGTTTCCGAGTCTCCAGTTTCAGACACGCACATGGACGCGGTCTCCTTTTTAGATGTGCATATGTTTTGTCATCATTTATTCAAGGTCCCCATCATTCTTGTGGTTGTTTCGGCCAGAGTTTTCATGTGAGCCATAGGGACTCTAGAGTAGAGGACCATTCCTTATGCCATGTTGGCAAGGGTTTTCATGTGGTATCATAGGTACACCAGAGCAGTGCACCATTCTCTGAGCCAGATGGGAGAGACCCAGTTCTCCGACGAGGAGACTTTTCAGACTCCATTCTCCAGCGATCGTGGACTCCGACGAGGATTGCACAGCCACGGCCTTTTCAATTGGCCTTTTCAGAGATGGAGCAGTTGTCCACATTATTGTGGCGGGTCAGACGACTCTGACTTGGAGACTCACTTCAGTTTCAGTGACTCTGACAAACGCAGTTCAGAGCACATGCTCTCCGACGAGGAGATTCAGCAGACTCACACTCCAGCCCATTCGTCCTCCTCACCTATACGGCATGAGAAGCAACGTCCTCGACAGCAGCAGTTGTGCGCGTTGGGTTGATATTGTCCGTAGTGTCATGTAGCATTGAGTTGAGTTTATTTCTGTTTGTCCAAGATGAGCATTGCATGCTCCAGCTTGAGGGGGAGTGTTAGAGTATTCGTTGTATGCGTCATGAGTTGTAGCAGGGTAAATGGATCCTGGAGAAGATCCATTTATCCCATCCATGTATTTAGTCCCACATCGTCTAGTGGTGGGACTTGGAGGCTCTGGAGAGACTATATAAGGAGCCCCAGACCTCCTGTATCCATTGAGAAAAAGCAATGCATAGCATGCCCCTTTGAGGGCTTCTCCCGTGGTTTCATCCCGCTTCTCATGGAGTAGGGTTCCACGTTAAATCCCGTTCTTCTTTGATGTTTATTCCTTTTCCATGTTTTGCTTCCGCATGTTTATTTCTTAACAAATCTGAATGTCGAGTCTGAATCTGCGCATCAAACTTGGACTTGCGTATGGAAAATCTTCATTTGAAAAAGCTGTAGAGTCTGAAAGCTGACTTGGTCTGTAATATGGAGTCTGGAAAATCTGGATCTGACTCGGACCTGTGACTCTACACATATACTCTCCCTTTCTCCCATACTTGTTGGAAACTCAACATCGAAAAAATTGGGAGAAGACAAGATATATAAATATGGGGAGAGAAATAACATTCACAAAAAATTCCTTGTGGTTTTCTTTTTTATAAGCCGTCATTTTTTTGAATTTTTTTAAGCCGTTCCATATATTTTTTTGGCTTTTGAATCATTTTTTTTCATTTTTTTCTTTGGCTATTTCATTTTTTTAATAGCCGCAATTTTCCCCTTTTTTCAAAGTCGTTCATCATTTTTTTTACGGCTTTCGCAAAACATATATTTTTTTTCTTGTATACAACTCTTTATTGTACACACCTTTTCTTTTCTCCTTTTTTTTCCTTTTTTTTGGAATTTGAATCTTGGCCAAATAGGACCCACTCACTCCCTCTTTCTTTTATGTAACTCATGACCCATTTGGGCAAAATAGACAGATTTTTTTAAGGCCGTCAGGGAACTACGAGGGTTCCCGCCGTGGGAACCCTCACAAAAAAAACATCGCTCGTAAGGAGCCGCATGGTGCCAGCCTCGCGCCGCCTGCGCGAGGCGAGAGTGGTGATGCTCTGAATCTGCGGGGCTGCGCCGCCCCTGGAGGCTTCTTACGGTGCGGCTCCTGTTAGCAATGTGAGCCTCGGGCGAACCATTCCTACAATAAATGTTATTGTAATAAATGATTTATCAATAAAAGTTATTAATTATTTTCCCTCCCTTTCTGAGATTGAATGAATGAATGCACTATAAGGTCCCTCTGTACAATAAGGGTTATGTACCATGGCCGACTTGATGATCATACAACTGTTGATTCATTGAATGAATCATAGAGGCTGATGCTTGGATGAATATCTAAGGAGTTAGATAGAGGGCTCATCAAGCATCATCAAATGATTGTTAAGTGATGATCTCCAGCCTGAGTAGGAGATGGCAATCCTTTCTCAAATGACTGATATCTGACTGACCTCTTGATGCAGGTCCTCTGCATGGGAATAGTGATTCGAAGGTGTCAGATTAGTTGAGTCAATGGGTTGACTTAACGAGATCGAGATAACCAAAGACCTATGTTGAATGATGTCACAGCATAGGCATGCATCCTCTGATCGGAGACAGGTGTATTGCTATATGTCTGAGTATGTACATTTGGCAGACCAATAGGTTGATGACCTAACCAAGGTCTATACACCGGCGAGCCGGTGTGCATGTAAGGACTTATGAGTAATACGATCTCTCAAAGGGATCATACAGGTTCACTTATGAACCGGGAGACATGAGCTCACTCATGAGGTATTGGGACTGATCAAATTCCACGCATGGTCGTCATGCTTTGGAAGCATGACATGAATTTGAAGGTAAGGTATGTGCTTTGGGAAAGCATATGATCTATACCAATTCCTAATGACCAAGATTGAGAAACTTAATGATCAAACCCTGAAGATGACAGTAAGTGATCTTTATCTTCAGAATGATCATAGGTCTTCAAATATGCAGGATGTACAGGTATTGGGAATACCTGAGGGTGATGTGATCATAAACGATTGTATAACCATGACGCTTCCATTCCGAGGGAGTGATGAAACATATTTGGATTTTAGTGACTCCTCTCATTAGAGAAGTAACCTAATCTTACTCCATATACTGGACATTGATCTGAATAAGATTCAGATGCAATGAGAAGATTAGGTCTACGGTCTTGATTTGATCAAGCATCTGTGGGAGGTCCATGGGATCTGGATTTGAGATATGATCTCAACATCCAAGTCACTATACGTGGAACAATACAATCGCCCTGTCCTTATCTCCAAGTATCTGTGGATAAATCGCATTATTCTTGAAAGGGTTCAAGAATAATTTCATAAGATCTAAGCATTGAAGAAATAATGATTAAATGTGATTTAATCATCTTGATGTGTGTAGAAATTATCCAATATAATTAAATGTGATTTAATTATTATGGATAAGAATAATGTGGATAGAAATATCCAATTATTCATAATATATTATAAATATGATTTATAATGTATTAGAGAGAGCTAATTATAATTTATATTTGTTGATTAATTATTATGTGTATTGGATACACATTGTGTAATTAATTGAAAATGTAAATTATATGTTGTTTTGGGTTGTGAATACGATTCACAATTTTTCAATGGCAAGATTGCAATATTCTCAAAATTAATTGTGAATTATTTTTGAAGAATAAATCACAACAAAAGGTTGTTGGAAATAATAATGGAGATTTCCATGGAGATATGCAATCTCATGAAATCTCATGAGATTGCCCCCATATGGAATAAAGTGGATGGCACCCAAGTCCTACTTGGAATGGGTGGTTGTCCACCTTGAATATGCATGGGAGATGTAATCTCCATGTATATTCTCTCCTTATTTGGGTGATGTAATTTAGGATTGATTTATATTTGATTTTGTCAAATATATTTAATCTAAATTAAATCATAATTTGTTGGCTTTCACCAACAACAATCTTGACCATTGGATTGGACATAAATCAATCTCATCCATTGATTTTATATGTCCCATGGATTGAGATCCATGGATCCCAAAACCCTATAAATAGAGAGGTATACCATGCTCTCTAGGGCTATGCAATTTTGGAGCAAACTCTCTCTCTCTCTCATTCTTCTCACACGCCAACTCTCTCTCTCCCTCTTCTTGGTGGCCGTCCACCAAACCCTAGAGGAGAGACTCGTCTTCGCCTTCGCCACCGCGTTGCCGCTTCGACGTTCTTCGATTCTCCGTCTTCTTGGAGTGCTACGCTCACGAAGAAGACGTTTGATCTCGTACGACTAGATCAGGAGTTCACCGTGCTTGGATCGACTTGTTGGATTGTAAGGCTCACGCGGTTCATCCCCGCGCTTACAAGTGATCTCTCCGACGATCGGACTTGAGACAGGAGGTCTCTTTTCTTAGAGACTCGATCAACCACGCTTCAAGAGGTATTCCTTTATACTTGTTGTGGTTATAGATGAAATGATCCGAGAATCGTTCCTGGATCATGTGGTTTCATCGTATGATTTTTTTTAAATTCCGTTGCACAGAACAACTAGTACGACTAGTCGTTCTGCGTCGTATTCGATACGATGATCACGCTTCCGTGATGCGCTTGAGGATAATACCATATCCTTCAGCTCCGCCTGGAGGGTCGACCGGCAGGGATCCGCCGCAAGGTATGCGCACAGAGAAAGGTCGTGGGCGCGTGCATTGCGGTTGGGCGACTGGAGGTGTCACGAGGCTAGAGACTGAAGTTGGTCGCACCAGAGGCTTCGTACGGCCAACAGGGAAGAGAGATGCCGCTGTTGAGATCTGGGGTTGTGCGCGTATCGATGCGCACCTGGAGGACTTCTTCACGCGATATGAACAGATGCGTACTGGGTCTCGTCGTCGCTAGTACTCGCAGGAGAGGAGGACGTCGCGCAATCGTCGGAGCCTGCTTGTGCGTCTGGAGCACCTGCAGCGCCATGGAGATGCTCCGCCTAGGGGTGTGGCACATGGGAGGATGTCGCCTGGAAGTCTGAGCGACCCCTCGCACCTGGAAAAAGAAGGAGAACCAACAACCTGGAGAAGGGCAGTGCATCGAGCGCCGCCATGGAGGATGAATCGTCAACACGGCTAGGGTTCCTTGGAACCCATCGTCGTCTAAAGAAGGGCTTCCTGGAGATGCAAGACTGAATCTGGACTGTTGAAAATAGGGATTGAGTACGCCTTCTGCCGTGGAGATCGATATGCGCCAAGCCACCTTGGACGAATTTCATAAATTGAACAAGGGATTAGGGTTTCAAAAAAGAAACCCTAGATCTTGAATCGTACATGATAAAAAGAACAAATCTCCAAAACAAAATATCAAAATCAAATCTCGAACAAATGATAAAAGAAACTCCTCGAGAATCAAACCCGCTCTGATACCATGTTATAAAATATGAAGAATGCGGAAACGATTGATAAACAGAGCATAAACAAGAAAGATAGAACATGGAACACCATGATTTTACGTGGAACCGTACTCCGTGAGGAGCGGGATGAAATCACGGGAGAAGCCCTCAAAGGGGCATGCTATGCACTGCTTTTTCTCAATGGATACAGGAGGTCTGGGGTCCTTATATAGCCTCTCCAGAGCCTCCAAGTCCCACCACTAGACGATGTGGGATTAAACACATGAATGGGGTAAATGGATCTTCTCTAGGATCCATTTACCCTGTTACAACTCAATGAGCGCACATAACAACTACTCCAACAATTATTGTTGCATCTTTCCTATTGGGGACTGTATTCTGGGGATTGGGCTCTAAACCGTATGTGCTCTTTTTATTTAAATGACGTGAAAGCAATAAGCAATTTACAACTAACCAATATCAATTATTTTTAAAATTTCATCTCTTTGTAATGACTACAATTTGACACATGTGCATAGACACACGTATTATATATAACTAAGAAGTCTTTAGTAATGGTTGGGCTTCTGACAGTTACTGTCAATTTGTACAATTATGCAGGAGCACAAAAATGGACTTGTTCAATGCCATGGGTGCATTGTTTTCTGGTGTAATGTTCGCGGGAGTACAGAATGCTTTTATGATTATGCCTGTAATCATTGTCGAGCGGATGTCATTCTATAGAGAGAAGGCTGCAGGGATGTACTCGGATCTCGCGTATGCTTTTGGTCAGGTAAAAATGCTCGTGATGAATACTAGCTGTATTTAACAGGTTGAAGTGTCATTGACCATGAGATTTTGCAATCAGCTGATGATCGAGATCCCATACGTTCTTGTCCAGTCGATTATTTATACTGTCGTGGTCTATGGCATGATCGGCTTCGACTGGACGATGAGGAAGTTTTTTCTGTTCTTGTTCTTCGTATTCACCACTTTTCTGTACTGTGCCTACTGTGGGATGATGGCAGTTGGCTTGACTCCCACTATGACAATATCAAGTATCATGTTGACAATGTTCTTGAAAATGTGGAACCTATTTCAAGGCTTCATACTGCCTGTAAGTCCACAGTTTGCATCTGGTGTGAGTTGTCTTTGGCGCTATTCTTGCTCATTCCACTTTGTTTCTTTGGTTCTGCAGCGAATTCCTATCTGGTGGAGGTGGTACTACTGGGCATGCTCGGTGTCATGGAGCCTGTATGGTTTTTTAACATCGCAGTTTGGAGATGTTAAAGATGTTATCGATACAGGTGAATCAGTAGAGGCATTCCTGAGGAGGTACTTCGGTTATAAGCATGAATTCTTGGGGGCAGTTGTCGGTGCGATGGTCGGATTCAATATCTTGTTTGCTTTTGTTTTCGCTTACTCTATTAAAAACATCAATTTTCAGAAAAGATGATAGGCATTTATAGCACTTAAGAATGCTTTTTGGGTATACGGATTGTGGCTTGAACTCATACAACTTGTTTAGGATCCAGCATATATTGTAAATAATTCTTACTAGTGCAGCACTATGGATCCAACATATATTTTAAGGTTTTGTGTGTGTTATACTCCTATTATATGCCTACCTAGTGGAATCTCTCTCTTTTTTAGGAGTTTCTCCCCTTCTAGTATGAAATGGTTTTTCTGCTTAAAATCTAGTGACTTTTGATTGATTATTTTGTTGTTGATTCATTTATGTGGGATGCTATCCAATGACGATTCAATCACAGGACATGGTTGCAAAAGGCAACGAGAAAAGTTGTGCCAGCGATTTTCCACAGGGTTGATGGTCTTTATCTTGGTTCATTTTTCTTGTGTCCTTTAATGGTAGCGGATCTCTCTCAATATGGTGAACAAACTAAATCACAATGGATGACTACAAACACTAACATTATAGGGGTTTATATACCTTACACAGACAAATTTTCCTAAATGGTCATGTTCTCAAATCTCCCTGAACAAGCAGGTTATCCAAATCTCCTTAAATAGGAAGATCTAAGAATCCCCCAGCAGGAAAATCAGATAGGTTAGGAAGCAATCAGAATCCAATGGATGTTGATCAATCAGAAATCGGAAGGATCCTAATATCAATTAGAATCTGGATGGATCAATAATAAATTAAGAATCAACTCGTCAATTATCTCCACCATGAATTGAATCCTCGAATAGAACTTGTTATAAAATATGAAGAATGCGGAAGAGAACATGGAAAAAGAATAAAGAACAAAAAGAACGCGGGATTTAACGTGGAACCCTACTCCGTGAGGAGCGGGATGAAACCACAGGAGAAGCCCTCTAAGGGGCGTGTTTTTCTATTCACTTTCTCAATGGATACATGAGGTCTGGGGCTCCTTATATAGCCTCTCCAGAGCCTCCAAGTCCCACCGTTGGACGATGTGGGACTAAGCACTAGATGGGGTAAATGGATCTTCTCCAGGATCCATTTACCCTGTTACAACTCACAGGGCGCACAACCAAATACTCTCACACTCCCCCTCAAGCTGGAGCATGAAATGCTCAGCTTGGACAAGCAGAAATAAACTCAACTCAACGCTACAGGGCACTACGGACAATATCAACCCAACGCGCACATGCTGCAGTCGAGGACGTTGCTTCTCATGCCGTGCAGGTGAGGAGGACGAACAGGCTGGAGTGTGAGTCTGCTGAATCTCCTCGTCGGAGAGCATGTGCTCTGAACTGCACCTGTCAGAGTCACTGCAACTGGAAAATGAGTCTCCTCGTCGGAGTACTCTGGCCCGCCACAACATGTGGGCAACTGCTCCATCTCTGAAAAGGGTCGAACTGAACAAGAGCCGTGGCTGTGCAATCCTTGTCGGAGTCCACGATCGCTGGAGAATGGAGTCTGAAAAGTCTCCTCATCGGAGAACTGGCTCTCTCCCATCTGGCTCAGAGAATGGTGCACTGCTCTGGTGTACCTATGATACCACATGAAAACCCTTGCCTTCAATGGCATAAGGAATGGTCCTCTATTCTGGAGTCCCTATGGCTCACATGAAAACTCTGGCCGAACAACAACAAGAATGATGGAGACCACGAACTGATGATGGCAACATATGCTCATCTGAAAATGACCGTACACTCGTGCGTGTCTGAAACTGGAGACTCGGAAACAATGATCGTCGAGTCTGAACAACTGTAGAGTCTGGAATCTGAATGGTCTCTGTATGTGAATCTGGAACATCTGAATATGGCTGGAAGAAGACTTGTGACTCTACATATACTCCTCCTTTCTCCCATACTTGTCGGAAACTCAACATCGACAAAGTTGGGAGAAGACAAGATATAAATATGGGGAGTAAACAAGAACAACCAAAAACTTGCGGCTTTTCTTCATTTTTTAAAGCCGTCATTTTTTTTATTTTTATTTTTTTATAAGCCGTTTCAATTTTTTTACGGCTTTTCTTTCATTCATTTTTTTCTTTTTCTTTGATAAACTTTGCGTACGGCTTTTTTTAGCACGCACCTTTTTTTCCGGCCAAATGGGCCCACAAACATAACCCTCTTCTTTTCTCAGACCTCAGTCGTGGGCCTTCACACAAATCTCCCTTTTTTTACTCACGACAGGCCCGTGCACTTTACTCCCCCTTTTTTTCTCCTTTTTTTTAAATCTCTTCTCTTTTTTTTTAACAAATAATCCCCATCCCTATTAGGGTTCCCTTACGGGAAACCCTTCTCTTCAAAACTCGCCACCCCCGATGGGGGGTTCTACTCGTCGCTGCTTCTGGGAGACATGGAGATGGGTGCGCGATGCGCTGCGCGTGCTCGGAGAAGATGCACGCCCGAGGAAGGCGCGTGAGCTGGAAGCACCGCCTGCGAGGAGGCCGCCTGGAAGAGCGCGTCGTCCGAGAAGATGCGGTGCAGCCTGAACTGCGTGGAGATGGGGTTGGCTCCCTGCGTGGAGTGCGCGCGGCTCCACCATGGAGCCGCGAGGTGGGATGTCGTGCTGCAGGGATCTTGCCAGGCGGCGATGGAAGACTGGAAGGGTGCCGCCTGGAGTTGTTCGGTCAGCCGCCTGGGGTTGTTCGGGCGATGATGCCGCCGCTTGGGCCATGCTATCGGGCAGCCGCATCGCGCGGCTTGTTCTCCTTCGAGATCCAGCGACTTGCGGGGCCTGTTGGAATCGTCTGGACTTGGAATCGCCGCCATATGGAGGAGCGCGCTGAGGTTGAGTGCGAGGGGCGGCGCATGGCTGTGTGGGAGCTCCGCCTTCGGGACATCGGGAGTATCTGCAGCCTGGAATATTGCATAGGGTATGGAAATGCGCCGCCAAAGGATTAGGGTTCAGTCCAAAACCCTAGATGGCGCCAGAAGCAGGAACCCTAGAAGACTAAGGGTTGTGCAACATGAAGAATCAAGAATCCAGAATCTCGAATCATGAATGATCTTCCAGAATTACAACATCGAATCTCAAATAATAAAAAACACTTAAGAACAAATCCTCGAGAATCGAACCCGCTCTGATATCATGTTATAAAATATGAAGAATGCGGAAGCGAACATGGAAAAAGAATAAAGAACAAAAAGAACACGGGATTTAACGTGGAACCCTACTCCGTGAGGAGCGGGATGAAACCACAGGAGAAGCCGTCTAAGGGGCGTGTTTTTCTATTCACTTCTCAATGGATATATGAGGTCTGGGGCTCCTTATATAGCCTCTCCAGAGCCTCCAAGTCCCGCCGTTGGACGATGTGGGACTAACACTAGATGGGGTAAATTGATCTTCTCCAGGATCCATTTACCCTATTACAACTCACAGGGCGCACAACCAAATACTCTAACAAAACTAACGGTTGGACTCCACTGTAATTTGAATATAATATGGCAAAAAAATCACTGCTAGACTCCACCATATGGTCAATTCTTGGAGAGTAGAAAATTCATAACTAGACTCCATTGTGAGTAGACTCCATTGTGAGGTGAATTCTCATATAGCAGAAAAAACACTACTAAACACCATCATGATTTGAATTCTCATATAGCAGAACATCACTTGCTAGACTTTATCATGGGAGCTGAATTCTTAGATAGAAGAAAAAATCGTTACTAAACTCCACTGTTAGTTGAATTCTCACATAGCAGAAAAAACCACTATTGGACTCCATTGTAAGTTGAATTCTCATATTACAGAAAAAAAGGCTAGACGTCATTGTTGTCTCTTTCACAGGGGTACTGCCAATAGTCGACATCGAGCAAGTACTTGCTATGCTTGATCTTGCTTACGAAGATATCAGCTAGGTTAGTTGATATGCCACCATTCTTCGCATTTTTCCTCTTCTGACTCATATATCCATGTTGTACATGCCACGGTTCATATTCAGATTTCATTACTTAGGATATAAGTAACATATGTAGTAATTGTAGACCCTTTCAAAGTATAAAGGGTCTTTTGCTTGGTACTTTGGATGGCAATCATCCCTTCTTTGACCACCTGTAATATTCCTCTTACAACATTATTATTACATCCTTTAGAGTCCAAGACTCTAAGAGATATAAGATTCCTCCTCAGATCTAGAACACGGTGAAATCTGAAACAATCTTATCCATCATATATCTTGATTTTCATAGTGCGAAATCCAATGATTTTGCATGGTGTATTGTTCCCCATGATGATGGTTTCCACCGTTGATATTACCGTAGGTACAGAAACAATCTTGGCAAGGTGTTAAGTGATAGGAACAATGGATATCAAAATTCCACGTATCCCTAAAATATGTTTGATACATGATGGTGACTATGCAATCATCATTTGAATCATCTCCTCCTCGAGCCACTACGGTAATTGTGGCCTTGTCTTTCTTCTTTAAACATGTCCTCTTACAATGTCTGCTTCTTGCAGTAGTTACATATGCCCTTTGGGTTGACATTCTTTGATTTGGCTTTAGACTTTTTCTTCATGATATTTCTCCATGGCACCATAGCTCTACTCACGGGTTGTTGCAAACACTATGGCATATGTATTCTCATAGTTTGTAGAAGCCATGTGATGAAGTTTACAAGTATGGAGACTCGATCGAACATCTTCTAAGATAATCTCTTTTCTACCAACTATTGATGACTAAACAAAATTCTCAAATGATGATGGCAATGCAACAACAACAAAGCCTTTTCCCACAATTAAATGGGGTAAGCTACGTGAATTTTTGCCTCCATTTAGATCTATTTTAGGTCCTTTTTAGGCTTAAATCCAAATCTACTCCATAGAGGATAAGATGAGAGAAAGTCACTTAATGGTCAAACCATATTAAGTGACTTTCTCTCATCTTATCCTCTATGGAGTAGCACCAACATTCCTTTTAATCGCATCATTTTGAATTCGATCTTTTTGCGTATGACCACACATCCACCTTAGTATTTTCTGCTAATGGCATTTTCTGCACATATTTATAGTTCACATGCCAACATTTTGATCCATAAAGAATAGCAGGTCGCATGGCTATTTTGTAATACTTTCTTTTGACTTTCAAAGGGATTTTCTTATCACAAAGAACAATAGAGGCTCATCTCCACTTTAGTCAATCTGCACTTATTCTATGAGTAACATCTCCATCAATTTCCCCATTATGTTGCAAAATAGATCCCAAGTATCTAAAAGAATCTTTCTTCTGAATGTTATCATCTCCAAACTTCACCTCGAGTCCTTTATCGTTGTTTCCATCAAATGTGAACTCCATATACTCAATCTTATACCTACTTATACGAAATACTTTAGTCATTAAGGCGTGTCTCCAAACCTCCAACTTCTTATTTGCTACATCTTTTCTCTCATCAATCAACACAATATCATCAATGAACAACATACTCCAAGGTATCTCATCATGAATATGACTAGTCAATTCATCCATAATCGAAGTAAAAAGGAATGGACTCAAAGTTGAACCTTGATGCAGACTGATGTTGATGTTAAAATAGTCAATCTTCCCAGACTGGATCCTTATACAAGATGAAGCCCCATCGTACATATCCTTTACATTAATGTATAGGACATGTACTTGTCTCTTCTCCAAAACTCTCCCCAAAATTTCCCTTGCGACTGAGTTATAATCCTTCTTCGAATCAATAAAAATCATATGAAGGTTCTTCTTTTTATCTTTATAAATATCCATTATTCTCTTCAACAAGTGGATATCTTCGATAGTTGAGCGACCTGGCATGAATCCAAGTGATCTTCAATTACGTTGGAAATTTCCCTCAACATTCTTTGGATCACACATTCCCAATTCTCATAGTATGACTCATCAGTTTGATATCTCTATAACTCGAAGAATGTCTTCTTTATTCTTATAAAGAGACACCACAATGCTTCTCCTCCATTCTTCAAGCATTTTCTTGTTTCACTAAATAACAATGAATAAATTTGTGAGACAAGTCAAACTTCGTTCACCTAGAACTCTCCAAACTTCTATAGGAATGTCATCAGTCCTACTCCTTTCTCAAGTTTCATAACCTTTAACGCCTCCTCTACTTCCTTTCTTTGTATATGTCTATAGCTTGAACAATTCAGGTTTCATTCACTACCAGCAAGATCTCACAAAGTAATTTCTTTATTCCCTTTCGTAATAAAAAGCTTACGGAAATATTACTTCCATTTAGTCTCTGTATCATTTTGAGTAACAAACACATGTCCTTTCTTATCCTTGATGCATCTCACTTTAGAAAGATCTTTGATCTTTCTTTCTCTTGCTTTAGCTAATCTGAATATATCCTTCTGACCCTCCTTCAAGTCAAGCTTTTTGTACAAAACTTTATCAGATTTCAACTTCGCTTCACTTACAGTCTTCTTTGCTTCCTTATTCGCTATTTGGTAGTGATGAATCTCCATTTCATCACCTTTATTCTATCATTTTGGCCTCAAAAACCCCGGCAAATGCATGTAAACAGCATTAATTTGGACATGATAGCATTCATTATTCATTTGTATTTATTATACATTAAATAAGGTTTTTAATGCCAAAATTATAGAATAAAGAGAAGAAAAGAAAAAGGAATAAAATATTGCAAATATTTTATGACCCTAACCCCGAGACCAAGTCCAGAATGGAATTGGTCGACAAGGAATAAAGTAGGGGGAGATAAGGGCCAATTATACAATAAGTATCTCATTTATTCATTCATCCATTTATGCATTTTTGACACCTATTTTGTACATAACTATTTATTCCTCAAATAAAGAAACTTTGTTCATGAAAGTTGTAGATAATAATGTAAATAAAAATACAAAATTGAGTTTGTGTAAAAATAACACTCAGTGTACATTTTATACACAGAATAAAAAGCCAAAATCTCAACTTCACAGACCCATATCTTGCAAATAAAAACTCCAAATCACCCAAACTCACCTTTAATTGTATATAGCATCTCATAAACTATTTTATAAAATTGATCTCATAATTTTTGGAGTCCATCTGTGAAAGTTAGGTTTTTGGCCCTCCTTGTATATAGACCTGATTAAAATATTCATTTTATTCAATCTTTAGTATTTCTATAAATTTGCATTTTTATAATCTTGTAAATAATGTATATAATACATGTACATATTGAAATTTGAATAAAACCAAAAAAAAAATTTTGTAAAAATAAAATAAGTCTATGAATCTATAGACAAAATACCTATACTACCTGTATGTGCATAAATAAAAGGAAAAGCATTCTTTTATTCTTTATTCTTTTATATTTTTATAATAATGTATATATTATATGTGTCTTATTAAAAATACAAATCCTTAATAAAAACACATAAAATTAATTAAATAAATACAATGTGTATAATATATAGGTAAAGTACCTATATATATACTTAGAAATACATAGACCTATTTATTTAAAAATACAAATAAACTTATAAAAATCAAACAAAAATACCTTTATACTCACAAAAATAAGTTATAAATTTATAAAATAAGCCAAGAAAATAACAAAAGAAAATAAATAAATTAAAAATAAAACATCCAAAAATACATGTAAATACATACATATACACATTACTAAAATAAAACTACAACAAAACACCTCGAAAAATTCAATAAAAATCAGGAATAAATACTACATGAAATAATACACATTTTTTATTTTATAAGCAAAAATTAATAAAATCATTTCGGATGTCAAATAAATCAATCTTCCTTCTGACCTGCTATTTTGTCTCGTAGCGGCTTACGTGGCCCAATGAGACGCCGGCCAACGTTGACCCCCTGGTCAACTGTCCCATCCCACGCCTGGCAGCTCTGAACAGTCCACTCCCCCGATTTCCTCCCTTTTTCCCGGGCACACCATCCATCAATCGACAACGCTTCCTTCACAAGATTTGTTCCCCAATCTTCCATGATGCCCGCCGAAATCACAGATCAACCAAATGCTCTCTAGATCATGAAATAATCGCCGGTCAATAAGGCTACTCGCCAATGTTTATAAATAAAAAGCTCCGCTTCCTTCCTCGAATTTGGCCACTTTCATTCCAACCTAACGCCTAGATCTTGTGCCTGGATTGTTCCTCGTGACAGGGGGAGTAGCCCAGCATCGAGACTCGGCCGGAGGGAGGAGAATTTTGACGCGGCGGAGCTCCGGCGTCCGCCCTGCTCCCTGGAGGCCCCCAGGTATAAGAGCTGTCCTTTTAATGCATTCTTAGGTAGTTTTTAATGTTAGCATTTCATTCCAGTAGTTAGTTTAGTTGTTAGTTGATCACATTAGCGTAAAAAGCAAAAATCGAAGTTCGCCGGAGCTCCGCTCCGGCGACTTCTTCATCGTGAACCTCACTGTATCCGACCACCTCGATCATCCCATCTCGTTCCTCGTCGTCTTCTCCATCTTTCGCACCCATCAGATCAACCCAGGACCCTCGGTCTTGGTGAATCAGGGTTCCAACTCCGCCGCTCGCCGGAGCCCTTCCGCCCGCCTCCATCTTGCACCGCAGCTTCATAACCCCGGGTCGAGGAGATAGCTCTCTCGCCCGCGGTTCTTCCTGTGCAGGTACCACGAGGAATCGAGCCCTTCTGGGCTTGCTTTGATCAGGAAGAGGTCCTTGGGGGCCACCTTCTTCTCCGACCTCGCTCCACCGACTCAGGCCCCCAGGAGCCATGAGATCACCGTCAGACGACGCGGAGGCCTCCCAGCTACGATCAGGACGCTTCAGATGCGCAGGAGGTGCCCGGAGAAGCTCGAGCGACCCGATCGAAGCTCGCCGAGGGCGAGTTCATTCCCAGTTCTTCCTGGTGCCCTCTGCACCGTTGGATCGAGCGGGGCGGCCCAGATTGCATGCCAGCCGTCCGATGAAGAAGCACACCCACCGTCAGATCAGCCGGGATGTTCTAATCCCAGCCCTTCATCGCCGAAACGAAGTCCGCCGTCCGATGATCGCCACGTGTATAAGTAGCGCTTCCAGCGCCGCAGGATGCAAGGCCTTACTTAAGGGGTAAATTTCATATCTCGCCCCTTACTTCTTGTATTTAGGGTTTGCTCCCAAAAATAAAAGTTTCAGTTGTAAATAAGTTGTAAAAATTGCAGTGGACCCCCTTGATGTTTCTACATTTACATTTTAGTCCCTCCGCGCCTCACGTGCAGCAACCACGTGAGGCGCGTGAAAATTGCATCTAAACCCTGCCGGGTTCTTGTATTTATGAAATGGTCCTGAAAATAAAAGTTAAAGTGTATTTTTATTGTAATTTTTGCATGTATGCCCCTGCCAACTATTTTATTTGCAAAAATACCCCTGCCAGGCCATTTAATTTTTGAAGGCTTTGTCTATTTATTTCATGCTTCATATTTAATCGAAAAATCTTGCAAAAATAGACTTAAGCCCCTGTTTGGTCATGCTTGAACGCCATATTTTTAGTTTTGCATTTTGTTGCATTTTTGCATTTATTAAAAATCAAAAACTTGTCTTTCAGTCCCTGTCTAACTCATAAAACCCCAAAAAAAATATGAAAATGCCTTGAAAAATTCCAAAAAAAAATTATATGCAGTGTATTTTGTCCTATATTAGTGTCAGACCAAAAATCCCTAAAAAACTCAAAAAGAAAACCTTAAAAATTCAAAAATGCCCAAAAACTTCAAAAAAATATAAAAAATCAAAGAAAAATCAGAAAAATATGAACTCAGGCCCTACTTATGTTGTATTTTATTATTGTTAGTAGAAAATTAAAGGGGAACATTTTTGAGGCTGTTAGATATTTTTAATCTCTATTTGTGTGACGGCCAGTACCCAGTCCCCTGTTTGCTTTGATTTAGCTATTTTTAAAACGCCAAAAATACTTGCAGAAATACCCAAAAATTATAAAAACAGTAAAAAACCATGAAAATCCCAAAAAGATCTTTGTCCTGAATTTTTGACTATTTTCTATTATTTTTGTGAATATTATAACACACCTTTTATGTATATATATCTATATCTATATATCCAAAAATATATATATATATATATTATATATATCTAGTAATATGTATTCTCTTTTAATCTTAATGTGATATATAAAAAAATATATATACATATATACATATATATAATATTATATTTAGATACACCTATATATATACATATATTACATGTATTATAAGCTCTATGCTTAACCTCTATGTATATACATATAAGGAATTTGTATTATATAAAAATATATATCTATATGTATACATGATACTTAAGTATTATATTTTAATAATAATATAAAAATATATATATATATATATATATATAAAAAACCCACACAAGGATGACTAAGATTGGCACGTAGGCTATGGTATTTTGTGTTGCTCTCTGTGGTTCGACCTCTACATATTTGTCACTATACATTTTATGGTAGAGTAAAATAAAGATTAATTAACATTTGTTTTGAGCTTGATTGTTGTATTCTTTGGATTGTGGGTTAATTGCTGATTGGCAGCGGTCTTCCATGAGTGGTCGCCTCGGCGACAACACTTTCTCTTCTTTTTTTTTATGGTGGCCCGTGTGGGAGATCGGCCTGTCCATCAGATGGCGCCGTTGCCGGGGAGCAATGAGCATAGCCAAATTGATTTTTGTCATTCTTGTATAAAAATGTAGATTCATGATTCATTCTTTGTGTGAGCAGCTATTGTTTTATTGTCCTTAATCACCATGCTTTATTTCTTTATTTATTGTGATTATTTTTCTCTGCTCTATTTAATTGACTAAGTATGCTAATGCAATCTTTTTGTGACTTTGATGCAAGGGACCCCCACGCGAGGATGGCTTCCTAGGAGGCCATGGCAGCCGAGCTTGGAGGAGGATGGTCTTCTCTTCTCCTGACCATCTGGAGAGTGCACCAAGGAAGCAAAGAGAGGGGCATTAGATAGGCTAGACACTTAGGAAATTATTTTTGTAATTCATGGTGAGAGAGAGACTATTTTGGCATGTAATAACTAACAGGACTCTACTCTTCACAATGAGGTCCAGTGCCTGGGTGTCTGTTCACCTGGGGGCCTCATCGCTGTTTTCCGCGATTTCTACCGCCTTCTTTTCTTTGTTTGCCGCTGTTTTGTGCTTTTCGCCTTTATTTTACTTTGTTTTGTGTGCTTGGAGCCCTTAGATATAGGTTGCTTGACTCGGTAGCTAGGTCCAAACATTAATAAGAATGCATGTTCCTATAGTCTACTTCGTATGGATTTAGTCAAAACTTAAACAGCTAAGTCATTTATCTCTTAACCCATGTGCCGCGAGCGAGCTCCATCAAGCGCTACTCCTGAACTCGAGTGTGTCGAGAAGAGGAGGGGTGAGCCAAGACCGGACCCTAGGGTTAAAGATAAATGACCAGCTTATGGTTCTTCACGTTAATAGCAGCTAATGTTTAGGGCGATTTTGACGAATGCACACCGCCATGTAGATAGGTTTAAAAATTCTGTTTTGCATACCACATGGAGAGAGCTGGGATGCACTGTAAGTCTTCTAACTCAGCATGCATCATTCGGTTCAATGGTGAGATTTCCATCATGGAACCACTTGCACGGCTTTTTCCGCTATCTCCCTCTGATTTTGAGCACCTAGGACTTAAATGAAAACCTACAAAAACGTTAGGCGCTGGTATGAAAACAGATCCAAAAAAAGTGAAAACCCAAAAATTAAAACAAGGGGACTGCTAAATAAACTTTGACCTTAATTAAAATCTGTAATGGACTATCCTTGTACCGGGTTCATAAAGCCCTCATTGTTTTCAGGTACTTTGGAGGGGGACCAAAACCCTACTCCCTTGAGCGAGTGTGACCCCTAAGGATTAGAGCCCAAAACCCAGTCTGCAACTGCCTTGTGTATCGCCTGGATTTCCGAAGTAATGGCGCTTCTATCGTACGTAGGCGAGTAGGACTTGGTCACCAATGGTGACTCTCTGTTGTGAGAGCATCGACCCTGTCCGAAGTATTGAGCATAGGCCACGCCTTCACGGGGGTGTCTGTCTCATCGTCCTGCGTCCGAGTAGGTTCTTGCACGCTCACGGGTGATTCCGTTGCGAGCGAGAACCGAAGTATTGGTTTCGCCTATCGGCTTCCTCTCTCTTTTCTTTGGCTGAGTAGGGATCCAGGAAGGGTTACAAGGACTCCAAAAAGTACAGACTACAGGTTACACAGGAGGAGGACAAGTACGGGATACTCTTCCGGCAGTACTCTCTCTCCTATAGGGTAGCGTACTAAGGACTTGTTATAAGATATGCCTGAGAATCACAACTCTAAAAATGAAAAGATAATAAATAGCCGAGCTTTCACGGCTTCACATGGCGTGAGTTGGTGAACCCGATTTTGTCTTGTGTTTGTATGGATCTAGATTAAGGTTCAAAGATCAAAGTCCCGCGCCTTTGCGCCAATTCTGTTATGTCTTCCTTTGACCACCCCGCTCAACCGAGCCTTTCTATTGTTTTACACTCCTTTTTGTTCCTCGTTGACCATCGTATCGTTCTTCCAAAATCCGATATTCTCTTGTGCTCCGCGAAGTTGATCCATGGATGGTTTCGTCGGGACCATGCCGACACCCACATCGATTCCATGGACTCAACTCCGCCAATAACTTCGAGGCGATTCCCGAGAACCGATCCAGACCTTGCGGATCGAACTCCAGACTCCTCGTCTTCTACCTTTCTCTTGGCCACCAAATAAACTGGGATCACTTTTGTCCCACTATCACCGTTGTGAATGGGAGTCGATTACAGTCTACATCATTTTTCCATTCACAACACGCTGGGGTTGACTTGAACTCCAGCCTCATCACGACAGCTGAGTATTTATGGCAAGTGATCTGATTCGGGCCGTCTCATTATGCAGAATAGAAGACAGTGCGAGCCCTGGAGACTACTCCAGAGTTCATTTCGTCCGATTCAGACCCTGACATGGCGCCAGGAGGAAAGGGCAAGGGTCAGCAGCCACCCACACCAGAGGGACAGATGCCAGATCAGAACCAAGTCAATGCACAGTTGCTGGCATCCATCCAGGCAATACAGCAGCAGCTGACTGAGCAGGCCCTTACGCAGACGGCTTTCCAGGATATGTTGAATGATATGATGAATCGTAACGATGGAGGAGGAGGCCGAGGCAGAGGAGGCAGGGGAGGAGGAGGAGGAGATGGAGGTGGAGGAGGTGGTGACGACCCCAATGATGATCCTGAATTCCAACCACAGCCGAAGCCAACACTCAAAGAAACATACAATCCAGGAGACAGCCAGATGACCGAGTGGATTCTCATCCCACCGGTACACGCTCACTTTGAGCTGAAACCACAATTCATAGCCCTTCTCCCTGCATTCCATGGCAACACCAATGAAGAGCCATACATTCACCTGCTGCAATTCTCCCGCATTTGCCGCACCACCCACTATCCGAATGTCCCCCTGGACATTGTCAAGATGACGGCTTTCCCCTTCAGCCTACAGGATAAGGCCCTTTATTGGGTCAATCATATGGGGAAAGTTGTGACGACCTGGGAGGAGCTAAAGTCCGCCTTCTTGCACAAGTATTACCCTCTGGGTCGGCTCAACCAGATGCGAGCCCGTATCAGCAATTTCTCCCAAGGACCTCATGAGTCGATACATGAAGCATGGGAGAGATTCACTGACTTGCAGGAGAAATGTCCCCATCATGATATTCCGAAGACCAGCTTAGTTCAGCATTTCTTCGGGGGACTGAACATTGAAAGTCAAAGGCTCGTAGACGCAGCATGTGGGGGCTCACACTTCAATAAGGATGAAGACGTCGTCTGGCAGATCTTTGAAGAAATGGCCGAAGGAGAGGCCGCCCTCTCTTCATCCAAGGCTTATCAGAAGCAACCCCAGATCTATCCTTCAAAACAAGTGCACATGGCAGCATCTAAGGAATCAGAGAGAGATGAAAGCTCCAACCTCAGCATCATCGGGGGACATCTCTCTAAAGTTGACATTATCGAGAAGCGATCAAAAGATCTCGAAAAACTCGCCTTAATCGAGAAGAGGACCCAGAGTTTGGACAAACTGGATCACATCACCAAGCAGCTAGAACTGCTGGTAGGTACCATCAATTCTGTTCAGTCGGCAGCACCGCTCGAAGCTCCAGCTGAGAGAAAAGACGAGCAACCACCGCTACACCAGCCTCAGCCAAGCCAGCAACCACCGACAGTTCAGCACGTGTACTACGTGCAGGCACCTGATCAGAACCAGCCGCAACAGCAGATGGTTGTGTACCAACCAGAGTTTATCTCAGACACCGATTCAGTGTTCCCGCCACCACCCCTGGTCCAGGAAGTTAATGGGGTTTGGACTAATGATGCACAGCCGACCCGTCCTCAGGGACAAATCCAGGGTCAGCCATTTGCCAACCGGCAGTACCACCAACCTCAGGGTGGTCGTTTTGGGCACCCCTCTCAGCAACACCAGCAGCCTCCTCAATTCGCACATCAATGGAGGCAGAATTTTCCGTATCAGCAGCAGCAGCAGTATCGCCATCCGCAGCCGTATCACCAATACACGGCTGCTCAGCCTCAATCATACCAGCAGTATCCCTCCCCGTCCTACCAACAACTTCAACTTCCTGCTCCACCACAGCAACACCATCAGCAGCCTCCCCACCCATCTAACCAACAGCAGCGTGGTATGCACGCTGCATCTTCTGATGTGCCCCCAGCTAATCCCACCATGGAGTGTCTAGCCCAGCTTATCCAAGGGCTAGCGGAGATGACCAAGCGGCTTGATGACCTGACCGCCACTCGCACTACCATCCCGGCGCAGGTCGAAGCCAACCCCAACAATTTCAAGAAGAAGGAGCAGTAGAATGTGATGTCCAGTCCGCGTGTGATAATGATATTACTGCTTTTTCTAATGCTGTTACTCTCAAGAGCGGTAGGGCCTTGCCTCCGCCTGCTACCAGATATGGGGTGAATAAAGAAACAGGTGGATCGTCATCTTCCGCATCAGCCGTGCCAGCTCCAGGGGCGGGTGAGGAGGAAGAGGAAGGAGAAGCCAGTCCAGCCGTCGTGCATTGCCAGAAGCAATTCCAGCCAAAATACAAAAAAATCCGCAAAAACAAAAAACACCAAAAGAAGCCTGTAGCAGAAGTGAAGCCGCGCCAGCCTTGGAGGAGCCGCCAGCAGCAGCTGATCCTGTGCCAGCCGATGGAGCCAATGCTACCCTTTTTGATCGCCCAGCAGCACCAGCAGAGTTAGATCCAGCTTGTACACCTTTTTGTAGTCCGGATGTACAACATTCTGTGGGCGATAATCTTGATGTAAATAAGAACTCTAATTTTCCTGCCAGTAATGTGAATATTCCTTTTCCGCATGCAATACAAAAATCCAAAAAAATGATAAAAAGAAAAAACTGCATTGTCTGATCCAGGAGTTGTAGATATTTTGGATAAATTGACTGTTGAGATTCCTTGTTAAAGGCGTGGAATACATGCCAGCTGTGAAGAAAGGATTGAAAGAGGCATGTACTGACAGGCGTCGCCCAGCGCAAGACAACAGACGCCGAGAGGTAGAAAAACACGTTTTGTCCATGGCCACAGTTGCAGCTATCACCAACCTCCCCCAGAAAAAGCAAGACTCAGGAGCACCTCTGATCAGTTGTGTGATTTTTGATCAGGTCTTCGAGCGTACTCTTCTTGACAGTGGTTCTTCCATCAACCTTCTGCCCTCGTCCATAATGCAAGAATTCGGGCTGGGACCGCTCAAGCAGACACGAATGATCCTTCAGTTCGCTGACCGATCCGTTAAGCGGCCCCGCGGTTTGTTGGAAGACGTGATAGTTACCGTGCAGGAGATGAGATTCCCAGCTGATTTTGTAGTCCTTGACATGGACTCTCCTGCACCACTGCTCCAGACTCCTATCATCCTCGGCAGACCATTTCTCCGTACTTCCGGTGCCGTGGTTGATTACGGGTCTGGCAAGATCACCTTCAGCTCGAACACCAAACAAATCACGCTCACCATGAACAAGGAACAGAACGCCACAACTGATGAAAGTCAAGCAGCATCAGAAGCTGACTGTGATTTTATTGCGGAGATCAGAGACTCGGAGTTGTCACTGGACGATCCATGGACCCAAGAAATCCTCACTCTTGAGGAGGACTTGGAAGGCACAGTCATCATAAGCTCCGATGATCCATGGGAGACAGATTCTCAGATACAAGCGCATCTTCTTGAGCATTCACTCCAGACCGAACATAATCAGCTCACCGCAGAACCGTTCGGTACATCACTTGGATCTCAACAGAATGTTGAGGATGGTACTAGTCTCAAAGTACATCCCACCACCAGCATGGTATCAGAAGTGACCGGTAAAGGGGACAGACTGAAACCAGAACTCAAGCCACTTCCTGCAGGCCTGAAGTATGCTTTCCTTACGGGTGAAGAACACATGTATCCAGTCATCATCAGCAGCAGGCTGAATCTGGATCAAGAATCTCGACTCCTCGAGATTCTAGAAAAGAACCGCAAGGCACTTGGTTGGAGTGTATCAGACCTCCGAGGGATAAACCCCGCTCTGTGCTCACACCATATCTATTTAGAAGACGATGCCAAGCCGTCCCGCGAATTCCAGAGAAGGCTAAACCCTAACCTTCGGGATGTGGTCATGAAGGAAATCACAAAGTGGTGTGATGCAGGCTTCATTTATCCCATCTCCGATTCAAAGTGGGTAAGCCCCCTGCATGTAGTTCCCAAGAAATCCGGGCTTACTGTGGTCACAAATGAAAAAGGAGAGGAGATTTCAACTCGGGTACCGACATCCTGGCGGGTGTGTGTTGACTACCGCCGCCTAAATGCAGCAACCAAGAAGGACCACTTTCCCTTACCATTTATTGATCAAGTCTTGGAGAGATTAGCAGGCAAGGAGTTCTTCTGCTTCCTGGACGGGTACTCCGGGTACAACCAAGTGGCGATCGCCCCTGAGGATCAAGAGAAGACTACCTTCACTTGCCCGTTCGGCACCTACGCCTTCAAGAGGATGCCCTTTGGATTATGCAATGCACCCGCAACCTTCCAAAGATGCATGCTAGCGGTCTTCGCCGAAATGGTAGGCAGTTTTCTCGAAGTGTTCATGGATGATTTCTCCGTCTATGGTGATAGTTTCGATTCTTGCCTCGAGCACCTACACAGAGTGCTTCAGAAATGCCGGGAAGTTAATTTAGTGCTCTCATGGGAAAAGAGCCACTTTATGGTCACAGAGGGTATTGTGTTGGGCCATGTCGTTTCCAAACGTGGCATGGAAGTCGACCCGGCCAAGGTGGATGTCATTTCAAACCTGCAGCCACCTCAGTCAGTAAAGAATGTGAGGTCATTCCTGGGGCATGTGGGATTTTACAGACGATTTATCAAGGACTTCAGCCGCATTGCCCGACCTCTGACAGAACTTTTGTGCAAGGAGAAAGAATTTATTGTTGATCAGCCAGTCCTCCTTGCCTTCAATCAATTGAAGGAGCTTATCACTCAGGCTCCAATCTTACAGCCTCCAGACTGGACTCTTCCATTTGAAATAATGACCGATGCGTCCGATTTTGCCGTCGGAGCTGTTCTAGGGCAGAGGAAAGATAAGGCGCCCTATGCCATTCACTATGCCAACAGAACATTAGATGAAGCTCAAAGGAATTATACAGTAACAGAGAAAGAACTGCTGGCTGTGGTTTTCGCCTTAGAAAAGTTC
Organism: Ottelia alismoides; assembly: GCA_037367405.1. NCBI lineage: Eukaryota > Viridiplantae > Streptophyta > Magnoliopsida > Alismatales > Hydrocharitaceae > Ottelia > Ottelia alismoides. The sequence continues at coordinate 642,657 of JAZKJV010003121.1, forward strand.
AGATCCTATCTGTTGGGGTCAAAGGTCACAATTTTCACAGACCACTCTGCTATTCGATACCTACAGCAGAAGAAGGATGCCAAGCCCAGACTGATTCGTTGGATCCTTCTCCTCCAGGAATTCGATCTGGAAATTAAGGATAAACCTGGAGTCCAGAACGTGGTAGCAGATCACCTCTCCAGAATAGAGCAGCATGACTCTCCTTTGAGCAACGCACCTATCACAGAGACCTTCCCTGACGAAGCTATCTTAGCCGTGGATGCTCTCCCTTGGTATGCTGACATTGTAAATTACCTCGCCTCTGGGTTAATACCTTCGGATTGGACGAAGAATCAGAAGAAACAAATCATGTCGACCATCCGCTTTTACCAGTGGGAAGATCCCCTTCTATTCAGGGAAGGAGCAGATTGCATTTGGCGCAGATGCATTCCTCAGACGGAGCAATCTAGTGTCCTCGAGCATTGTCATTCGCTCGAATCTGGTGGGCACCATTCTGGAGATCGTACGGCAGCGAAAGTATTGCAGTGTGGCCTCTGGTGGCCCACTTTATTTAAGGATGCAGCAGAATTTGTTAAAAGATGTCTTCATTGTCAGCGACTGAAAGGAACACTCACTGCCAAAGACTCAATGCCTCTGAAAATCATTCAGATAGCAGATGTTTTCGATGCATGGGGGCATTGACTTCATGGGACCTTTCCCTAATAGTCAAGGTTTTGAGCACATCCTTCTTGCCGTAGATTACGTGAGTCGTTGGGTTGAAGCTATCCCTGCCCGAGCCGCCGACAGCAAAACAGTTTGCCAGTTTCTGAAGAAGAACATCATTTCGCGGTTTGGGATACCCAAGATTCTCATATCCGACGGGGGTAGTCATTTCATCAACAAAGAGGTCAAGAAGTTAACGAAGGAGTACGGCATCGATCACCGCGTCGCATCTCCTTATCATCCGCAGACCAATGGCATGGCGGAGTTATCCAATAGAGAAATCAAGACTATATTGCAGAAAATTGTTAGGCCAAACAGAAAAGACTGGTCTCAACTCTTGGACTCAGCTCTTTGGGCTTACCGTACGGCCTACAAGTCTCCCTTGGGCATGTCGCCCTACCGTCTTGTATATGGAAAACCATGTCATCTGCCCGTAGAATTAATTCACAAATCCCTTTGGGCAATTAGTAATTGTAACTTGGATTCACGAACAGGTGGTCAGAAGAGAAAGGACGATCTGAACAGGCTCTTGGAATTCCGAGACTGCGCATACGATAACACCTTGATGTACAAAGAGAAGGTGAAACGCTGGCATGACCGGCACATCAGACGAAAAACCTTCGATGTTGGGCAGAAAGTGTGGTTGTTTGATGCAAAGTTGCGGATATTCCCAGGTAAATTAAAAAGTAAGTGGACAGGGCCATTTCGAGTATGTGAAGTGCGTGACAATGGAAGCATTGCTATATGAGAATTGTCCCCTGACGCACAGCCCTTCGTCGTCAACGGCCAACTACTGAAGCCTTACTTGGAACCAGATTCATTCTTGGTCGTCGTTGACTCTATTCAGTTAGTGCACCCCGAGGATATCTCTACACCTCCTGCAGCACCAAAAGATTCAGACGATGTACTCCAACCATTATTGCTCTGACTTTCTTCTTTTCTTCTTTTCTTCTTTTCCTTATCTATTTTCTTTTTCTATCTAAAATGTGCCGCCTTTGTAGACAGTTTTCTATACTTAGGACGTACTTGGTCCTAAGTATAGGGGGGTGAGCACCTAGGGTTCTTGATTTCTGTTCGATCCTCTCCATTGTCTCCTCTTCTGGTCTATACTTAGGAGTATCTTACCCTAAGTATAGGGGGAGACAATCTGAGTACGATCAGTGTATTCTCACCCTTGACCCTCCCCGCTTTGTAAACAGTCTGCTATACAAAGGATTCTTTGATCCTAAGTATAGGGGGGACGGTCAACTTCTCATTCATTCATTTCGTTCGTATTTATTCTTTAGATCTGTCTATACGCAGTACGAGTTACGTCTTTGCTTTTTCCTTTCGATCTATGAGGACATAGCTCAAGCTAAGTATAGGGGGGTCGTATATACTGTGTATATACTAAAAGCCATAACTCATACTGAAAAATAAAATATCACTACAACACAAAATAAAATGTAAAAAGTAGCTTTATAATAATAAAAGATGATTGTGAGTTCCTCAGACTAATTGTAATTATACTGACTAGTAAGTCAGAAAAGTGTTTTACGAAACGTTTTTTTGAAAAATCTTGTGAAAGTTGTTTGAAAATAGCGTGAACAAGTATTCAACGATTGAAAAGATTAGTTTGTGTGTAAAACCTATTTTCTTTGAGTAAAAGCAAAATATGTGGAAATTAGTGTGCAAATGATTGTGAAAAGTTGATTGTCAAAAATTGTTTTGAAAAATCTATCTGTGTTGTGTAAAACATTTGTAAAAGGGTTTTCAAATGCGTGTACATGTTACAAAAATTATTTTGGACTAGAGTTTTCGAAAACCCTTGTGAAAATGTTTCTCGAGTAAGTCTGAGGAATTTGCACAAAAATCTTTCATTTGTAAATGAGGACTAAGCCAAATAAAGTTTATGAGAACAGAACCATACTATACGTCAAATACAATTTTTTCTTCTTTTGGACCTACTGATTAATAAATCAGAGACCTATACAGTATGATTTGAAAAAATAGTGTGACCAGTTTTGAAAATTTGATGAGAAATGATTTCAAACTGTGTGAAAATTGTTTTGATCGCAAAAATTTTTCTTTGTGTGAAAGAAAGGATTTGAAAAACCTGTGTGCAAATGTTGTGAAAAAATGTTTGTCCAAATTATTGTGAAAAATGTACATATAGTGTGAAAATTCTGTGCAAAAATATTTTCAAATGTGTGTAACTGATTGCAAAAATTATCGTGTACTATAGTTTGCAAAACTATTTTCAAAATTAAGATCACTATTATAAATACCTGTAAATCAGAAATAAATCACGTAAAATTCTTTCTCAACAACCTGAATAAACCATTCCATTACATATGTACAGTCTGTATAAATTCATATATTTTGTAAATAAAGCTGTACGCCCGTGTAAATAAGGGTATATACTTTTTGTATGTGTCAAGCTCTTATTTTAGGTGCAAAATTTCTTTGTGTAAAAACATTCTCTGCTTCTTTTTAAATCCTCTGTGAAAAACTGCATCATTCATTGTGCATAAGCAAAAGCATACCATTCATATTCTTTTTGAGTGAGCTTAATGATTGAATCAGTCTAATAAAGTCTCAGAGTGGAGCTCGGTTGGACCTTACTGCACCTAACTGCACTGGAACCTTATGGGAACTAGGTTTAAGGTACTTCAGGTCCAGTCAGACTTAATTCTTTGAGAAAGCAGGGCTGGGTTCAAGACACCTCAGTGGAATAACTAGAACTTTTCGAAACACACGCATGGCTCTTGTCGGCCGTGACCTAACTTGGACACTGGCACCTTTCACATAGCTCTCCATGGATGAGGCGGCGAGGAGGCAGTTTCCTTTGGCTTGGGGTAGCATATGAGGGTAGTACTTCTAGGCGGAACCTCTCTTCTTCTTATAGTGAAGGAAGTGCACCTCAACTTGGTCTAGTGGTGATGAAGGCTAAAGACAGAAGCCGAGGGTTGCAATAAAGCTTCAAAAGAGGGATAGTCTACTGGCTCAAGAAGAAATTTCTTGTATATATGCTGCACCATGTAGATATGTTGTACAGATGCAATTGAAAAAAAAAAAAATTGCAAAAAGGAACTCCAAAAAAGTGGTGGGTCGGATTGAAAATTTAATAACCCCACTGGAGTGTATATAGTTCAATAAAGCAAAAGCTTATGGTATCCATGTTACATCTCATGAAGCTTGCAGCGGGAGACTTAGCTACACTGGCTAAGCTTCCAAAAGTCTATACTTCTTCCCCCTCTTCTTGAGCCGGTTGCACTTGAACTTAGAAGGGAATACCCCGCTTCTCGAGGAAAGAGTTGCTAGACCGAGGCCTTAGAGTTACCAAGTTGGGGGAGGTTGTTTCTTTGTCACTTCTGAGGTGGGGAGCTACATATCACTTACACTGTGCAAGTCAGCTTCATAGTTATAAGAGTTTGCGTATGATGTAGACTAGTTCTGACCCGGCTATTGAGATGGGTTGAACCGAGTTCTGTGATTACCGAAGGCTGTTGTACTTTAGAGCTGGTTCCCGACTAGGTTCCACACACCTTCACACCCAAGGTCTGACAGGAGCTCCAAATTCAGATTTTGTAAGGACATGCATTGCACTGAAAGCACCCCAATTCACTCTATCTTTCTTTGCATTTTCCTTTTCCTTTTCTTCATTCATTCTGCGCTTATTGCATAAAGTGTTTGCTAGGGACTAGCAAAGGCAAGTATAGGGGGGGTGCTGAATCTCCATTTCATCACCTTTATTCTATCATTTTGGCCTCAAAAACCCCGGCAAATGCATGTAAACAGCATTAATTTGGACATAATAGCATTCATTATTCATTTGTATTTATTATACATTAAATAAGGTTTTTAATGCCAAAATTATAGAATAAAGAGAAGAAAAGAAAAAGGGAATAAAATATTGCAAATATTTTATGACCCTAACCCCGAGACCAAGTCCAGAATGGAATTGGTCGACAAGGAATAAAGTAGGGGGAGATAAGGGCCAATTATACAATAAATATCTCATTTATTCATTCATCCATTTATGCATTTTTGACACCTATTTTGTACATAACTATTTATTCCTCAAAGAAAGAAACTTTGTTCATGAAAGTTGTAGATAATAATGTAAATAAAAATACAAAATTGAGTTTGTGTAAAAATAACACTCAGTGTACATTTTATACACAGAATAAAAAGCCAAAATCTCAACTTCACAGACCCATATCTTGCAAATAAAAACTCCAAATCACCCAAACTCACCTTTAATTGTATACAGCATCTCATAAACTATTTTATAAAATTGATCTCATAATTTTTGGAGTCCATCTGTGAAAGTTAGGTTTTTGGCCCTCCTTGTACATAGACCTGATTAAAATATTCATTTTATTCAATCTTTAGTATTTCTATAAATTTGCATTTTTACAATCTTGTAAATAATGTATATAATACATGTACATATTGAAATTTGAATAAAACCAAAAAAGAATTTGTAAAAATAAAATAAGTCTATGAATATATAGACAAAATACCTATACTACCTGTATGTGCATAAATAAAAGGAAAAGCATTCTTTTATTCTTTATTCTTTTATATTTTTATAATAATGTATATATTATATGTGTCTTATTAAAAATACAAATCCTTAATAAAAACACATAAAATTAATTAAATAAATACAATGTGTATAATATATAGGTAAAGTACCTATATATATACTTAGAAATACATAGACCTATTTATTTAAAAATACAAAAAACTTATAAAAATCAAACAAAAATACCTTTATACTCACAAAAATAAGTTATAAATTTATAAAATAAGCCAAGAAAATAACAAAAGAAAATAAATAAATTAAAAATAAAATATCCAAAAATACATGTAAATACATACATATACACATTACTAAAATAAAACTACAACAAAACACCTCGAAAAATTCAATAAAAATCAGGAATAAATACTACATGAAATAATACACATTTTTTATTTTATAAGCAAAAATTAATAAAATCATTTCGGATGTCAAATAAATCAATCTTCCTTCTGACCTGCTATTTTGTCTCGTAGCGGCTTACGTGGCCCAATGAGACGCCGGCCAACGTTGACCCCCTGGTCAACTGTCCCATCCCACGCCTGGCAGCTCTGAACAGTCCACTCCCCCGATTTCCTCCCTTTTTCCCGGGCACACCATCCATCAATCGACAACGCTTCCTTCACAAGATTTGTTCCCCAATCTTCCATGATGCCCGCCGAAATCACAGATCAACCAAATGCTCTCTAGATCATGAAATAATCGCCGGTCAATAAGGCTACTCGCCAATGTTTATAAATAAAAAGCTCCGCTTCCTTCCTCGAATTTGGCCACTTTCATTCCAACCTAACGCCTAGATCTTGTGCCTGGATTGTTCCTCGTGACAGGGGGAGTAGCCCAGCATCGAGACTCGGCCGGAGGGAGGAGAATTTTGACGCGGCGGAGCTCCGGCGTCCGCCCTGCTCCCTGGAGGCCCCCAGGTATAAGAGCTGTCCTTTTAATGCATTCTTAGGTAGTTTTTAATGTTAGCATTTCACTTCAGTAGTTAGTTTAGTTGTTAGTTGATCACATTAGCGTAAAAAGCAAAAATCGAAGTTCGCCGGAGCTCCGCTCCGGCGACTTCTTCATCGTGAACCTCACTGTATCCGACCACCTCGATCATCCCATCTCGTTCCTCGTCGTCTTCTCCATCTTTCGCACCCATCAGATCAACCCAGGACCCTCGGTCTTGGTGAATCAGGGTTCCAACTCCGCCGCTCGCCGGAGCCCTTCCGCCCGCCTCCATCTTGCACCGCAGCTTCATAACCCCGGGTCGAGGAGATAGCTCTCTCGCCCGCGGTTCTTCCTGTGCAGGTACCACGAGGAATCGAGCCCTTCTGGGCTTGCTTTGACCAGGAAGAGGTTCTTGGGGGCCACCTTCTTCTCCGACCTCGCTCCACCGACTCAGGCCCCCAGGAGCCATGAGATCACCGTCAGACGACGCGGAGGCCTCCCAGCTACGATCAGGACGCTTCAGATGCGCAGGAGGTGCCCGGAGAAGCTCGAGCGACCCGATCGAAGCTCGCCGAGGGCGAGTTCATTCCCAGTTCTTCCTGGTGCCCTCTGCACCGTTGGATCGAGCGGGGCGGCCCAGATTGCATGCCAGCCGTCCGATGAAGAAGCACACCCACCGTCAGATCAGTCGGGATGTTCTAATCCCAGCCCTTCATCGCCGAAACGAAGTCCGCCGTCCGATGATCGCCACGTGTATAAGTGGCGCTTCCAGCGCCGCAGGATGCAAGGCCTTATTTAAGGGGTAAATTTCATATCTCGCCCTTTACTTTTTGTATTTAGGGTTTGCTCCCAAAAATAAAAGTTTCAGTTGTAAATAAGTTATAAAAATTGCAGTGGACCCCCTTGATGTTTCTACATTTACATTTTAGTCCCTCCGCGCCTCACGTGCAACAACCACGTGAGGCGCGTGAAAATTGCATCTAAACCCTGCCGGGTTCTTGTATTTATGAAATGGTCCTGAAAATAAAAGTTAAAGTGTATTTTTATTGTAATTTTTGCATGTATGCCCCTGCCAACTATTTTATTTGCAAAAATACCCCTGCCAGGCCATTTAATTTTTGAAGGCTTTGTCTATTTATTTCATGCTTCATATTTAATCGAAAAATCTTGCAAAAATAGACTTAAGCCCCTGTTTGGTCATGCTTGAACGCCATATTTTTAGTTTTGCATTTTGTTGCATTTTTGCATTTATTAAAAATCAAAAACTTGTCTTTCAGTCCCTGTCTAACTCATAAAACCCCCAAAAAATATGAAAATGCCTTGAAAAATTCCAAAAAAATTATATGCAGTGTATTTTGTTCTATATTAGTGTCAGACCAAAAATCCCTAAAAAACTCAAAAGAAAACCTTAAAAATTCAAAAATGCCCAAAAACTTCAAAAAATATAAAAAAATCAAAGAAAAATCAGAAAAATATGAACTCAGGCCCTACTTATGCTGTATTTTATTATTGTTAGTAGAAAATTAAAGGGGAACATTTTTGAGGCTGTTAGATATTTTTAACCTCTATTTTTGTGACGGCCAGTACCCAGTCCCCTATTTGCTTTGATTTAGCTATTCTTAAAATGCCAAAAATACTTGCAGAAATACCCAAAAATTATAAAAACAGTAAAAAACCATGAAAATCCCAAAAAGATCTTTGTCCTGAATTTTTGACTATTTTCTATTATTTTTGTGAATATTATAACACACCTTTTATGTATATATATCTATATCTATATATCCAAAAATATATATATATATATATTATATATCTAGTAATATGTATTCTCTTTTAATCTTAATGTGATATATAAAAAAATATATATACATATATACCTATATATAATATTATATTTAGATACACCTATATATATACATATATTACATGTATTATAATCTCTATGCTTAACCTCTATGTATATATATATAAGGAATTTGTATTATATAAAAATATATATCTATATGTATACATGATACTTAAGTATTACATTTTAATAATAATATAAAAAAAAACCCACACAAGGATGACTAAGATTGGCACGTAGGCTATGGTATTTTGTGTTGCTCTCTGTGGTTCGACCTCTACATATTTGTCACTATACATTTTATGGTAGAGTAAAATAAAGATTAATTCACATTTGTTTTGAGCTTGATTGTTGTATTCTTTGGATTGTGGGTTAATTGCTGATTGGCAGCGGTCTTCCATGAGTGGTCGCCTCGGCGACAACACTTCTTTTTTATGGTGGCCCATGTGGGAGATCGCCCATGTCCATCAAATACCCATTCATCACTCTTTATTCTTATATTTTAGCTACAAAAACCTATGCAAATGCATGTAGATATGTGTAAATAGGAAAAGTTGGCAAAAGCATGCATGTTAGTAAAAATAAATAATTAGCATGTTTTGTGCAAAAATAAAAGAATAAAGAAGAAAAAGAAAAAGAGGGAAATATTTAGAATAAATATTGAGCAACCTAACCCAAGGGAGGGCTCAGCATGGGCCTGACCGCATAAAAGCCAAGTAGAGGGAGATAGGGGCTCATATGTATATATATGTAAATAAATAAAATAATATTTTTCCTCAACAAAAAATATGTTGTAAATACTTGTATATATTTTGTAGCCTATTAAAAACAAAATAAAAAGTTAAAAATCAAAATCCTAAAAACAACCTTTCACCATGTACATAAACCCCTATCTTATATTTATTTCACCTTGTAAATAAATTTCTTTATTTCCAAAACTTTTTGTAAATATTCCTTTGTATGTTTTGTAAATAAAATAAATAAAAAGAATTAAAACAAAAATCAAATAAAAATTACAAAATTAAAAATACAAAAACATCTTGTATATATACCATGTATGTATCATGTATATAACTAACTAATTAACCCATGTATATAAATAATAAAAATAAAATAAAAATAGCCTTTTATTCCTCATTTTATCCTATAAATAAATAAAATATAAAATAGGAATAAAAATGTATAAAAATAACTAATTAAAAATCAAAATAAAAAATCCTACAGTGTACATATACCTATGTATAGCTATAATATGTAAATACCTTATTTTAATTTCCAAAAATTAATTAAAAATCACAAAAAAATAGAAAAAAGTAAAACAAAAATATTTTGTGTTTTAAGTTTTTGGAAAATTCGGCCATTTAAAGGCCCAAAAAAATAAAATAAAAATTTCAGTCTTGGCGGGCTCTGATTGGTCCACGGGGGATTGTTGACCCCCGGTCAACACCTCCCCCAGGACCACCAGAGCCGCGGATCTGCTTTTGGACCCGATTTCTTGATTTTATCCCCACTAGATCCGACCTCCGAATCCGCTAACCCCGGGCTCTAATCCGAGCCTGATCTTCCCTGATCCACGCCCGGGGTGGGTTCTTGGGATCCGCGCTCCAAGCTTCTCGCCCGACTCCGATTTAGCCGGACCCCTAGCACTATATATCCCGAGCTCCGCCGCACTCCACTGTCATCTTTGGCTCCCCATTCTCTCTCCAGTGACCTCCATCGCAACCAGCAAGGTGACAGCTTGCATTTGCCGGTGTCGCAGAGAGGAGGAGGTGCTCGGACCATCGATCCGGCTGCCTCGCGCCGCCGTGCTCCGACGTTCAACCGGAGCTCGAGCCTCGGGCGTTGACGACCCTTGAGGCAAGGACCAGGAGCTAGCTAAGCTCCAGCATAGTCTCCAGCTTCACCCAGGTAACCCTCGTTCCTTCTTGTTTATTCTAATTTTAAGTTACCCCCAAATCGACTCCTTGCTGTGTTCCTCTGATTCCGACCATCACGCACACTATCTCGATCATCGGAGCACACGACCATCTTCGCCGTTCCCCCACGCACGTTCTTCGCCCACTCGTTCAACCCAGCTCGCCCCGGAGCTGGGAGTCGAGCTCCACCACCTGTCGCTCGCCGGAGCTCATTCACCCCGCCGCACCGTTCACCCTCACGACGCTTCTTGGGGTCGAGGCACTTTGCCCTCGACCCGCGAAGCTTTTGGTTTGCTTTGCAGGGCCAACGGGAGGCATCTGAGCCTCTCTTACATTCCAGCCAGGAGCTTCGCGCCGCCAGCCTCGCCGGAGCCCCTCCAGGGCTCGGCCGGGCCATCGAAGTCCACCACCAGCTGCGGAGCTTCACCGCGGACCCGTTCCGATCATCAGGAGCAGCTGAGGAGGAGTACAGCTCACGCACGAGGCCGGCGAAGTTCGCCGGCGTCGTGTTCTTCCACCATCCTCCAGAACCGTCCGATGACGCCTCCGCTCCAGTTTTGATCTCAGCCGTCCATCTTCCGAGGAGCAGCGACCATCGATCACTCCGAGGAGCTCATCTGGACCGTTCGCAGCAGAGGAGAGAGGTACCTGAGCCCAGAACCGCCCGATCTCCCACGTGTCCTCGCCTCCACCGTCGATCGAGCCCCCGAGCTGAAGAAGAGACGCGCCCCCATCCAGAGCCGACCGATCTTCCACGTGCGCGCATCTGGCCGTCGACGAATAAAGGGGTAATTTACTTAGGGCCCCCTCTTAGTTTGTCTTTTTCGTCTTAGTCCTGTAAATATTTTATAGAACTTTATTTTCGTAGGGTAAATTGCATTGTGGACCTCGTGTTTGTTTAGATTTGCATGTATGCCCCTGTTTGTATGAGACCACGTGCGTCGTCACGTGTAGTTTAGGGTTATTTGCATTTCTTTCCCTGTAGTTCTGGGCTGTTATGTAATGAATAGAAACTTTTTGGTAATTGCTTTTATACCCCTGTGAGCCTGTTATTCACGCATGTGCGGATTTTAGTGGGAAATTTGCAACCATACCCTTGGACTTTCTGGTACCAGTTACCAAAAGGTCCAAGAAGAAGGTTTTTATTACAAATAGGCCCCTGAGTGCCCCAGCCACGCGCCACGCGCGTGACTTGCTGGGTATTTTGCACCTGGGCCCCCAGATTCTCGGGTATTTGCACTTACGTCCCTGTGCATAGTGCCCCCTTGTTATTTTTTAATAAAATATCAAATCACCTCCAAATCCAATGAGATTTTGACACATGGCTCCTGCCATGCTGTAGAAATTTTAGGGATCTTTGAGGACATTTCTGATTTCATTTAGTATTTTTAAAAATTCAAAAACCTATTTTTTAGCTACTGTCTAGATATAAAAATACCAAAAAATATAAAAACACCCCCAAAAATTATAAAAAAATTAGATACTGTTGTTTGCTTGTTGTTTGATTTTCTAGACAATTTTGGCTATTTTTCATCACTTAAAAACCCTAAAAATTGCAAAACCCTCAAAAACTCATAAAAATTATAATAATTAATTTAAAAATCCAAAAACAATAATTAAGGTGCCTAAATTTTCCTTATTTTTTCTAGATTACAGGAAAATTACCTCCAGGGATTAATGAGACTCTTAGATATTTTATTTTTGAGTTTCAAGCCTTGCTGGACAGTACCTTTCATTTTTTGCACTGTTTGATTTTTAGAAAATAATTTACCCATTAGAAAAATCTCAAAAATTCACCAAAAACACTTAAAAACTTAAAAAACATAAAAATAATTTTTCCTTAATTTTTGCATTATTTTTGATGTGTTTAATAAATTGTTGAAGTTGCCTAGATTTTACTTTCTTCTATTTTCTTTATCTTTTAAAAATCCAAAAAAATATAAAAATTATCAAAAACCACTAAAAAACATTTCCTTTCATTTTTATATTGTTTTTACTACTTCGTAGGCCTAGGCCAATCCGTGCTCCTTGTGTTCGACCCTGGGAGCTATACCAGGTTAATCCTATAGCTAGACCGCTCGTCTTTCGTGCTTGATTATTTTATCTGTTTGAGTGGTTGATTCTTCTTGATAAACGTGGTCTGATTGCTTGGGTCACAACGACCTGATTTTTGTACCTCATACCCTAGTGATCGGCCCCGTTATCAGAATGGCGCCGTTGCCGGGGAGCACGGCTTAGTAGTTGTTTTTGAGTTTTTATTTCGTTTTTGTTTTCGCGGTTTTTCGCGGCTCTTCGGAGCTCGCGGCTTTTCGCGGCTTTTGTTCATAGTTCCTTTTGATTTATTTTTGTTTTATTTTGACTTTCTTTTCTTTTTATTTTTGTTTGATTTTGTGTGACTATTTTATTTCTCATTTTTGCATATATACCCTTGTTTTTACTTTCATTTATTATTTGATTATTGTTTATTGGTCTGACCACTCTTCTGTCTTTCTAGCGAGGGCCCGAGGACCGCGGAGGCAACTTTCGAGGAGCCGGTGCAGCCGCGGCATTCGGAGGCGGCTTTTCTTTCTCTACGAAGCCGCAGGAGAGAGCGAGAGGAGAGAGTTGAGTGGAGTGAGGCAGTAGGATAGAATTTTATTCATTCATTATTAATTGTAATAATACAGGGACTCTGAGACTGTTTGTGGACCTTAGACCGTAGCGGGTCTGTTTCGCCGAGCACCGGCGTGCTCGGGGGACCCATTAGGACCCCTCGGTTTTTCGCGGCTTTTTACGCGGTTTTCTTTTTCTTTTCTTACTGTCATTTTCCGGATTTTTCGCGGTTTTTGCTCGAGCCCCTAGACATAGGATTTTTGTTGGTCGTGACGTAAGATTTCTAAGGCCCAACACTTAATAGAATATCTGTTCCTATAGAACGTAATTGGACCTTACAAAAATTCACTAAAAAAGTTAGTTTAATTGGATTTGAGACCACGTGCCGTTAGGAGTCACATACAGCGCTGGCAGGACCCGTTGTGGCGGGCACCGAGTGACTCCCAAGATCGGACTCCGGACTCGATTCGGTTAACTAACTATTGTTCTTCACGATCAATAGAAGTTGCTTGTCTTAGGACTCGGCTTTTTACCGTTGCATCATATAGCTTAGTTTACTTTTCTGTCTTTATTTTATGCGCGGATCACTTTGCATGTAGAGAGCTGGAGGCAGGTACGCATTTCTGACTCTGCATGCATCATTGATTTTTCGGGCATCGGCTTTTTCGTCTTCTCCCCCCGATTTTGGACTTAATAACCAGGAGAAACCGAAAAATTCATTAGGCGTTTTTGTTTTGCATTGAAAAATACCTAAAAAAGTGTAACCATAAAATTGGGACTGCTAAGACTATTGACCTTAAAACACGCTCACCCTAAAAATTCTGTCTTGGGGAGAGCAACCCCCTCATTGTTTGGTTTGCTTGAGCGAGAGAGTGACCCGCACACTAGGATAGAGCCACGCCTGAACTTCCGTTAGACTACTAGTCTTAGAGTTAGTCGTTCTCCAGTGAGGATCTCTCCGGTACCCGGTAAAGCGGGCCGTGACATCCTTAACAGACAGGTTGATCGGGTAGCCGGTAAACGGTCCGCAACTTGTACTGGCTGGGAAAGATCTAGCTTTAGGATTGGGCCAGTCTCTTGGAAGCATCGGGTTCCCAACAGGTCACGTAATCGCTCTGATATCTTGAGTGTTCACCAAAATAAAATCGACAAGATAATTTGACCGAACTTTCACGGTCTTCAGCTCGCGTTGCGTTGGTGAACCGGGGGTTTGTTTTTCGATCATAGTTTTTCCAGATCTCATCCGCCCTACTCGCCAGATCGAGATGATGGGTAGACGATCTCTTAGGCAGCCTTTGGCTGCACCGCTTTCGGGCGCGTCTACCTCATCATCTAGGTTGGCTCGCGAGAGCTCAGACCCGCTCTCCGAGCCCGAGTATGACTCCACCCTGTTCCCCCTCGACCCCCTTTCCGATTTACCCGAGAGACCTGAGCCCGAGGAGAGACTGGTTCATTTGACGATACCTGAGTTGGGCTCATTTGGTTTTGCAGACGTTGAGATGGCCGGCGCAGGAAGTTCTGACGATCACTCCCGTCCCGAGCACTTTGTACTGGACCAGGGAGCGATCAACTCCACCCTGATCGCACAGTTAGAGACAGTCCAGCAGCAGCTCCGCGATCAGGGAGCTTTTATGATAGAGATGAGGCGTGAGATGGAGAGGCTCAGAGCAGAGAGAGATGCACAGAGCGAGTCCGAGGACCCCGATGAGGCACAGGCACGAGCTGCAGCAGCAGCAGCAGCAGCAGCCGCGGCCGCCGCCGCAGCGGCAGCAGCCGCAGGAGGAGCAGGACCACCTAGACCGATGCGGGAGTTGCACAACCCCGGATCCACCTTGATGCACCATTGGGTTGTGGTTCCAGCCATCGTGGGGGACTTCAAGTTCCCCCCGAACACCTTGCAGATGCTCCCGCGGTTCCATGGACTGGCTACAGAGGAGCCCCATCTCCACCTTCAGGAGTTTCTCATGATTTGCAGTACTGTCCACGACAGACATGTGGATCAGGATACCATACGGATGATTGCCTTCCCCTTCTCACTGGCAGATAGAGCAGCCACCTGGCTGAAACATTTGGGGAGATTCGTGTACACATGGGAGCAGCTCCGCACCGAGTACTTGAACAAGTACTATCCACTCGGGCGGACGAATGCAGCGAGGGCCCTGATCAGCAACTTCTCCATGTTCCCCAACGAGCAGTTCCACGAGGCTTGGGAGAGGTTCAGAGAGCTCCTGGACAGATGCCCACACCATGATATCACGAAGCCGAACTTGGTTCAGAGTTTTTTCAGTGGGTTGTCACCAGAGCTACAGAGCTTGGTGAACGCTTCTTGTGGCGGGTCCTACTTCGCCAAGGACCATGACCAGGTCTGGGCTATTTTTGAGGAGATGGCGGAGAACTACATGGTTATGTCCCAGACCCGCCTCTACACGCAGAAGACCCAGCCACATCAGCCAGGACCCGTGCAGTACCAGAGGATAGCACGGGTCGATGCAGGTCCTTCCAGTTCGTCTGCAGCAGCAGCACAGGTAGAGTCATCAGCTGCAGACATGGGTATCATCAGCGAGAAGCTAGACCGCATGGAGCTGATCGAGAAGAAGCAGTGCCAGAGCATAGCACAGATGGATCAGATGGCACAGGTCTTGAGCGACTTGAAGACACAGCTCATGTGTCTCCAGGAGACACAGACGGCTTCTCAGCCCCGTCTTCAGTCGCGAGGCGATGCCGGCAGCAGCAGCAGCTCGTCCCAGCGCTCCAGCACCCTAGTGCAGCCTAGACAGGTTCACCTTGTACAGGCGGAGCCGTACCAGCAGCCGCAGCTTACCTTGCAGTCACCACCATCTCCCGAGATGCAGATGGTGGTCTACCAGCCGGATCAGCCGTTGGCGGTACTACCCCCAGCCCCCTTGGATGCAGAGCCGTTGATGGATGTCAACGGGATCTGGTACGAACGACCCCAGCCTGGGATCCGACGTGATCATCCCGGATTCAGGTGGGGGAGCGGTGGTGCCCAGCCCCAGCAGCAGCCGTCAGCACAGGGAGGGCAGTACTCCCAGCCGAGAGACCATCACCAGCAGCCGCAGCAGCAGCACCCAGTCTACCAGCAGCAGTCGTCTTACGGTCCTCGTCCCTATCAGCAGGGACAGTCTTGGAGGCGTGAGCAGCAGGCTCACCCGGGATACCAGCACCAGCAGCAGCCTCCTTCCTACCCCTCTCACCCACAGCAGTACCAGCAGCCTCACCCACAGCGAGGCTACCCGTCGGGCTCCCACGAGAGCCCTGCCTTGGATGATATCGCCCGCCTCCTCACGGATCAGCAGGCGACCTTTCGACGGGAGATGGACGAGTTCCGCCAGGAGATGCGGGACTTGGTGAAAGGGAAGGCCGCCATACCTGCACAGATAGAGCCGAATCCGAACAACCTCAAGCGGAAGTCTGAGCAGGTAGTACATACTGAGTTAGCCACTCCTAGCGATCCATTTGATGATACTTCTTCAGATCTGTTTGATGTTGATTTTGCCACGCTTAGGAGCGGTAGGACCCCAGCAGGCGGCGGCGTCTCAGCTGAGCTTCACCCCGAGGCGCCCCAGGAGGAGGAGGAGAGCGGTACTGAGGCCGCTCCAGTCGATGACGGTGGTACTGAGGCCACCGAGGATGCTGATCCCACCGGCGGTACTGAGGCCGCCACTTCACCAGATTCAGGAGGTGGTACTGATGCCACTCCAGCAGCAGCCGAGCCAGCACGCGGTACTGATGCCGCGAGACGTCTACCTTCAGCAGCAGCAGCAGAGCAGCCCGCCCGTGGTGGTACTGAGGCCACCGGTGTTTGTAGAGAGAGATCTGATGTTGTTTTTCCTCATGGTCATGTATCTCAGAACTCTGCTACGAATAAAGGAAAAGGTTTATTTTCTTCTGGTCCCACTGTGGTGCGTGATGTATGTGTGGATCCAGTCCTTGAACCGCTTAGACCTTTTCCTAGTCCTTCAGCTGAGAAGGACCCAGTGATCCCTTTCCCTAGAGCCCTTCAGATGGGGAAGGGGAAGAAAAATGACCCAAAAAAGAGAGAGCTTGAGGAGTTCAGCCAGAGCATGATCGATCGCTTCCACATCCAGCTGACCCTCCAGGAGGCTTTGCAGCACATCCCCCTTCTCCAGAGATCTTTGAGAGAAAGGACTACAGTCAGGAGGAGGAGGAGGAACCACACTTCAGAGATACATGTGCTGACCAAAGCCACGTGCTTCGCGATCCAGAACCGACTGCCAGCCAAGAGGCCAGATGCAGGGGCCCCGTATGTCAGATGCCAGATTAGTGAGCAGTGGTTTGACCGTACTCTTTTAGATAGCGGATCGTCGATCAACCTACTTCCGGCAGCCCTTCTCGACCGCTTCGAGTTGGGCACTCTTCGACAGAGCAGGACAGTCCTTCAGTTCACTGATAGATCTGTCAAGAGGCCGAAGGGGTTATTACGAGACGTTATCGTCACGATTCAGGGTCTGCAATTCCCCGTGGACTTCGTAGTGTTGGACATGGAGATCCCTGAGTCAGTGACCGATATCCCCATCATCCTTGGTCGTCCGTTCTTGGCCACAGCCAAGGCGGTGACTGATCATGATAGCGGGAAGGTGTACTTTCGCGTCCAGGGCGAGAGTATACAAATAGAGACGGTCGAGGACTACAGAGCCAGATCTAGATCCCGCTCAGATGCCAGCACCGACTCAGAGCAGCTGACAGACGCAGAGCCAGACATCCACCAGGACTGTGATTTTGTGATCACAGATGACGAGGCAGCTTGGGCAGACCTTGAGTCACAGACTACCCTCTCACTTTCAGATACAGCTGATGCAGAGATGACAGCAGAGGAGAGTCTGGAGAGCACAAACCTGGGTTCGGATACAGTTGCGGCAGCAGAGCCGGTTCTCGATCGCAGCACGGTGATTAGTGATGGTGGTGCTGAGGCCACCTTGTTTTCCGGTGGTACTGATGCCACCAATTCTGATACAGATCCCTCGGATTCAGAGTCTGATTGGGCCGATTGCTATGATCAGATGCCAGACCTGAGTCCACCCGAGCCTACAGAGGAGGAGGTAGAGGCAGAGCAGAGCAGAGACAGTGCAGTTGAGCCGCCTTCTCCCGACCCAGTTTGCGAGAGTACACTTTCACTTTCCCAGGCAGATTTGGCAGACCTTGCAGCTTTCACACAGTTCCTTCCACAGCCAGATTTGCCGGCACCCAGCATTCCAGAGCTGAAACCGCTCCCTACTTCGCTGAAGTATCGATTCCTTGCGGGCGATCCTGAGATGTACCCAGTCATCATCTCCGCCGAGTTGACTGGAGAGCAGGAATCCCGTCTGATGGGGGTTCTTGAAAAGAACCGCAAGGCGATCGGATGGAGCGTAGCAGATCTCCATGGGATTAGTCCATCAGTGTGCTCCCACCACATCTATCTCGAGGATGGGGCGAAGCCGTCGCGTGAGTTCCAGCGGCGTCTGAACCCCAACCTGAGAGAGGTTGTCATGAAGGAAATATCGAAGTGGTGGGGTGCAGGTTTTATTTATCCCATTTCCGACTCCAAGTGGGTCAGCCCCTTGCATGTGGTGCCCAAGAAGACGGGCATCACGACTGTGATCAGTGAGTCGGGGGAGGAGATTGCTACACGAGTACCCACCTCTTGGAGGGTTTGTGTTGACTACAGGAGACTCAACCAAGCCACCAAGAAGGACCATTTCCCCCTGCCTTTTATTGACCAGATCATTGAGAGACTGGCAGGGAAGAGCCATTATTGCTTCCTGGATGGGTACTCGGGCTACAACCAAGTGGCCATCGCTCCTGAGGATCAGGAGAAGACCACCTTTACCTGTCCCTTCGGCACATACGCTTTTCGACGCATGCCATTTGGGCTATGCAACGCTCCTACGACTTTTCAGAGGTGCATGCTGTCGATCTTCTCGGACATGGTAGGGGAGTGCCTAGAGGTCTTCATGGATGATTTCTCGATCTACGGCGACGGATTTGATTCTTGTCTTGACTGCCTAGATCGAGTACTTCAGCGATGTATTGAGTATCACTTGGTGCTATCTTGGGAGAAGAGTCACTTTATGGTGACTCAAGGGACGGTACTTGGCCACATCATCTCCAACAGGGGCATGGAGGTTGATCCGGCCAAGGTCGATGTCATTAGAAAACTCACACCGCCGTCCAATCTGAGGCAGTTACGGTCATTTCTGGGGCACGTTGGATTTTACAAGAGATTCATTCATGATTTTAGTAGGATTGCCCGACCGTTGACCGACCTCTTGACGAAAGACACCGAGTTCCTTGTCGATGACAAGTGTCTTTCGGCGTTTGCTACTCTCCAGCAGTGCGTGATTGAGGCTCCTGTCCTCCAGCCACCTGATTGGTCTCTCCCATTCAAGATCATGACGGACGCCTCCGATTTTGCCGTAGGGGCAGTGCTGGGACAGAGGAGGGATGGAGTACCATTTGCGATACACTATGCTAGCCGCACATTGGATTCCGCCCAGCGGAATTATACGGTCACAGAGAAGGAGATGCTAGCAGTAGTGTTTGCCCTGGATAAGTTCAGATCGTATATCATTGGATCCCGAGTGACCTTGTACACAGATCACACCGCCATCAGGTACCTCATGGCAAAGAAGGATGCCAAGGCCAGACTGACTAGATGGATCCTTCTACTCCAGGAGTTCGACATTGAGATCAAGGATAAGCCTGGAGTCAAGAATGTGGTGGCGGATCACCTCTCCCGATTAGAGCAGCCTGAGGAGTCAGAGCAGATTGATCCGATCAGAGATACCTTCCCAGATGAGGCGATCCTTGCTATCGCCTCACTCCCATGGTACGCTGATATTGTGAACTTTCTCGTTGCTGGGAAAGTCCCACAAGATTGGCCCAGGCAGAGGCTTGAGACCTTCCTCGCGAAGGCCAAGTCTTACCATTGGGAGGATCCCATCCTTTACCACGAGGGAGGGGATAGTGTCTGGCGTCGGTGTATTCCTCAGGAGGAACACCATAGCGTCCTCACTTACTGCCACAAGCTTGAGGCAGGAGGACATCATTCTGGGAGGAGAACGGCACAGAAAGTGCTCCAATCCGGTTTGTGGTGGCCTACCCTCTTCAAGGACTTAGATGAGTTCGTGAAGAGGTGTACTGACTGTCAGAGGATGGGCACTTGTGGACAGCGTGATATGATGCCGATGCAGCCCATTCACTTCTGTGAGGTTTTTGACGCATGGGGCATCGATTTCATGGGTCCATTCCCTAAGAGTCAGGGATTTGAGTACATTCTGTTGGCCGTAGATTATGTGAGTCGTTGGGTGGAGGCTATCCCCGCCCGAGCCGCTGATGCGAGGACAGTTTGCAGATTCTTGAGGAAGCATATCATCACGCGGCTCGGGGTTCCACGAGTTCTTATTTCTGATGGGGGATCTCACTTCATCAACGACCAGGTGAAGGCACTTGCTAGCGAGTTCGGCATAGATCATCGTGTTGCTACACCGTATCATCCACAGACGAATGGTCTAGCCGAAGTGTCGAATAGGGAGATCAAGACTATTCTGCAGAAAGTCGTCCGCCCTGACCGAAAGGATTGGTCACAGCTATTGGACTCGGTCTTGTGGGCATATAGGACGTCTTTCAAGACACCTTTGGGCACATCTCCCTTTCGCCTCGTGTATGGCAAGCCCTGTCACCTACCAGTTGAGCTGAGGCACAAGTCACTTTGGGCAGTCACAGATATCTTGATGGATCCAGATGGTATAGGAGACCAGAGGAGGGCAGAGCTAGCTGCCCTGGAAGAGCTTAGAGATGCAGCTTTCACAAGCAGCCTACATTACAAGGAGAAAGTCAAGGAGTGGCATGATTCTCATATCAGCCACAAGCATTTTGAGATTGGACAGAGAGTATGGCTGTTTGATGCGAGGCTTAGATTATTTCCAGGGAAGCTACATAGCAAATGGAAAGGACCTTATCTGGTTCGGAAGGTACACGACAACGGTAGCATCGACATATCTGAGTTGTCTTCTGAGAGTACCTTCCGAGTGAACGGCCAGCGGCTCAAGCCATTTCTAGATCATGAGCCGCGGGTCGTTGATATTGCCCCTATTCATTTTGCGTGAGATGTGGTCTTTTGACTCACATCTAATGCATCTCACGCCTGAGCTTTACTGACCCTCCGCTGTACATAGATCCAGATGTCTATATCATCACTTTCTTTAGTCCCACATCCCTTTCCTCATCTTTTGATTATGCTATACTTAGGGTGCACTTTACCCTAAGTATAGGGGGGATGTGAGACCTTTCGGGTTTTCCTTTTGTTTCTGTCTACCCTTATTTTTGCTGCCTATACTTAGGGGCATTTCACCCTAAGTATAGGGGGGGGGGTAGACCCTGTACATTCTCCACTCGGTTTTCCCTTCGTGTACAGCCTGCTATACTCAGGATTACTTGATCCTAAGTATAGGGGGAAGACCCGAGTCCCTCTTGACTTCTTATTCTCTTTTTGTATAGCCTTTCTTTTCACTTCCCTATACATAGCACGAGTTATGTCTTCTTCATCGCTCTTGACTCCGAGGACATCGTTCGAGCTAAGTATAGGGGGTGTGTATATATTTCATATATACTTTAGCCATAACTCGTACTTTGTGTGAGTGTGTAAATAAATAAAAATGGCTAAAAACCACAAAAATTAAAAATTTTCATGTACATAATCTTCTTTTATTTTGCACATACATAGCTAGTGTACAAATTATTTTTGTAAAAAATGATTTCAAAAATCGTTTGTGTAAAGCTCGTGTAAATATTTTCTGTATCAAAATTATGTATATGGTACAAAATTTTTCCAAAATGTTTTGAAAATCAAAAGTTTGCAAAAATCTTGTGTAAATCTTGTGTAAATACCTTTTTGCAAAACTTGCACTTCATGCATCATCATTTATGATTTCAAAACATTTTTCAAAAATTTTGCATGATTGTAAAATTTGTGTAAATATGCATCTTTTTGTACATATGTATATAGTTTTCCTTGGATGATAGTTGACACTTAAACTAGCCTGGAATCAAATTGAGAAATGGAGCTTGATTAAGATCTTAATCCACCTAACTTCTAAGAGGAACCTTATAGGACTTAGGTTTAAGGCTTTTTCAGGTCCATGGTGACTTAATTCTTTGAGTCCACTAGGCTATGATCACATGTCATCTCAATGAGCCTAAGTAGAGCACTTAACAACAACACATGACTCATATAGATTATGGCTTTACTTGGACAACCGCACTATGCATCGAGCTCTCTACGGATGAGATGGTGAGGAGGCAGTCTTCCTTGACTTGGGGTAGCATATGAGGGTAGTACTTCTAGGCGGAACCTCTCTTCTTCATTTAGTGAAGGAAGTGCGTCTCAACTTGGTCTGGTTGCCATGAAGTCTAACGACGGGAGTTGTGGGTTGCAATAAAGCTTCAAAAGAGGGATAGTCTACTGGATCAAGAGGAAAAACTCCTTGTATATATGCTGCACATGTACATGTTGTATAGATGCACTCGAAAAAAAAAAAAGAAAAAAAAAGAAAAAAAAGTGGTGGGTCTGAGAGAAAATGATAATCCCACCGGAGTATGTATATAAGTGCAATAAGCAAAGCTTGGTTTCATTATCCACCTGTTGTAGCTTGCAGCAGGGAGACTTGGCTACACTGGTCAAGCTCCCAAGGGTACTTGGCTACACTGGCCTTGACCCATTCTCTTCCTCCCCCTCTTCTTGAGCCGGTTGTACTTGAACTTAGAAGGGAATACCCCGCTCCTCGAGGAAAGAGTGGCCAGATTGAGGTCATAGAGTTACCTTGTTAGGGAGGGTTGTCAAGTTGCCATTTCTGAGGTGGAGAGCTTAGTCCTCACTTCCACAGGACAAGAAAAGATTCATGGTCTTCAGGGTTTGTGATTGATGACTTGTTCTGATCTGGAGCATTGAGGAGTCTTGGTTATAGAATAGTGGAACTTGGAGGCTGTTAGGTTTTAAGCTTAAGTCTAAATAAGGTTCCGACACATCAATAATCCAAAGATCTGATTAAGCTCCATACCTCAATTTAATGAAGGCAAGTTTAATAATCAACCTTGATCCATGTACATTCTCTTTTTCTTTTTCTTTTTCTTTCTTTTGCACTTCTTTTTCAAACAAGTGTTTGCTAAGGGACTAGCAAAGTATAGTATAGGGGGGTGATGAATACCCATTCATCACTCTTTATTCTTATATTTTAGCTACAAAAACCTATGCAAATGCATGTAGATATGTGTAAATAGGAAAAGTTAGCAAAAGCATGCATGTTAGTAAAAATAAATAATTAGCATGTTTTTGTGCAAAAATAAAAGAATAAAGAAGAAAAAGAAAAAGAGGGAAATATTTAGAATAAATATTGAGCAACCTAACCCAAGGGAGGGCTCAGCATGGGCCTGACCGCATAAAAGCCAAGTAGAGGGAGATAGGGGCTCATATGTATATATATGTAAATAAATAAAATAATATTTTTCCTCAACCAAAAATATGTTGTAAATACTTGTATATATTTTGTAGCCTATTAAAAACAAAATAAAAAGTTAAAAATCAAAATCCTAAAAACAACCTTTCACCATGTACATAAACCCCTATCTTATATTTATTTCACCTTGTAAATAAATTTCTTTATTTCCAAAACTTTTTGTAAATATTCCTTTGTATGTTTTGTAAATAAAATAAATAAAAAGAATTAAAACAAAAATCAAATAAAAATTATAAAATTAAAAATACAAAAACATCTTGTATATATACCATGTATGTATCATGTATATAACTAACTAATTAACCCATGTATATAAATAATAAAAATAAAATAAAAATAGCCTTTTATTCCTCATTTTATCCTATAAATAAATAAAATATAAAATAGGAATAAAAATGTATAAAAATAACTAATTAAAAATCAAAATCAAAAATCCTACAGTGTACATATACCTATGTATAGCTATAATATGTAAATACCTTATTTTAATTTCCAAAAATTAATTAAAAATCACAAAAAAATAGAAAAAAGTAAAACAAAAATATTTTGTGTTTTAAGTTTTTGAAAATTCAGCCATTTAAAGGCCCAAAAAAATAAAATAAAAATTTCAGTCTTGGCGGGCTCTGATTGGTCCACGGGGGATTGTTGACCCCCGGTCAACACCTCCCCCAGGACCACCAGAGCCGCGGATCTGCTTTTGGACCCGATTTCTTGATTTTATCCCCACCAGATCCGACCTCTGAATCCGCTAACCCCGGGCTCTAATCCGAGCCCGATCTTCCCTGATCCACGCCCGGGGTGGGTTCTTGGGATCCGCGCTCCAAGCTTCTCGCCCGACTCCGATTTAGCCGGACCCCTAGCACTATATATCCCGAGCTCCGCCGCACTCCACTGTCATCTTTGGCTCCCCATTCTCTCTCCAGTGACCTCCATCGCAACCAGCAAGGTGACAGCTTGCATTTGCCGGTGTCGCAGAGAGGAGGAGGTGCTCGGACCATCGATCCGGCTGCCTCGCGCCGCCGTGCTCCGACGTTCAACCGGAGCTCGAGCCTCGGGCGTTGACGACCCTTGAGGCAAGGACCAGGAGCTAGCTAAGCTCCAGCATAGTCTCCAGCTTCACCCAGGTAACCCTCGTTCCTTCTTGTTTATTCTAATTTTAAGTTACCCCCAAATCGACTCCTTGCTGTGTTCCTCTGATTCCGACCATCACGCACACTATCTCGATCATCGGAGCACACGACCATCTTCGCCGTTCCCCCACGCACGTTCTTCGCCCACTCGTTCAACCCAGCTCACCCCGGAGCTGGGAGTCGAGCTCCACCACCTGTCGCTCGCCGGAGCTCATTCACCCCGCCGCACCGTTCACCCTCACGACGCTTCTTGGGGTCGAGGCACTTTGCCCTCGACCCGCGAAGCTTTTGGTTTGCTTTGCAGGGCCAACGGGAGGCATCTGAGCCTCTCTTACATTCCAGCCAGGAGCTTCGCGCCGCCAGCCTCGCCGGAGCCCCTCCAGGGCTCGGCCGGGCCATCGAAGTCCACCACCAGCTGCGGAGCTTCACCGTGGACCCGTTCCGATCATCAGGAGCAGCTGAGGAGGAGTACAGCTCACGCACGAGGCCGGCGAAGTTCGCCGGCGTCGTGTTCTTCCACCATCCTCCAGAACCGTCCGATGACGCCTCCGCTCCAGTTTTGATCTCAGCCGTCCATCTTCCGAGGAGCAGCGACCGTCGATCACTCCGAGGAGCTCATCTGGACCGTTCGCAGCAGAGGAGAGAGGTACCTGAGCCCAGAACCGCCCGATCTCCCACGTGTCCTCGCCTCCACCGTCGATCGAGCCCCCGAGCTGAAGAAGAGACGCGCCCCCATCCAGAGCCGACCGATCTTCCACGTGGCGCGCATCTGGCCGTCGACGAATAAAGGGGTAATTTACTTAGGGCCCCCTCTTAGTTTGTCTTTTTCGTCTTAGTCCTGTAAATATTTTATAGAACTTTATTTTCGTAGGGTAAATTGCATTGTGGACCTCATGTTTGTTTAGATTTGCATGTATGCCCCTGTTTGTATGAGACCACGTGCGTCGTCACGTGTAGTTTAGGGTTATTTGCATTTCTTTCCCTGTAGTTCTGGGCTGTTATGTAATGAATAGAAACTTTTTGGTAATTGCTTTTATACCCCTGTGAGCCTGTTATTCACGCATGTGCGGATTTTAGTGGGAAATTTGCAACCATACCCTTGGACTTTCTGGTACCAGTTACCAAAAGGTCCAAGAAGAAGGTTTTTATTACAAATAGGCCCCTGAGTGCCCCAGCCACGCGCCACGCGCGTGACTTGCTGGGTATTTTGCACCTGGGCCCCCAGATTCTCGGGTATTTGCACTTACGTCCCTGTGCATAGTGCCCCCTTGTTATTTTTGAATAAAATATCAAATCACCTCCAAATCCAATGAGATTTTGACACATGGCTCCTGCCATGCTGTAGAAATTTTAGGGATTTTTGAGGACATTTCTGATTTCATTTAGTATTTTTAAAAATTCAAAAACCTATTTTTTAGCTACTGTCTAGATATAAAAATACCAAAAAAATATAAAAACACCCCCAAAAATTATAAAAAAATTAGAGACTGTTGTTTGCTTGTTATTTGATTTTCTAGCCAATTTTGGCTATTTTTCATCACTTAAAAACCCTAAAAATTGCAAAACCCTCAAAAACTCATAAAAATTATAATAATTAATTTAAAAATCCAAAAACAATAATTAAGGTGCCTAAATTTTCCTTATTCTTTCTAGATTACAGGACAATTACCTCCAGGGCTTAGTGAGACTCTTAGATATTTTATTTTTGAGTTTCAAGCCTTGCTGGACAGTACCTTTCATTTTTCGCACTGTTTGATTTTTAGATTATAATTTACCCATTAGAAAAATCTCAAAAATTCACCAAAAATACTTAAAAACTTAAAAAACATAAAAACATTTTTTCCTTAATTTTTGCATTATTTTTGATGTGTTTAATAAATTGTTGAAGTTGCCTAGATTTTACTTTCTTCTATTTTCTTTATCTTTTAAAAATCCAAAAAAATATAAAAATTATCAAAAACCACTAAAAAACATTTCCTTTCATTTTTATATTGTTTTTACTACTTCGTAGGCCCTAGGCCAATCCGTGCTCCTTGTGTTCGACCCTGGGAGCTATACCAGGTTAATCCTATAGCTAGATCGCTCGTCTTTCGTGCTTGATTATTTTATCTGTTTGAGTGGTTGATTCTTCTTGATAAACGTGGTCTGATTGCTTGGGTCACAACGACCTGATTTTTGTACCTCATACCCTAGTGATCGGCCCCGTTATCAAGGCTCCTGTCCTCCAGCCGCCTGATTGGTCTCTCCCATTCGAGATCATGACGGACGCCTCCGATTTTGCCGTAGGGGCAGTGCTGGGACAGAGGAGGGATGGAGTACCATTTGCTATACACTATGCTAGCCGCACATTGGATTCCGCCCAGCGGAATTATACAGTCACAGAGAAGGAGATGCTAGCCGTAGTGTTTGCGCTAGATAAGTTTAGATCATATATCATCGGATCTAGAGTGACTTTGTTTACAGATCACACCGCCATCAGGTACCTCATGGCAAAGAAGGATGCCAAGGCCAGACTGACTAGATGGATCCTTCTACTCCAGGAGTTCGACATTGAGATTAAGGATAAGCCTGGAGTCAAGAATGTGGTGGCGTATCATCTCTCCCGATTAGAGCAGCCTGAGGAGACCGAGCATATTGATCCTATCCGAGATACCTTCCCAGATGAGGCGATCCTTGCTATCGCCTCACTCCCATGGTACG
This sequence comes from Ottelia alismoides, assembly GCA_037367405.1. Taxonomy (NCBI): domain Eukaryota; kingdom Viridiplantae; phylum Streptophyta; class Magnoliopsida; order Alismatales; family Hydrocharitaceae; genus Ottelia; species Ottelia alismoides. The sequence continues at coordinate 669,581 of JAZKJV010003121.1, forward strand.
CCGATATTGTGAACTTTCTCGTTGCTGGGAAAGTTCCACAAGATTGGCCCAGGTAGAGGCTTGAGACCTTCCTAGTGAAGGCCAAGTCTTACCATTGGGAGGATCCCATCCTTTACCACGAGGGAGGGGACAGCGTCTGGCGTCAGTGTATTCCTCAGGAGGAACACCATAGCGTCCTCACTTACTGCCACAAGCTTGAGGCAGGAGGACATCATTCTGGGAGGAGAACGGCACAGAAAGTGCTCCAATCCGGCTTGTGGTGGCCTACTCTCTTCAAGGACTCAGAGGAGTTCGTGAAGAGGTGTACTGACTGTCAGAGGATGGGCACTTGTGGACAGCGTGATATGATGCCGATGCAGCCCATTCACTTCTGTGAGGTTTTTGACGCATGGGGCATCGATTTCATGGGTCCATTCCCTAAGAGTCAGGGATTTGAGTACATTCTGTTGGCCGTTGACTATGTGAGTCGTTGGGTGGAGGCTATCCCCGCCCGAGCCGCTGATGCGAGGACAGTTTGCAGATTTTTGAGGAAGCATATCATCACGCGGTTCGGGGTTCCACGAGTTGTTATTTCTGATGGGGGATCTCACTTCATCAACGACCAGGTGAAGGCACTTGCTAGCGAGTTCGGCATAGATCATCGTGTTGCTACACCATACCATCCACAGACGAATGGTCTAGCCGAAGTGTCGAATAGGGAGATCAAGACTATTCTGCAGAAAGTCGTCCGCCCTGACCGAAAGGATTGGTCACAGCTATTGGACTCGGTCTTGTGGGCATATAGGACGTCTTTCAAGACACCTTTGGGCACATCTCCCTTTCGCCTCGTATATGGCAAGCCCTGTCACCTACCAGTTGAGCTAAGGCACAAGTCACTCTGGGCAGTTACAGACATTCTCATGGATCCAGATGGTATAGGAGACCAGAGGAGGGCAGAGCTAGCTGCCCTGGAGGAGCTTAGAGATTCAGCTTTCTCAAGCAGCCTACATTATAAGGAGAGAGTCAAGGAGTGGCATGATGCTCATATCAGCCACAAGCATTTTGAGATTGGACAGAGAGTATGGCTGTTTGATGCGAGGCTTAGACTATTCCCAGGGAAGCTACAGAGCAAATGGAAAGGACCTTATCTGGTTCGGAAGGTACACGACAATGGTAGCATCGACATATCTGAGTTGTCTTCTGAGAGTACCTTCCGAGTGAATGGCCAGCGGCTCAAACCATTTCTAGATCATGAGCCGCGGGTCATTGATATTGCCCCTATTCATTTTACGTGAGATGTGGTCTTTGACTCACATCTAATGCATCTCACGCCTGAGCTTTACTGATCCTCCGCTGTATATAGATCCAGATGTCCATATCACCACATTCTTAGTCCCACATCCCTTTCTTCATCTTGTGATTATGCTATACTTAGGGTGCACTTTACCCTAAGTATAGGGGGGATGTGAGACCTTTCGGGTATTTCTTTTGTTTCTGTCTACCCCTGTTTTGCCGCCTATACTTAGGGGCATTTCACCCTAAGTATAGGGGGGGTAGACACTGTACATTCTCCACTCGGTTTTCCCTTTGTGTACAACCTGCTATACTTAGGATTACTTGATCCTAAGTATAGGGGGAAGACCCGAGTCCATCTTGACTTTTTCATTTCCTTTTGTATAGCCTTTCTTTTCACTTCCCTATACATAGCACAAGTTATGTCTTCTTCATCGCTCTTGACTCCGAGGACATCGTTCGAGCTAAGTATAGGGGGGTGTGTATATATTTCATATATACTTTAGCCATAACTCGTACTTTGTGTGAGTGTGTTAATAAATAAAAATGGCTAAAAACCACAAAAATTAAAAAATTTTCATGTACATAATCTTCTTTTATTTGCACATACATAGCTAGTGTACAAATTATTTTTGTAAAAATGATTTCAAAAATCTTTTGTGTGTAAAGCTTGTGTAACTATTTTTGTATCAAAATTATGTATATAGTACAAAATTTTTCCAAAATGTTTTGAAAATCAAAAGTTTGCAAAAATCTTGTGTAAATGTGTGTAAATATCTTTTTGCAAAACTTGCACTTCATGCATCATCATTCATGATTTCAAAACATTTTTCAAAAATTTTGCATGATTGTAAAATAGTGTGTAAATAAGCATCTTTTTGTACATATGTATATAGTTTTCTGGATGATAGTTGACATTTAAACTAAGCCTGGAATCAAATTGAGAAATGGAGCTTGATTAAGATCTTAATCCACCTAATTTCTAAGAGGAACCTTATAGGGCTTAGGTTTAAGGCTTTTCAGGTCCATGATGACTTAATTCTTTGAGTCCACTAGGCTATGATCACATGTCATCTCAATGAGCCTAAGTAGAGCACTTAACAACAACACATGACTCATATAGATTATGGCTTTACTTGGACAACCGCACTATGCACCGAGCTCTCTACGGATGAGATGGTGAGGAGGCAGTCTTCCTTGGCTTGGGGTAGCATATGAGGGTAGTACTTCTAGGCGGAACCTCTCTTCTTCTTATAGTGAAGGAAGTGCGTCTCAACTTGGTCTGGTTGCCATGAAGTCTAACGACGGGAGTTGTGGGTTGCAATAAAGCTTCAAAAGAGGGATAGTCTACTGGCTCAAGAGGAAAAACTCCTTGTATATATGCTGCACATGTACATGTTGTAGAGATGCACTCGAAAAAAAATGTGAAAAAAGAAAAGAACTCCAAAAAAGTGGTGGGTCTGAGAGAAAATGATAATCCCATCGGAGTATGTATATAAGTGCAATAAGCAAAGCTTGGTTTCATGATCCACCTGTTGTAGCTTGCAGCAGGGAGACTTGGCTACACTGGTCAAGCTCCCAAGGGTACTTGGCTACACTGGCCTTGACCCATTCTCTTCTTCCCCCTCTTCTTGAGCCGGTTGTACTTGAACTTAGAAGGGAATACCCCGCTCCTCGAGGAAAGAGTGGCCAGATTGAGGTCATAGAGTTACCTTGTTGGGGAGGGTTGTCAAGTTGCCATTTCTGAGGTGGAGAGCTTAGGCCTCACTTTCACAGGACAAGAAAAGATTCATGGTCTTCAGGGTTTGTGATTGATGACTTGTTCTGATCTGGAGCATTGAGGAGTCTTGGTTATAGATTGGTGGAACTTAGAGGCTGTTAGGTTTTAAGCTTAAGTCTAAATAAGGTTCCGACACATTAATAATCCAAAGATCTGATTGAGCTCCATACCTCAATTTAATGAAGGCAAGTTTAATAATCAACCTTGATCCATGTACATTCTCTTTTTCTTTTTCTTTCGTTCTTTTTCACTTCTTTTTCAAATAAGTGTTTGCTAAGGGACTAGCAAAGTATAGTATAGGGGGGTGATGAATACTCATTCATCACTCTTTATTCTTATATTTTAGCTACAAAAACCTATGCAAATGCATGTAGATATGTGTAAATAGGAAAAATTAGCAAAAGCATGCATGTTTGTAAATACTTATAGTTAGCATGTTTTTGTGCAAAAATAAAAGAATAAAGATGAAAAAGAAAAAAGAGGGAAATATTTAGAATAAATATTGAGAAACCTAACCCAAGGGAGGGCTCAGCATGGGTCTGACCGCATAAAAGCCAAAGTAGAGGGAGATAGGGGCTCTTGTGTAAATATTTGTAAATAAATAAATTATATATATATTTTCCTCACCCAAAAATATGTTGTAAATATTTGTAAATATTTGTACATATTTATAAAGTATTAAAAACAAAATAAAAATTTAAAAATCAAAAACTCAAAAGCACCCTTTCACCATGTACATAAACCACCCCCCTTATCTATTTAACCTTGTAAATAGATTTATTTATTTTCAAAACTTCTTGTAAATATTCTATGTTATATAGTGTAAATAAAATAAATAAAAAGAAACAAAACAAAAATCAAATAAAAATTACAAAATTAAAATACAAAAATATATTGTATATATACCTTGTATATAGTTGTATATAACTAATTATTTCATCTATGTCTATAAATAATAAAAATAAAATAAAAATAGCCTTTTATTCCTCATTTTATCCTATAAATAAATAAAATATAAAATAGGAATAAAAATGTTTAAAAATAACTAAGTAAAAATCAAAATTAAAAACTCAATATTGTACATATACCTATGTATAGACCTATTATGTAAATACCTTATTTTGATTTCCAAAAATTAATTAAAAATCACAAAAAAATAGAAAAAAATAAATTAAAAATATTTCATGTTTTGAGTTTTTAAAAATTCGGCCATTTAATGGCCCAAAAAAATCAAATAAAATCCTAAAGCTTGGCGGGCTCTGATTGGTCCACGGGTGATTGTTGACCCCCGGTCAACTCCCCCCCCAGGACCACCAGAGCCGGGTCTCCTGTGCCCGACCCGTTTTCTCCCCTTTTTCCACGGGTGACCCGATCGCCAACCTCCCCAACTCCGGGTCCGGAATGATCACGTCACATCCGAGAGCCTCGCCGGAGCCCTCGCCTCGGGATCCGCGCACCAGCTCACCCTACCCGATCGAGTTTTGCCGGACCTTCCACCGTATAAAGCCTGAGCTCCGCCCCCATTTTCACGCATCTTTGGCTCTCCACTCTCACTCCCGTGACCTCCATCGCATCCAGTGAGGTGACAGCTCCCGTTTGCCGGTGTTGCAGCAAGGAGAGGGTGGCCGGACCACTGATCCGGCAGCTTCGCGCCGCCGTGCTCCGCCACTTAGCAGGAGCTCGAGCCTCAGGCCTTGACGCCCTTCGAGGCGACGACCAGGAGCTAGCACGCTCCAGCATAGTCTTCCACTCCGCCCAGGTAACCCTCTAGCCTTGCCCTTTCGTTTGATTTTGAGTTACCCCCAAATCGACTCTCCGCCGTATTCCGTTGATTCCGTCCATAGCGTACATCTTCTCGATCATCGGAACCCACGCTCACCTTCGCCATCCTCCGACGCACCTTCTACGCCCATTCGTTCAACCCAGCTCGCCCCGGAGCTGGGATTCGAGCTCCACCATCCTCCGCTCGCCGGAGCTCATCCGCCCCGACGCATCGATCACCCTCACGCTGCTTCATCGGGTCGAGGCACTTTGCCCTCGACCCGCGAAGCTTTTGGTTCACTTTGCAGGTCAAGAGGAGGGCATCTGAGCCCCCCTCACTTTCAGACCAGGAGCTCGTCGCCGCCGACCTCGCCGGAGCCCCTCCAGGGCTCGGCTGGGTCATCTGAAGCCATCACCAGCTGCGGGACTCCATCGCGGACCTTATCCGATCATCCGAGGCAGCTGAGGAGGTCTACATCACGCGCACAAGGCCGGCGAAGCTCGCCGGCCGAGTGTTCTTCCAGTATCCTCCTTCACCGTCCGATCAACCCCTCCGCTCCAGTTCGCATCACAGCCGTCCATTCATCAAGGAGCAGCTACCGTCGATCAACGTGAGGGGCTGATCCGGACCGTTGGCACAGAGGAGAGAGGCCCCAGCACCTGAGCCGTTTGATCACCCACGTGGCCCCCTCTGCACCGTCGATTGGCCCAAGTGCGGAAGAAAAGAAGAGCGCCCGCCGTCCGAGACCGTTGGATCATCCACGTGGCGCGCATCCAGCCGTCGACGAATAAAGGGGTAATTTACTTAGGCCCCCCTCGTAGTTTGTGTTTTTAATTCTAGTCCTGTAAATAGTTTAAGTCTTTTATTTACGTAGGGTAAATTGCACTTCGGACCTTGTGCTTGTTGAGATTCGCATTTATACCCCTGTTTGTGAGACCCACGTGCTTCGTCACGTGTATACCTGGTGTATTTGCAACATTTATCCTGTAGATCTGGTTGTTTGTTAAATGAATAGATACTTTCTGGTATTTGCATTTATGCCCCTGTGAGCATTTTATTTGAACATGTGCGGATTTTAGTGGGTTATTTGCGCCCAAGCCCCTGGACTTTTTGGTACGAGTTACCAAAAGGTCCAAGAACTTGGTTTTTATTACCAGAAGGTCCCTGAGTGCCCCAGGCACGCGCCACGCGCGTGATTTGCTGGGCAAATTGCACCTGGACCCCCAGAGTTTCGGGTACTTGCACTTAAGTCCCTGTGCACTGTGCCCTCTTGTGGATTTTGAATAAAATATCAAACCACCTCCAAATTCGATGAAAATTTGACACATGGCTTCTGCCATGTTGTTGGATTTTTGAGAATTTTTGAGGACATTTTTGATTTTATTTAGTATTTTTAAAAATTCAAAAACCTTCTTTTTAGCTACTGTCTAGGTTTAAAAATCCCAAAAAAATATAAAAACATCCCCAAAAATTCTAACAAAATTAGTTACTGTTCTTTGTTTGTTGTTTGATTTTCTAGCCAATTTTGGCTATTTTTCATTGAGTAAAAACCCTAAAAATCTAAAAACACCTAAAAATTTATAAAAATTATAATAAATAATCTAAAAATCCAAAAACAATAATTTTGGTGCTCAAATTTTCCTTATTTTATCTAGAATATAGGAAAATTACCTCCAGAACCTGTTGAGATCCTTAGATATTTTATTTAAGGGTTTTGGTTCTGGCTGGACAGTACCCAGTCTTTTTCTTACTGTTTGATTTTTAGAAAATAAAATACACATTAGAAAAATCTCAAAAATTAACCTTAAACACTTAAAAACTTAAAAAACATAAAAACCCTTTTTCTTGAATTTTTGCTTGATTTTTGGTGTGTTAAATAAATTGATCAAGTGTGCTTGCTTTTACTTTCTTTTATTTTCTTCACCTATTAAAAATCCAAAAAAATATAAAAATTATTAAAAACCACTAAAAACATTTTCTTTTATTTTTATATTATTTTTACTACTTCGTAGGCCTCTGGCCAACCCGTGCTCCTTGTGTTCGACCCTGGGAGCTATACCAGGTTAATCCTATAGCTAGACCGCTCTCGTTTTTGTTTTGATTGATTTGACCTATTTTGAGTGGTTGATTTTTCTTGATATTCTCCGTCTGAGTGATTGAGGTCGCAACGACCACTTCCAGACCTTTACCTTGGTCATTTATTCGGGGTTATCAAGTATGCTGGCGGCTCCGGGAAGATGGGCGCGGGTAGGGCGATGTAGCGCGCGGATCCCGAGGCGAAGGCTCCGGCGAGGTTCTCGGGTATGACGTGAGCAATCCGGAGCCGGGGTTTGGGTGATAGGCAATCGGGTTGAGCGAGGAAAAATCCGAGAAGTTGGGTCCGCCACTCAAACCCGTGGGAAGTGGTCCTGGGGGGGCCAGTTGACCGGGCGGTCAACATCCCCAGGAGCCAATGCGGTTCGGCCACGTGGCTGAATCTTGAGATGACAAATACACATAGTTAGGGGCCGAATCTGCAAAAACTCAAAATATGAAATATTTTTATTTTATTTTTTTCTATTTTTTGGTGATTTTTAATTAATTTTTTGGAAATAAAAATAAGGTATTTACATTATATGTACTATATATAGGTATATACACAATGTGTGGGGTTTTGATTTTTGATTTTTATATATTATTTTTATACAATTTTATCCTTATTTTATATTTTATTTATTTATAGAATAAAATAAGGAATAAAAGGGTGTTTTTATTTTATTTTTATTATTTATATACATAGGTAAAATAAATAGTTATGTACATCTATATACATGGTATATGTACAATGTATTTTTGTAATTTTAATTTTGTTATTTTTATTTGATTTTTGTTTTGATTCTTTTTATTTTATTTATTTACAATATATAGCATAGAATATTTACAAAAAGTTTGGAAAATAACTTTATTTATTTACAAGGTTAAATAAATGTAGAAGCATGGTCTATGTTCATGATGAAAGGGTGTTTTTGATCTTTTTGATTTTTAATTTTTCTTTTGTTTTTATATTAATAAATATATATATACAAGTATTTACAAGTGTGTTTTTGGTGAGGAAAATATTTTTATTTTATTTACATAAATATATACACAAGAGCACCTATCTCCCTCTACTTTGGCTTTTATGTGTTTATTCTTTTATTTTTGCACAAAAACATGCTAATTATAGATTTTTACACAATGCATGCTTTTGGTAATTATTCCTATTTACATATATCTACATGCATTTGCAAAGGCTTTTGTAGCTAAAATATAAGAATAAAGAGTGATGAATGGGTATTCATCATTAACGGATTTAGATTTCGAAAGAAGTCAATTGATGAAAATAAAGTGTCACAGCTTTCAGGAGTAATAGTGAAGGCTGATCCCAATGCTGAAATTGACGGATACTATGGCGAGATTATTGATATACCAGAAATCAGTTTTACACATGATGCAAGGTGTGTTCTATTTCATTGCATCTAGTTCGATGTGGGTCGAGTTGGATTAGGTTACAAGAAGGATAGAAATGAGGTTCTTTCTTTAAAGCAAACAGGTCGGTTACAAACCAATGAACCGTATACGCTTGCCAGTCAGGTCAAACAGGTCTTTTATGTTCCAGATAACTCAGTTAGTGGATGGATAATACCAATTAGAACAACACCGAGAGATTTCTTCGATGTAAACGAAGAGGAAGATGCACTAGGCGCCTAAGGATGATCAGGCTGCGGGTGCACGATGACGGGCGAGAGGATGATTCGATCAGAATGACTGTTTGTGGCTATCGAGGCTTCGATCGGCTGGTCAGAACGAGTGAACATGCGGCGAAGCGAAGTGGAAAGATTTGATAGAAATAGGGAGTGAAGTCGAAAATACATGCTACCTGAGGGTTGGAACAAGTTCCTGAGCTTCATGCGAAGAGGGTCGTCGGGGTAGTGGCCTTGACCTCACTGCGAAAGCGGGGAGGCTAAACATGGTGACGCTCACCAACCACGTAGCTAAGCTACTGATTCAGGTCACCAAACTCCTCTTCAGAGCCGTCTCCCAGCTACTGTCACTCAGCTAGGGATGTCCAAGGGCGAAGGAAGGGGAGAGGAACGAGCTGCGATGCCAGGAGGTCGAAGGAGATGTTATACAGGGTTCTCAGGGGTATGAGATGATCGGGCAAAAGCACGCAACCCTAGGAAGATACGCGCCTTCATAGGGATCCGCGAGGGTCGGGGATCCAAGGAGAAGCAATAAGCGAAAGTTCGTGGCGAGAGGTGGCACGATCTGACTGGGAAAAAAGGGAGAAGAAGCTCCGGCGAACGGAGTCGGGTCGGGTCAAGCCTGGAAGAGGCCATTGACCCGCGGTCAACATCTGGTCCCGACCAATCAGAAAAAAGGATTTTACAAAATGTTACAAAATAAATAAAAAATAGTAAATGACTTCAAAATAAAATGTCTATAAAATAAAAAATGTTTATTATTTTTCAAACTATTTTTTGTGATTTTTAATTATTTTTATGAAAAATTACTTAATCCATATACAATATAAAGTATTATATACAGGTATAATATACCTATGTATTTTATACAAACATTTTTATTTTATTATTTTTTACACGAATACCCCAATTTTGTATTTTATTTATTTTCAAATATTTTAGGGGTACAAAATAATTTTTATTTAATTTTTATGGTCTAATTACAGTTATAGAATAAATAGGGAGTGAAACATATATACATGTGTTTTGTACAAGTGAGAAAGGATTTTTATTTTTATATTTCTGATTTTTATTTCATTTTTGTTTTATTTTTAAAACTGTATACAAGGAGGTAGAAAGAATATTTTATTTTTATTTTATCAAAAATAATTATTTATATATATAGGTAATATGTACACATAGAGTAAGTCATATCTCTCTCTCTACTTATTTTATTTGACGACCAGGTCAATGCTTGACCTTCTCTTGGGGTTCGGGTCACTCTATATTTATTCTAAATACCTCCTTCCTTTTTTTTCTTTTTCTTTATTCTTTTATTTTTTCACAAATATATGCTAAATATACAATATTAACACATGCATGCAGAATGCTAACTTATTGTATTTACAGCGATTTACATGATGCTTTGCCAAGATAAATAGCTAAAATAAAAGAATAAAGAGTGAGAATAAGGGATTCATCAGGTTATAGAAGGCTAAAAGAGGGTCGAACTTGCAAAAATGGTGGGGAGGGTTATTTATAGACTGGTGGTCGGCTGACTTGGGATGGAGATGGCATGTAGAGGAGAAGGGGTTGGTGAGGCCTAAGGCGTGGGCGTGGAAGAGGATGATGGAGAGTGGTGGGCTGCTCAAGGAAGAAGAGGGAATGAAGGTTAAGAAAATGGAGAAGAGGGTTGCTCGTGAAAAGTTATAAGTGAGGGATGTACAGTTGACTAGGCGGTCAATAAAAGTCCTGCTTGTTCCACGTGGACCAAGTCAAGACAAAACATGAATTAAATTTCTTATAAATTCAATAATAAATAATAAATTATTTTACTAATTAAAACTCAAAATATGGAAAATAGTTCTATTTTTATAAACTATTTTTTGAGTTTTTTATTTATTATACAACCTTATTTGTAGTATTTTAATATTTACAAGTGTATTCAATGTTTACCTATAGTTTATGTATTTTATTTTATATTTTATATTTTTAATACTTATTATCCCATTTACATATTTTATATATTTATAATATAATTACATATTTAAAAATTTTCATTTTATTTTTCTAATTTTATTTACATATATTTATAATTGTATATATAAACATTGTAGGTATATTACACCTATAAATTTTAATATATTATTTATTTTAGTGTCTCTTTAATGATTTTATGGTGTATTTATATCTTTAATATATTTTAAATAATATTTACAATTTATTGAAAATATAATAAGCGTAAAAATTTAAAGAACAAAATATATGAATAAATATACAGATAACATAGTATAATGAGATCGTAGAAAGCCAGCTTTTGCATCTTAAATTTATTTTTAATGAAATCACATTCTTTAGATAGACAATTTGATTTTAAATACAATGGAGGTGAGTTTGGTAAGTTTTGAACTTATATGGATAGGATATTGATCCATGAAAGTTCGTTTTGCGGTCTTTTCATCTGTGTGTCCCAGTTGCATTGTGCATTATTTTTGTTGGCTGTTATTTTTACAATTTTCTGTATATTTTTATGTACAAGTTTCATGTTGAACAATTTATTATTCGAGGTGTGTAAAATGAAGAATAAAATAGAGTAAAAATGGCTATTTTTGGAGCATGAAATTAGGGTTTCATGTACAATATATTGATCTGTATCTCTCCCTACTTTATTACTTGTCGACCCAGTCAATATTAACTTGGTCTTGGGTTTGAGATGATTTAGTATCTTTGACAATTCATTTATTTTCCTTTCTTTTTCTTTATTCTTTTATTTTAAATTTAAATACAAGTATTTATATAATAATTACATACTAATTATATATGAAAAATTATGCTATAATTTGTACAAGTCAACTATATTTACATGTGTTTTGTTAGGGATTTAAAGATAAAATAGAAGGATAAAAGTAGATGAATGGTTATTCATCCCTTATGATATATCATTTTATGTTTTTATGTTTCTTTCGTAATGGGATGATTCTTCTTTATTTTTCCAACCACTCTACATCGATCTTAATAAGGTTTGTTTTATGATTTATTTAGATTTCCCCCCTTATTTTTTAACTTTCCCCCTTATCCTTCATATGCTATGTGTTCATTTAGGCGACACCATTAATTAATCATTTGGAGGAATTCGTTTAACGCTGTATTTTAAGGATATATCAAAATTATCCTACTATTTGGGAAGCTTCTATATAATAGATATTATTTAAAATTTTCTGAGATTTTCATTTGAGCCTCTAATAAGCCCTGTAAGAGAACAAAAACATGTTTCTCTGCTCATGCATGGATTTTCCCTCGACCATTTAAATTTGAGAAATTTAATGATTGATGAATATATATTAAGTGCATATTATGATTTTATACAAAATAATTTTCATTGAGAAACTCAAAAATATGACAAAACTGATAAAATAATCAAACTACACTAAAATATGCACAAGGAAAAGCATAGGGAAGCATTAGTTGAAAATGTGAATATAAGTGAGGTCTAAATCGAAAGATCATGCATTATACTTATCTTCCGATTTTTTACTCTTTTAGAGCATATATTTTGAATAAAAGTGGGTACTTTTGTAAATATTTTAAGTTACGTGACTAAAATTTAACAAAATAAAACTTAGTTTTTTAATAAATTTATATAGACATGGATGAAATAGATTTTAGATGAATTGTTTCAATAATCAAAATTCAAAACTAGGAAGGACTTTTAACATTATGATTAATAAAGAAATTAAATTGAAGTGGTAGTAATTACTAAATGACAGAAAACATGAATGTAAAGTTAATAGATTAAATTCTATTAGACTAATAGATAAATTGCAACTTTAAATTTGAAATTAAATGAGAGGAAAAACCACAAAAAGAATAAAATGATTATGAAATGATGAGAGGGAGCTTTCAATGGCTCGATAGAGGAGCATTTAGAGGTCCATTAAAAGCTTCTAATGCAAAACTCGGCAAAAGCTTGAAGGGGGTCCATACTTGTAAGTTAAAATTAAAGAAATAAAGTATTAACGAAGAATAAATTATGACTACATAAATATAAATAAAGTGAAAAATAAATAAAATCCCAGGCTAACAAAATGATGTGTATGAGACAAGTTCTTCTATATATGATAAGAATAAAATGAATATAACTAAAGGCCTAAGATTTAAAGATTAACTCATATAGATAAGAGGTTGAATATGGATTTTGTGTGTAGAGATAATCATGGACGAAGACAGGAATGTTGGCTTGAGGGGGCCAAGTAGAATAGAAAGATTTTATATATATATATATATATATATATATATATATATATATATATATATATAGGGATCCTTTCAAATGAGGTGGGGTCTCACAGAGATTATAGTGAGCTAACAATAAATACGGTTGGATTAAAATCGGATGAATGGGATCAAAACCACTATCATTATATGGAATGGTTTTGACGAAAACAGATTTCTATATATAGAGAATACAAACGTGCGATTTTCATGGGATAGTAGAGAAAAAGACGGATCTACAAATTAGGCAAAACTAATTTCTTAAAAACATACGCTAGGACGGCTAATTTATATAGTGAATAGCAAATAGTTCAAAAAATATTACTTTTTTGGGATAGTTTATTGAAAAATACTTTAACGAATTGCTATTGTACGATACTTTTTTGAAATAAAGCTAATAAATTTACAAAAATTTGTTCATATTTTGTTGGTTTTAAAAGCAACATATATAGTATATCTATGTCATGAGGATTAGTTACTTAGGAGAATAAAAAATTCGTATCCTTATGATAACGATGTTTCATTACGATCATTTTCCTTTATTGAACAATGTAAATATGTTTTGGATTGTAAAATTTATTAACAGATTTAATAATAAAATGTTACTTCGAAAATTTGAATACATTGACACAAATTTGAAATTGGAACGTATAATAGTACAAAGATTCTAATAGAAAACGAAATAACATATACTACTAAAATTTTAAAATTAATCAAATTTATTAAAAGCTGATGGCCTCAACAAAGTATACTACACTTTTTTAAAATAAAAATATGATTATAAATTTTTGAAATTTTGTACTTCTGTAAGATTGAATTGTAATTATTTTTTTGATAAACTTGATTTGAATTTTACAAATGTTTGAAGATATTTTGAAATAACTTATACTATATTACAAAAATTGATTGCATTAAAAAATACAATTCATATTAGATGTTGCGACTTTACATATTAAAATTTTAAATTAATCTTAATATGGAAAAAATTAATTAACTAATTATGAGAATGTATCGACGGGTGATTATGATAATAATAAAAACAAGGAAAGTAATAAATTACTTCTGTAAAGGGAGCTCACGGTCAGCTCCGACATTTCCGCCTCATTAAATCGACATAATAAAATTGATGATAATAAATATTTCCAAATCGAACAAAATAGTCGGATTTGTAGTTAATAGGTTAAGAATTTCCATAAAAAAAGAGGGATGACGGTTTTGATGGTGGTTTTCTATTGCAAAACCAGATTTAATCATGTCCATCAATTCAAATCAAACGGCTATAAATTGCGGCTCATCAAAATCACAATGAGACCCCGTCTCATTTGAAGTTTCTCCTATATATATATATATTGTTTACTTAAGTTGCAAAATTTATTTTTACTCCATATCATACCATCTCTAAAGATATTAAATAATTATTTGAACATATCATAATATTATAAAAAAATTGAAAAGAAAACTCGAGTAAATAAAATTACTCGTAAACTTACTACGTCGAAAGTAAGAGTTGGATACAAAAGTTTTAAAGATATTAAATAATTATTTGAACATATCATAATATTATAAAAAAATTGAAAAGAAAACTCGAGTAAATAAAATTACTCGTAAACATACTACGTCGAAAGTAAGAGTTGGATACAAAAGTTTTTAATAGAAAATAAAAAATGTAAGTAGCCATTCCTCTTCTTTGTAATTTAGAATTGTTCTTTATAATTTAGAATTGTTCCTTAAAGTAACTTTTTTAAAGCATTATACGAGTATTGTGATTACAAACTTGATGGAGATTACAAAATTCTCTCTATTTTTTCACTAATTCAAAGCCTCTAATCAAGCTTTGTTATTCTCTTTTTCCTTTGGCGTGGATTGGTTGGCAAAAATGCAAATGTACGGATACAAATATAGATGTTACTATATCCTTATCCATTTTTAAATACGAATGGATGTGGATATTTGACGAATATAAAAACTATGTTATCTTCTCCTTAAAAACGGATAGAGATGTATAAAGGGTACCAATCACATACTAATAGTCGCATATATTATCTTAAATATGCATGCATTAGATAGAATATAGATGATATAAATATACTAATTATACTTGTATCGTAATAATTATACCAAATATGATGAAAGAAGGCATAAAACAATAGATTTTATCATTTGTACCCCTATTAGAATATCAATATAAGTTATGTCCCTTTCTTTTTTGTAATATCAGTTGTGCCCATGTATTCTTACAAAATGCGTAGTCCTGTCCTTTGTAATATCAGTTGCCTCTAGTTTACCTTGATAGAAGGACAAAACTTCAGTTTCGTATGAACATAGGGAAAGAATTAATATTACAAAAAATATACTAGCATAACCGATATTGCAAAATCTAAGTGGGACACAAGTGATAAAACCCTAAAATTACGTAATCTATGTTAAAAAGAAATTTGCAATTATATTTATACATGAAAATGTGTATTTGGATACAGATACATATGTTTGAGTATATCAAAGTGATATCCTTATCCATATCATTTTTGAAAAGGGAGGAGAATAGGCGGACTTCGGCCAATGCCGTAGAAATTAAAATTAAAAAAATGAGAAGTTGAAAACGAGATATTGGCTATTGGGAGATGTGGTACTACACCCTCTTGCTCACGCCCTTTATTTCAAACACGATGGTAATTAGTCAATTTTTTTAACTTATTAAATTGATCACAATCTCACATGGCAAGGAGAGACAACCTCATTTACCTAAAAAAAAGAAAGCACAGGGGGAGCAATCTCATTTTTCTTGGAATATAGAGAGGGAGGGCGCGGAGGAACGGGGAGGCCTGGCCCCCTCCCGTCCCCCCTCCCTCTGTCCCTGGAGACAACAAAAATCAAAGAAAGGGACATCTAATTGCAACCATTGATCAAGGAAAGAGGGTTGTTCAGACCTGGTTCTAGGATCGCGATCCGAGTGCACCAAGGGTGGAATGAAGTCTAGCCCAAGGACTACATATGGCTCGAAATGGCAGCTCTTTTAAGTTATCGATCTTTGATGGAGCAGTTCATTCATCATTAGCATCAAAAGAAAGAGTGCGATTAGTTATAGTCCAAGAGATTTTTTAAAAAAGAAAGATCCTTGTAAAAGACAATGGTGGGTTATGTTGGACAAATATTTAAACCGCTTCTTTCGAACATATCAAAACCTTACAGAATCAAACAACTAATTATAAACTGAGAACTATATTCGATTCTAATCACCTCAAGAGGAAATACTCCCGAACCGCTCTTAATTATTTAAACATGATTAGTCCTTCCACTGGTCGTTGCTTAATGTTATCTCTCTATCTTAGTCGCGTAAGGACGATTTCTTAACTTTAATGAAGGTGGCG
This sequence comes from Ottelia alismoides, assembly GCA_037367405.1. NCBI lineage: Eukaryota > Viridiplantae > Streptophyta > Magnoliopsida > Alismatales > Hydrocharitaceae > Ottelia > Ottelia alismoides. The sequence goes on from JAZKJV010003121.1 coordinate 685,736, forward strand.
TCCAAATCAGGGAAATGAACCAAAGCTAAAGAGAATAGAAAAATAGAGAGATGCTTGTGCTGTCTGATTCCTTCCATCTTACTACGGATTTTAATAGAATATCATTTGCTTCAATAGAATATCATTTGCTGATATTCTTGGTAGCCAGCCCGTGATCTTGCGTTGTGCATATAATTCTAAATATCAAATGACAGTGCGGTGTACCTTTACCTTAATTATTGTTTCCCATTTTGGCACGTAGCCTATTGACAACGCCATACATCTCAGCTGCAATTTCATGCGTCATGGCATCTGATTCTTACTTGTATCATGACAATTTAGTTCTGCAATTACAAGAAGAGATTGTTCACTACTTATCCACAAGGCAAATATATCGATGTAAAGCCGTTGGTGTATGATTCGTCGAAAATCCTGCCGATGAATATGTTATCATTGCAAAATTCATAAGATAACATACATTTGACATTCTTGGATTTTTTTAAATTACGCAATTAAGCAATTGCGTAGACCTAGAGCAAATGACGGTTGGGGTATTATAAACCTCCGTGCTTTCAACGACGCCTTACTAACAAAAGCAGCCATGCAAATTGTGAATTTTGAGAAACCTTGGCTATCCAGAGTCATCAGCTCTACCCATTTTCGTGATGGCCCAATTACCTTGTGGGAAAAACCGAATTCAGCCCATTCTGTTGTTTGGAAGTGTATTGCTAAAGGTTCGGTTTCACTTCAACCGATTCTTCACAAAACTCTCGGGGATGGTGCTCGCTCTTCTCTCTGGAAAGATCCGCTTTTGGGAAACCCCCCGCTAAAACAGATCTTCTCTGATATCTGGTCTTTCATAAACAATCGTTATATCACTGTTCATGCGGGTGGGAAGGTTTGGGGTGTACGCTTTAACTGGTTCAAAAGCCTTGTAAATCGTCTCCCACTGAGACTGTGGAGCAGGGTACTTGCTCTTAAGAATCAACTTGGCACTATTTTTACTTCCTCTACAAACGATAGAAAGGATTCTATATACTATCCATATTCAAGAAGCTCCATTCATGACTCGGATACAAAAAGACATTACGAAACTCTTGTGGATGGGGGGGGGGGTTAGATCAAAGGTTCCACTCGATTTTTGGAAACCCTCCTTTGATCCAAGTGTTTCTTACTTCATATGGCTTCTAGCACACAACAAAATTGTCACTCAGGAGGAATTGAAAAAATACAACATTTCTTCTGTTAATAGATGTCACCTTTGCCATAACAATCTTGAGAATTATGAACACCTTTTTGAGAATTGTTGTGTTACAAGAGAAATTTTTAACAAGTGTGATTTGATAACAAATTTTACAAGATTCATGGATTTTATCTTAGGCAACTCAACTTCCTTTGATGGACATTCTTCCATGGATTGGAACCTTCTGTCGCTTAAATCAACTCTTTGGTGGGCAATCTGGAAGGGTCGTTGTGATATGGCTTTTGAGGGAATACCTTTCATCACAACTAAGATCATTGAAAAAGCTTCATTTATTTGTGCGATTAGAACTGGTTTGGCTTTTGATCCGACGAGAGGGTGGTTTCACCCAATCAATGCGCTCTATAACGACTTTTAGCTTGGTTGGATCTTGATTCTGTTTTCTGCCGGGTTCTATTTTATCCTATTTTGGTCTCTTGTTATTGTAGGTTCTTTTTAGCAGCTTCTATCTCCTTCTCCGGTGGCCTGGTGATTACAGTTGTGGCCTGGTGATTGCGGATGGAGTTTCCTTCCTGGACGATCTTTATGCTGTGTTTATATTATTTTTGTTCCTGGAAGGTCCTGTTTGATTCGCTTTTAGGGGGGAGATGATACTCTTGATACTTATTCCCATCCCTTTTCCCTTTTTTTGGGCTGCTGGTTGCTGTTGTTTTTTTTTTTGAAATTCCGCCGTTGTTGTCGGAAGAAACTGATGTTCTGATTTGATGGTTGTATCTTTGTTTTTCCGTTGATGAATGAACTTTGATCCTTTTTTCAAAAAAAAATTTAAATTACGAACATCTTAATGGATACATATTTGCACAACATAAAATATTCACGGTTATATATTTATTTACAATGATATTATAATAATTTGTTGTTAGAAGCTCGCTCTGTTGCTGAGCCATCATAACTATATAGCTAAACCCTATATCGACAATTTGATTATATACTAATTAATAACACTGCCATCACAACTGATACAGAAAAGAAACAGTAGAGAGGATTATCTGCTGTAGTTCATGTTATAGCAGACTTTGCTGTATGGCTTCCGCCTCGAGATTCGAGCCCACTATTTCAGCTCCTAGAAAGGTCGTCGGATCCTCATCTGATGTTCATCGTGCATTATAACCTCTGCTGTAAATGCCATTTACAACGAACAATCGACCTCCAATAAATAGGGCCTGAGAGTGGGGCCAAACTATTCCTGGGAATTATCATTGACTGTTGCGTGACAATTATTGATCTCGTTTCTTAAGCTTATTAAATATAATTGATGTCTGGTAGTGCAGATAAGATATGGATTTGCTTGCCTAACAAACCAGATGTTCGCGTTATATATTAAACCTAACAGTTAAGTACTTTTCGTCGATACCTCTTACCAGATCATCGTTGGTCTTTTGGTCAACGAGTCTTTCTAAATAATCACCTTGTTAGACTTCACCGATGACTAGTTGATTTTTATAGTACCTATCATCCGAAAGGATTGACTGATTAAAATTCTATCGAACCCATAATCGTTGCACAAAAAGCTGGATAACGTGTAGACGTCACTGACTAACGAAGTGTTTGTGGGTATAATTTGACCTAAGAAAGAGGTTGAATGATGTAAATGTAATTAAGCTTAATGGTAGAGCCAGAGGAAGTGCTGAGTACCAAGAGGGATGATTGGGTACAGCAAATATCGGAATAATAAATTATAGGGTTTTTATCATGGGTTTTTATCAGTTGTGCCCCTCTGAGATATCGCAATATCAGTTATGCCCCTATCTTTTTGGTAATATCAGTTGTGCCCCCGACTTCTTGCCAATATTTCACTTGTGCCCCTCAGAGGGGCATAACTGATAAAAGATTTTTATCAGTTATGCCCCTCTGAGGGGCACAAGTGAAATATTGGCAAGAAGTCGGGGGCACAACTGATATTACCAAAAAGATAGGGGCATAACTGATATTGCGATATCTCGGAGGGGCACAACTGATAAAATCCCTTTTATCATTTGTGCCAATATGAAGATATCACAATTTCAGTTATGCCCCTCTCCCTTTTGGGTAATATCAGTTGTGCCTCTCATTTCTTTCTCTGTTATCACTTGTGCCCCTTGGGTTAGTTGTTGTCCACCTCCAATGCAAACAGACGTTAACATGGGGGATATAACAGGAATTAAACTAAAAAAACAAGGTTGACAAGGTCATTTCTCTGCCCTTCTTCTCCAGCCAACCCCCTCCTCCTCCCTAGCCGTCCCCCTCCAGTCCTGAGTTCCGCCCCAAGCTTTATGATATAGTGTTATCTGCTATTATACATCAAGGTTCAGGAAAGCGGTATGCGTATGTGTTCGGACTGGTCACCGAATACTGATTAAGCGGTACGCGGGGGCATATGCGGGGTATATGCGGTTCTAAGCGGTTTTCTAATTTTTAATTTAAAAATAAAAAATATCTATGAATAACATTACCACCGAAGTTATGTATCTAAGTGGAGTTAAAGAAGATCTAAGAAAAATGGTTCGTGTTAGATGGGTGTGCATATATACTTTTAATTGCCTCATATTTAATCACAAAAAAACATTTACCCTAAAAACTCCACGTTATATGATTCGTAATAACAAAACTTCAATACACATACATGCACTACATGAGCAAAACCTCAATCGGCATATATAAAAAACATTCGACGATACATTGCATATACTCGTGAAAATAATACATGAGAAAAACATAAACCATTGCATATACATAATGGTATAATGCATTGCAATTGTATAGAAATGCATGTCATATTCTAACAATTGAATGAAGAGGCAAAGTTACAGAGTTAAGGACCTGAGTGAGAAGATTGAAAAGTTGGAGCTGCTGGAGCAGTATGCGGGGCATATGCGGGGCATATGCGGACCACATATGCGGGGAGAGCGCATAATGCACTGATTCAAGTAATCGGTGCGGTTTGCACGCCGCACGGGCATATGCGGCCGCATATGCGGCCCGTGCGGCCGATTTAGTGAACACTTAATATACATTTATTTTGTTGTGGTGTCAAGATTTGCGTCGTTGCATGTTTTCGGTAGATTTAGAAGACATTCGAGATGCTTTCACTGGCATTTCCCTCTTCTTTTTCCAACTTTGTATCGAGAGTACATATCACTACAATAAAACAAGCATGTGGTAACTAAACTATGGCAACGGAATTCTCTAATAATCCAATATCTTCTTGCCAACGAATTCCATCGCCTTTACGCTAAAATTATCCTCACACATGCCAACGAAATTCTGTCGCCTTTGCACTAAAATTATCACCACATATGACAATAAAATGATGAGTTAATTGCAACAAGCCTGTGGCAAAAAATTGTCAGTTGCAGCAGTAAAAGTATGACTATCAAGCTTTTGACAATGGGTAGTCGGTATATTAATACCAGAATGTCAGTTGCCAGAAGATAAAGTTCTATCAATAGAGCTTGTTGCTACAGTGTGTTATTGCTGCAGTGTATACTCATGAGAGCAGATCCTCTCCTGAATCCGTAGAGCATCCGGGCCGCTCGATCTTGATTGAGCGGTTCACACGAATTCTCACAGTAAAGGCCCACAAAAATATGGAATTTATGAGAACCGTTCGATCAAGATCGAGCGGTAAGTGCTCCACGGATTCCAGCAGTCTCTACAGTACTGTAGAGGGCATACTCATACATAAAAAAACTGTAAGTACAATGTTTGATTCCTTGGAACATGAAGGCCACGGTACTGACCATCATCTTCCAAACACCGATACATAAAATAAAAACCTCTCTCCGCAGATTGGAATTATTCTCCAAATAGACACTATCTTATTAATTTATCGTTCCTCTCCTGTTCATAAAGCAAACCTTCTCTACGATATACGAGCCCGATCGACTACGTATTAATGGTGGGGTCAACTTGGAAACCGGAAAGCAATCAAAGACAACCATACGAGAGCGACAAGAAACAGAAGAAGCAATAGAGTGAGACCTCCACTGTTGTTTGCACATAATCACTCGGATCACCAAAAGCTACAATCCAAATCCACCACATAAGATCTCTACACCTGAAGCTCCTCTTCCCAAGTCGAAGATTCTCGTATACACATATTTGCACAAATCTCCCACCATCACTAGTATATTCACGACTTCTTCTTCTTCTTCTTCTCTCTCTCTCTCTCAACCACCACTCTCCTTTTCCCTGATGCCCTAAGATCTTGATGCCGATGCAAAGTGCACTGGAGAGGAATAGCTTCTGGTTGTGGACAAGGATGAAGCTCGGCGGCTCGATCCCGACCTCCACCAACGAGTCATGGGAAGAGCGGGCCTTTGCGGAGGATACTTCGGGTCGCTTAGGAAGCTATGTGTGGCCACCAAGGTCATACTCGTGCAGCTTCTGCCGGAGGGAATTCCGGTCGGCTCAGGCCCTCGGTGGGCACATGAACGTCCACCGCAGGGATCGCGCAAGGCTGCGGCAGTCATCCCCTCCAACAACACTAGAAATTAACGTCCACAATGACCATCAACCTCAGCGCTACCCTAACCCTAACAATCCTGTCTCTTCTCCAACTAGATTTGTTCTCCCATCCACTCAACAAGTGAATTATAGCTATGAACAAAACCACCTTACACCATCTTGTTCTTCACCAGTATGCAAGGAGACGCAGACGACATCGACTTTTTTTCCGACGCATAAATCGCTATCGGAGCCCTTCTTGCCGGAATCCGGAGTGCGAGATTCCTTAAGGATCAAAGAAGATGCCGCGAAGACTAGATGTATTGGATGCAAGGAGAAAAGGAGTCACAAAGAGGAGGACGAAGATGAGGAGTGCTTCACTGGTAGCAGCAAGAAGCAAAGGATAAACAACGAAACCCTCTCGCCACTATCTCAAAGATCGGCGTCTTCTGATGATCCGCCTCAACTCGAGGAAGTTGATCTTGAGCTGAGGCTGGGAAATCGATCGAAGGTGAAGTATAATTTGAACGAGAGTTCCACTACTTGATTGATGAAGGTTCGCTTGTGTTTATTTCGGATCTGTTTTTGAATTCTTACTCTTGTCCTTCTCTTTCCTTCGGTGCTTTGTTCTTAATTATTTCAAAATGTTTCTCGTGGTTTGTATCAGCATAAATTGGATAGTGTAACTAATATCGAGATTCATCTTGTATCATAAGAAATGGGAACTTTATTTCTTCACATGCTTGTTCCAGTTCTAAATTATTTACTTGTCAAATTCTATAGGTTTGCTGTGTTACTATGTACGGTGATTTTTTTATTTGGTGAATGTTTGTTAGAAGAGTACAATTCACAATTTTCTTTTTGAAGTTAGAAAATTTTGTTACTGAAATATGTATTATATAACTAATCCAACACCATTGAGATGATTCTGTAGGAATTTTCTTTTTAATATAGAGACTTCAAGATAAGAATAAAGGAAAAAGACTTGGTTCATATATCATGCTCGTGGGTTAGATTATGGTCATCTGAACTCCTTGCAACTTTGATAGACTATTTAATTGCCGAGATCTTGAATTTCAGAACTATAATTTCAATAATACAACTATCCAAAATCTGGTCAGCTTGATCATGTGAAGTGACACGGCTATTTTCGATCTGATGGGATTATTTCTTTCAACATTTACGATTACTATTCCAGATAATTATTGCATTATCTGTTGTTTGTACGCCCATTTTCTCTAATATTTTTGCGAATATTGCAGCAAGAACGCTTGAGTGTACAACTACATGTTAATCTGGTTTTCTCCTTCCATAAAAAAGTCTAATAGCTTGTAATAAAAAGGATGTGACTATTTGAGAGAGCTGAACATCTGGGAATACATATCCTTTCTTCTGCAAGCATTTTTGCGTCAGATAACCAAACCATTAATTTAAATACTTATCTGGGAATGATCATCCTTCTTTCCACCAGCTTTCTTGCATCAGATCACCATGTTGATTTTATGTTTCTGCGGCAGTCCTCTAAATTTTTAGGTTAATTTAAAATCGAATCAGGTTTTTTGTGTTGTAGATTCATAGCTCTAAAACCTCCTATACTTGTTTCTGATTGTCTCGCAAAATTTGTTGTGCGGAGATGTAGGACTCAAACATATGTATGCATCAGTACAGACATGTATCAGCATTTCCAGAAAATGAATCTGGATAACTATCACTATTGCCGTCCTTTGTTTCATTTAACCACTTGTTAATCAAACAAGGATGAAACCAACAAACAAGTTTAGAAGGGACATACACGAATTTGTTTTGATTATATTTTCTAACAATTTTGGCTTCCTGTCACTGCATGAAGGTTCATAACTTTATCTCTTTTAGAAAACTGCTAAAGGCTCATCACGACTCCTGCCTTGGATATAAACTAACGGCCACATTGATAATTTATTTCCTTGTTTAAGCACAATTTAGTGACTGACACATTTTTCTCCTTGCAGTGGAACGAAACCACATGGTTGTGGTAAACATATCAGGTATGATACATCGATTCCATTTTTCTCCTTGCAGGCTATTCTGCATGAAGCAGACATTCATACTCCACTCCTCTGCATGTGAACAAATCCATGGAGGTATATGATCTGTTTGTACCCTTTTCCTTCCCATTCCATTGCCCGAGAGAAACCCTACAGCCACCCAATCACAACGTCAGCATCGTCCTATTCTTATTACTGAATCATCACCATTAAGGCTACATGGAATATTAAGCCACGCCTTGAGTTATAGGTCTGAGAGCATTATAGTCTCAGGCTATTACATAGATCGTTTCCGCCATTAGGGCTGTGAAAAGATTTTGACATGTTCCAGAACTCGAAGCTAACTATTTAATTTTTAAATTGATTGTTGCTAATCTATGCAATAACTAAAATAGTATAAATCTTGCAAAAATAGTGGATAATCGTTACGATATAATTTGTCAATAACGACATAAAATCGACTTTTGCAACGAATGCTATTCATTTGTTGCATATCTAACCTCCGAAGATGTAGCAACCTTTCAAATTATTTATTTTTACAAGTCCGTTTCGTCGTAGTGAATTCAATCACAATTTAGTTTAACTATTAAACGCACGACAAATATCAGTTTGTTATATATCAAATCTAAAGAAGGATGTTTATAAACTTGAATTGTAACTGCTTTAGTCAGTTCTTTTCTTTATATTATTGAATATTAACTAAGGTTTTAATGGTTGGTGTGAATTCACATTTTTTATTTTTTCTATAATTTGTACCCTTACATATTTTTAGTTTTATTATAAAGCAAATATTATTATACTGAACATTCAGAAACAATCCAACTGCTCTCTGAACTTTAATAAAAAAAATTTTGAGTGCACCATCTAAAGAAAATGCATTCGTGTATAACTTAATTACGTCAAAAATAAACTCCTGCGAATACGAGGACGAGGTTTAAGAAAACCATATTTATTAGGGTTGAGAAGAAGTGCTCCAAAAGAGAGGAAGACGACAATAAGAATACTTAAACGTCGCACATAATTGTGATGCATATTTATTATTACTTAGCTTCACGTCCCCGTATTTGTTCTCTCTTCGTTGAACTTCCTTAGCCTTTGTGACACAACTTTCTCCTATCATCCAGATCCATATTAAGCAAACTCGACAGACCTGGAATGTTAGGGTTCTAATCTATAACCAAAACCACAGCCGAAGGGCGTCTAGGTATATGACACAGTATTAGATATATTAAAGCAAGATTCTTCAGGATTAAAAAACCCATCAAGGGAAAACAGCAAAGCTGTCCATGCTGCCTAGATTTGTTTGTTGCTCTGCACGTACATGGCCAAATCCATGGAGCACCTGCCCTGCAGGATACCTGACATAACCTTAATTTGATATCTTTAATACAAACACATGACCTTCGTTACTTAAATGTCCTCTGTAGAGGAGGCCTCCGACTTAATTCTGCTGCAGGAGACCCCCGAGAACAAAAGCTCCCCAACCACTTTTCCTGAGAAATTGCAATTCTGGGGAGTTGGCTCAATCCTGTGTGCATCACTGGATGTTGGCTGCTGGGTACCACATTGGTGCAACACGATTTAATTAGATGCGCAGTTGAACTAGATCTGTGTCAGACTGGCGTTGCTGTGTGTGTATATGCATCTGTACATGTACACATATAGAATGTCTCCATGAATGCCGCGTTTTGCAGTTTGGAGTAATGTATGAAGACATGAAAAGGAGAGCTGTATTGAACAAGGTCTTCATCTTACTCTCGACCGTGCATAGTAATCTCAAACCTGTAATTTACATATTATACTCAAACAAAATTAAATATTAAACCCTAAGAGGAATGATAGGACTGCATAAATCTGCATAAGTATGCTGTTGGCATTCTTCAATAAGCTTCACGAATACGAACTGCCAACTAAGAATTTGCAGACCCTTCAGAGTGCATAGACTGCAGCAAACCATGAGTGACAGTGACGATGTGGTTGTATTAACCTATATGGCATGCAGATGTTGAGGGCCTTTAAAATGGATAAGTGATGTACGATGTGTTTGCCAGAAGAAGGATTGTTTATTCTCGCTGCTAACAACCGACAACTGGACTGCATACTCCCTGTCTGGGGTAAGACCTCTATCACTCTCCTCATACTTATTATGATTCTGCCTTATCTGAAGTTTTTTATCGGAAATCCAGACTTGGTTTTTATATATCATCAAAGAATTTAAATACCTAGAGAAGCTTATGTGTGGATATTACTATTGATCATACTTGTCACATGATCTCATTTTTATGTCTAGATTGGGGCAAGAGTTCTTGTCGTCTGTTCATCTTGCGCAAGCACACAAAATTGATCAGAAGAGCTTTGGCACAGTAATGGAGTTGTTCTCAGCATGGTTTTAAATAGAGAGAACTTCCGGTTTTTTTTCCAGTGACAGTGTAACAAAAGATAAGTATCAACCAATATTTTCATCTAGTTCTTGTTCGACGAATATAGGAAATAGACCATAATAAAGCTTACAAGTTGTTTCATTAAATTATATTAAATAGTTGTTAGAAAATAAAAGGTTGCTGCTGTAAAAATGGCCATATATATAGTAAACTGAAAATATATTCATGCATACTAATGGAAGTAGATTCCTTGTTTCAGGGAAGGAAGTTCATAGTCAGAGGTGCCGTTATATTTCGTGTTAACTGATCATTTGGAAATTGGAAGGATAAGGAAAATCAGAACTACTTTTCCTCCTCATTTATCATCGTTTATCCATTTACAAAGTATTCCTAACATTTTTTATTGCTTATGATATAGTGACAGATATGATATAGTTACGGATTTGTTAAAATTTCCTCATTATATGGACTATCGCTTATGATACATTGGCGGATATGATAATTGTCACTAATTTTAAGTATATAAAATAATTTAACAACGAATAATATCGTCACATATATTTAATAATGATTGATTTAGTGGTGGATTTTCAAAAAAGGTGTGACTATAATCCAATTTTATTGTAGTAGATTGTTGTGAAAATGCAGCAGTATCTTATGATTAGGGGAAATCTTTAAGAACCGTCTAAATAAACTTCAATACCTTATTCTTTCATACTAAGCTGCTTACTAAAAATTTCTCCCAAATTAAGGCTTCGGATTATGAAATCAATAACTAACATGAAAAGTACTGCCTTTTGGAAGTTGTTGAAGATAATGATTCACGATCAACTTCCAAGATAACATATAAATAACGAGATAAAAGATACATATGCGACCTTCATGCACCTTATTCTTTCGTATTAAGCAAAAAAAAACTTAACAAATACACAAATATATGCATGCTAATGCCACATTCTCTTTAATATGCTCCAGGAAATAATAGCCATCTATTAAAAAAAATAACAAACAAAAGGAAGATAATATAAAAATAACATATAAAATGAAGGTAAATATTATTTATGATCTTAACCCAGAGACTAAGACCTAGACTTGGACTCACTATAAAGTAGGAGAATAAGGAAAACCTCAAAAAGAGAATCATAACGTAAATATCATAGTTTAAAATACATATACATGGCCTATACAATTGTTTTGAGAGTAAAGAGGGTGGCCTCCCAAGCAGGAAACCACTTCAAAGTTGTGTGTGTAACACAAGAAAGATATCATGCTATACTTACCATGAGGAACATAACGTCCTACAATGCTCAATCACATTTTCTGAATAAAATCTTTGCCTCCTAAATATAAGTTCATTCCTAGCACGTCAGATGGACCAAACCACAACAAAAGGGAAAAAGTTGTCTTCCTGGCCACCACCGCAAACCAATCTCATACTCCTCCAGAAAGCGTCACAGTCCCAGTTCTCCAACCATGCCACATTGACCCTGTCCCACACCTTCGTCGAATACTGACAAGCAAAGAACAAGTGGTCTGCATCCTTTATTGCCACACCGCAACGATCGCAAGAGACGTCCTCCACGCTCAGCTGAAGTTCCCGACGACCCATCGAGAGAATCTTTCCCAGCCTGAACAACCAAAGGAAGATCTTAATCCGATTCGGCACCTTACTCCTCCAAATCATCCCCATGTCAACCCTCATCTCATCCTGCACCATCGCCCCCATCATCCACCAAAAAACAATATGCTTTCCTAATTGAAAATTTTCCATCTCTCCACTACAAATGGTCCCTACCCGTGGACGGCCCCGTACGCTAATATCACCACTTCTCTTGCCCACTACTGCTTCCAACGACCAGCAACGTACGTTGCCGTCCAATTAAGGTCTGTCTGCTTACTGGAATGTGGTGGGTTGGTGCACTCTAATGCGAATAGTAGATGTTTAGATGGTTATAAAGGTTGGAGAAGGTTGGAATAAGAAATATGATGTGATGCCACATTGATTTAAATAGTTAGAATAGTCATTAGAATTAGGCATCCATTCCAATAGGTAAGGTCGACTCATTGACTCAGAAACGATGGGTCAGAATAGGCGATGATTGAATGGGCCTAATACTCGCTTAGTGAACACCCATTTATAAATACAAATTATATACATGTATAAAACATTCCCTATTTTTTATCTTCTATATATGATAAGATTAAATATCATCAAAACAATTTCTACGTGCTAAATATATGTAAAATCATAATAAAATATACGTAATTTTTGTTATTAACAAAAAAATAAAAGTAAAAATTGAAAAACTCTGGAATCTTGGTTCATTATACGTATAAATATGATGTTACAAACAGGGTAATTTTCAATAGTACTTTTAGAGAAAATTGTAGATCTCAAATTTTGGAATAACTTTTATTTTTTACATTTTTTCCATTTTAGACAATCTACTGTTTCTTTTGTATTGCGCAAGATTTTGACAAATTTGGAAATCTGTGGGCTTCCAAAGTGTCAACCGCTGAGTGGATCATCTTTTCCTCGGGCCTCCTGACGGAGAGCTCTTGCTGTGAGACCGGCCACCCAACTCAGAGACAAATTCCCGTTCTTTCAAGTTTTCAACTAACAAAATCTACGGTGGCGAACTCCGAAATTAAAAAAACCATAATCTTGGCACGATACTAGAAAATATTTTGGAAATTAACATTGGATTTTGCATAGGAGCTCTGTAAAGAGAGCACAACGACAAGGCAAGTTTACCGCGAGTAGATATTACACCACGTCCCTACAAAGCAGTCTTTTTGAATCAGACCGGTCGATCCGATCAGTTCAACAAGTGAATCAAACATGGATCGGTAATTCGGGTTTTACTGGCTCGGTTCATATATTCATGTTTGGTCCGACTACCGGTTCAATTGGATATCTAAATTTCGGTTAAACCTTTTGAACCAGAATTCAATCTTGATTATATTTAAAAATTGGATTTTTATCAGTTGCGTTCCTTTAAAATATTAAAATATCAGTTATACCCCTCTCTTTTTTAAAATATCAATTTAGCACATGTCGTATTCCACAGTGGTCATGTGTGCCCTTCCGTTAGTCTGGCCGTCAATGAGTTGACCCGAATCATCGTTTATTCAAACAATTGTGTAGTTAAGAGGAGCATAACAGGAAAAAAAACCCCACCTCCTACTCCAGCCCATCCTCCTCCATGAGGTTGTTTAGCGACTATAAATAACGACTGAATCGATCCATGAAATTTCCTCGAAAAATTCAGGAAAATATCAAAATCTTGATCGGAATGGATGATTTATCTATATAAATAAAAAAATTTAGTGATTTGGTGTACGGATAAAGGTGTAGTTAGGAGAGCGAAAATAAAGAAGAGGAAGAAGAACAAGAATGGAGGAGGAAGAAGAACATAAAAAAAATTTATACCTGAGATTGGATGGAGGACGTTCCATAAAGAGGGCGGTCGGATGAGGAAGAGGAGGGGCTGGAGGTGAGAGGTGTGTGTTGTTAACAGGATAAACCAAGCAAATATTAAACAGTAATCAAACGGATTCCAATGGATTGACAGATCAATATTACAGATTATTAAGATTAATAGCGTGCAAATCCAATCCATTATCCGATTACAATAACCAAAGCAGAACCGATTAATCAGACGGAAACAAACAAATGAGCGTGATCCAGAAAAAGGGCAAGCAATAAATAAATTGCGGCAAACAAAATATAAGAAAGATAAGGTTAGATATCACCGAAGCGTTCATGAAATGGACTGTCCTTAGAGAGGATTTCGCCCCCACAATACCGGTGCGTTGGATACTGGCGATCCGCTCCCAGGATACGACGGTTCACGATCGTCGTCCACGCACACCGACGAGACCGTCCTCGAAAGCACCTCCGAGAACTTGCAGCCGAGAAGAAACAGGTCGCAGATGCGAGAGAGAGAGAGCGAGAGTGACAGCGGGTGGAGATTTCTTGCGAGTGAAGAAAAACGGCGTCGGGTGGAGGATATAAAAAGAAGGGCTCGCGTGCCCTAGCGCGCAGTCCCTTCGGTTTCCGAAAACGCCCCTCAACGGTCGTGTCCTTTCGGATTCCAAAACTGCGGCTAAGTCGAGCCGTTTGGATCAAGTTCGATTCCCAATGTGATCGTGACTAAATTAATTTGTCTAATTAATTTAATCGATCAACCAAATGAAACCCGCAACAAAAGTATCGAGATCTGAATTGACTCTCCCGAGCCCGAGCCGGTGCCGGAGCCGGAGACGGAGACGGAGCGCACGCGCGTGTGTGATCCTCCATTCCTCCTCTCTACTATTGCTACAAGAGCTTGGGGTGTGGACTCATATATAAGTCCACCAAAAGTTTAGATCTCTAAGGTATGGTACTAAACTTCCATCCAAACTCAACCATGTTTCAAATTTGGGAATTCCCAACTTTCCATCCAAACCATTTGGTTTCCCAATTAAAACCAAATTTCATGTCAATTGTAATTAATACGTTTTCCAATAAAAACCTAGATACAATTTTAATACAACAGTATGGAGGATGGGGCCGCAACGGAAGAGGGACTAAAGGAGGAGGAGATGGAAGAGAAGGGCAGTCAGAGGAGAAGGTGGGGAATAGTGATTGACATATATATTTTAAATGAATTGATTATGCGCCTTCGCATTTAGTTATACTTCTCGACCATAGGAAAATCAAAATAACGTATTTATGAATTTGGTGGGCAACGAGAGCAGTATCCATAAAATATTTCGACGGATCCATTAACGGATCGGCCATCGCATAGCTAAGATGGCTCCTGTCACTGAAACCGGCGGCTCGATCCTCTGCCCTTACAGCTCCAATTTCGTCGTGGGGATCAAGTTCACTTTTGGCCTCACCCACTGCTCCAACGTCATTCCCATCTCCCCGAGGCAGCCCCATTGCAGGAGGGGTTGGAATGGGTGGTGGGGGATGGGGTCCGAGGAGGAGGAGGGGGTGAACAGAATGGGAGGAGTGGTCAGATATGGAGGATGGGATGGGAGAGGAGGGGTTAAAAGGAGAGGTGGAGGATGGGGTGTAGGTAGGGATGAATATTGAGTTGGGTCGACTTGATCCAGCTCGAAGCTTAACCCACTCAATCCAATCTAGCCCGAACCAACTTTGGGCTTAATTTGAAGCCAGTTTATTAAATTGAGTTGGGCTCGATCTTAGCTCGACCCAGCTCATCAGGCCCAGAAGCCTGGCCCATAAGACATCTCGAATTCGAGCTACAGACCCGATAGAGGGACCACGAGCCCAGTTATTGCGCCAAATAACTCTCCTGGCAAACCTTATCCATGGGTTTTTCCCCTTCCCTGCGCGAGTATCCCCCAAGCCCCCCCAAAACCCCTTCTGTTTTTGTTTCCCCGCCCTCACCCTGCAGTCTCGCACCTACTATCCCTAGCCGCTTCGCCTCGCCACCCACCCTCCCTTGCTGCCGCAACTGCGTGGAGGCTTGGAGTAGCAACACACA
Source organism: Ottelia alismoides (assembly GCA_037367405.1). NCBI lineage: Eukaryota > Viridiplantae > Streptophyta > Magnoliopsida > Alismatales > Hydrocharitaceae > Ottelia > Ottelia alismoides. The sequence goes on from JAZKJV010003121.1 coordinate 701,307, forward strand.
ACTGTGTGGAGTGTCGCCCACCTGTGCCTCTCTCTTTCAACAAGCAGTTCGAGAAAGGTTTTTTTTATTTTCTTAATCTTTTTTAATTTTTTTCTTGGTATTATTGTCGGAGATGTTTGATGTTATGAATCTTGTGATTATAGATTATATTCGATTAAGGGTTTAGGTTGTTAACCATAATACTATGATATAAATCATTTTGAATCTATGATATTATTAACTTAACTTTGTTCGTCAAACAACATCTAAAAAGATCATATAATGGGCTGGCCCAGCCAAATCTTACAAATATTGGATTGGATTATGAGCTTGGACACCCAAGAAATAAAATTAATGGTCCTAGGTCCAGACCAAAGCCCACAAAATAATTGGGCTTTGGACTGGGCCCTTTACGGCTTAGTCCAGACCAAGGTTCAGAAATGCGGTTCATGCGGCCGCATATGCGGCCGCATATGCATATGCGGTGGCCTATCCGAAGTGCATTTACAGTATGCGGTCATATGCGGTCCAGCTGCATATGCGGGCCGCCTAAACCGCATATACGCCCGCTTAGTCGGTTGATATGGGGTGTGGTTTGGGATCCGATTTAGGATCCGTATATAAAAAACCCCTTCACTAACGCGCCTCCACGCTCACATTGGAATTGCCCTAAATTTCCTCCATCGCGCCTCCACGCTCCAGCGCCTCCGACCTCGACGCCTCGCTGCCTCCACGCTCCAGCGCCTCCGCCCTCGATGCCTTGCCGCCTCCAAGCTCCAGCGGCTCTGCCCTCGACGCCTCTACACTCCAACGCCTCCGCCCTCGACGCCTCGTCGCCTCCAGGCTGCACTCCTGTGCCTCCAACGTATTTAGCCCTTTTTTTCACTGTATGTATTTACTCATGTGCCTCCTGCGTATTTAGCCCCTTTTTTCACCAATAGTAAAATAGTTGATGGCTGTAACGTTAACATCATTGAAAGCAACATTGAAAGTATAGTTGATTGTAAATTATATAGTTGATTGGTGATAATAACGTTAACATCATTGAAAGTATAGTTGATTGTAAATTATGGGATACCAATAGTAAAATAGAGTCAGATAAGATCTTGCTGCATGGCTGTATATCAAGACAACATAATTTGACCTGTTTAAAAAGAAGGGGATGTTTTAACAAATGGTAGTTATCACTCTAGAATTTTGCTACATATATTTTGCATCTGATTCACTTCTGCTTTATCACAAATTTTTGTCTTCTGTATTCATCGTATTAACATCCATATATCACAAAAATTTGGTGATGTAGCTTTCAGTTTTGACTGTTTATGCCATTTATCTCGTGTTTAGGTCGATCATTAGGGATACCCCTTCCATGCCTACAACGACAGAATCCACATTCTATGTTCCACCCGATTCTACCGATCCAGGGTGAAAATATGCATAACTCATTGAGAGGACCGATTCGAACACGATTGGGTGTCGCTTGTGCGGCAAGGTCATAAAAGGAGGCATCAATAGAATGAAGCAACATCTTGCACACATCAAGGGAAATACAAGGGCATGTCCAAAGGATGATGGAGATGTGCAAAAGGAAATCAGAGATTATGTGGAGGATATTATGAAGAAGAAGAATGAAAAAGTTGTTAGTATGAGAGAACTGCGGGAGGAAGTAATAACCAAGGCATCTGATGGATCTTCTAACCATCCATCAGAAGGAGGTACTAGTACAAAAAGACCTCGTGTATCTGAAGATGACGTGTCTTTGGGCACAACAATGCGACAGACAATGATTAAAGATGCTTTAGCCAAAGAGGAGCATGCACGTGTCAACAAATTCGTGGCCAAATTCTTTTATGATGCTGACATTATGGTCACTAAAAATTCCTTTATCCGAATGTGCGAGGCAATTGGACAAAATGGAAGCGGATACAAGCCACCTTCATACTATGAAATTACAGAAACTTTGTTGAAGGATGAAGTGGATGAAACAAAGGAATATTTAAAGAGACATAATGAATCATGGAAAAATAATGGTTGTTTAATAATGACAGATGCATGGACTGACATGAGGGGAAGGAGCATTATGAACTTGTGTGTTAATTGTGACTTTGGCACAACTTTCTTGAAGTCCATTGACGCATCCGCAGATTCTCACACGGCTGAATACATCTCTTCTCTCGTAGAGGATTGTATCAAGGATGTTGGAGAAGATAATGTTGTACAAGTTGTTAAAGACAATGCTTCTGCAAATATGGCAGCCGGACGACTTCTTAAGACTAAACATCCAAGGATATTTTGATCTTCATGTGCGGCCCATTGCATGGATCTTGTTCTTGAGGAGATTGGAAAGGAATCAAAGATAAAAAAATTGCATCACTAAGGTTAGAACTCTCACTCTCTTTATCTACAGTCATGCAAAGACTTTGAGCTTGATGAGACAATTCACCCAGAAGGGTGAAATTGTTCGGCCAGGGCAAACAAGATTTGCCACTACTTTCCTTACACTACAAAGCGTGATGGACAAGAAGGCAAAATTACGGTTGATGTTCTCTTCTGATGAGTGGAGAGAGTGCAAGTGGTCAAAGACCAGAAAAGGTGAGGTAGCTGCATCCATTGTCCTCAGTTCATCATTTTGGAGCCAAGTGTCTTTGATATTGAAGATCTTCTCTCCACTAGTCTACCTCTTGCGTATGGTTGATGGAGAAAGGAAGCCCTCAATGGGCTTTGTATATGGAGGATTGGAGGATGCAAAAAATGAAATAAAGGCTATTTTTAAAAATGTTGAACATTCATATAAGCCATTTATAGATGCCATTACCTTGAAGACGAAAGGAAGATTGGATAGCCCCCTCCATCTTGCAGCTTTCTATCTCAATCCCTATTATTTTTATAGGGATAGCGATGTAATTTATAAAGATAGCTTCGTCGTTGATGGTTTGATGGAATGCGTAGTGATTTTTTATCCTGAGTTGGAGATTCAGGATGCCATCACGAAGAAAGAGATTCATATTTACCGAAGGGGAGAAGGAGCATTTGGAAAGCCAATGGCTGTCAGACAAAGACCCACCAATGATGATGATTTCAATCCTGGTAATATATCTCAAGCTTATTATCGCCAGTAAAGTTCTTAAGTTAGATTTATTATTTTACAAGTCATTAACTGTAGTTAGATTTATTATTTTACAAGTCATTAACTGTGCAATCTCTTATAGCTCATTGGTGGATGCTATATGGTTCTCAAACGCCTTATTTGAAAGAAAATGACTTTGAGAATTCGGAAGCTGGCATCCTCTTCTTCTGCCTGTGAGAGGAATTGGAGCTCATTTGCAGCGGTATAACTATCACTATTTGGATGTACTATTGTATATATTCATTGATTCATTATAATTTATAATTGATCAATTTTATATATTCTTAATGCAGATTCATACCAAAAAAGGAACAAACTAGAAACCAAGAGATTGAATGATTTGGATTTTGTGAAATTCAATTCAAAGCTAAAGGAGCGTCGATCACTAACTAAGAGAGATCCATTTGATTCAAAGGATAGAACACATGTTATGGATTGGATTGGTACCAATGAAGAAGAAGAAGAAGAAGAAATCTTCCAAGAGTCGGGGTTCACGTGGAACTTGGTTGCAGAAGCAAGTGGGGCAGAAGAATTTGTTGAGAATAGGAGCCAAAGGAATGCAGAAGCTTTGTCAACTTTGGACGAAGAAGAAGAATTTATGAGTGATTCGGAAAGCGAAGATGATATTCCAACAACCAATTTTGAAGATAATTTAGATTAGAATTTAGAAGCTAGTTTATAACTTTATATATTTGAACATTTTACATTCAGAAACATATTTTGATATCTATATGAACTATATAGCTTTTTAATGTGGTGTCTTTTTTATTTTTAAAAGTATGTTTTTGTAGGAATCTAAAGGAAACATGTATTTTTTGTCTCTGACATCACAATTAAATGTATATCTTTAATATTTTTTATTTAAATAATGCAAACCGCATAATCCGCATATACTTCCGCATATACTTCCGCATATCCGCTTACTCGCTCGGGACCGCCTGACCGAACGAATACTGCATATCGACTTTTTGAACCTTGGTCCAGACCCAACCCATGCTCATCCCTAGGGGCTTGTTTGGTAACCGGGTTACCCCCGGTTACCTCGGGGTAACCCGGTTTACCCCCCTTTTTTCATGGAATGGAATTCTATCACAAATCATAGTGACATCACATCACATTCTTTATTCCAACCCTCTCCAACTCTCATAACCATCTCAAACAACTATTATTCCAATCAGATTACCACAACCCATCCCAACCCAACAACCAAACAGACAAGAGGAGGTGGGGGTTGTAGGGGGAGTAAGACTTTTCCACCGTTACTATTTTATCTAAGTACCCTAGTGTTCTCAAAGTTAATGCTTGTTTGAGATGGGGATGTGATAAATACCCATTCATCACTCTTTATTCTTTTATGTTAGCTACAAAACCTATGCAAAACACCATGTATATTTGTGTAAATAGAATAAATTACCATCATGCATGCATTGTGTAAATAGCAATAATTAGCATGTTTTTGTGCATAAATAAAAGAATAAAGAAATAACAGAAAAAGAGGGAAATATTTGGAATAAACATTGAGCGACCTAATCCTAAGGGAGGGCTCAGTATGGGCCTGACCGCAAAAGAATCCAAGTAGAGGGAGATAGGGTCAATCATGTGTGTATATAACTATGTATATAAATAAATTTAATTTCCTCAAAATAAAAATAAAAATGTGTTTTTGTTAATTTGTACATATTTATAAAAATAAAATAAAAATCAGAAAAATAAAAAAAATAAAAATCAATTTCCCCTTTTTACATATACCATGTAAATATGTATATAAACCTATTTATTTAACTAATGTAAATAAATAATAAAAATAAAATAAAAAACCTTTTTATTCCAAATTTTATGTTATAAATAAATAAAATATAAAATTAGAATAATTATATAAAAATAAATAATTAAAAATAAAAATAAAAAATCCCTATATGTATATGCCTATATATAATAATATAATGTAAATACATAATTTATATTTCAAAAAAATAAATAAAAATCACAAAAAATACTTTGAAAATAAATAAATATTTTTTATTTTGTAAATATTTTTAAAAAAGATCATTATCTATTTTATTTTGAATTTCTAAAATAATTTCCAATGGGGGCTTCTGATTGGTCCACGGGGGATGTTGACCCCCGGTCAACTCCCCCCTGGACCATTCCACCCGGATCCGTGTTCGAGTACCCGTTTTCTCATATTTTTCTAGACACGATCCGATCACCAATTAGCTAAACCCCGGGCCCCGATTACCATGCTGACATCTGAGGCCCTCGCCCGGGGATCTACCTAGGGATCCGTGTTTCACCGTGTCGTGCCCGACTCATTCTTCTCCGATCCTTCCCAATATAAAGCCACACTTCCGCCGTATTTTTCACGCCATCTTTGGTTCCGCCTTCCCATCCCAGGGCCTCCACGACCTTCCCTAGAGTGACAACTAGCCGAGGGCCGTGTCGCAGTGAGGAAGTGCCCCCAGCCACTGATCCGGCGAGTCCATCACCGTGCGCCGCCGCGAGGTGCGCTTGAGCCTCGGGACCCGATGACCCCTTGAGGCGAAGACCCAGAAGCTTCCTTAGCTCATCCACAGTCGACCTCAGCCATCAGGTAGACACGTTAGTTTTTCGTTCATCGTCCATTTCCGATTCTCGCATCTCAGCTCCGCCAGCTCCGCCCTAGTGGCCAGAGCTCCGCCAACCCATCCTATCCGTACCGATACCCTCTCCAACTCATCGTCACCCTTCTTTCACGACCTGGTCACCTCGATCGTGGCTACTAGAGCCGGGATTGAGTTGGGCTCCCTCCGCCGCCTTCGCCGGAGCCTTTCCCCGCTCACCGTCGTCGCTTCTCTTTCTCTTTTTGCGAGTACCCCCTGTCGGAGTGCTCCTCCGAGCGAGAACTTTGTTTTGCAGGTGAATAAGAGCAGGTACCCCCTTGGTCGCGTTTTCACCCCTTCGCTGGAGCTCCTCCAGGTCGCTCTTCCCTTGCCGGAGGATCCGACCGTTGGGGGCTTCATCGGAGGCCGCCACCCGACGCGGAGAGTCATTGCGAGGAAAACTCTCCTTTCCGATTGTTCATCGGCCTGCTGGATTGCCTCCGGTGTGCCGGGGAACATCGCATGGGAGGTGTTCTTCCTCATCCTTTTCCCGCCGTTGGATTTCCCCGCCGCTCCAATTTGCATCTCCACCGTCCACGCTCTGCCATGTCAGGCTGTTAGATCCATGATCTGACGGGCGCGTTCCACCCACGTTCGTCACACGCCTCCACTGTTGGATCGTCCAGACGGCTGCACCAGGACCGTGCATCAGCAGCCAACCACGCCTCGATACATGGCGCCTCACGTGTGCCCTCACGCGCCTCAGCTGGGTAATTGCACCCATACCCCTGCAGCTTTCAGTAGTTATAATTTAGTCTATTAAATAAGTTTGCACTCTTGGATATTTTACACATTGGTTCTTGAAGTTTATTTCATTTGTGTTTTCGTCTCTTCTTGTGTGAGACATGTGCTTCGTTACGTGACATGTTGGACAATTTGCATGTTTAGGGCTGTGGTTATTGCTGTGTTATGAAATGAAATTTTAATTTTCATATTTGCAGTTATACCCCTGTGCGTGGTTTTATTAAACATGTGCTGAATATGTGGTCTTTTTGTGCTTTTTACCTCGGAGTTTTAGCACGTGTTACGTTTAAGCCCATGGAACTATTTTTCTTTGCATTTAGGTCCCTACGAAACTGTGTGCCTTGTTCTAATTGAATAAAATAGCAAATTAAATCCAAATCAGGTGAAATTTGGACATGTGGCTCCTGCCACTGTGTAAAAATTTCCCTAAATTTTTGGGACATTTTTTAGGCTTTTTGATATTTTAAAAATTCAAAAACAGTGATTTTTGGTACTGTCTAAATTGAAAAATCAAAGAAAAATATTAAAACCCCTTTAAAAATTCTAAAAAAATTAATGATAGTTATTTTTAGTGTATTTTAGCTTCTAACAAATTTTTGTGCTTTTTGGATATAGAAAAACCTTAAAAATTAAAAACCCCTAAAAATCTTATAAAAATTATAAAAATTTTTATAAAAATCAAAAAAAAATACAAACTCTTTATCTATAGTTTAACTTTTGCATCTATTTTTCATAAATATTTCCTCCAGACTTTTATAGATCCATTTTCTATTTTTAATGGTTCTTTCAAATTTGGTTGTACAGTGATCCTCTGTTTTCGACTTTCTTGATTTTTAATATATCGTATAAAAAATTGAAAAATTCTGAAAAATTCACAAAAAACATTTAAAAACCTAAACAATAGAAAAACATTTTTATTGGAATTTTCTGTATATTTTTGAGGGTTTTTTAATAATTGTGGAAGTTGCTTATTTTTACATTTCCTTATAAAATCAAAAACACAAAAATATTTAAAAAATTATAAAAAAATCTACCAAAAATATTTTCTTCTTTATTTTCGATTTTTGACTACTTCGTAGGCCGCAAGGCCAACTCGTGCTCTCTGAGTTCGATCCTGATCGCTATACCAGTTTAATAAAAGTAGCGAGGACTGCTTCCTATTTTTATTGATGTTATCTTTGATTGGTGGTTCCTTATTTTCTTGATCGACCGATTACCGTGAGATCCGGGTCGCAACGACCCTTGTTTACCTTTACCCGGATTTTGTGGGATTTCGATTTTTCGATCAATCAGGATGGACGCCAATTAACCTAAATGATACACATGATCATTGTGGAAAAAGTCATCAGTTGAACTAATATTCTCAAAAAAAGAAGGGCATAACTGATATGACAACATCTCACAAGGCAACAACGGAATTAAACACTTTAAAATAGTGCTTTTCATGGAAGCAGAACCCCTTACCTTAGATAACCCTATACTATTTACTCACCTATTCTGTGAAAAGTTTTTATCATAAGCTGATTCCAATATATGTTATTCTATAATAACGCTATACAATATTTCAATTTAAATATTATATATGTGTTGTATTTAATGTTGTATACATTAAAATATTGTATACATAATGCAATATGTTTACGTTATTTTATGTATTTTTATAGTTATATATAAAAGTATGTATATGGTGTGTGTGTTTTTGTGTAGGATAAAATGAGGCTGTCCCCTTGGAGGTAGCTAACTTAGCTCCCTCCGCGTTATTTCACCAGCATTTTTGTATTTTTTTTTGAAAATTTCTTTCGTGGATTTTCATCAATATATCCATATATTATGGCATTCAAATTTCGCATGAAACACAGACTCTTACGGCCTCCATCCAGAAGAGTTGTTTTTAGCAATTCTATTACCGTTAAAAAATGACTATCCGGATAGAGGCCGTAGGAGTCTCTGTTTTGCATGAAATTTGAATAGCATAATATAGGGATACAGTGATGAATATTCACAGAAAAAAATTTCAAAAAAATAAAAAATGGGTGAAATTACGCAGGGGGAGCCAAGTTATAGCTTCTCCTAAGGGGCAGCCCCACTGAACTCATATATATATATATATATATATATATATATATATATATATATATATATTGCATATACTATGCATTTATCTTTACATATTTTATTTATTCACATGTGTTTGCTTATATATATAGTTATTTTTGTATATGTATGTATTTACAACATATGTAGACGCAAAAATTTATACATACAAATACATATTATTTAAGAAAATTTTGCATTCTAATACAAATAAATACAAATTTATAACTTTGCTACCTTTTTATGGATCGTTTTGTGTTTGTGTATGCCCATTATGATTCTATCAATAATTTGAATGATATTTAAATGTACATTTTGCATGAGTTTATTTACGTCGATTGATCGATTCAACCCCTTTTACTCATCGATTTGATTTAATCTGTCAAAAATTGCTTGCATCATCATCTATTTAAAATGATTTAATTTTGTATTCTAAACTAATTCAACCTTCTTGATAAAGTTTCTGATTCGATCTTCGATTTAGTTTCAAAAACATCGTTACAAATACCCTTCAAAGAGAGTACACCTAAAAGACAACTTATTCCGAAGCGGCAAATATTTTCCGTATTTTTTTGTGGTCTTCGAATATGGGCGCTTAGACTATGATAATTGGGCCGGAACTCCAACTGATATATGGGCTCCACAACCTGAACGTGTTTCATATTTGATTCAAAATAGTAGTGGGCCTATGTGGCCCATGAATATGAGCCATTTAGGCTTTCTTGGTAAACCAAAATAAGTCGAATACAAACCAAGTTGTGAAAACATGACATCAACATCGAACATGGTGTACTTTGGCTGCAGAGTTTGGATGGTGACCAGGATTCGTCAATCTCACATAAGAGAAGATTTTATAAACGTAAGGTAGCCTTTTTTCCCTCCACACTTTCGAAATAATGTCTTGAACTATAATTTGGATTTCAAGATTGTATATGTGGATTGTGCTTTAATTAGATGAAAATAATGAGAAGAAGTAAGAACTAATGCAGATATATAAGCATGTATGGAACATAAGCGCATTACCTTAATCCATCTATTATATAGTTTAGCCTAATCAATTCGCCTATCTGTATCATCTTCAATGCGATAGAAACCGTTGGGCGCCTATTCTCTCATAGTCCATCCCTCCAAGTCAATTTTCATTTTTTAAATCGTTCATCCGCTGATGCCTTCATTGTGGCCTCAACCATACTCAATGATTGGTCTCACTCGACCACCAGGGCCTTGATACTAAAGATTGACTTCCGCAAAGCCTTCGACAGTCTCCATAGACCCTTTATTCCGGAGGTCTTGAAAGTGGCAAATATCCCTAGCATCTTCATAAGATGGATCCGTGCATTTCAGGAAAACATCCAATTTGCGGATGACTTACTCATTTTCATGGAATATGACGAAAGTCACGTCAAAGAAGTCCTTTCTACTCTTAGGATTTTCAGTAAGCTCTTTGATCTAGATACAATTGCAAAATCTACTGGGATGGTCTATGGGTTCATCTCCATTCCACTTTATGGGCTTTCCCTTTCGCATCCAATCTTTAAAGAGGTAGATTGGGAGCCTATAGTTAAAAAATTCACAAATCAAACTTCACGGGTTGGAAGGCTAAAATTCTATCAATGCTAGTGTGATCGACTCTCCTAAACTCCTCACTGACCCCGCTTATTACTTACATCATGTCTTGTTTTAAAATCCACATTGTATCTTAGATGGGACAAATAAAATAAGAAGAAATTTTCTATGGCGTGGATACACTAAAAATCATTTCCATGCAAAGGTAGCCCTGAGGGTAAGGTAACTAGACCAAAGTCAAAAGACAGATGGAGACTTATAAATCTATGAATGTTCAATAACGCTTACTTTCTAGATCTACCTTAATGTTGTTGACTACAAAAAGCCTTCGTTGTCGATTATCCTGAGCGTAGCATCTTTCTTAGAAGGCCCAATCACATTAAATATATGAGGCTTTTGCGTCCACATCCTCGGTATGGAAAGTCCACTGTTCTTTTCAAATTCAGTCGGCTTCACTAAACTGATAAAGTGAGTGCACCATTCATCTTTAGGGTTTGATCCACTTCGTGGTATTGGACTCGTGTCCCCTCTTTGTTGAGGCAGGCTATCATGAGGGCCCTTCCACTAATGATTGCGAAGATGCGCCTAGTTTTGGGGAAAGGGGAGAGATTCAGATTCTAGCTTGACGACTGGACGAGTGAAGGGGTGCAGATGGAGATATTCTGTAGATTGTTCAATTTGGTATGCGACAAAGAGGTGTCAGTCAGCCATATGCGGGAGCATGAGGATTGGAAGTTTCAATTCTCCTCGATGCTTTCTGACCATAAGATGGAGGAGCTTCTTAGGTTCTAGAGGGATCTGAGGGAGGTGGAAGGTCCATCGCCCGGTCGAGACCATTGGGTGTGGGGGTGGTGGAAGATTCATGGTGAAGGAATCCTACTGTTTCTTCATTGACTAGGAGGGGCAGGGGAGTAGTGATACCATACTGGATGCCAACATCATTTGGAGGAGCAGGTTGCCCAACAGAGTCAAAGTATTCATGTGGTTATTCAACCTTGGGAGGGTTCTTAACTTCTTACCAAGGGTCATCGTGACCAGCTGTTAGGGGTGGATGATTGTCGATGTGACATGTGCGGGCAGGAGGTGGAGGATTTAAACCATCTCTTCATCTCTTGTTTCCACTCGGCGCGGGTCTAGAGTAGTGCATGTCTTCCTTGGATTTGAGTGGAGAATGAGTCCAGCTTTTGGAATTGCATCAGATCGGTGGTAGGCATGCAGATGCCTCTTATCTTTCGCCATCTCGTGGACAATCTGACGCGGTAGGAATGATACACTGTTTGAAGGGTCGATGTTTTACTCTAAGAATGTTATTGAGCATTGTCGGGCGCTATGTACCTCTTGGAATCATGTAATGTGATGTAAATTCCATCCTTTTATATATAATATATTACAACTGTGGGTCCAAACTTAGGACTTCACCCTTCCGTCTCTAAAAAAGTAGTCGCCTTAAAGTCAAACACCATGGTAAAGAACGATTTTATGTGATTCCTCATCTATTTATTATGGAGCAATTGGGAGAGCTTATCTTTTGACCCTCAGCTATGCTTTAGGGTTAATTGTTCCTCTCTCTTCGACACATTCAACTTTTTTAGGTCAATGTTGTTGTGGTCCTCCAGTAACAGCCTCAACCATAATGAGTACACATGTCTCAAAATGATGACGATATTTTATTAATACCGAGACATAGATGAGATTGGATGGCTAAAAGGTTTAATGATTAATTTCAAAAATAAAAAGAGGAGTGATGTAATTTTGATTTGGATTTTTATCACTTATGTCCCTCTTAACATCTGCAATATCGATTATGCTCCTCTTTTTTGAAATATTAGTTGTGCCCATGACTTTTTGCAATTTCATCACTTATACCCTTCGGGTTAGTTGTCATCCATCCGCGTCCCAAACGAACGTTAACTTTGAGATACAATGGTGATTAGATTGACTATTTAGGATAGATATGCCCTTTTCTTTATCTTCCTCCTCGTGTTGCTCCTCCTCTCTAAACCCATTACCACCTTCTTCCACCTCCTTCTTAGACCCCTTCTTCGCTCCAAGCACTCCAACCACCTCCTCCACTGCACCCACCTCTTCCGTCGCTTCTTCCACCACCCCTCTAACTCCTCTTCACTCCCACCTCCTCAAACCCCCTCTTCCTCTGGACCCAGATGTGTGGTTAACATGGGCATAATTGTTCAAACAAGCCCCTATGAACGATGAACTTTTTTAATATGATATTATTTTGTGTTTGATTTTATTACATAAGAAAAGATAAAACAATCGAAGTAGATATAAAATGTAATTTTCTATCTTCAATTCATTTTTTAAAAGTTCTATTTTTTATACATTGTTGAAATTACTTTAAATTTTTATGATATAAATAATATTTTTATAATTAATTTTAGGTGAACAAAAGGAATTACATATATAAAACATTCGAAATAGATATAAAATGTAAAATTTGCCATCTTCATTTAGAATTTATTATAAATTATCTAAAATTTCTAAAATATATCGAAACTATATATAAATAACAATTTAGAGTAAAATTGCATTATCGAGGGGAAAAATAGAGTTTCAGTATATATTTCATAAGACTTTTTTCTAATATATAAACTATCAATTAGTAACTTGAACAAACATTCAATCTATAAGTTGAATTTTCAAAATATACCCATTGATTCTCTCAATACTCCCACTCTTTCAAAGTATTTAGATATCTTTATCAAGTTTGATTTATACCTCTACACTCCATATACTAAAAATTCTCTACGTATTTAGATATCTCCATCAACTTCGATTTCTCCCTCTACACTCCATATACAAAAAATCATCTTATATTTTCAAAAATATATATAGAAATCTAACCTTATATATTTAATCTTTAAATATTTTGGTGTATGAAATGTATATTTGGTATAATATTACATAATAGATGGATAATGACTTAATCAAACTAATTTATATTATTTAGAGTAAATTACAAAAAGTCCCTGACCTATACACCTGATTTCACTGTCATATTTTGAGCTTTAAAAGATAACAATGTCGTACATGAACTTTAATATCTGTCTTAATGTGATCCTTCACTATTGTAATTTAAGATTAGAAAGAGGAAATGATCAACTAAATTTCAATAGTTATGGATCACATTGAGATAAATCTTAAAGTTCACATACAACATTAATACCTTTCAAAGTTCTTGTACAACATTGAAATCAAATGTATAGTTCATGCTCTTTTTTGAAGTCTACTCTATTAATTATTTCATATATAAATTGGAGCGTATCTTTTATAATGGATGACTACTTAGGTATACGAAATTAATTTCATAATAAAAAATTTTCACATGTTATAAATAGTTGGATTTTTAAAATTTAGTCGTACTTGCAAATAATAAATGATATACATCATGCATCAAACAAATCAATAAAAAACGACATTGCTAACATCTTTTTATATATAATTAATCATTACTAAAAAAATAAACGTATTCATAATTTGTACTGTAAATCTAACTAAATAATATATCAATATCTTTCTTATCAAAGTATATGTTTGTTTTATATGTGGCAAAAAAAATGATATGTATGGGTCTATTGCCCAGTGGTATTTAACCAAAAGGTGGTGAAAACGGGCTAAAAATGTTCTACAATCACCATGGTCGAACGTGAACAAAGAAAAGGTACCCCTTTAATTTGACCAGCACCAAGTCCTAAGCATTATTTATATAAACACCTCTACCTTATCTGGAAATACAAATCTAGACCCTTTATTTTTTTTAAAGGTAAGTAAGCTGTATCATTTAATTTCAAAAATGAACATTACAAAAAGTGGCCCTGCAACTGGACAGACAGAGATTTACAAAATTTCAAATCAAAAAGAAAATCAACCATGGGAGTGAACAGAATTCCCAGTTGCATCTGTAACCGAAGTCTAAATTGTGGTGGGAGCCAGTGGTCAGTTCAGGAGTGTCCTAACATCATCAATAATGCACGCCTTCAATTGGTTTATGTTCAAAGACTAGGCAACCGTCCAACACAGGTTGTGCTCCCTCCAGATACGCCAGACAGTAACAACTAAAGCGGTTCTATGCTTTTCTCCCCAAGAAGTATCCGCAGCAAAAAGCCTTTTAGAAAGAGAGATGGATTGCAGGATGTTTTCCCCCACAGTTGGAGCAGGCAGAGATAGAGTTGTGCAGACCCCTACCAAACTTCAAAGCAGAAATGGCAATCCCAGAAAAGTTGATCCCTCGACTCCAGTGGCTGGACACAGAATAGGCATCCCAGATCCGGACAGATGCCTAATCTGGCTAGCCTATCTCTAGTGGGAACTTTGTTTTTTTTTTAATAATTCTAAAGAGACAACACTTGTGCATTGGGGCAGCTTTGGATTTCCAAACTTCTTTCCACCAATCAACAACAGGTGCCATGGTACGGACCAGGTCAAAGGCAGAGCGGAAGGTGAAAACCGATCCAGAAGAGACCTGCTGGGGTTGTAAGGCGAGGCTGTCCATAAAGGGAGCAAGGAGAGTGTGTGTCTTGAGCATAGACTTCCAAACCACAGACGCCCCAGAGGTCGTATTTACGTCCCAAAAAATCTCACCTCTAAGATACTTGGAGCGGAGGAAGTCCACCCACAGGGATCCATTAGCCCGAAGAAGCCTCCAAACCCAAGAGATTTTGAAGGCACAAACCAAGTCCTTCAGGGACCTAAGACCCAAACCCCCTTCATCCTTGGCGAGGCAATACGTCCTTCCATGCTATATCGTGCCGCTTGTAATCCCAAAGGAAGTCCGAGCACATAGAAGTGATGCTCTTAATTGTAAAAGAAGTGAGCAGCGAGCAATCAGTCCAGTAAAGCAATAAACCACAGATAACTGAATTTAAAAGCTGGATGCGTCCAGCAATAGAGAGAGTCTTAGCTTTCCAGCCACAAAGTGGTGCACGTATTTTATCTTCAAGGGCACTAGTAACGGAGCTGGCGCCAAATTTGTGATCAAGCGGATACCCAGATATTTAGTAGGAAGAAAATCCCTGAGAAGGCCAGGAGTAAGGTTCCAAGTTAGGAAATCCCTAGCTCTTCTGGAGCAAAAGAGACGCTTTTTTGGATATTCATTCTGAGGACGGACATGTCCCCAAAGGTCCTCATAATGTATCCCACCGATGTCATAGATTTGGAGTTGCACCGGGTAAAGAATAGAAGATCATCGGCATAAATGAGGTACGTTGGGGCTAGGGATCTACCACGCCCCATAGGGGTGATTGATCCTTCCACCACCGCCATATCTATCAAGCATGACAGAGATTCCATAACAATCATAAATAAGAGTAGACTAAGGGGGTCTACTTGGCATAGACCTCTAGTGCTCCTGAAGAATCCAAAAGGAGAGCCATTAACTAGCACAGAGAAGGAGACAGTCCCAATGCAATTCCAGATCCAAGAGCACCAAGTAGCTCCAAATACCATAGCATTAAGGCGGTCAAGCAAGAACTGGTGGCTTACAGTGTCGAAAGCCTTGGTGAGATCCACCTTAAGGCAGCTCCTCCGTGGATCATTTTTCCTCTCAAACCCCAATGCTAATTCTTACACAAGTTTCACACTATCACCAATACGTCTCCCCTTGATGAAGGCCATCTGGTTAGGGGAGATGAGATATGGGAGGACGATAGTGAGCCTTGGAGATAACAGCTTGGCAAAGATCTTGTAAATAACATTACAGCAAGAGATAGGTCTGAAGTCATTAATCCCTGCCGGTGACGAAACTTTAGGGATAAGTGTGATGAAGGTGTGGTTCAATTGTCTAAGCATAGACCCACCAGAGTGAAGGAAGTGCATGGCAGCAATAATTTCCCCTTTCATAGGGGACCAATGGCGCTTGATTCGAGATGGTTGGACCTGCAAGTAAGGATTCAAAATAGGAAGTTGCTTGGGAACTTCCACGAGTGACCCCTACAATGGAGGGGACCAATTTGTAGTTGGTCTTCCACGAGTGACCCCTCACCATCGATAAGACAAGGGATTATGTTTCTTGCCTCTCTGATTTTTGTAGAGCGGTGGAAGAACTTGGTAGATCGGTCACCCAACTTGAGCCAAGATACACGGCTCCGTTATTTTCAAGATGACTCTTGATCATTCTCCAACCGAACCAGGTATGCTTTCAAGCCTTGCTCAAGTTGAGCGAGAGTAGGTACCCTTGGGGAGACACCTAAGGCCTCATTTACATTAGCCAAAGCATCCAATGCACTCTTGATATCGACCTCCACCCTAGCATTGGTAGCAACCCAGGATTTAAGGATCCTCTTAACATAACTCAATTTTTTCGCAAGGATGTACAGAGGGTTACCGCTGACAGGAGCACTCCACGTCAAATCCACCATGGTGGAATAGTCTTCTCTTCTAGACCAAAAGTCTAGGTACTTGAAGGGCCTTCTTTGGTTCAGTTTTCCAGCCATGTGCACCGAGATTAGAAGGTGGTCAGTGGAAGCCAACGGGGTGTATTTGACTTTAGAGCAGGGAAAAATATCTGTCCACAAGGTGTTACATATGGCTCTATTCAGCCTAGCAACGATTCTGTTAGGCCCAACAGAGGAGTTGTTCCAAGAGTAGGAGTTTCCCCAAGGTTCCAAGTCAATGAGACCTGCTTCGTCAATATAATTATTAAAATCTGTAACCGAAGACGTACCAGGAGCCCTTCCTCCGACTTTTTCAGAGGCAAATCTGACGACGTTGAAGTCCCCAAGAAGAAGCCAGGGTCATGAGACCATGGGAATTAATTGGAGAAGGTCGGCCCAAAGGGCCCTTCTCTCCGAAGGGAAGTTGGATCCGTAAATGATGAAGAGGCAAATCTGTAGTCCCCCACGATTATTGCAATTGAGAGTTATAGACTGTGATGTGATTTGTATTGGAGCACAGTTCTAGCTTGTCTCTTTCCATAGGAACTAAATTCTCCCAAGGGGGGTATTGTTGTGTATGGAGCACCACCCAGGGGGAATTGCTGCCAAGAAAGGAGAAGCCCTATCAGGCTTAATTTTCATCTCCACAAGTCCGACCAGTTCAAAACTTCCTTTATCCATCTCAAGAATGATGCGTTTTCATTTTTGATGGCTTGTTGAGCCTCCTGACGTTGCAAGCTGCAATTGACACTAAGAAGTGGGTGAGAGGGTTGAGCTGCCCGGGCCATTTCGCCTGAGCGAATCAGAAGTCGCTCTCTTCTTTTTTCCGTGCAAGACATTGGTCCATTCAGGGTTTTCGACAGCCAAGGAAGGTGGAGGCTCCCTTAGAGTGATCGGGTCAGTCCCTGTATGGGGCGATAAATAAATAGAGGAAGTTGTGCCCTGGACAGGACCACCAAGCTCTAGCAGAGGAGTAACAGGGTTCGGCAACGGCTCTCCGACCTCAGTTGGGGAATTCAGATCAAACTTCTGCTTAGGGTGCCCTTTACGGGAGGTTGCAATGCTGCCGTAGAAAGCAGCGCGAGTTCCCACAGTGAAAGCATAACAAGGTCGAGCCGAGGGCCTCTTAGGACAATCTAGACCCTTTTGTTCGCAACAAAAAGACTGATGATGCGAAGGGGAAAGGAATAGCCCAAAGGTTGTCGGCACTGTGAAACGACAAAGCCTAATAATGGAGGTTTTGAACAGTCCTCGGCCTTCTGCCCAACCCTTTAGATTCAAAAAAAATATCCAAACACCAAGCGACCCACAAGTGCAGGGCTTTGATTAAGGATTTTGGCCTGAGGTGCGCCATCCTTCCACCATTGGACCCCTTCTCCTTCCCTCACCCATCTCCATCTTTATCCTCCCCTCCCCGTGGGCCCATCTTTTGATGCCCCCCCAACCTTCGCATTTAGATAGCCCCCATGTCGGCCCTCCCGAGATGTTGACGTGCTTCCCACTCCTCCCTCCCCGCGCCTGTTAGCCCAAATCAACCACGTCTTTCCTCCTCATACACCCGGGATTAGATAGCTAATATTGAGGAGCAGCAGAATCCAAGTCCGGCAAATCCAGCAAGGGATATCTATATCCCTTTTCTGTACTCGCACGTATCCCAGATCTGAAACAACAGTAGTCTTTCTTTGCTGCAAGAGGAGATCTGCAACCCCAGACAGTGCAAGTACACCTGCTACTTCCCCCCTTCCACATACTCCCTTCTCTCTCTCTCTAGTATATTTTTCTTAACTGGGTTTGTGGGTACTTCGAGTTAGGCAAATATCTCCCCGTAGAGCTGGCGAACAGGTGGTGGACAGGCAACCATGTGGCTCTCCCTGCGGGAGGAGATAGACCCATCTTCTCCTCCCCTTCCACCACCCCCACCACCCTCCTCCTCAAAAGTCCCAACACTGAAGTCCCTCAGGAGCCGCCCAACAACAGCGGCGGCAGCAACCCCACCACCCACGACGAAGACGACAGCCCTAACGACGGCAGCCATGCTACTGCCGGTCCCGCTGGCTCCGGCGGAGGGAAGCGACCACGCGGCCGTCCGCCGGGCTCTAAGAACAAGCCGAAACCGCCGGTGATCGTGACGCGGGACAGCCCGAACGCGCTCTGGTCCCACGTTCTCGAGATCGCCCCCGGCGCCGATGTCTGCGACTCCCTCTCCGCCTTCTCCCGCCGCACACAGCGCGGCGTGTCGGTCCTCAGCGGTAGCGGCACCGTCGCCGACGTCACGCTCAGGCAGCCGGTGTCGCATCTTGGCGCGGTGGTGACGCTCCGCGGGAGGTTCGAGATACTGTCGCTCTCCGGGCGCGTTCCTTCCCCCGCCGGCGCCCGCGGGGGCGACGGGGCTGACCGTGTACCTCTCCGGCGGGCAGGGTCAGGTGGTTGGTGGCATCGTGGTGGGGAAGCTGGTGGCTGCGAGGCCGGTGATTATCGTGGCGGCAACGTTCGCTAACGCGGTTTACGAGCGGCTGCCGATGGACGATGAGGAGGCGGAGGAGCGGCGTGAGGAGGCGAAGGAAGGGGAAGGGACGGCACTGCAACTACCTCAGCGAGGAGGTGTTGAGGGGGCCGCCGGCAACATGGCTGCCTCCATGTATAATATACCTCAGAACTTGATATCCACCAATGGACAGATGATCCCTCATGATATGTTCGGTGGTTGGAATCCACACCCTTCTCGCCCTCCACAAACCTTCTGAGCAATTTGTTCCCCATGCTGCTTAGTTCATCTGCTAGAGCTCGAATTGCAAGTTAGCGTCTCTCTGCTGTGCTCATGTACAGATGGAGCAAGCTCTCTCCCTCTCTCTCTAAAAATTTAGTTAGGTTTAACGAAGATGCGTGCTTTATTGCCTTCTTATATATAAGACTATTATTCTTCTGTTGTTGCTGTACGATCCTTTGGGACAGATGGTGCTGTTTTTATCCTCTCTTTTTGTTTATCATTTTTTTAAGATAAATAATCTTTTTTTTAAACTCGGTGCGCTCTCTCTATATTATATAAATTCGGTCTGTTTTCGTCAGATTACATATTTTCCTCCTTTTCGTAGATGAACGTTGCAATAAAAAATACCGAAAACGCAAAGTCGCATCCGTCTTGTACAGACGAGAGAGAGGGTGAATGATTGGGTTCTGTACTTGGAAGATGAAAGCCCTTTGGCGTCTCTCTCTTTTCCCGTAAATAGGTAGTGCCCACCTGAATGGTTGTCAGATGCATGCACCTTCTTGACAAGAACATGCTTATTTTTGTATTGGACGATATCCAACGATGGCACTTCGGGACTTCAGTTTTGGATGCAACATCTCTCACATCTGTTCATCTTGTTTCTACCGATTTTGGAAATTAATTGCTTGGAGTACTATTTGTCTCCCCAAGAGTGAGGGGGGTCTTGGCTTACGGTCGCTCAACTCGATGATGGAGGCTATGATCGCTTCATGGACGTGGAGACTAATGTCTTCCAAAGATTCCATCTGGGCGGATTACATGAGAAGAAAATATTTCCCCTTGGGCTCCTTCTGGGACACCCAACTTTCCCCCTCTCATAACCGTATGTGGAAGGCCATTCTTGATGGGAGAGAGGCGGTCCGTGAGACCATCAACTTGGCCCCCGCCTCTTGCACCTGGACGCACAATGGAAAGGGATACTCCTTCGCAAGCGCTTATGACCTCGTTCGGAGGAGGGTGGAGACTGTTGAATGGGCCCCCGTGGTTTGGGCCAAGGCTACCCCCCCTAAGTTCTCATTAACAACTTACAGATTGGCCCGATTGCGCTTGCCTACCATCGATAGGCTTGCCAAGCATAGAATATGCGATCCCACGCCATGCTATCTTTGCAATAGCGAGCTGGAGACCAATGGTCACATCTTCTTTCAGTGCCCCTTTGCCATTGATATTTGGAAGACCTCCAGCCGTCACTTAGGCCTCCCCTCTCCGGTACATACCACTGCGCTAGACACTATACTATGGATTGCTCACTGGCCGGATGCAGGGGACCGGCAAAAAATGGCCACTGCACTTGCTACTACTGTTCACTGCATTTGGGATGAGAGGAATCGCAGATGGGCCAAGCGTACATCACAGCCTGCTGAAAATATTGTCAACACCATCATACAATACTGTCGTGCCCTGCTGTAACGAGGTGTTTGAGTTTTTGTTTTATCTCAAACACTCCACATACTAATTGCAATACGCTACACTTAGTATTTTGTCTACTCCTTCCTTTTTTGAGACCTGTAATCGAGGCTGTATGCCCACAATTTGTAAAGTTCTACGGTTACAGGAATTAAATTTTACTTACTTACCAAAAAAATTGCCGGCCGAAAAGTTTTGCAAGTGGAAGGATGGTTTGGTTTGCCTTGTGTTGATGGGGACACCATTTCCTTTCTGCGAAATTTAGCTTTCCGCGAAGTGGGTAGGAAGGAAGGGGGTGATGATCATTGGGAGGTCGTGGGACCGAGGGTGGCTGGTGGTGCGTTGAATCTGACGAACCATTATTATGGGTCGATTTCAAATCCGGGCAGCCCCTTTTCTGGGCTGGTTTTGCATGCTTTCACATCAGGAACGCTTGTGGCACATGTGAGGCAGATGTCCCAATGTCTTGAAGGGATTAGTAATACTACCGTTATTAAGATGCCAGCTCGGCTGCACAGATGACATTGGTATACCTAATGTGCATGGTATGTGGATTCAGTAAGCAAATGTTAAAGATAGCGGAGAAAATATTTTGGGTAAATTACATAAAAGGGGCTGACCTTTACATGGATTCCCAATTTAGGGATTAATTTTTAATTGTAAAACGGAGGAGGCCCTAACGACGTTAATGAGTGACTCGATTTGTGATTTATATGGATGAATATACGCTGTCTATTAGGGATTTCTTTTCACTTTCCCCTTTCTCACACGAATAGAAAAACATCGTCCCTTTTTCTCCCACCTTGGCGGCGTAGGTCACGGCAATCTGCCCAACATGGCGGCGGTCGGCGGTCTACAAGGCGCGGCGGCCGGCGGTCTACCACCTCGTGCTCCCATCACCATCCGGTAACACCATCAGGCTCACCGACCTGTACAACCCCCCACAATCACCTCCCTCCTCACGTGCTCCGGTAACCTCAGCGTGTACCTGTCCCAAACCCCATCTTCACGATTGTCCTCTCCTACCTCCTCCTCCGCTGTTGCGGCCGCACGATCGCGATCCGGAGGCGGCTGAGGTGGTGGCGGAGTGGAGACGGCAGTGAGGTCCGGAGGAGCGGAGAGGTCATGCCGGCAGATGGGGCAGGTGGAACGGGAGGATAGCTAGGTGTCGATGCAGGCGGGGTGGAATGCGTGGCTGCAGTAAGGAAGGAGGCTGAGTAAGTCGTTAGGGACGAAGTCAGAGAGGCAGACGACGCACTCCAGAGGGGAATTGCCGAGCTTCAGCCCCATCACGTCAGAGTAGAGGAAAGTCGGGAGGGACTCGATAACGGAAGGGTCTAGCCCGACGGGGCGGCGTGGGTAGTGGGCGGCGGGAGAGAGGGGATCTGGGATGCTGCGGCTGCAGCGGCGGATATATACGGATAAGAAGGCAACGAAGAAGAAGGCGGCCATAAGAACGACGATGAGGACGGCTATAGACGGGTTAAAGCGCAGGTCGACGCCTTCCATCGCTGGTGGAGGAGAGTTGGGATCCGGTGGATGAGAGAGGAGGGTGGGCAAAAAAAGGATTGAGCTTTACATGGATTCTCAATTTAGGATAAGGGTATATTCGTCCATATACATCACAAATCGAGTCACTAATTAACGTCGTTGGGGCTTCCTCTGTTAAATCAAAGATGAGTCTCCTATTTGTTACAAATTAAAAATTAGTCCGTAAATTGGGAATCCATGTAAAGGTCAGTCTCTTTTTTTGTAATTTACCCAAATATTTATTCTGGGGAGAGACAGTAAGGAACATGGAATATTCAAGAATCGAGTTTTACATCATATGATCGTATCCATAGTACCATCATCAAATCATTTAAATGTATTCCATAAATTCACTTTTGCACAGATTTCAAGCTGAGCGAAATGAACGATTGTTCAAAGTTTGGCCTAGATAGGCTAGGGATAATGCTTTGTCACATGACATGGACTCTGTGATATTAATGGCGAGGAAAGTTATGAGCGAAAAGCCCCTTCCATATCTAAGTCGTTGATCAGGAAGCCCAAGGATAATCTTGTTGGAGAAAAAATGGTTGTGCAATCAACTATCATAGAAGCACAAGGTGAAGAAGATGACACACAATAGGGGTGCACATGGATCGGATAAAATCCGTAATCCGATCCAATCCGTTGTCATTGGATTGGATCGGATTGTAATTTTACAAATTCGTTCATTTATGGATTGGATCGGATTATTATCAAAATCCAATCCGATCCAATCCATTAATCCATTAATAAATAATAATATATACTAGTTTATTTATTCTCAATAAAGCATATTATACGTTACATTTTATTTGAAAGCTATGTGTAAATATCCAAGCTACTCTCTTTATAATTTAAACCTATTCCAATTCAAGTTTTACTACATACAACTTGTTGGAAAGCCTCTTATCTCACCTCACTAATTAGTTTAAAAAAGTAATACCTACCGGCAATGCCTTTCAGACCCTTCCAAATTTTCAAACGAAACACCCTTCTAAAAATAATAATACATAAACCTAAACCCACTCTGGACCCATTCCAAACAAAACACTCACCCGTGCCACACACATCTCCACCCTCAAGTGTACACATATCTCCGTCAGATGTCATCCTTGTCCTAACTATGCGTATGCGCAGCCAGATCTTCCTTGCGCACACGCAGTTAGACCTCGTCCTCTGCTCTTCCAGACCTCCCTTGCGCGTGTGTAGCCAGATCTCATCCCCAGCTAGATGTCGTCTCGTCATCATCTCTGCCCTCCTTGTCCCCAACTATACGCACGCGTAGCTAGACCTCCCTCGTGTATGGGCAGTCAGGAACCTCAAATATATCCCTCCCCACTACGCAGTCGGCCACGGTTCTTGTCCCAAACCTCCCTCACACACGGTCATGCTTCCCACATCACGTAGCCAAGCAGGTTAGTTGCAAGTTAGTTGTAGTTCCTATTTGATATATACAAACTTCCAATGTTATTCAAAGTCAGCGTGATTATTCTATGATTTCTACGGATCACAAGTATGCTCTTTTTATTTAGTTATACAATGAATGCTTGTAATAAATCTATAACAAGAATATATGTTTTTGCTTTAAAAAATTGAGTCAAATTGCTTTCCAAAAATTAACTATTCTTTTCTTTACATTTATCCATAATCTCAATTTTAGAATCACGAATCGAACGTCGAGGTCGACTACGCTACAAACTTCATCATAGATTAGATGAGCATTAAAAAATCCGAACCAATCCGTAATCCGGTGGATTGGATTGGATTGAATTTGCATGTTTAATGGATTGGATTGGACTGGAAAAATAAAAAATCCGTTATGTGTGGATTGGACGCGGATTAAGCCAAAATCCGATCCATGTGCACCCCTAGCACACAATATGCAGTGGTCAATCGCTTCTCGCGATCACCAATAAAGAAAATCCATTGAGAAAAAGAACGCATACAAATATCTCTTTGTTACTTTTCTCTCTTCCTTCTCTTTCTCTCTCTCTCTCACGTGAAGAAGAAGACACACAATGGTGGTCGTTCACCTCTCACCATCATCAAAGAAGATAATTCCTAAGAAGAACTCATACAACCTACTTTGTTCCCTTGCTCTCTTCCTTCTCTTCATCTCTCTCTCCCTCTCTCACTCTTTTTGTTGTCTTTTCTTATAATGTTATTGAGTACTTTCACCCAACCTCTATTTTTTAGGCTCATGCACAATATTATATTGATTGTAACAATCAATCTCAATCAATCAAGATCATAACTAAATCTCGGTCAATCAATCAAATGGGCTTAGTCGACTTGATGATCAACAAAAGACGAGCTCTCGACTACTTGGGGGTGCGTTTAACCGACGATGGCGGCACCCAGCATGGGATCCACATGGAATACTTGATCAGGCTCTTTATCGTGCATACGACAATTAAATAAATTAAATTACAAATACAAAATAGACTTATATACATAAATGACCAACACAATAGTTGTAGATCTAAGTAAGACTTACACTTTTCATGTTGAGCTCAAAATCAAGCATACTTAAAAATCAAGATGCATTTTTTGTTTTCAAAATTTTTCATTTGATTTTTTGTGAATGAATGCATGCAAGATAAAATCATCTACAATGTTAAATGTTATGTTATGCAAGAAAATATTTCTAGGATTTTTATTGGTCGAGAAAAGGTTAGAATAAATGTAGAAGTTAAATTATTACAGGTGAATAAGCTGAATATATACTGTTAGATTTCTTTTTTCTTGGTTTTTTTGTGATTTGTTATTTTTTAGCAATTAGATAAATCATAAATTAAAATAAATAAATAAGTAAGAAACAAAATAAAAAGGGTTAAATAAGTACATAAAGAGTAGGCTAAAGTTAATCGATTTTATATAACGTACACTTAGGTTCCAAAACATAATTTTTAAAAATGAATTCTAATTGCTATGAGTTTGATCGTATTTTGTAGGTAATTTAATCTTCTTAGATAAATGTAAGTAGAGTTTAATTGAAGATTGTATTATGAAGAATTCAGATTTACCGCTTTAGTTCTGAAAAGTAGGGTTTGGCTTCTATTATAATTTTTACATGTTAACTTTTTTTTATGAATTTTCATGGGTTGAGGTTAGAAATTTGTACACGACGGAGTTAATTTCATGTCAATGTTAGAATGAATTTGTTAAAAATGTCAAAAGATTGGATAATATATACATATGAGTGAAGATTTAGTTCAACTTAGATTTCTAATTATGATCATGTAAATTTCTCTTCGATATCCATGATGAGTAAATTGTCTCAAATTAATCTATTGCTTGAGATGATTATCAAATTTTATCAATTTATATGAATTTTATTGTGTTTTGATCATGAATCTAGGAGAATATTTAAATATAAAAGAGATGAATCACATGTTCATCTCCAATGCTTGAACTTTGCTAGTCCCTTACAAGCACTTATTTAAAGAATAAGTCAAATAGAAATTTTAGCAAAACTCCTAACATATGTAAGAGAGTATACAAGACTCGTCAATCATGCCTTAAAATTCATAATTGGTTAAAGCTGAATACCGACCAAAACTTACTCAAAAGGAACTCAAATTCTTAGGCTCTCAGACTCTTTATGACATTTAAACGTTAATTACAAGGACTAAAATCAAAGTTTCAACGACGCTACAAGTATACAAGGCTAAGTTAAAACTCTATTCTCATTTCATATTCCGGAGCTTGTTTCATCTCAATCCGTCATTTCTTTACTTGTTAGACTTAAAGGGTGTGATAATAAAGGACAAGTATTGAATGATTGGGATTGTGCATTTATTTTGTCTCCTCACATTGGACAAGGGATCATTAAAGTGCCACATACACACTACCATATATATAAATACAATTCTAATTTTTTTTATAAAATTCATACGTTCGTCGAGATTAGAACGATCTGCGCTCATTTTTCTGGAAGTACGTTGGGCGTCTCTTTTGAGTACATTGTACCTTCAACACCCAGGATTATGCATTTACAATACAAAGATTTTTTCGTGCGCACATTGTTTGTAGGTGGCTCGAGTTTAATTTGATCTCATTTGGTCCAAGTGGACACTCAAAAAGGTCGAGAGCACTTTACATCACCGTTTTATATATTTTTGTAGGGATTATCAGGGTATTTTGGGGGTTTTCACTAATTACCTCCTCCATTCTTACCAAGATGGCATGCGTTGATCCATAATTTTTATATGTCCATAAAATGCATATAGGACACTATTGAGTAAGTTGAGATCCGGTTACCAAGGGTCCGGTCTTGGAGGTCCTGTGGTGTCTGATAAATCAGATCCGGTAATCGCTATGTCAGCTGCTCTCGCAGTGCGTGGTGCCCAATCCAAGCAAATAGACAACAAATATTCCACAAAGATAAATAAGCAATGGAAATGTATGAGCTGAAATTTATTATAACTCCACTGTAAATGTGTATAGGGTAAGTATGGTGGAAGTTGATAGTTAGAAGGTCGATGAGGAATCCTAGCATCCGATCTTGGAGGCCTACAATGTCTGACAAATTGAATCCGGCAATCGCTGTATCAGCGCCTCTCTCAGCTCTCAGATATCAACAACCAACTAAATGAACAATCAACTCACAACCTATGATAAACCAATGAAATTTGTACTGTATGAAATTTATTATATCCTACAAATAAATTTGTATAACAAGTAAGTGCAGGAGTCGAACCAGTGAGAGCAAATGCACGGAGAGGTTTTTTATAGTATAAAAATAAACAAGAAGTATTTTTGTAATTTTGCTTTTTGATTTTTTTCGTGAATTTTTATTTATATTTTTTCTTATGATTTTTTATATTTTATATTTTTATGTTTTTAAATTTTATAATTTTTAATTTCTTTTATATTTTTCTGATTTTAATTCATTTTTGTATTTAAGATATAATAAGTATATATCTATATATATAAACATATGTATAATATACATACTATATAGGATAAATAAATATATATATATATAATAAATACATAAAAATATAGAAAATAAGAAAAGAACAGTCATTTTTATTTTTTTAAAGTTTTAAAATATATTTAAGAAATTTATTATTAATAATAATATGATTAATAAGTATATAAGTATATATAGTATAAATAGTCTATATAGGATTTTGTTTTTATGAATATAACTATATATACTCAAAATTTACAAAATAAAATATATTGTGTTTAAAATAGTTTTCTCTATTTTTATTATTTTTTAGTTAATTTTTCTGATTTTTTAGTATTTTAAATTTATTAAATAGGGTAAAAAATGACTTATTATAATAGGTCGGACGTTTTAGGATTTTAAAAATAGCTAATAAGCTCAAAATTCCCTAAAAATCTTTTCTATATATGTTATATAAAGAAAATATACAATAAAAAATTATTTTTTGGATTTTATGGAATTTTTGCAATTTTATAGGTCATGAATCCACGATTCATCGCCTTTATTCTTTTATTTTAGCTTAATTTCCTTTGTCAAACACTTGTAAATACCTACTAATTTCATGAAATTACCATTTTGCATCCATTTGTTAATATGCATTTTTAACACTTTTTATATTTAAATAAAATAATAAAGAAGAAAAGAAAAAGAAAAGAAAAATAAAGGATGTGTTCATGAAATAAATACAGACTGACTCGAACCCCGAGAGAAGGTCAAGACTTGACCTGATCGACCAGGAATAAAGTACGGGGAGATATGATCTTTAATTCAAAAATCCAAAAATAATTTATAAATTTTTCTCTGTCTATTTTTTAAAACTTGTACTATTTTATTTGTACATAAATTGAACTCAAATTAAAGATTTTTCTAAACAAAAGTTGTAAATAAAAATATTTTGTAAATAATAAAAATAATTGCCAAGCCAAATAGTATACAGAATACAAATAATTAC
The DNA here is from genome assembly GCA_037367405.1 of Ottelia alismoides. Taxonomy (NCBI): domain Eukaryota; kingdom Viridiplantae; phylum Streptophyta; class Magnoliopsida; order Alismatales; family Hydrocharitaceae; genus Ottelia; species Ottelia alismoides. Next base: position 729,458 of record JAZKJV010003121.1, read on the forward strand.
ACTCAGAAAACGCCATAAGAAATCATTGAAAGACTAATTCGGACTCCATACGGGCTCAAATTGAATCAAACTACTTCCATTATACTCTAAATTAAATTATCTTTTAAATGACTATGATTTCATAATTTTTGAGTTACGATTGAAAAGTCGATTTTCTGGGGTGGTTTGTGCATGTTTACCAATTACCTATTATATATATTTATCCATATCTATTTTTCATACGTAATGTACATAATTGTAAATATTAACTTCGTTAAAAATAAAATAAAAAGTTATTATTTAAAAATAATTTCCTTATTTGTACATATGTATATTATACTATATGTATATAATACTTGTATACAACTATTTTCATTACATAAAATTCAAAAAAATAAATATCTAATATTAATTAATTTAATTAATTTTATTACGAAATTTGAATTTAATTATTTAATTTATTCATTATTTAACTTGAAAACATACCTTGTATATAAAGATATGATTCTATACCTTAAATAACCACCATTAAGATGCTAATTAATTCTTGTAAATTTATTTATTTATTTATTTAATTTATTTAATTCCAAAATTTATTTTTAATTCTTTAATTAATTTAATTAATTATTTAATTAACTAATAAAAACATTCTTTATTTGTCCATTCTTTA